>OU538828.1:3230208-3876250 GCA_912999785.1 Hydriomena furcata | reverse complement strand
TGAGACTGAAGCCATAGTATCTCGATGCATTCTCTCTAGTCACAACAAAACTGTGAAACTTCGGCTCTAAGGAATGTTTCTGAGTTCTGAACTGCAAGCCAGCTGGTAAACACAGCTGGAATAAACAATTACATTGTTTTAAATAACATTTTTACATAGAATGAATGAAGATAGACAAAAGAGGTAAATAAGGCAAGTGTGGATGTGACCTTGGAGCAAATTGGTGACGTTCTGGTAAAAGGGATCAAGAATACTCTAAACCGACAAGCATGCATGTCAAAATCGTAGGAAGTGGCAAGCTGTGGTCCCTGGGGAAAAAGTGTAAATTTATGTATGTATTTTATTTTAAAACATGTAGTTACCTAAATAAGTTGAAAAATTGCATAGAAATTAGCACAAATTGAGGACAACTGGATGGCAAAATTGGTTGTTTTATCATTCAAATGAAGCTTGAGGAAACATAAAACACCCACAAATTAAATATTAAGATGTGCCTCTAACTACACCTGTTAGACATCTACAAGGATGTCAATCATCTACATCTACAAGGGTGTCAGAAACTTAATGTTCCACAAGTTTTTGAATCATAAGGAGACTAATTTCTTGAATGAGTTCTAAGAAATGTTTAAACATTTTTTTGATCATGACAAAGGCATAATGTTAAGCTCCAGAACAATGTTTGGAATTAAAGCTAAGCTTTCTAGACTAAGCTAGCCTAGGTTTTAAATATAAAAATAATCTCACCATTTGGACTGCATGTTCATCAAAAGTATTGCTGGACACATTATCTGGGTAGTGAGCTAAGATTTTGCCTTTATATGCGCGGTCCAGAGGAGAGACATGTAAGTTGTCACCTAGAGGAGAGATAAAATAGTTAAGATAAATGTTTGGTCAGCAGATTAACATAGATCTTACCATTACATTGTAACTAACTCACCACAAAGTCTGTCTGGCTCCAAACCAGAGTCAAAGTCTAGACCACATATAGCGAAGTAATCAGCAAAACGACATCCAACAGATAAATCAGGGACAGACATATTTCTATCGACCCGTTATTTACTATTTGAGCGTGTATAGGACACTTTCTCTTTAATCGCCAACTGGTTGGAGCTTTGATCTCAGCATTGTGTGGTATAGCTACACTCTTGAATGGTATAGTTTTTGATTTTTATTCACACATTTTCATAAATATCATGTGCAGTGGTAATAAGATAAATCAATTTTTAATACACGAACAAAATTAAAAATCACAACAGCGCAGCGCCGAGCGAGTACGAGTACAACTGTCTGTCCGTCTTGATTGATTTGATTATTTGATTGATTTCTATAACTGACAAGACAGACTGTTTGACGGTTGACGGACGACAGAGACAGTCCTTGACCAGAAAAAAAAGAAATTATTTATAATAACTCAGACTACCCGAGGTCTTCTTGTTTCGGTTCGAAATATTGTTTTTATTATTTTAAAGTAGTAAGACAAGTATAATTAGATTAAACACATCCAACCATGGAATAACAATGTTCTCATCTCTTCTGTTCTGTGTTCTGTGTATACAACCTCCTTTGAGACACGCAACAATTTTTTCTGGACATGGCATGACTGTCAAAAGTGGTACTAAATTTAATGTCAAATCTAAAGTGTCATCAAACAATCAATGTCAATGTGACTTTTTAATAACACTGTCAGGTCAGCCAAAATCTGTAATTAGGGTTCCAAACCCAAAATTATCTTGCCGGTCGGACAAGATAATTAATCTATGATTCATGCTGATTACCATACTTTCATTAAGAAAAATAAATATCCTATTTTTATCGCCACATGCTTATAATTTTCAACGTGGGGTAGGTACTAGGTCAAATTAAGTACTTACTTTCTATATTGACTGGCCTCACAGCCTAGTTGGTAGCAACTTTGCCTTCTGCGCTATAAATTGTAAATTCAATTCCCATCCAGGATAAACAATTGTGTTATAAACATAGATGGTTGTTCTCTAACAGGGTGTAATATGTATAATATGTATGTATTTACAAAAAAAGTATTTAAGTAATAAATCATTTATCGGTTTCCATAGTACAAGCTTTGCTTAGTTTGGGGCTCGATAGCGCTCTGTGTAAAGTTCACACCAATATTTAATTACTTAGCTCAGGAAAGGGCTTGATTAGCACATTTTAAACCGTCTCATAAACGTAGACTAGCGCACGATTAAATTTAGTCCAACGCTTACGTTTGGACTAGTCGAATTCAATATTAATAAACAAGGATTAGAAATGGAGTTGCTTACATTATGCTGGTATTAACAAGTCTTGGTGTAACCTCAGATGATCTTTGGATAAGTAAATTTTTATTAATAGCACCGAAACAGTTTATTTTAATGGTAGGTATTCTCCGTTCACAGAACACCTAATTCTGTTCCGTTACGCTAAGTTTTAACTTTGTTAAGTAGGGTACATGTAAAAAAAATACCATTCCTTGTTTCTTCTTGTTTTAGCTTGCTTAACGAAAAAATAGAATCTGAAATAAATAGGTGGTATGTAAAATGTTTGTATGGTAAATGTTTGTAGACATTTAGACAACGATACGGAGCCCTTAGTGCTCGAGTCGACTCGCACTTGACCGATCACGTTTCTATCGTATTCCGTGAATTTCGTTTTTCGTCCGTCCGTTATCGTGGACTGGTCGATCGCGTCGCGTCGGTTGGTCGGGCGGTCTGTCAATGTCGGTCGCGGTCGGTCGGTCGTACTCGTATTCGGATTCGGAAGGAGTCAAGGAGTGGTAGTGGTAGTGTTAGGAATTTTCTAATTTGAATATTTTTACAATAACTTTAGCTTCCGAAAAATACTTATCCGTGTAAATCTAATGAACTTTATGTAAAAAGTTATTGCACTGTGAACTCGCTTGGTGATTGTGGAGCTTCGTTAGTTCGGCTTTCTTTGGCGTTCAAGGTGGGGTTCCCCGTTATTGTATAATTAAATAAAACTCCTTGGAAATCTAATTCCAACCTATATTTACTTAATATTATTGGTTGGATATCCCAGAATGTCTCAACTGTGTAATAAATGTAGGACTAAGCTTTTGTTTAGTGTGAAACTGTAGCTCCTTGTTTAGTTTCTCGAGAATGGTTTGGTTTGCTGCAGATATTGAGACTGATATTTTAAGTATACATAGCAATTAGGTAATTTAATTTACAAGTTTCTTTTCAATTTCAGGATGTTACGAGGAAGAGTAAAGCATTTACTGCACTGTTGCCTATTCTTCTCCTTCATCTACTTGTTCCTGGTATTTGCTGGTGCCATCAATTTAGATGACAAAGAGAAAGTTTATGTAGACCCATGGGAGACCTATGGATTATATGGTGCAATTACATTATACATACTGAGGTTAATCACCCTCCTAACTCTACCTCAGGTGCTCTGCAATTTTGCTGGGCTCACTCTCTTCAATGCATTCCCTGGAAAAGTAAAAATCAAAGGATCTCCTCTACTATCCCCATTCATCTGTGTCCGAGTTGTCACAAGAGGAGACTTCCCCAAGCTGGTTCGTGACAATGTGACGAAAAACATGAACAAATGCATTGATGCAGGTATGGAGAACTTTATGATTGAAGTGGTCACAGATAAAGCAATAAACCTCCCCACTCATAGACGAGTCAGAGAAGTAGTGGTGCCATCTGAATATAAAACCAAGACTGGTGCTTTGTTCAAGTCTAGAGCTTTGCAGTACTGTTTAGAGGATGATGTGAATATCTTGGCCGATTCAGACTGGATTGTCCATTTAGATGAAGAGACATTGCTGACTGATAACTCTGTTAGAGGGGTTTTGAACTTTGTGTTAGATGGTCAACACCAGTTCGGCCAGGGTCTAATAACCTATGCTAATGAGCAGATTGTGAACTGGGTAACGACATTGGCCGATAGCTTCAGAGTTGCAGATGATATGGGGAAACTGAGACTTCAGTTCTATCTGTTCCACAAACCACTTTTCAGTTGGAAGGGTTCCTATGTAGTAACACAGGTATGATTCATTCACTTTATAAACTAGCGCATCTGGCATAAATCGAACCTTATCAGTACCAGTCACAATAGTTACCAGAAAATACAATGTACTTACTGTTATCCTTACTATTGTAAATGCATGAGTGTGTGTAATCAACTGATTGGCATGTTTTTTGTATAGAAATAGATGACTAGAGTCACTTATGCTACATTTAATCCCAGTCCCACATCTTCCTCATGTGTTACCACATGCTGAAGCTAAAAAAATATTTAAATAGAATATCTAGTCAATATTCAGTCGCCCAGATTCTTAAAGATTAAAAAAAAATCTAAAACCAGCGGGATGAATCTTAGGGTGGCTTCCACAACAATTCTTAAATGCGGCTTGCACAACAATTATTAAATGTGTTTAGTATGCTAAATACACTTAGGAAGTTGTCAAGTCATATTAAACGTGAAATTTAAATAAAATTTGCCACTAAACACTTTTAGCAATTGTTGTGCAAGCCAGTCTTAATATCATGATTCTTAAAATTCTCAATAATATTAAAAATGTGAAAGTTTGTGAGTTAGTTTGTATGTTTGTGCCTCAATCAGGCCTAAACAACAAACCGGATTAAGATGAAATTAAGATGATGCTGTAGATGTAGATATAATGCCCAAATAAAACATAGAACTCTTTAAAATATGTAAAACAACCCCAAAATTATAAAAACACATGAGGGATGATAGTGCTGGTGTGAAATAAATCTGACATCAGTGTTGACATTGGTCGTCATAGCAACGTGCGTTACTCTATGTGATTATTTCAATTCGAACAGGACAATGTCTGTCGCGGGTCTGCTAGTTAGGTATATAGATAAGATTTAATTATGTTAACTAACCTTTGACCGGACATTCCCTCTTTACGAAGATTACTGAATGAATTTAAATTAAATTAAACTCTATAGTCAAATACCTACTTAGTTCAGACCACACACACATCATAGAATCATAACACCCAGGCCAGCCAAAAATTTGTAGGTCCTGCTAATATTTTTATTTAAACTTTTAACCTGCCCCTCACAACACTATTAGTCAGTCAAAAAAAATTTCGCCAGATAGTTTAATAATTATACCTAAAAATAATTTTACCTTACAGGTAGGTGCAGAGAAAAAAGTGTCTTTTGACAATGGACTTGATGGATCTGTAGCCGAAGACTGCTACTTTGCCATGAAAGCTTACAAAGAAGGATACTCATTCAACTTTGTTGAAGGGGAGATGTGGGAGAAATCACCATTCACTCTCTGGGACTTCATGCAGCAAAGAAAAAGGTGGATCCAAGGTATTCTTCTCGTGGTGCACTCTAAGGAAATACCCACGGCTCATAAAATGTTCCTAGCGCTAGCTTGTTACTCTTGGGTGACGCTACCACTGTCTACTAGCAATGTCTTCCTAGCTGGTATATGCCCAATCCCATGCCCAACATTCCTAGACCTAATCTGTGGTTTCATAGGCGCTGTCAACATTTACATGTACATATTCGGAGTCATAAAATCCTTCCCCATCCACAGATTCGGACCGTTAAAGTTCTTTTTATTTGTTGTAGGAGCATTAGCTACAATTCCATTCAACATAGTCATTGAAAATATTGCTGTTGTGTGGGGCGTGGTAGGGAAAAAGCACAAATTTTACATAGTTAATAAGGAGGTAAAGATTCCAGTGACGGTGTGAATTCCATTAATTCTAATAGGCAATGTCTGTTGGATGAAACATGTTCTATTGGACTGTTTTGAGAGCGGATTTTTGCTTTTGTCTGTTATCTCAAGGAAGGGTTAAAAGTGTACAGGGCCTCCGAGACTATTAATTTTGCAATTGGCAATGTATTAATGATTGATGCAATTTTACGCGACCAATTGATCGTTTACAGAGCCTGTCAAAGCATAACGTTCCATTGCTCGTTTCGCTGTCTAACAATCAATTGAAGATCCAAAAATTACATTTTTTTTATCGTCATTCGCAAACATTGTCAGGAGCTATTATCCGTCTCGGGAGCAATTTAATCGATGTAGCCTCTAAGGTTTCGCGGCCGATAGGAACCGCGGGCAAAATGCTTGAATATTTTCTATGATTTAGTAGTTTAACTGGTTTAAGTTATAAAATGCACAAATACTTAAAACGGAGTAGGTAATCTTGCACTTGTGTTGGAGTGGCTGTGACACTGATCGCTCGTAAATAGCTGAACAAACAAGATAAGATTGCTACGAGTTTAAACCAGTGACTGACAAGTTATATTTGTTACCAAAGTGTTAAAGTAAGATAGAAAACTAAGTTCTAGTTAGTATGGATGGAATAATTAATAATGAAAAACATTATAGGTATTCGGGTTACACAAATTATTGGTATTTGTTATCGTAAGATACGTGTATGTATCATGATTTCTATTAGTATTTATTATGATAATTGTATTATTCTACGTAAGATCTTTCAATTTAAATAAAAAGACGACCTAAAAAAGGTTGTGTGCAGTGCAGGTCACATGGTATGGTGGAGGACAATGCTCGTGTCTTGTCGCCCTATAACAGAGATTATGACAATGATCCTATTATTATTGAAACTAATTTAAAACTGTTTTATATGGATGTGTGTTCTGAATAATTGTGCTGCGAGTAGGTAGTGTAAATTATTGTTTATAAAATCGTAATTTAGAACACAATGATCGAACAACAAGCGTAAAGTATGCCCAAAGTGCCGTCAGTTGGTATTACAAACGAAACACTGAGTCATTAAATATTATCTGATCTGTTATTTTTTATTTACATCCGCCTATTCATAGTAATATGACTCATGTCATTCTTACGAATATTACTGCGTAAAGCTAGCTATACATGTTGGCCGAGCTATGGCCAACGCGAGCGTAGGCAAATCGATGCAAGGCAAGTGCTACCGTCTAGACGTTCGGCAAGTTTACGCAAACTATTGCAATGACCGACACCAAACGCGTAATGGCGGGCTGACAAACATGTGGACACGATTGGCCGAGCGTAGACAAGCTCCTTTGATTTGTGCAAAAAAACCGACACGGCTCCGAAGTGAGGCGAGTGGCCGCGAGCGACCGCGAGTGGTGACAAGTCATTGCAAATGGCCTCTATACACGTTGGCGCTTGTATTCACTCGGCCAGCTAGGCGAGCGACACCGAGCGATGGCAAGGCAAGGCAAACATGCCGTCTACACGTTGGTATTGGCCCTCGCTCGGCAACGTTGGGCCAACATGTATAGCTAGCTTTAGACGTTGTAGAGCAATATTTTGTATTATAGATAATCTTATTTTAGCTTTTTAACTTTGTCTAGGCAATTATATATAGTAAATTTCAGCCCACTTATGTCTACGTTAATCTACGTTATTTTTGATTACACCTGTCTTGAACGATTAAGGTATATTTTTGTGAATATAATAACAAATGCGATACGATAACTTTATAATACTGCGACAATTAAAGTTAAACTACTTATTATGAGTTTATAAAAACATGATTGCAAAGTCCAAAAGAGATCTGCTTTATAATTTAAAGATTTTCCTTTAGATCCGAAGCCTCATTGCGTAAGCTTACCTACTGATAATCGTAGTCTGGTTTTATTTACAAAATATTTTTATCTTTTCAAAATTATACAATAGGAATTTGGCACTTAAGCGATTACGATTACCAGTCAACTTACGCGATAAGGCTGCATATCCGACCCACCGTAGGTTAACAAAATATTGTATACTATACCTTCTAACCATGTGGTTGTTACACATTAATTCAAAACAAGAAATTACTCACGTAAAACATTATCAATGAAGACACCGACATTGTTTCGATTCATCTAGCTAAAGAATCTTCATCAGTGTGAGCCATCAAACCTGTTTTGTCATAATGTGTAGTAACTCAAGAAAGTTGAAAAGTGAAACACGTGTAATACGTTTAAATTATATAATTAGAACTATCGTGGTCATAGACATATTAAGTAGAAATATGGGTAATTAAATTACCATGTTATTTTCTTGTATTGCTGACGTTTAGAGACAATTCAAATGCTCTTCATCATAAGCACCGCCCAAGTGTATTCGTCGAACAACCGTTGATCGCGGTCGCGGGAGGTGCTCATGATGATGAGCATCAGAATTGTCTCGAAACATCAGCAATACAAGAAAATAACGTGGTAATTAGCCGTATTTAAATTTAATACGTTCAAATTGTCAGCTATGCTGCGATATAGTTAGCATTTGAAAAGTATTTCAGTATCTATAGTACCTACCTACCAACTATTTTTAGTAGGTAATCAAACACTATCAATCTACATAGATTGATTTAGATAGTTACGAATGCCTGTAATAACGAAATCGTCATTACAGGCATTCGTAACTATCTAAAAATATCGAGTTTAATAAGGATTTTTTATAATATTTTATACGAGTGCCTACTCCAAAATGAGATAGGTATTTAACATACATTTTATAATAAAAAGGACAGAATAATGAATATTCATAGTTTAGTTATTAATCATACCATGTAAAAAAATCGTGTTTCATATTAAAATTTAGTTTCTGTACCAATATCTTAATATATATAAATTACGCGTCACGTTATTTGTCCGCGATGGACTCCTAAACTACTTAACCGATTTTGATCAAACTTTGCACACCATGTGCAGTTTGATCCAACTTGAAAGATAGGATAGCTTACATCTCAATTTATAGTCGCAATATTATTTTATTGTAAACTGTTGACACAGCAACGCGTTGGGTCTGTTAGTATATTAAAGATTTTAACCATATTACAATACTGTATAATTTTCAAAAGCTGAATGATGTGTAGCCTACCAAATTTTTTTTGTTGTGTGTTTTATATTATGCATTAAAATGCAATGTTAGATAGATTAAATATTTGTAAAAAAAAATTGAACGAACCAATTGTATGAGGTAAATATTTACCAATATTGTTTTCATTAATAAATACCTAAATTTATTGTTTAAAATAATGGCAATTGTTTTTTGACAAACTCATTAAAATTTTGTAAAATACGAACGTTCTTATTCTCTTAGGTTAGAGTCTAAATTAGCGTAAACTTTAGAGTGCCAGCCTAAAATTTGGATAGTTTAGTAATATTTCTATTTTATTTAGCATATTTTATACATCCAAGTGTCATCACCAACATTTTACATGTTGAAATTTCTAATCACATTGCAAAAATCGAAACGACTCCGATTATGAGTCTGACACTATAAGGTTTATGCTACTTTAGACTTTAACGTGAACATAATAAGAACGATCGTATTTAATTTAATTTTAGTTAGATTGTGGTGATCACAAAATTGCCACAAATATGCCTGTTGCAAGGCTGATTCGGAATTTTAGTAAATATTGGTTTTCTGTATGGTAACGATAATGTTTTAAATTCTAGAATAAAGAACGAATTACCGTAAAATAATTATTATACTATGGCCACAGACTATCATGACAAATAAGTATTACAATTAATTAATCATAGGCCTTGAATGCTTGATTGATGATATAGAATTCAAATGATAATTCGAGATAGTGTTATAAGTGTTTATTATCTATATAAACTGATAAAACACTGGTATGTTGTAATAAGGCAATATTCCAATCAACTGGAATAGAACTGAATAATAAAACATTACAAACAGCATTCGTAAAGTTTAAATTTCATATGATGCTTTACCACCTGAATAGTAATATATTAATTAATGCCAGTCCAGCTACTAGCTGTAAGTGGAATGCTAATTGGTCCATAAAGGTCGAGGTAGGTCATTCCTACTAGTGCCACACCACATCGCATCATGCCTATTGACTTAGACTGGCCTCACAGCTCAGTTGGCTCAGCTCTGCCTTCTGCGCTGTTGGTTGTGTGATAACCAGATGTTTGTTCTGTGTCTGGGTGTTAATTGTTTAATAAGTATGTATTTACAAAAAACAATAGTATTTACATTCTATCAGGTATCTGGTTCCCATAGTACAGGCTTTGCTTAATTTGGGGCTAGATAGCAATGTGTGAAATGTCCACCAATATTTATTAAAAAAGATGTGCTAGAGCCAGCTGCGCGCGTGATTCAATGACATGATAAACTGCGCTGCGACGTGTTACTAGCCCTCCTCAATAAAACTGTTTGTATGGTCAAGATGCGATGCGATGCTGCAGTAGTGGGGGTAAAGCTTAATGGTCCATAATCGGCTTGCTTGGAGTTCTGGCTCTATGCTGTTTGCACTTTTGAACTCGAGTTCGCAGTTCATAATTAGACCAAACGATTTATAAAGGGACCTTAATTGGACGCTGGCATGGCATACTTAATATGTACACCTACACGGGGAATTTTCACCAATTATTTTTAGTTTCGTAAATGGGTAATTGTCATACGTGGTCGTGTAATCAAAATGTCATGGAGGTCGTCCTAACTAAACGAAGCAATTTCAATCGCTCGTCTAAGAGCTCTTTTATTGTAAGGTACCTATTGTGTCTATGAGTAAGGGCCTGCTCACATTAGCGGGCGATTTAAATCGTCTACTGTCCCGTCCGCCGATGTGCGCATGCCATTATGTGTTCCCGAGATGCTAATTTATAAATGTAATTGATCATACAAGCAGAGAACTAATTCTTCATGTATTTTTTTTTGACACAAATTTAAAAATGTAAACTGAACTGTGCACAAATGTCGTAAATCGAATCTCAAGGCTTAAGCGTAGGTTTTTCGAGTGATTTTCATTAAAAATATCAGATTGCCACTCGTATTTTGGGGTATGACAGGTTTTTCAGTCTAACAGGCCAGTTATATTAAATTATTAATTACACAAAGATTTATATTATAATTGAAAACAATCCCTTTCTATTATATTTTGTACCTATCACAAGGAGCTATTCATTGTTGATGCATTATTTGAAGTGTTACGATATTACTATGAAGATAAGGGCACAAACGGTTTGAAAATTCTTAATATTTTATCGTAAGTACGTACTTAAATATAAACGAAGTAAGTACCTACCTACATATTATGACTTGTTACTTCGTTGTTTTAACTTAACAATAATAATTGTTTTATAAGAAAGCAAATATGTGCTCGTTATTGTTATTTTTGTATTATTATTTTTTTAATTTGTTTTATAGTTCCTCCATTTGATTCGTGTGTTGATTTATTGTGTGTGGATTGTGTAAGTCTTGTGATGTGAGATGATTGAAACTAATATTTTTTCTCAAGCAAATAAAAATTGGTAATTTAAATATTCTTTTATTGAAAAAAATAAAAAAATAACATTGAATACATCTGAAATCGCTTCGCTGATTTTTAATCATGAAGGCCGAGAATGACGGTTCTTGATAGAAATGACAAATACTCCATATAAAATATTCCTATTCCTATGGTAATAGGTACTCACTATAATAAAATATTATAGTACCTAGGTAATTAAGTAAGTATACTAAATTATACTTACTTAATTACCTAGATACAACATGTTGTACCTAATTCTTCAATTTCCCTCTATCATCATCCCTCGTCATCTATACATAAGATCAAAACTGTAGAAGAGTTCAATTCTGTACATTGAATAAAAACAAAAAAAAATACTCCTAGGGGTCTTCATATAAGTAACACAAGCAAAAAAAAAACATTTTGATATTTTTATCTGTCTGTCTGTTGTCTGGCTTTCACGCAAAAATTACTGGACGGATTTTGATGAAACTTTTTTTGTTATATATTATTAGTCCTCGGCAACTTAGAGGCTATAATTTATTGTTAAGATGAAACTCTGTCCCCCAGCGAAGCGGGAACGGGTCAGCTAGTCTCATCAATAAATTAAGTCAATATTTTTTTTTTTATATATATATATATATATATATATATATAAATTATATAAATAATAACATCTTCATGCACGTAAAAACAATTAAATTCATTAACTTTATTAGAGATCAACATCTAGTAATAAGTACCTACTACCTACCCCATCTGCCATCACTAAGATGTTTGTATGTAGGTACTTAGATGTTTATTTGTTCGTAAATAATTGGCTTGACGTAAAGAGTAAGTAGGTAGGTACCTACACCTCCCATGCTCGGCGCTCTTCGTTAAAAGGGTTAAGTAGGTAGGTAAGTTGGTACTCAACACATCTCTGGGCTGAGGTACTCCTCTGTCCAGAGATGTTTTGAAAGTATACCACTAAGTAGGTATACATACCATAAAAGTAAAGTCGTGTACAGCAAGAGACACTAATACAAAAGCTGCAAAACTTTGATCGGTAATTTTCAATGACTTTATTTTGATAAGTTTCTGTTGATTAGACATGTTATCAATCATACTAATGTTCAAGTTATGCGTAGTTAGGTACCTGGAGTCAATTGTAAAATTTGGACCACAATTAGAATTTATTTTAATGATAGGATCTCTAGATATACCTACTTAGAGCAAATAGCTAAGAAAAATTGCATCAACGAATAACTAATTGGGATGTGAAAACCTAAGGAATCCTACTTCCTACTAATATTAAAAATGCGAAAGTTTGTGAGTGAGTGGGTGTGTGTGTTTTTGTTACTCTTTCACGCAAAAATTACTGAACTGATTATAATGAAACTTTACAGTAATATAGCTTATACATCAGAATAACACATAGGCTACTTTTTTATCCAGGTAGGTACCATCCGAGCGAAGCCAGGGTGAGCAGCTAGTAACGGCAGTAACATATTTTTATCGCAAAAAAAATATCTCATTATTGGGCAACGTGGTTTCTTCTAATGTCGGAAGGATTCGGAATTACACGGTCAGTGTGAACGAATCAGACGCACACTTGACCGATTTAATTGAGTGGTGCTGGTACTACTTCAGCGAATCGAATTGGCAATCGACCTGTGTGAGTGGCTGTACTGCGTACATACCTACTCGTAGGTATGTACGCATATCGTACTCAGCAACGCTGCAGCAGTCACTGTACACCAATTAATTATTGTAATGACATCTGAGCGACATACAGCACAAACCTACCTCGTAACTAAACTGACTGACTTTTGTAACATAAAGATGTTGAGATTGATTTTTTCACGTATTTTTTTAATTTAAATTAATTCGTGTTCAGTATTACACGGAAATGAGTACTAAGAAAAATCTAATTAATATTTATTTGGACTGATACACTGAATCCCAAAATAAAGCAAAAGTTTACCTTTTTATTTAAGTAAAAAATAAATAAATAGGATCACGACTATAATCCCCAAGTACGGTAGACATCCTCTTAGATATCCAGGCGCTTAGATCCTTGAAGATGTCAGGGTAGGCAGAGGCACGTCCAAACATTATATTTGGCATGTACCTACATTTTACAGTAGTTAGCATTCCGAACATAATAGGTTGCAAGCCCATCGCCACTTATAAGAATACTAACTGGTAATTAAGTAGATATTAATGATCACGATTACTTGGCATGGACTTTAATAATTCGTGCGACGCCGACGCAGCCTCCTCACGAAATGCAAAGCAGCCCTTTTGGACCCCCGAGATCGACAATTATAAAGACATCGACCAAAATTGCAATCAACTGATCTTAGGTACGAGTGTCTACGGTGGGCTACGAGTATGACGTCAGCAATAAACTTTTGGTACTCACCTACGCATCGCTACGAAAGCCTACGAATATTCGTAGACTCTGCCTACGCGTAGCTTATTTCACGTGCAAGTTAAATCGCGCGCATGAATACAAAGTCGAACTTTATTACGCAGCCGACAACTTTTGTAGGCCAGAGTAAAAGTCCGTGACAATAGATCACTTTGAACTGTATCGCATTATACCTACACAACTAAAACTGTGTGCAAATAGCCATAAGTACAACCTCGGACACTAACAGACGGGACCGGGCAAAAGTAAGCGCCGGCGAGAATAATAGGAATAACTTACCAATGCGATTAACGCATAGGTACCATTTGCACTAGGAGACATGTGGACATGTCGACATGTCTACTATCGAGAGACTTAGATTGCCGGAAATGTCGCGCGATGTCCCACACGACGCTCCATATGTGAAATACATGTCGGGCGACTATGTCGCGGGCAAATGTCCCCTAATGCAATTGCGGCATAGTCTGTAAAAGTTCTGGCTTCAAAAATAAACTTCTGAGCGAGAAAATGATCATATATCTGAGTTGAGTCCGTTGCAAAGTCCGACTGACTCCATACTTTCGCCGACTTTTGCGTGCCTTTAAGTTAACAGGAACACGGTTGAATGGTTGGTGATTAAACAATGCAGAATGATTCCGCTGTCGATTGAACTAATTTCTTAGTATTCTACGAATAAGCAGTTCTACGATAACGACTTTACCCGAAGGCTGAAACTTAAGAAGCAGACCAATCGGATTGATTGAATAGCTTACTTTATTTGCTTTATTAACTGGTCGCAAGGGAATCGTTTTTTGTTCATAAGAAAAAAAATGCAGGGCTGCCAGGTAAACGATTGGGGTAGGAATCAGTACTTACACTCTATCTATAGAACCGTAATTTTATTTCAAAAGCTAGCCATAATTTCAAATTTTATCGATATCTGTTTAGGCGGATTGATTACGGACGTGATTGAGTAACAACAGACATTCAAGCTTCGATTTTTTACACATTTATGATAATAAAAGTGTAATTTATAAGCACTTGGCTCCGATAGCGTAAATTCAACAAAAATACAAACATTCAATCATCATCTCAAGTAAGTAGGTATCTGAGATACCGGATAATGTTTCTCAAGATACTTTACCATCAAATAAAATACTATTTACATACCATGATATTTGAGAAATTAGGTACCTTCCTAATCAACCACCTAGTATTCGATACGGAAATTTAGTGTCAGTAGGTTAGGTAATCATGTACTGACATCATTACGTTAATGATATCCATTCTTTCTTGAAAAGCAAACTACTCTTTAAAGGGATTACTAACGAAGCCCTACTGTGTGTTCGTGACCCGTTTGTACCGTCGATATTCATGACTAGATACATAAAAAGTAAGAGTAGTTATGTATAGAAGCTTCACTGTTACTGTCTGGGAGCACTAAAAGATTTGATGAGATTTTTGGAAATATAATATAGCAGGAACTAGACTTGGTATAATCTCAAAGTACGGTAGACATCGTCGCACATCTCTAGGCATTCAGATCCTTGAAGATGTCGAAGGGTCCAGACTTAAAGTACCTAGGTACATTTGACATATTTTATGTTAATACCAAGATTTATTTTTTTAAGAATACTAACTTGTTTCCACCACGGTTTGTTTGAGGTAACTTTTAAATTTTTCTATTAAAAAAAAAATATAACTGGCCACCTTTACAGCATAAACCCTTAATATTTGACATTCTGTAATGTACCTTTCTACCTTCATGATGTTGTTCCATCCAAAAGTCACCAAGAATTCCTGAGGACCTACTAAAATGCCTACTATCTGGACTATCCTGGACGCTGAGCTGGCATTCCCTAACACGCGACTATCTGTGTAACATTCGAGCCATATTGAATCTAAATCCATGACCACAAAGACGATGTCACATCGAAAGACAATTTCGAGTGCCACAGCCTACGACAGGTTCGCTTAATTTAATAAAATACCCTGTAGTAATGGTAATCTTTCGCCAAGGGCGTAGTACGTCAGTCTGCAATACCGTTACGGCCAGGTTCGGTCGCCAGTCAGCCGGTGCATACGTCGGACATGACCGAAGTTCCCGAGGTGGTGGTGGAGAGTTGCAATGGTGTGGATGGCGATACTAGCTCGCAAGGCGACACCGCTGACGTGGCTGATACGAACGGAGATGATGGGTGAGTACAGCATAATTTTGCTTACACCTGTGCAAGACAGATAAGTACAGTGACCATTCACAGTGATACACAACTACGGATTAAAGAGGCAATTTATAAAGAACACCTCCGGTCCGTTCAATTTTATTTTTGGTGAATTACTTTTTCCATAAATAGCTCAGATAAACTAGCCTTAAAAATTTAAAACATCTTACATCGATGCACTATTAAGAAATAATATTTAATTACATTTAATAATACATTTATAAAATATACCTACAGCTTTTAAAATATTGTGGTGGTTTGAATGAATTAAATGGTTTTTCTTTCATTATTTTTCATTTATTTGACGTAATACTCAAACTGTTTCCGTTTGTAATTTAAACATAACATAAAATCGGGATTTCAGCGTGTTTGAACTTATTTCAGCGTTTTGAGTTTTATTTTATTGTACTATTCTTTAATATTCGGTTTGTTTATGTTTCTACCTTTAAAAATCAAACTGAAACTGGCGATACATGTATCGCCAGTGTCAGTGCACAATTAGGTACTAAATATAGTGGTGTTAGTGCAAAAGTAGGTACTAAATATTGTAAATGGTGTTTTTTTTTAAGTATAACGCAGTTTAAAGTTTAGTTACTATGGCGACATTACAGAGTTAGGGACCTACCTACCGATTGATTTGTACATAATCCTAGCAACCCCTTTACACCTTTATTATTACGAATACATAGGTAGGTAGGTATCTACATATCTAGGTACTTAATAATAACAAGGTCAAAATACATATTCATGGATAACAGGAGGTAAATAATTAAGTAAATTATTTAGCTATGTACGTCGTTGTCGTAGCTTTCCGCATTCCATTTCTTCGTATTGTCTTTTCATGTAACGACTAGTAATTACCATGAACATTTACACGTAAATACAGGGTTCAATTATGGACGTGTATTTCGTGAAATTACCCACCATTTCAAGAATTACCCCAATCATCTGCGTACGTGGTCGTTTTCAGGGACCCGTAAGTACCTACACCACCATTCAGTAGTCTACCCTTATATACATAAGGGTAGACTACTGAAGACTACTGTACGTATACCGACAGGAAATTAGATAGGTAGGTAGGCTACCATTACCATTCTATATGATTTTATCTTTAAAAATATAAACTTGATTGTGATTTGTGAGCCAATGAGCCCCAAGACAAGCAATTTACGATCTCTACTCAAGGGCGGATCCAGCTTTGGCGCCAGGGGGGGGGGGTCACGTGAACATTACTAGGGCAAAATGTTGGCTTTAATCAGGATTTAAAGTATGCAGTAATGTGTAGTCCATGGTTTCTTGTTATTTTGACTGAATTTTAAAATTCGAGTGTCCAAAGACAAAAAAGAAACTTAATTATATACACATTTTGCTGCGGTAACGTTATTTTGGCAAAATATTATCGAATTAATGGAAGTATTAGCCAAAAACTAACTAGTAGGTTGGGTAGCTTATATTTGTGTGTGCTTATGAGGCAAAAATTTAAATCTGTTTGTCCAAGTATTCCAGATATTTGCAGGATTTTGTTAACTATGGCAAAACTTCAAAATCATTTTACAAGAGTTTTACATGGACCTGGTACCAGCCCAAGGGGGGGGGGGTCATGACCCCCATGACCCCCCCTGGATACCCCTTGCATCTACTCGTAAATCTAAACATATAAAACTCTTGCGTCACTGACTAGAAAATTGAAATTTGGAGGGTGTGTTTCTGCACTAAGAATGCAATTCCCAAAATTCAACCTCCAAAGGAGTGCAGCGGAGGCTGAAGTCTGATTTAAAATAACTTCATCACAATCTTATGATACAATCTTATTGAACGCTTTTTTTAATGTTGCTTTTCAGTAAAAACAAAACAAAATAAGTCGGTATATTCTACGAAGCATCGTTGTGTTGAGCTCCAAGTTCCTCACAAAACATAAATGCGAAATTATCAGGCTCAGTATTTCCTTACAGGAACACAGAGGCTACATTGCATATATTGGAATAAAACATGCTTTCTATCTTACGTAGTGAGAAATTTTGCGCGTTCTAGTTCAAATAAGCAGCTTTCTCGCAACGTTACATCTGCCCATCGACCATATAACCCAATAGACTTATTAAAAAAACAGATGTTACTCGTATTTAAGTAATCTATGATTGCATCAAGAACATTTTTATTGTTTTATTATGAAAATTCCGATAATAAAGCGCTTATCTACTTTATTAAAAACTATGTTTTGTGTGCGGCTTTACCCGAGTGGTACCTACTCGGATGAAAAGTAGCCTATGTCCATTATATATAAAAAATATTTTGGTATTTGAAAAGTAGAATTTTTATTCTGAGGTTACGGGTGTTACGTACCGGTTATTTCATATATACAAAATCACGAAATTCACACTCTCTCTATAAAATATTATTTAGAAGTTAGATAGGTAGGTATTGCAGTTTTTTTAGAATAAGTTTTTTTAGTGAGCAAATTGTATAAACTTTATTAAATTATAAATCATTTTTTTTTTACCTATTCAAGATTATTATTCAAAATATATTAGCATAGATATTATTAATATGTTTTTCTTCGTTATAATTAAATAATGTACCTACCTACTACATGTTACTTACCTACCATTTTACGCAAGATCATCTCTATTCTTACACACTTCAACTACAGTCTATAAAATCATATTTATACTGTAGGTATTTCAACCATCAGCTGGCTGCCTACACTACAGGCACTGCAGAAAAAAAAAATACCTACGTCATCGGTGTCAATCGCGTTTTCTTCTGTTTAAAGACACAATAACAGTTCACTATTGTGAATAAACTATCTATGAATATACCTACTCATCGTAGCGTAACTCGAGATGTAGAACAACTCTGATAGGAACTCTGGATCAAGGTGACAGTAATGTAAAGTAAAATTGGTTCAGGTTTGTAAAGGCGCTGCTATAAAAGCTCCAAGTTTACAACTCTGTTTCATTCGAAATTGCACAACAATGTGCGACAAAATTTGAATTGGATTTCTCTTTTGTAGATTGACCATTGACCCCAAACTGGGATGCCGTGTACGTTTCGACGACGTCATACAAACGTGAGTTTTTGTTTCTTGTCTGCCGGCAGCACGGTGCCTGTGACGTCAGTCTTGAAACATTTCTCCTTAGTGACGTACACAAGCTTCTACGATTGCATCACTCATTCATAACCCATTCACGGCATACTCCGTTCCATGAGCTGGGCATCAAAGGCAAGCATACATAATTCAGCCGCACTAATTTATCTTATCAGCTTTGGCAACGACTAGACATGGTTTTAATATAGCACTGGCTACTTTTAAATAATCTAGTTAGCGAATAATGTACGTCACACATCGACGTAGCGTGTCGATACGTTGTGCTTAATAGTTGCTTTATTAGTACCTAACTAGTAGTTGAGTTTTATAAGTATGATAGTTAGGTAACGTATATTTATATGAACCATAGAATGAACGCACAAATTTAAAATTTCGTGCACAATACACGAAACCATGTTCTAATTCCCAGCATACTTAAAATCCTGAAAATAAGACAACATAGCGCGCGCTCCCAAAAGTTACGACCGAGTGAGATTTGGAGCTTGACCTTCTGACTACCCGTTGACGTCTGCGGCTTATTAGGAATGAAATGCTTTGTGTTCAGCAAATCTATCTTAGTTAAGACATCTATTGTGACTTTGTCTTCATCAGATACTGAGAAAATAATCAAACCAAGGCTTTATTTTTGTTATCATATTCAAAGTTTTCATGAAACAACGCAAAACCTCAGATACCCCGATTGATGTTTATCGCTAAGAATTCCTTTGTCAATAAATGGGAGATATTTGCATGGTGTCTTGAAAAGTTCTGATTGCTTTATAACTCTGCGAGTCTTATTGTGACGGAAACAGTGCTGGAAGTGAATTACGTGTGTGAGGTGAGATAAGTCATGCAGGTAAATTCATTGTGTATGATTAAATGAGATAAAACTTTTTTTTTTAATTAAATTCCTTGACTATCAACTAGAGACTTTAAAATAAACAGTCACATACGAGATAGTTCTGATCTCACACTATACTAGGATACCGTGATTTCCGAGTACGAAACTACAAGTACCTACCATGGTAGGTACCTACTAACACCCAAACCAAAAACAAATATTTATTAATCACTAGCCGACCCGTAACAGACTTTGTCCTGTCAAATTTCAATAATCGAATAGAAAAGACTGAATGTTTTTTAGTCTGTGATGTCAGACCAAAATCATCCCTTTTGCGTGTTTTATCATTATGGGGATGTTTTTCATATTTTAAAGTAGTCCATGTTTTATTCGGGCATTATATCTATATCTACAGCAAATTTCAACTTAATCCGTTATGTCGTTTAGGCCTTATTGAGGAACAAACATACATACAAACTCACAAACTTTGCATTTGTTCCGCCGCGGGGATCCAACCCACACTTTTTTGGTCTCAATCGGGCAATAGCCCGCCCCAAAATCTAAACTAATTTAGAATCAGTAGAATCGATCGATTCTTATTAAACTATTTCAAGGTTTTCATTATTTCAAAACGACATTACTTATCTAAGTATATAACAAAAAGGTAAACTTTGTTTGTGACTTTTCGAGTTCGCGAGTTAGGATGTGAGAGGTAATTTCCGGAACTACTGATTCGATTCTGAAAATTCTTTTTCCAATAAAAAACTACAGCTATATTTTTTTCTGATAAAACATATTATTTGTGGGTGTCGGATGCAGCTATTAGGTATACTAAAGTACTTTAGTATTCTTACTATATTAAGTACTTACTAAAGTAAGTTACTATATAGAGCAAGCTAAACTATAGGTTTTGAAGATGCAAAATTACGGTAGCACAGCTTAGTAGGCTTTACAAATTTACGAGTTATCCCCGACCAACTTAGAAAATGTATTTGGAAAAGATATAAAAAAGATGTACAAATATAATTGAAAATTGCATAAAAAACGTTGTAAGCTGTGTAAACTATGAAACCCTATATTGCGCGTGGCCCGACACACACTTGGCCGGTTTTTATTTTATGAGTAAAATAATCTACTTAATACAAAATAATTTATGAGTTTATTCATTTCAAGAGAGCCACATTTACCTAAAACGTGGCTTTCTTTTTCCCTCATGCAGTTAGCGATTCAAAGCTTTCGAGAGAACAATAGATGATGCCATGAATGCCCATTTTCTGCTGCTTCCGCGGGCTGTGCTGATAAAATTGTGCCACGGTTCTGAAAAGAAAGTAGGATTTCACGGTATTCGCTATGCCGTAAGAATATTTACCTAAGTTTATATTTTTATCTTTTCACAGTCATTCAAAACCTACACTAGGTACTATAAAAAAGAGGTAAAATTAATATTTATGATTGTAATGGATACACTAAAAAAACCCTAGACCAATTAAAAAAAAAACATTTCGCCTATCAAAAGCTACATTATCAGCGAGTGACGGAGATCCTCATAAAAATTGCAATATTGTAACCTAAAGTATCAAAAAATTGCATAAAATCTTCATTAGTTCTCCCGCGCGAAGCCGGGGTGAACTGATAGTTACAACTATTTTTATAAGTTATTCAAAATGCCACAACTCAACCTTCCACTCTAAATCAAAAATAAAATTATATGGATTACTACACTTTTGAAGCTAGGTGAAGCTACGATTGTAATGGAATTTTTACAATAATTGATCATATTATTAAATATTAACAATTTCTTTGCAGGTAAGTGTTTCGAAGGCAGACCGCAACGGTAAATCAATACCGTAGGGGTACCGTGTCAACTTTGGGTGAGCAACCGCAAAACAACTTATTTGTACGAAACTATACCAATTCATAATTTGTGTATTGACTCAGACTCCTAATCAAAATGATTATTTCTTATTTTTTCCCGGAAATATATTATGTAAAGAACTGTCAAGTGTCAGAAAAAAGCAAAAGTTAATCAATACTTCGTTATAAGCTTAATATTCTCAAATTAATATGAATGTTTATTTTTGTTTGAAGTGGTTTTTGGACTAACAAAAAAATGTGTAAAAATCATGGTTATCATATCCTCGTCACTACCTAATCTCTGGTCACTACCATCGAGTCCCACGTCATTAAATGAACTTACGAGTATAGCACGATCCAACACAGAAGTTCTTCGAACATCGGCAAAGTTCGGAAAGCCGATTACTTCCGAACTTATTGTGGCTTCAAGATTTTAGTTAATTACATTACAATCATCGACCACACAGCCTATAGACTCCTCATGTAAGGCAAACACTTTCAAACAACACATTAGGCTTATACGGCTGATATAAGGCACAGAAAGCGACTCACAACGCGCCCCGCGGCGGACTGTGACGTTGAACCGGCCAATCAAAATGCATTTTTTACCGTCCCCCGTGACCCGCACACCTCAACGATTTGACTGAATTATTTGTTTGAAGAAATGAAGCCATTAGGCGTCTATTGGGATATGTGGTCGATGATTACAATACATATTCATGCTTCGTAGTGTAGTCCTAAATAATAAGTTATCGAAACGTAATCACAATTATTTTTTGTTTCGATTTATTTGATTATTTTGGAAATACAGAGCGAAGTATGAGTATTTCTAAAATATTATCTTTCTTTTTTTGTATATTTTATAAAGCCTAATATTATACACTTATTTTGATGATGAGGATGATGATGAGTAATTTAAGTGAAAAATACCATACAAATATCGTTATATTTTAATGTGTCGCAAAACAAATAAAAAATATAATAACCACAATAATATTCGAGTATCTTGTCCAGCTACCTACTCTTATGTATATCTACAGGATACACAGTTTACGGAAGTATCACGTGCGAGCACTCACAACGCTGAATCTAATCGAAATGAGGCGCGAACTCACTGAGAGAATAGCGTCAGTGACGCGTGAATGGCACCAAAAACGAAGCGATTGCGATTGGTTGCTCGATAACTTCTATTTCGAGTCATACTCTTAACTTTCTATTTTTGGAGAAACGTATTGTTATCTAAAATTAGTCAAGTTCATTCGATGTCGTCATTTGATTGTCAAAATTATTATTTTTACTCCGTGCTACGTACGTAGAGGGTCTACGCGCCTACGTAGCGCGTGGGCTCTACGGCGGGTTCATGTGACGCAATCAACATAATGAATGAACCGGTTGTGTTTATATTATAAGTTTATATATAAATTATTCAATCTTCGGTAAGTGGTGTAGCGATTTCAGGAATAAATTGTTCTGAAAAACCCTTATAGACTTACCATAATACCACACAATGTCATGTAACATCTGTATATCATGCATGAAGAAAACGAGGTATGTCACGATCATAGTAAGTGGAAAACCGTGACCTATGCTATGCCTATTTTCGGAAAATAAGGGTGATTTTATGTTTGCTTTTTATGTACATCTGCATGACTTTATACAGCTGGAAAAATTAATGACTTAATTTCTGAACTTTCTTGAAGTGGTTTGACGAATAATTTAATTCAGTTTCTCGCGGGACTATTGGCTTTAGTATGGTTTTAGACAAGAAAATGCACCTTCAATTATTTCAACATTTTAAACTACCTTATCATCATGACATAATACATATTATGCAATTGTGTTCAAAATGTACCCAAATGAATAAGCATACGATCTAAAATTTATTTTAAAAGCTACCAGTATTTACTTCCGACCCTTGTTTTCACCATTCTATTTTATAGAACACGACTAGAGGCACCAATATCTACCAAAGTCTACCTAACCTTTTGTTGCCCCTACTACCTATGCAATTTCACGGCGAACAAAAAAATATTTATTTGCGCCGCGGTCCTGCAATTTGCGACGTCATCACCATAAATTGCATGGTACCAGCACCAAAATTGCACTTACGGCCAACGAGCTTCGATAAACACGTAGTCAAGCTTAAAAGTGCGGTGAGGGGTAGGCTGGGGGGCGCGGCCGTCCAAGCCACCTCGAGGGCCTTATTACCGTCAGTCGGTCGCGAACCATGGGAGAGTTCGACCGTCCGCTTCACCGAACTCAACTCACGTAGAAAACATCGCGGGTAGCTAGTCATCTTTGTGTTTGTTTATAAAGCAGTGTTTGAGTTTTTTGTGTGTATAGTTATGTGTAGTGGATATCTCGTAGCTGGCTGATTCTCATCAGATTGTCTCCACGTCAGCTGGTAAGCATTAATTTTGGTAAATTTATTTGAAGATAAATAATTAATATTTAATTGTGTGTGTTCATTGATAAGATCTCTGCCATAAAGATTTGTGTACAAAATAAACATAATCACGTTTTGTTGAATAGTCCCAAAAATACTTTAAAGCTTAGGGCTAAAGTAACTGAGACTTATATACACTACTGTTTTTATAAATTTTTAAACTGAAAAATGCAAAAAAAAACATTTATCATTTTTATAATAATATTAATATTCTTTATTTCAGAATACAGATGTTAAAATACAAGTACATAGCCCATATCAATAAATACCTTACAGACTAACATACAAAATATTATACTGTACTTTAGGATCACGACTGTAATCCCCAAGTACAGTAGACATCCTCTCAGATCTCCAGACGCTTAGATCTATTGAAGATATCTAGTGGGGGTAGTCAGAGGCACGTCCAAACATTATTATTTTTCATTATTAGTTAGCATTCCATAAGTGACAGGTTGCAAGCCCATCGCCGCTTATATGAATACTAACTGGTTTCTTCACGATGTTTTCATTGTAAGCATGTGTTTTTGATGCGCATTTAAATTTTCGAACGGAGAAATCCATTGATGCACGCCGGGATTCGAACGACCGATAAAAACGTGGTGTTAGTAACGAAATAGTTTATTCCCTTATTTCAAATTAAATTTAATTACGTGGCGGACGAGCAAGCCGTTTTGGGACAATGAAAGTTCCAAGAAAGCCTAATGATGATCTCCTCTTTTCCCTACCGAAGTCCTTTTCTTGATATCTAAATCCGTCCGAGCGTGGCTATATCACGATCGGCATTTCCCCCAAACAATTAAAACAAAAACAACACTAATTACTTATATCCTGTTTATATTTTTTTGATTAAAAAGCCGTGCTGGCCGTGTGCTAGGTACCTCGACTTTCAATCTGAAGGTCGTGGGTTCGAATCCGGGCGTGCATCAATGGATTTTTCTGTTATATACGCATCAAAAACACGTGCTTAAAACGGTGAAGGAAAACATCATGAGGAAACCAGTTAATATTCTTATAAGCGGCGATGGGCTTGCAACCTGTCACGTATGGAATGCTAACTACTGCAAAATGTGGGCATGTGCCAAATCTATACTTATTAAATCTGTAGAGAGGTCAATTCTGTACATGAAATATATTTCCAAAATAACTATCAGGGGGTGATTAGGGATCGATACTGATGCCAAAAATGCAATCAGTAAATTTTTTGTCTGTCTGTCTGTCTGTCTGTCTGTCTGTCTGTCTGTATAACCGTTATAGAAACAAAAACTACTCGACGGATTTTAACGAAACTTGGTACAATTATTTTTCATACTCCTGAGCTGGTTATAGTATACTTTTCATCACGCTACAATCAAAAGGAGCAGAGCAGTGAAGGGAAATGTTGGGAAAACGGGAGAAGTTACTCCATTTTTTAAGCTTCCGTCGCGTGTGCAACTTTAATGGTTAAAGCTACACAAAAATCATGTATTACGGAAATGTTCTCCTTAAAATTATATAAAAAATATCCCACGACAGCATATGTCTATCTTTTATGGTTGACTTACAATAACACGTGTAACTCCCGATAGCTTAGCAGTTCGAAGCTTTCTGATTATATGTGTCTACTCTTACGTTTATAACACTCTCAGTCATCCCTCATTAAAAAAGTTAACATTATTAACTATTCCATAAAAAAAGAATCATAGAAATCGTGTGATACTACGCAGCCGGACCCACCGTGGATAAGGGTTAATTTTAATGCAGTTACAAAGCTTGCACCCGTGCGAAGCCCGGGCGGGTCGCTAGTATATAATATAATAGTTTTTTTTTAACTCGAAAAACGGAAAATATCATACTTGTAAGTGCAGCGTTTGTTATGTTTGAAAATGAAAAATGAAAAAGTACAAACTGTAATCCCCAAGTGCGGTAGTTATCTATTTAGGTGCTCCTTGTGAATGACTAAAAGGGGTAGTCAGAGTCGTGTCCAATCACATGTGGCACGTGCCTACATTTTTCAGTATTTAGCATTCCATACGTGACAGAGTGCCCATCGCCGTTTATAAGAATGCAAACTGCTTTCCTTACGATGTCTTCCTTCACCGTTTTGAGCACGTATTAATGCATATAAATTAATCAAATAAAAAATCCATTGATGCACATCTAAGATTCGATCCTACGATTTTCGGTACCTTCCACTCAGCCAACACGGCTTTTTGACATGTTTAATGTGTACATAACTTTTTTTTTATCTCCTTTCGGGTTTCGAATCTATAACTCGAGCAGAGAAGCTACGTATCTACTCCTAAATTTTATGTAAAGTTGTGGTTTTCTGGGCCTCGAGTGTGAGATGACAGCATAGAGTATAATTTTTTACACGGGTCTTTATCGCCTTCAAATTATTATTACTAACGATTTTACTTTTTGTCCTCTTGTTTTTATATTTTTCAATATTTGGAAAAAAATACAGCTTTCAATTTTATGGCATACATAATAAAGGGTTTTATTTATCTAAATTAAAGATAGAACACGATTAGTGATATATTTTAGATAGATTTATAATGACTTCAAGAACAACTTTTTTCGTTTTAACTTTAAATCCAAAAGGTGAATCTATACTTATAATAAATCTGTAGAGAGGTCCATTCTGTACATGAAATATATTTCCAAAATAACTATCAGGGGGTGATTAGGGATCGATACTGATGCCAAAAATGCAATCAGTAAAATTTTTGTCTGTCTGTCTGTCTGTCTGTCTGTCTGTCTGTCTGTATAACCGTTATAGAAACAAAAACTACTCGACGGATTTTAACGAAACTTGGTACAATTATTTTTCAAACTCCTGAGCTGGTTATAGTATACTTTTTATCACGCTGCAATCAATAGGAGCAGAGCAGTGAAGGAAAATGTTGGGAAAACGGGAGAAGTTACTCCATTTTTTAAGCTTCCGTCGCGTGTGCAACCTTAAGGTTAAAGCTACACAGAATTCATGTATGACGGAAATGTTCTCCTTAAAATTATATAAAAAATATTCCACGACAGCATATGTCTATCTTTTATGGTTGACTCACAATAACACGTGTAACTCCCGATAGCTTAGCAGTTCGAAGCTTTCTGATATATTTGTCTACTCTTACGTTTATAACACTCTCAGTCATCCCTAATTAAAAACGCGAACGCACAGGCAGGCGGCTTGCTTGGCACCTAGAGGCTAGCGAGTCACCTAGCGAGTAGCTTCGTAAAACGAACGTTCGAGAAAAAAAGAAATCATCAATAATTGTCTAATGACAAAAAAGCTGTGAAAA
Organism: Hydriomena furcata; assembly: GCA_912999785.1. Lineage (NCBI taxonomy): Eukaryota > Metazoa > Arthropoda > Insecta > Lepidoptera > Geometridae > Hydriomena > Hydriomena furcata. The sequence goes on along the minus strand of OU538828.1, from coordinate 3,848,905 downwards.
AAAAACGTTTTATAATAAAGACATTCTGTAGTATATTTAGTATCAGCATTGCACCCGTGCGAAGCCCGGGCGGGTCGCTAGTTTTACATAAAGTTGTCACTTATGACATACTACTATCAAAAGCTATTTTTTGTTTGATAGTCCATTAGATAATGCGTGTTTATCATATTTTCCGGGTAGACTGCCAATACAAAAATCAAAACCTTTGAAGTAGCACATTAAAAACAAATAAAAAAACCGGCCAAGTGCGAGTCGGCCTCGAGCACGAAGGGTTCCGTACCATTATCTATAAAAACGGCAAAAAAATCACGTTGTATTGGAGATTAAATATTGATTTTATTCTGTCTAGATATAGCTAGTAGAAGGTAAACTCAAAGCTTCACAAAATTAAATGGAGTTGTGGGTCCCTGTTCCGCTCGCCGAGACGGAATTCCGAGCTTATACCATTCAAACAATTGTAAGGAGCTCTGAATGCGCTGATCCATTATAGATACTCCTGGTACCTATAGTGTTGTGCCGCTGGGAATATTCCCATTCCCAGTAATTTACCGACTAGTAAATTACTAGTAAATTTCCATTGTGCCCGGGAAAATTCCACAAAATTCCCCAAAGTTCCCGTACCAAACTTTATCTCCATATATTATTTTTAACTAAACAATCACATTTATCTAACTTTGAGCTACCTACCGCCTAACGTGAATTTTAAATAGCAAGAACTATTGAAATTAACGACCCCCTTAACTTATACACATGTAGGACATTAAAAAACAATATTTTTATGTTTATAGAGTAATTGTGCTGGTTATTAGTACAAATAAATGCTTATTTTTATTTTCATGTATTATTTTTAGGTTAGTAATTTTGGGAATATTCCAAGGATAAATGGAAATTTACTCTGAAAATTCCCGGGCACATTGGAAACATTGGGAATTTTACTATAAAAATGTAGTAGTTTTAGTTGACATTACTATCAGTGATGTATTTTTTACAGGTTTTAAAATAGCTTAAGACGCTGCCAGTCGACGATTATTTTTGTTCGAAACGAAAAAAGAAATACTTGTGAACAAGCCACATCTCCTATTTTATAATGTATGAATGTGAATAAAGATGTACCCATCTTTAATCACTTCGATAAATAATCCTACCGACCGCTGCAATAATGACAAACACACGTCCGCGCGTGGTCCGCCTTAGCTTTTCGAATAAATTAATGATATAAATTATGTATTATAATTACTTATCAAAAATCTATCCTAATAGAAATCTAGATCTACATATTACCTATCTTTAACAATAAATCACAAGTTGATTTTAATAGTAGGTATATAAAATATTTCGATCATAAATTCTAAAACGTATCATTTTGAAATAATATTTTTATCATGAAAAGTTTCTGCTATTATGTTTTCAGCTTAATAGAAATCTAGGTAGGAACCTGAAGTAATATACTCATAAAAATAGGAGATGTGGCTTGTTCAGAAGTATTTCTTTTTTCGTTTCGAAAAAGAGCAATCAGCGACTGACAGCCTCTTAATAGAAAAAAATCAAAAAAAATCTGCAAAATTCCCTAAAATTTTCGTGTTTGGGAATATTGCCGGTAACGTTACTGGCAAAATTCCCAAAGTTCCCAATATTACCGGGAACGGCACATCAGTAGGTACCTACTTGTTTCATCACGGCTCAGCAAGGTAAATGTATACGCCGCTAACAATACGCAAACAATGCTGGTTCTATTCTGAGTTTACTATCGTTCAGAGGTATGCACAAGATAATAATACAGAGTGTTTTAAAGGAACCGTGTTGACCTACCAAAAGGTGCCTTAGTATTATAAACTTTTTACTCATGTCAACTTTGGAATGAATATACCAAAAAGACGCATGATGGTATACGGGTTGCCTATAATGGTATCTTTAGGCACCTGATGAGCCTGAAGCGCTTCTGTAGCGCTTCAGAAATGTACACGAATGCTTGAATCGATTCCTTCAACGCTATCCAGCGAAAGAGATTAACATCTTTCATGTCTAGAGTTGACCTGTGTGGTAATACTATCATCAAAAGTCTGGCGGAGAGACTTACTCAAACGTCTACGTATAGACGTACCACCTAAAATATAACTATGTAATTATAATTATATCTGTGTTGTAAGCGTAAACTTTTTTGTATCTTAGGTTAAGATATGGATCTTGTGTCTGCAATAAATGAATATTATTATTTTTATTATTATTATTATTTGACGTGAGTGCGAATTTCGGTCACAATGAGGTGTGGTACACCAATGTTTTTTTAATGGAAGTTAGAAAGTTATTTCTAAATCACGTGTAGCGTGTGCTGCTTTTTGAATTTGTGCTGAAGCTCTTTAGTTATTTTTTTTTATTGTTGTACGTACTTGAATAGTACTTTAATTATTATTCTTGTTTGAGCCTTCACCTTCGATTGGCACTACACTGGAGCTCTACATAGCATTAAGGAAAGGATCATTAAAAAACAGTTAGACCCCAAGCAATGTTTGTTGCCTGATTCTTCTAGGCTTGGTCGCGTGTAATCGGCGTAGCTTCACCTAGTTCCTAAGACGTCTCAAAGTGATCCTTGTAATTTTATTGAAATAAATGATTTTTGAATTTGAATTTGAAAGTGGCGCCTGTAACGCAATAGGTTAGCGTGGTATGGGCATTTTATAAGGAGGGAAGAAAGTCATGTAACATGTTGCAAAGAGGATTTGGATTATGTTTTACAACCTGCCTAACGTCAACCCTCTTTGGGAATTTGTCACACCATATATGCCACCATAGGTATATTTACACACCTATGTATTTACACCATATATTTTCACCTGAGTTAGATACGTGGCTAAGAATAGCGTTTGACAACAACATACGTAAATAGAGTCGGCATATTCAGACTCTAGGGACAGAAATTAGTTAATTTTTTATACTTACTGTATGTGCATTCTTTTCCCTAATGGCATATTAGATGGCGTTGACTTTTGGTTCGAAAGACAGCTCGGTCGTGAAATTAGTTAATTTTTTATACTTATACACATACAGTGTATGTGTATTCTTTTCCCTAATTGCATATTAGATGGCGTCGACTTTTGGTTCGAAAGACGTATGTGTATCGATGATTCATTCTATTCCAAATAATAATGCACCTACGCATTGACTTTATACGGTGAAGGAAAACATCGTAAGTGAAACCAGTTAGTTTTGTAGTCTTGCCATCTGTCACGTATAGATAGAATGCTATGTCTATGTACTTACATTTGTGCTCTTAGGTCATAAATAACCCGGAAGTACCATAAGATGCACTGCTAACGTCCGATAACTAGAGGCATACAGTCAACTCTTGCGTGCCTGTAATTTCAACGGCTTTCAAATCGAAACAACCATGCTGCTTGACTGTAGAAGTAGGTATGGTGTAGCACTGCTCCGGGCTACCTACGAGCCACTTCAAAAGGAGCTTGTCGTTCCACTAGCCTTTTCCAAGTAGGGATTCAATATCTTATAAAAGCTTTCCTACGTTCAGAAGAGCAAATCATAATCTAGTTATGCTTTGGCTAACGGACAAATGTATATTTTGTGAGCGAGAACAGTAAAGGGTTTGTTTCCTTACTTACTATTTATCGAAGTAGCGTAATTGTCAGTTTAATTGGTAATGAGCTACCTATTACTGTTTGCAACAATTTTTAGATAGCTCAACTGATTCTTGTGTATTTTATAAATATTATGTAATATTATATTCCATGTAAAAATACACATAAAATTAGTCAAATTGATGAAAGAGACCACTCCCAAAAACTGAAACTGGATGTTTAGCAGATCATCACTACATAGTATAAAGCAAAGTCGCTTCCCGCTTCCCGCGTCTGTATGTATGCTTATATCTTTAAAACTACACAACGGATTCTGATGCGGTTTTTTTTAATAGATAGAGTGATTCAGGAGGAAGGTTTATAGGAATCAGCTTTGCACCCGTGCGAAGCCGGGGCGGCTCGCTAGATTAATTATCGACAGAAACAAGTGTTAAAAAATTTAAACTTCATAAATTGGCCCTTTTCCAAAATCCCGATGCCTGAATGAATATAATAAACATTTTTGCTCTTTGAGTGTTGTTTATTACGGCTATGATTGCCTACTCTTTTTACACACATGTGCGAAAAAACTAGAAATAGTAATACAATAGTAAAAACTGTTCTTGTTTATAGAAAAACAGTCATAAGTAATCCCTCTAGATAAAGCAATTTGGTTCTGACTATGGGCTAGTAGAGGTAGGTGTACTGTCTTCAGTTGAGCGGTTCTGTACATGAAATTAGCATAAGAAAAATGATATTCCAATTCGTTCGATGTTAATTCTCTAAAGATTAATCCAATCAAATCCCGTACTCGGCTCACATTATAGCGAGATCCAATCCCCTGGGGTTTAGGTATCTACATTTATCATTACCATTTATCACCAAGATTTATTCTCTGGAAACCTGGCGAGTTACTGCCGTGTGAAAGCGTTTAGGACGCCGTTCTTTGCTAGATATTGCCTAGCTTTTGAATAATGGAAGAGAAAGACTGACGGGGCTACTATTATACCTACACGAGAAAGCACTTAAGTGCCCAAATGCTCTATAACGTAAAATAAAGATTGAAATAGAAACGATCGAAATGCTATTTCTACTAAAGCGGGATTTTTATTACCGAACTAGTTTTTACCATAAACTACGATAATATAGCATTTTATTTGAATCCGAACGCCTTAAATTTTTAAAAACCAGTCAGTCGATTCAACGAAACTTCTTTAATTTTATACAATAGTCCAGAAAAACTTTTAATGAGTTTTGGAGGAATCTCAATAAGAAGGAATGCAAGCCGAATTTAAATTCATATTATATTTATTTATCTTATAAACAAAACAGATTATTCATTTAATTACAATAATTTAAATTATGTTTACAGAAAGAAGCATCTTTTACATTTTATATCTAAATACCTATTCAAAAATATCTGTATAAAATATAAATATCAAGAGACTGCAAAAACTATTAAACATTGGAAAACTTTGTCTGTCTATTTGTTTCGGTTTATCGGTCGGTTGTCTTTCGGTTGTATGTTTGTCGCTATTATGTTAACGTTTCACTCGAAAACTAATGAATTAATTTTCATGGAAACTGTATCATCTGATAGAGTCCTAGGAGTGTTCTACGTTATCTAAAAATCTCATTATGATAGAAAATGTATTCGTTCGTAGATAATTATAAGTTTTTTGTTACTATATAAAAAATGTTGTTTCATATGCAAAAAAATCACACATAGAATATTGAATCCAATATATTTAGTAAATTATGAAAATATCCTGTATAAATAAACAGCTGGTGAGGTTTTTTAATAGTTGAAATTATGGAAATTTATTATTAAAAAATAAGTAAATTCAACGAGGACCAGCTGCTGATTTGAATATGATGCTAAAGTGATTTACATAAATTCTTCACTGGTCTGAAATTCTAAATTATTCTGAACAATGTTATGAGACAACGACCGCAAAGTCGGTCGACCTTAAGGCGCTCCCAGTCGACGATTATTTTTGTTCGAAACGAAAAAAGAAATACTTGTGAACAAGCCACATCTCCTATTTTATAATGTATAGTACATATATGTGAATAAAGATGTACCCATCTTTAATTACTTCGATAAATAATCCTACCGACCGCTGCAATGACGACAAACACACGTCGGTGCATGGTCCGCCTTAGCTTTTCGAATAAATTAATGATATAAATTATGTATAATTACTTATCAAAAATCTATTCTAATAGAAATCTAGATTTACATATTACCTATCTTTAACAATAAATCTCAAAGTTGATTTTAATAGTAGGTATATAAAATATTTCGATCATAAATTTTAAAACGTATCATTTTGAAATAATATCTTTATCGTGAAAAGTTTCTGCTATTATGTTTTCAGCATAATAGAAATCTAGGTAGGAACCTGAAGTAATATATTTATAAAAATAGGAGATGTGGCTTGTTCAGAAGTATTTCTTTTTTCGTTTCGAAAAAGAGCAATCGTCGACTGGTAGCCCCTTAAACAAAATGACTTAATTAAAAGTCGTATGTTACAAAGTATCTAGTTCCCACATTAAATGAAAAAAAATATCTACCAATTTTCATGTTTTGTATTTTTTTACAACTATGTTCGATGTCCGATTTTTAGGGTTCCGTACCCAAAGGGTAAAAACGGGGCACTATTACTAAGACTTCGCTGTCCGTCTGTCTGTCACAGGGCTGTATCTCATGAACCATGATAGCTAGACAGTTGAAATTTTCACAGATTATGTATTTCTGTTGCTGCTCTATCATCAAATACTAAAAACAGAATAAAATAAATATTTAAGGGGGGCTCCCATACAACAAACATGATTTTTTTGCCGTTTTTATAGATAATGGTCGCGAGTCCGACTCGCACTTGGCCGGTTTTTTATGATTTTGCCTCTATTTGTAGAAGACGAAACACGATACTTCCATCTAAACTTAATCTTTAAAATATAAACATTTTTTGGAAAATAATTTTATTAATTTTATTAGACAGATTGATTATTAAAATCCCTGAGAAAGCTATACCAAAATTGATTTAGTATAGCTTTTGCAGAGATATTGAATAAAATATCTATAAAGTTGTTTTTTTTTTTGTTTTTAAAACGTAATTATATCAAGATATTTTAAGATATTATTCGACCAAATAAGAGTCAGAATTGTCTAATGAAAATAAATAGGTACATTAATTAGTCATCATGATGAAAATTGCGGGAAAAATGTTCGAAATTAACTGAGGGCAACCTAAAAAAAGGAGGTTAACGGCTGGTTTTTTATGTATGTTTACCGATTACTTCGTAATGGATTTCAATGGTTTTTTTCTCTCTATATTCCAAGAAATGACGTGGGCTCTATATTTTAGTTTAGTAGTTTAAAAAAAAGACTCGCGCGTGAAGGGCTCCGTACCATTATCTATTAAAAACGGCAAAAAATCACGTTTGTTGTATGGGAGCCCCACTCAAATATTTATTGTATTCTGTTTTTAGTATTTGTTGATATAGCGGCAACAGAAATACATAATCTGTGAAAATTTCAACTTTCTACCTATCACATGAGATACAGCCCTGTGACACAGACAGACAGCGAAGTATTAGTAATAGGGTCCCGTATTACCCTTTGGGTACGGAACCCTAAAAAACGCTTCTTTTTTTTCGTCACCTATTTATATAAAATATCTAACACATCCGTCTAAACACTTCGATGATCAAGATAAAAAAACAAGATTGTTTTTGCATTTATCTTAACATAATTAGGTAGGTAGGACTATCTTTGTTGCTCAAGTAACAATGAGGTGTCATGTTGTCTTGTACTTGTAAGACAGGAGGGTAAACCACAGTTTTACACTCGACTCGCTTCGTTTATATTGAACAGTTTGCACACACCTCATGCCAGCAACACATTGTCTGATAAAGCAACTCGCTGACGTCAATGTGCTTTATGATTCAGCTAAGATCAGACCATTCTATATATATAAAACAACGGTTTTACAGTCGACCTGCGGATTCGCATATAAAAATACCTTTTCTCAGGCCTTACTGTATTTTATGGTTTATGGCTTATATTAATGTTTAATCATTATTAAATTTATATTAAAACTTTAAAAAAAACGGCTTTAATTTTGAAGAGTTTTATTGACTGTGAAAGCAATTATTTTAAAATTTGTAACCTGTCACTCATGCTATGCTAAATACTAAAATAACATATTAGCTACATTATGATCCAATACAATGTACATACACTTTTAAATACTTTACCCTTCATTTAAGCAGTCGGGTAAAAAGCCTTTCAGAATGATATTTTCCGCACCGCAAGAACCAAGACTACTGCTGCACAATCTGCACATTCTAGTTACTGAGTTTCAATCTTTTTTTCTGTTGTAACAATTTCTCGAGGTGATCCAACAACAATCTATTTTGAAACAATTGGCATAAACAACGGTCGGTTTAAAGTATCGACGTCTCGTGCCAATACTCTACTTCGTAAAAACAATTTAACGACCGAGATGAAGCGCCCAATCTGTCGCCCTCGGTTTTCCGTGTGGCACTACGCTACTACTACAGCCTGACCACCTATGAGTTAAGGCGCTCCCAGTCGACGATTGTTTTTGTTCGAAACGAAAAAAGAAATACTTATAAACAAGCCACATCTCCTATTTTATAATGTATAGTATATGTGAATAAAGATGTACCCATCTTTAATTACTTCGATAAATAATCCTACCGACCGCTGCAATGACGACAAACACACGTCGGCGCGTGGTCCACCTTAGCTTTTCGAATAAATTAATGATATAAATTATGTATAATTACTTATCAAAAATCTATTATAATAGAAATCTAGATCTACATATTACCTATCTTTAACAATAAATCACAAGTTGATTTTAATAGTAGGTATATAAAATATTTCGATCATAAATACTAAAACGTATCATTTTGAAATAATATCTTTATCGTGAAAAGTTTCTGCTATTATGTTTTCAGCTTAATCGAAATCTAGGTAGGAACCTGAAGTAATATACTTATAAAAATAGGAGATGTGGCTTGTTCAGAAGTATTTCTTTTTTCGCTTCGAAAAAGAGCAATCGTCGACTGGGAGCCCCTTAAGGGTTCATTTAAATGCAGTTACATAAAGGAGGAATAACGTGAGAATAACTTCATTAACACTCATGTTGTTGCTCTTGTTTTCCTAAACTCGTATCTAAAATTTGACTGGCCTCACACCTCGCAGCTCAGTTGGTAGTAGCTCTGCCTTCTGCGCTGTAGGTTGTAGATTCGATCCCCACCCCGGAGAAATATTAGTGTGATGAACATGGATATTCGTTCTGTGTTATATTGTATCTTATGTAGGTTTGTATGTAAGTATTCTATCAGTTATCTAGTCTTTGTGTGTTTGAATGTAAAAGGTAATCTCCGGAAAACTTCTAAGATTCAAAAAATTCTTTCAAACAACATCCCCGAATGCTATAGGTAACTTTTTATCGTAATAAGAAGTATTTAGCAATAAAATTGATTCAAAACTATCCATCGGCACCTGAAAGTGCCTAGAATATAAAATGTTTTAGATGACCAATTGTGCTTATACCAATTTGATATACCTAGATAATAATAATTAAGATAAGATAAGATAAAGATAAAGATATTTATTTCTCAACAAACGTCCTTAAATACATAGATAAACAAAGGTATTTCTTATATTAAATCACAATTCAAATATAGGAACAACATAGGTACCCAAACTAGGTTAAAACCTGTATGATGGCATACCTAGGTCCTCCGCCAGTCAGTGGTTCAGGTGAATTCACATTTTAAAGTGTCTACAGCTTATAGTTAGATTAAAGTATTATGAAATAACATTCAAAGAAAACAAAATTGTGTAAATGTAAAAGAAAACAAAACTAGAGAAAAATCAACTAAAAGAAAAAAGAGGTAAAAATGTATGTATGCGTGTGTAAATGTTTGTTTGAGTGAATGCGTTTATGTTTTGCTAAGTTTTATGTATGCACCAGTTGAAGTTAATAAAAGTCGTTATGCACGATTTTATAGAATTGGATTAAAAGTTACCTAATGCTATGACAGTATAGAGAGTAGACTCTCCGTCGTACTATAGTCTTGGTCAAGCAGCCAGTTTGTGAGTGTAATTTTACATTTAAAGCTAGTCATGGGGTAATACTGTAAGGTTTTATTCAATTGATTGTAAAGATACGGCCCTAAAAAGTATGAATGCCGTCGAGCGAAAGTAGTGTTACACTTTATCACATTACATACTCTTTTGTTGCTTCTTATTTTGTCTATTAAAGCAGGGTCAAAAACAGTTTTTTTATGTTGAGCAAGGATAACATGTAGTATAAATAATTTTCGAGTTGACATAAGTTTGCAGTCTCTGTAAAGTAATTCTGTTCGGTAACGGAATGGTTTCGATAACATGACCTTTAGTACCGAGCGTTGGGCTCTCTCGACTTTAATAAGATTCGTTTTGCAGGCACCTCCCCAAACTGAAATACAATAGCTTAGAATAGACTGGCATAAGGAGTAGTATACAGTTTTGAGAAGGTTAGCGGTAGCGACAGGACGAAGGTTTTTAAAAACCCAAATCAGTTTACGAAGACGTCCGGCAACTGCGTCAATTTGTGGTATCCAGTTTAACTGATTATCAAGAAGAACACCTAGATATTTGATTGAAGTGACATGTTCGAGAACCAAACAGTTACATGATGAATTATGAGGATAGTTACAAAAGTGCGCTTGAACTTTGAATGCGTTGTTGAGTGGTATGTTGTTATTGCGTATGTTGAATGAGATATATTTAGTTTTATCGAAGTTAAGCGTAAGTAAATTTTCCTGCAGCCAGAGTAACACGTTACGCAGACCACGTTCAGTGTAGAAACGCGCTTGTTCCCAAGTATCACCTTCGAAAACTAACACTTTCGAAAACTAACTAACACGCTAACACACAACAATTAAATACATACCTGAATATATTTTCTTCGATTAGGGTCATAGACCCGGTTGTGGTACATAACCTGGTTTTGGTCATTTTCTATACAGGGTGAAATCGTAAACACACGTCAAATTGATATGGGTGGTTCAGTATACGTAATAGTTTGGTTTCATGAAAAAATAATACACATTTAAAAAAAAAAAACAACAACTGATGTAATCAATTTAAACGATGCAGACAAAGTCAATGTATTCATTGACTTTGTCTGCATCGTTTAAATATGGTCCGTTTTGATTAGTGACAGTTGTGGTGCGTTATAGATATGATTAACCACAACTAAATTTTTTTTTTTTTAAACCACAACTAATGATTTCTCGTTTTGTCTATTTAAATATGAATAATTAATAAATAAATATCACCTGTTACAAAACCTTTGCTTACCTAAGAGATAGATAAATACTCTATTCTATGTAGTTTAAAAAACGTCGTTTTGATAATTTTTTCAATATAAATCGTTAATTTGAAAATAAAAATGTTGTTAAAATGCCCACAACCAGCGCTCTCACCCTACATAAGCATGTCTACTTACTTAGTATTCGGGAAACATACGATTACCGCGCGTATGATCTTGTTTTTATTTTCAACGCAAAAGCGATACCCATATAATTATAAAAGTTTGTACCTAAAATTGGGTCTACACAAGCCGCGCCGTGGCAGATCATGTTGCGTAAAATAATACCTGACTGATGTTCATTTGAAATATCAACTTTCATATCGTTTTATTTCCTTGAGCCTTGGTTGTCTAAGAGCCAGTGCACACCGCATTTTATAAAACAAGTGGGGGTAGTTAGAGGCACGTCCAAACATTATATTTGGCACATGCCTAGATTTTGCAGTAGTTAGCATTCCATACGTGACAGGTTGCAAGCCCATCGCGGCTTACAAGAATACTAACTGGTTTCCTTACGATGTTTTTCTTGCACAATTTTTGAAAGGAAAAATCCAAAATTGATGCACGCCGGGATTCGAACCAACGACCTTCAGATTGAAAGTCGAGGTACCTCTCACTAGAGGAAAAATGGAACATGTCTCTTAAAAAGTAGATGAATATCTCGGGGACAATTTTGTGAAACTTTGAAAGGCACTATTGATAAGGTGTCCTGCGCCACGTTAAATGATGCGTAACATGTGCGGGACACTGTGCAATTACAGCGTCACGTTGATTGAGCGTTGCGTGTCATTGCGGGACAAAATATCCCCTAGTGTATCTGTGGTTTTACCAAATCATAGTGCCTAGCGCCTCAAATGGTGTCGAACATCTAATGGATATCTAATACTCGTAGTAGGTATGTGTGTGATGTGTTATCTAAAATGTATTTCAAAATGATCCTTTTAGATCCATTGAAGAGAGTGAGCGATATCTCTATCCTATACACATATTATAAGCTGTGTTGGCCGAGTGAGAGATACCTTGACTTTCAATCTCAAGGTCGTGGGTTCGAAACCCGGTGTGTTCTGTCCGAAAAAATTATATGCGCATCAAAAACACGTGCTCAAAACGGTGAGGGAAAACATCGTGAGAAAGTAAGTATTCTTATAAGCGGCGATGGGCTTACAACCTGTCACGTATGAAATGCTAACTACTGCTAAGCTACTGCAAAATGTGGGCATGTGCCAAATATAATGTTTGGACGTGCCTCTGACTACCCCACTAGGCATATTTAAAGGACCTAAGCTTACCTAAGCGTCTGGAGATCTGAGGAGATGTCTACCGTACTTGGGGATTACAGTCGTAATTCTATTTTTTTACATATTATGTCGTGACAGCTCTAAATTGACTCAATTTCGTATAGAGATTGATTGACAACGCTGTATGTACACTAGAAACAAAAGAATTAGTTCTTTTCTAAAACAAAAAATTTTGTAGGTACAATCGCCGACCTAATCGCTAAAAAACTATTATTGCTGTAATTATGAAAAGTAATGCGCGAAGCAGTAAACGGCAGTGTATAATAAAAAAAACTTTACTATTGTAAGACCTACACGTATTGCTTTAAAATAAATTTTCCTCAGGTAAAAAAATTGTTCTCGCAAGCTTAGGTACCTACGTGTGTCCTCATAGTAACGCTCGAGCAGAAACGGAAACAGTCAAGGTGTGATACCAAAAATAACGGTACATCCGGCGATCTTAAAAAAAACTTTAACTCCATATTACAGCTTCTTAGAAAATTATTGTAGCAAAGAAAACTAATAAAACGAAATCACCAATACTGGGATCAGTATGACAATAACAATTATTCGATTTCGTGACCGGATAAAGAAATGAGAAAAATAAACGAGATAAGACACGATAACATGGCTTTGATTAAGTTAAGGTTCTGGGTATAATGGTATGTATAAAATGGTTATAAATTGGTACATATTTACTAAAAAATATACATGTAGGTAAGTAAGTAATATGGTTTCCATAGTACAAGCTTGCTTATTTGGGGCTAAATGGCAATGACCATTTTTGCACCGTTGCACACACTTCAGTTGTGATGGTACGCCCTTCTGGATCATTAGATTCGCTTGAGTGGTAAGTACCTACCTTTAATAGGTATTTCTCGGATGTTAAAACCACAGAGTAAAACATAGCCAAATTAATCTTACTCTTTATATACCGCATGACGTTGAATTTGTGTTGCCAGCTGCCACCAGATAACTCACCCTCGTATTCAAGAACGACACTATGAGAACACGCACCCACAGTGGACGAAATCTTTTTTTCATAAACATCACTTTATGTGTTGAGCGGCACAATGGCGCACGCTACCGTGTGCCTTTAGAGCTCAACTTTGCCTAGAGGCACACGACAATGTGCCTCTAGTCACACTATACAGTGTCGCACAACACATAAAATGATTTTTATGAAAAAAGATTTCGTCCAATGTGGGTGCGTGTTCTCATAGTGTCGTTCTTGAATACGAGGGTTAGAGCCCAAGAGAGCTTTGTTATAAGAGAGCGGGCCTACCGGGCATCATTTATAAGCGTAAATGATGCCCGGTAGAGCTTAAAAAGAGATTAGATACCCGGCTTCATCTCTGAATACTGCTCTCTGACCGTTGCTTGAACCCAGATAAATTACTACAACAGAACCTTTTTTTAACCCGGCTTTAGTAAAAAGCTAATTTGTCTGCTCTGTGTAAGTGCACTGATTACACAGTGATATTTGATGCGCTTGAAATGTTTTGCTGCGTTGTAGTGTTTTGAAAATGTAATCCATTTTATTCAAAATGCGAGGTCTATAGGATAGAATAGGCGAAATATATAGGTCGTTTATTAAAGAAACGAATAGTTTATATAAGTACGCGTTAACGTGTATTTCTCAAAACGGTGCAGGAAAACACCGTGAAGAAACCAGTTTACCAAATTATAAAACTTAGAAGCGGTAATGGGCTGATACGTCATGTCAATGCAATGTTGACGAAAGTAGTTTTAATCACGCTACTGCTGCAGAATATTGTCATATCCCAAAAGTAATGTATGTGCAAACTTCTGACATCCTAATCATATTATAAATGTGAAAGTTTGTGAGTTTGAATGTATGTTTGTGCCTCAATCAGGCCTAAACGACAAAACGGATTAGGTTGAAATTTGCTGTAGATGTAGATATAATACCTGAATAAAACACAGACTACTTTAAAATATGAAAAACATCCCCAAAATATTAAAACGCAAAAGGGATGATTTTGGTATACTCGTAGATAGTGCTGGTGTGCAACAAATCTGACATCACAGACTAAAAACATTCAGTCATTTCTATTCGATTATTGAAATTTGACAAGACAACGTCTGTCAAGGGTCGGCTAGTAAAGAATAATAATAAAAAAACATTCAAAATCGTAAGTAAATGATTGTAACTTTCTTAGCATGTTGTATTAAAACTCATCGCAAACAACTGCCAAAGTGTTTTCCTAATCAAGACAGATGCGACATGCCTATAAAATATTTATGAGCGTCACAACGTTGGAGGGTGCTGTTGATTAAAACAGACGTGTGATGGAAAAGCAGGTAAACGAAAAAATACAGCTCTGTAGGCAGAATTGGTGCCCACGAATACCCTTGCATATTTTACAGGCTTTTATTTAACTTGCCATGTTAGTTACTCGTAGTTTGTTAGTATGTGCGGGTCTCTCTGTATTTTACAGAATTTTAAACAGTGTTTGCCAAGTGGGGGTTACTTCGACTTTCAATCAATGGATTTTTATGTTAGAAAAATTTATATGCGTATCAAAACCACGTGCTCAAAACGGAGAAGGAAAACATCGTGAGGAAACCAGTTAGTATTCTTATAAGCGGCGATGGGCTTGCAACCTGTCACTGCAAAATGTGGGCATGTGCCAAATATAATGTTTGGACGTGTCTCTGACTTACCACTAGACATCTTCAAAGGATCTAAGCGTCTGAAGATCTGAGAGGATTACAGTCGTGATCCTATTCATTAAAAAAGCGGTTCACGTTTCACTCTAACGTTTCGGTTTTGTTTCGGAAACCATGTAGATAGAACATTGACGTTGATGTCGTCTAGTAATATAGAAGACTAGTGAACCACCGAATAATTCCTACGGTGCTTCATAAAAAAATACGTCCTGTTTTAACAAAAAGGCTTACTATCCATGCCGTATTCTTTATACCTAATTCTACCGAAATCAATCCATTACGACGTATGGAGGAATTGACGAAACCAACGTGCTGTTGCGTCTAGATATGCTCAATAAGCTCATGATGAAAAGCATCTGAATTGTCTCAAAACGTCAGAAATACAAGAAAAAACGTGGTAATTAGCCGTATTTATAGGTAAAACCTACAGAATACTTCGGGTAAGCCATTTAAGGCGAGTAAAAAATGTTTTTGATGAATGCAGAATAGTTTTTTCTCAATAACCGCAAAACATACAGTTTTGTTTTTCATGACAAAGATAACTTAAGGATATAATCTAGATAAATTACAGACAGAAACATGATCGGTGAAACTTTTTTCAACAGATTTATTTTCCAAAGTTGGCTCTTCAAAAACACTAGTTTCGTTTTTAATCAAAGCTATGAATGGCTAAACATTTCATTTTTATATAATTCGTTAGATAATCTTACTAGCTAAGTAAATTACAGACAGTTTCTTTTTAAATTTGATGGTTTTCAAGATAATGCAGTTTTATCACGTCCGTCTTATCCAGGTAGACTCAGCCCATACAAAACATCAAAAATGTAACTTATCACCTTAACACGCTATCCAATATGTCACTTTATAATAGGTCGTAGCCGTGTAGCCGATAAGCCGTGTCGGCCGAGTGGGAATGGATTTGTCTATTCGTATTGGAAAATGGATTTTTCTATTAGAAACAACTGGGTTTATACGTTATACTAACTGGTTTATAATTATACTTATGTATAATATTATATACATTTGACACATACTCAAAAGGGTGAATGAAAATATCGTGAGGTGACTAGTTAGTATTTTCATAAATGACATCCTGACACGCATGAAATGCTAACCAATAATGAACAAAAAAGGAGGCTTTTTTGTCTTTTTAGGGTTCCGTACCCAAAAGGTAAAAACGGGACCTTATTACTAAGACTTCGCTGTCCGTCTGTCCGTCTGTCTATCACAGGGCTGTATCTCATGAACCGTGTTAGCTAGGCAGTTGTAATTTTTACAGATTATGTATTTCTGTTGCTGCTATAACAACAAATACTAAAAACAGAATAAAATAAATAATTAAGTGGGGCTACCATACCACAAACGTGCTTTTTTACCATTTTTTAGGGTTTCGTACCCAAAGGGTAAAATCGGAACCCTATTACTAAGACTTCGCTGTCCGTCTGTCTGTCTGTCTGTCCGTCTGTCTGTCTGTCACAGGGCTGTATCTCATGAACCGTGATAGCTAGACAGTTGAAATTTTCACAGATTATGTATTTCTGTTGCTGCTCTAACAACAAATACTAAAAACAGAATAAAATCAATATTTAAGTGGGACTCCCGTACAACAAACGTGATTTTTTTGCCGTTTTGATAATAGTACGGAACCCTTCGTGCGCGAGTCCGACTCGCACTTGGCCGGTTTTTATAGATTGACGACGAGATAGATTTTTATTTTGACGGCACTTGGCCGGTTTTTATGTATGGCCGCCTCGCATATCTTTTTACATGATGATCCGATTTCGATTTTCTTTATTGTGTTGAAGAGAATAGTTCAAAGTTGGTTCCAGTACTTCTTATAAACTTCATTATAAAACTATACTTATACTATACTTTTACTTACTATACTTTCATTATAAAACTTAATAACGAAACATTTTGGTCGGTATTCTTTGTAGTTTTATTAACGTAATTATACTCGTATCGTGTTATTAACTCTTAAAGCAACAGTCACTGTATTGCACGTAATCACGTTATGAATAACGTGACCTAAATGATATGCACAAAGGGAAGTCTTTGCGAATAATTCGTTGCGATCAACTTTATTACGAGTATTATGTAAACTTTTTTGTATCTTAGGTTAAAATATGGATCTTGTGTCTGCAATAAATGATTATTATTATTATTATTATTATTATCCCAGCTAGTAAGGTAATCGTAACGACATTATTTATGGACTAGCGACCCGCCCGGGCTTCGCACGGGTGCAATGCTGATACTAAATATACTACAGAATGTCTTTATATAAAACGTTTTTTTTTTCACAGCTTTTTTGTCATTAGACAAATATTGATTATCGTTCGCGAACGACCGAACTGCGCGTTTGACGCCTAGCTGCTAGGCCGGTCGCGAACGTTCGAGAATGTTCGTATTACGAAGCTACTCGCTAGGTGACTCGCTAGCCTCTAGGTGCCAAGCAAGCCACCTGTCTGTGCGTTCGCGTTTTTAATTAGGGATGACTGAGAGTGTTATAAACGTAAGAGTAGACAAATATAATCAGAAAGCTTCGAACTGCTAAGCTATCGGGAGTTACACGTGTTATTGTGAGTCAACCATAAAAGATAGACACATGCTGTCGTGGGATATTTTTTATATAATTTTAAGGAGAACATTTCCGTCATACATTATTTCTGTGTAGCTTTAACCATTATGGTTGCACACGCGACGGAAGCTTAAAAAATGGAGTAACTTCTCCCGTTTTCCTAACATTTCCCTTCACTGCTCTGCTCCTATTGATTGTAGCGTGATGAAAAGTATACTATAACCAGCTCAGGAGTATGAAAAATAATTGTACCAAGTTTCGTTAAAATCCGTCGAGTAGTTTTTGTTTCTATAACGGTTATACAGACAGACAGACAGACAGACAGACAGACAAAAATTTTACTGATTGCATTTTTGGCATCAGTATCGATCCCTAATCACCCCCTGATAGTTATTTTGGAAATATATTTCATGTACAGAATTGACCTCTCTACAGATTTATTATAAGTATAGATAGATAGATAACAAAGAAATGTCATTTTAAGTGCCTGTACACACCGCGTTTTTAGGGTTCCTATGGGTATAGGGTAAAAACGGGACCCTATTACTAAGACTTCCGACTTTTGTCCGTCTGTCTATCACAGGGCTGAATCTCATGAACCGTGATAGCTAGACAGTTGAAATTTTCACAGATGATGTATTTCTATTGTCGCTATTACAACAAATACTAAAAATAGAATAAAATAAATATTTAAGGCCCCCTATGTCGACGATTGCTCTTTATCGAAACGAAAAAAGAAATACTTCTGAACAAGCCACATCTCCTATTTTTATAAATATATTACTTCAGGTTCCTACCTAGATTTCTATTAAGCTGAAAACATAATAATAATAATAAAAGCCTTTATTCTCTAACCAATTTTAACTTACAATCTACATAACAAAATAAAAATAATAATAATAATAATAACTGCTAAGCAATTCTAACCTAATTTTTAGATAGGTTAGTTTATCAGCAGCCAGTTTGTTGGTCAGGTTGTCTCTTGACATAGGCCTCCCCCATTGTCTTCCACTCTTCTCTATTCCGAGCTAACTTTCTCCATCCTTTTGGTAAATCGTCCTCCCATCTTTTGATTTGCCGTCCTTTATGTCTTTTCCCGTTTCTAGGATACCATTCTATTATGTCTTTAGTCCATTTCTCTCTATTCGTTCTCATAATGTGGCCAGTCCAGTTCCATTTGAGTTTATTTATTGTTTGCATAACGTCGCTCACCTTCGTTCTTTTCCTTATTTTTGAAGTGGTCCATCTGTCCTGTAATCTTATGTTTAGCATGCTTCGCTCCATGCTACGTTGGCAAACTGTTAATTTTTGGTTGTTTTTGCTCGTGGACGGCCAAGTTTGACAACCATAAGTAAGGCATGGCATAATGCACGTGTTGTACAATTTGGTTTTCACTGACGTTGGCATTGTTTCGTTTTTAAATAGTTCTTTAAGTGACCAGTATCGTTTCCAAGTATTGCTTATTCGTCTATCGATTTCTTTTGAGTGTTGATCTTTATTGGATATTAAATGTCCCAAATATATATATTCGTCTACGTATTCAATAATCTCTAGTCCTATTTTTATGTTTTCCTTTGATGCATTGGTCATTACTTTAGTCTTCGTTGGATTCATAGACAGACCTGCTTTCCTACTTTCTTGGTCTAGTTGTTGTAACATAGTTTGCAGTATATCTGGTTTCTTAGCGAATATAACAATGTCATCGGCGAATCTCAAGTGATTTAGATTTACTCCGTTTACGTTTATTCCAAAATCTTCCCAGTCTATATTTCTAAATATGTTTTCTAACACAGCTATAAATAGTTTTGGGGAAAGTGGATCGCCTTGCCTAACGCCTCGCTGAATGCTAAATTCTTCTCCTTGTTGTTCTAGTTGTACTGTTGCTGTAGTATTTTTGTAAATTTCTTTTATTATTCTTACATATTTGCTGTGTACGCCTTGGTTTACTAGTGTTTTCCAGATAAAGTTATGACTCAGGGAATCGAAAGCCTTTTTGTAATCAACGAATGCTATGTAGTAATGTTGTCCATATTCATTAAGTTTTTCTATAATTTGTTTTACAACATGGATATGGTCTATAGTAGAATAATCTGGGCGAAATCCTGCTTGCTCTCTGGGTTGGTTTTCTTCCAGCTGTTTCGTTATTCGGCCAAGTAAAATTTTGGAGAACACTTTGTATAGATTGGACATTAAACATATAGGTCTATAATTGTTTATTTCGTTTTTATCTCCTTTTTTATGCAACAGAATGATAGTGGACTTTGTCCATTGGGTTGGTATTTGCTCAGTAATCATAATTTCATTGAATAAATGCGTTAAATGTTTGGACGTCACGGTTAGGGATTCTTTGAGTAGTTCATTCGAGATTCTGTCATCTCCGGGTGCTTTGTCGCTTTTTTGTGTTTTAACAGATCTTATGATTTCGGTCTCTAAAATGCAAGGCGTTTCTTCCTCGTAAGCATCCTGCTCTGTCTCTACTATTATTGTTTTGTCTTCCTGTGTGTATAACCTTTTATAGAATTCTGTTGCTGCTTTGGCTATTGATAATCTTTTAGTTGTCAATTTCTCACACTTCTTATTTTTAGTTTTCATGTTTGGAATCCATTGTGTAAATTCTTTTAACTGTTTTAGACCTTTCTTAATTCCTCCTGTTTTTTCTATTTGTTTTCTTAATATACTCAGTCTTTCTGTTTTCTTGTGTTTCCTTATTGATGTTTGAATCTTTTTGCTAATATTATTAATGTTTTGGTGGTTATCTTTACGTTTCTTTATCATTATATTCCTCTCTTCCATTAGCTGTAGCGTTTCTTCACTTAACTTATTTTTCTTTTCCTTTTTGGTACACGTATTATTGCAGTTTCTCAGTTCTTTCTCCAAGAAATTATACTTCTCTTGTAGTGTTTTTAGTTTTTCAATTTCGTTCAATGATATTCTCAAATCATTTAAGACATTTTGTTGAACAGGTAATTTTATCATCGTATTATTGTTTGACGGTATAATATGTTTTCGTGATTTGCTACTTGCGTGTTGTATAGCTCCTCTTATCATTCTGTGGTCTGTATTAAAATTTAGCCTATTTACTACATCAACATCACTGAATATCTGCTTCTCTCTTGAAAGTATAAAATCAATTTCATTTTTATCTCTGCCATTAGGTGACATCCATGTCCACTTTCTTGACTTCCTCTTTTTAAAGAAACTATTGATTAGTTTAAGATTATTTGTAAAAGAAAAATCTATAAGCCTGTGTCCGTTGTCATTTCTGTCGCCATGGCTGAAGTCTCCCAAAACAAACTCGTCTTTATTTGATTTTCTACCCACCTTAGCATTAAAATCTCCGATCAAAATTACATTTTTGCTCTTCTTTCGCATCAACTCTGTCAGATCTTTATAGAATTTGTCTTTTG
The DNA here is from genome assembly GCA_912999785.1 of Hydriomena furcata. Classification (NCBI taxonomy): domain Eukaryota; kingdom Metazoa; phylum Arthropoda; class Insecta; order Lepidoptera; family Geometridae; genus Hydriomena; species Hydriomena furcata. The sequence continues at coordinate 3,827,977 of OU538828.1, read as the reverse complement.
CTGTCTTTGTATCTTGTTCTGTGGGTGCATGTACTTGAATGATTGACGATGGTTGTTTAAATTCTGGTAACTGTATGTTAAGTACTGCGATTCTATCTGATATACCTTGGAAACTAATTATTTTGTCTTTCAAATATTTTTTTATTAAGAATCCTATTCCATGTGTACCTTGTTTTTCGCCATAGAAGTAAAAAATGTAGTCACTGTATTCTCTTATTTCTTCTCCTAGCCTTCTTACTTCACAAAGGCCAATAACATCCCATTTTATATGGCTTATGGCTTCTTCTAATTCTAGTAATCTGTTGTCTGTCATTAGCGTTCTGACGTTTAAAGTTGCGAGGTATATTTTATTTTTACTTCTTTGACATAATGATGTATTTCTGGGGGGTGGTGGTCTAACAATAACCCCACGGGGACCAGCCGGATTGGGGTCGTCTCGCCTCTGGTTGCTGATAACTGGTTGCTACTTGGATTGGTTTGGAATGTTGGAAAGAGAGTTTGATTTGGATCTCATTAAATCAAATGCATTCTTTCTCATCTCCTTTGTTGCTGAAGTTCTGTTCACTGCTTTTTTGGCCTGATTTTGGTTGGCTGGTGAAGTAGATGGATCTCTTTTCCTTTTTTCATTGTTTGGATTTGAATTTCCCTCTTTCACTACTAATTTATCGTATTTTATGTACGCAATATTTCCTTTCGCACGTTCTTCTATAAGTTTCGGTTTCAATTCCCTTCTTTTTTCTAATATTTCTCGAGGGAAATCTTCGGTAACGTATACATCTTTCAAGCTTTTCCTCATTTTCAGTATCTCTGTTTTTTTCCAGGAGTTTGTGAAACCAATAAGAGCCGGTCTTATTTTATCTGCATTTCTTAAACCGATACGGTAAACTTTGGATACATCATTTGCATCCAAGGTGATATTCAGATCAGATTTAATTTTTTTTTTTATTTCTTGAAGCAGTTCTAATGAAGAACTTTCTTTCTCCTCCAAACCAAAGAGTAAAATATTATTTTTTTTCTTTTCTTTTTCTAAATAATCAATCTTCTTTTCCAACATTTCTATCTTATTTTTCATAATTTTATTATCCTCTATCAATGGTTCTAATTTTTCATTCATTTTCTCGAATATAGTATCGGTTTGTTTCTCCATTTCTATTTTCATTTGGTCGAAAAGTATTTTAAATTGTCCTTCCATTTTGGTACTTTTTCTCTTGCTGTGGCAACACTGGCGTCTTGAGTGGTTTCCGTGAGGTCACAAGTTGAATGTCAATGTCGCTGTCAGGCTGTCACTCGCTGAAGTCGCTGATGACTTGGCTTGTTATTTGATGTAACCTCAAATATTGTTGTTTACACTTGATGATTTTTATGTTGCTTTATGTTTGTTTCCACTATTTATATTCACTATTTTTATTCAACAGGGTGTTAGATGTCACTGAATGATTTCGATAATAGCCGCAGTTATCGCGATAGTGTTAATAAACTTCTGTTTTACAATTATTTCGGCGGACGATGTGCAAGGTGATGTTTACTATTCGGCAACCGGAATCGAACATAGTTGTAAAAAAATACAAAACATGAAAATTGGTTGATATTTTTTTTCATTTAATGTGGGAACTAGATACTTTGTAACATACGACTTTTAATTAAGTCATTTTGTTTAAGGGGCTACCAGTCGACGATTGCTCTTTTTCGAAACGAAAAAAGAAATACTTCTGAACAAGCCACATCTCCTATTTTTATAAATATATTACTTCAGGTTCCTACCTAGATTTCTATTATGCTGAAAACATAATAGCAGAAACTTTTCACGATAAAGATATTATTTCAAAATGATACGTTTTAGAATTTATGATCGAAATACTTTGTTACCTACTATTAAGATCAACTTGTGATTTATTGTTAAAGATAGGTAATATGTAGATCTAGATTTCTACTAAGATAGGTTTTTGATAAGTAATTATATATAATTTATATCATTAATTTATTCGAAAAGCAAAGGCGGACCACGCGCCGGCCATGGATCAGTACCACCGTGACTACTGTCAACGTCGGACGTGTGTTTGACGTCATTGCAGCGGTCGGTAGCAGGAGTTATTTATCGAAGCACCTAAAGATGGGTAACAACTCTAAAAAAATAATGAAAAAGAGAAAATGTTTATGAGGGGTGGGTAAAGCTACCCCTATTACTTGCCTACGTAGGTACCAGCAACGCGATCTCATAAAAACTGTCGATAATATTTACGATACGCATACGCCATCTAGAGCTTGCCGTTGTTAACTGTCTTAGTCGTTTCTGCCGAGGTTTTAGGAAATGGCAGCGCCTTAAGTGGGGCTCCCATACAACAAACGTATTTTGTTGCTATTTTTATAATGGTACGGAACTCTTCGTGCGCGATTAAAACTCGCACTTAGACGGTTTTTTTTAAATATTACCCTATGATACTTATATATTATTATAAAGAGGTATTTTTTTTTGTATTTTTGTTGTAATGGATAAACTAAAAAACTACAGGACCAATTTTAAAGTGACGAGTAACAAGGACAATAATTTATAAAAAAAAAAATTGAGATAGACCCTTTTGAAACCGAGGCAGACAGTTAAGTCTGTATATAGCAGGTATTATGATAATGAGAAAGAAAGCTAAAAACAACCGGCCAAGTGCGAGTCGGACTCGCGCACGAAGGGTTCCGTACCATTATCTATAAAAACGGCAAAAAAATCACGTTTGTTGTATGGGAGCCCCCCTTAAATATTTATTTTATTCTGTTTTTAGTATTTGTTGTTATAGCAGCAACCGAAATACATAATCTGTGAAAACTTCAACTGCTAGCTATCACGGTTCATGAGATACAGTCCTGTGACAGACAGACGGACGGACGGACGGACAGAAAGACAGACGGACAGCGAAGTCTTAGTAATAGGGTTCCGATTTTACCCTTTGGGTACGGAACCCTAAAAACACTTACACGCTCACATGACACTTACTAGTACAAGAAGAAAAATTACGCGTAGATGTGTGTATTCTAAGCTTTAACCCTGATTAATTTTATCCTTCGACAAAAGTTGTAAATTATGTATTTTTACAGTAAGAAAAAACCGGCCAAGTGCGAGTCAAACTTGTGCACGAAGGATTCCGTACCATTATTTATAAAAAACGGCAAAAAAAAACACGTGTTGTATGGGAGCCCCCCTTAAATATTTATTTTATTCTGTTTTCAGTATTTGTTGTTATAGCGGCAACAGAAATACATCATCTGTGAAAATTTAACTGTCTATCTATCACGGTTCATGAGATACAGCCAAACAAACAGACAGACAGCGGGGTCTTAGTAATAGGGTCTCGTTTTTACCCTTTGGATACGGAACCCTAATAATGAAGATCAGTCATTCAAGGCGCTTTCTAGAAGCGCCTTGAGCAAAGAAACCAGAATGTTATGATTACTCCGTAGTATTTTTTTTTGTTACGAAATGAGGAATAATAAAACTTTTCAATGTTAGCTTTTTCGTTTCAGCTCTAGTTTTGGCTGTTTTGAATCATGTTTCTGCTTAACCAAAGTAGCTCAGCTTCTAGCTAAGCTCAGCTTCTACGAGTGTTTACAATAAAACTTATGCCAAGTTTTTTCGGTGAGATATCCAAATGTTTTATCTTAACATTATATATATTAACTTTTGCGGACAAACAGTTGTTTGTCTGCGATCTACTTCTAAACTACTTAACCGATTTTAATCAAACTTTGCACACCGTTAGTAGTTTGATCTAATTTAAAAGATAGGATAGCAAATTCCTCTATACTAACGTCAATATTATATATATTAATTAATATTATAAAATTACGCGTCCCGTTGTTTGTCCGCGATCTACTCCTAAACTACTTAAACGATTTTAATCAAACTTTGCACACCGTGTGCTGTTTGATCCAACTTGAAAGATACTCGTAGGATAGCTTACATCTCAATTTATAGTCGTGATATCTGTTGACACAGCAACGCGTGGCCGAGTCTGCTAGTTATAATATACAAAAAAATTACAAATGTTACAAAGTAAGTCTCACGTAAATACATGAAAGTTCTTTTATAACTAAAACGAATATTACCGTAGGCGCTACCAGGAAACAGCTTTTTGTTATAATTTCTAAATATTCTTAAGTATTCCGTAGTAACAAGATTATTTTGAAAGTTAAAAAGTTCGCTCGTACAACACAAAATTTAAGTTTGTGACGTCGGTCCTCTACGGCGTAGACCCATTACGGCGTAGGCCGTGATCGTCTACGAAATCTTAGATAATTATGTAACTACTCGCGTAGTGGAAAACCCTGCTACTTCGCTACTTCTTATATTTTTATACAAACTGCAATCCCTCGGGAGTAAAGTGCTATACTAAAAAAAAAAGAAAAAAAAAAACATCTGACTGTAATCCCCAAGCACGGTAGACATCCTCTCAGATCTCCAGGTGCTTACTTTGAATATGTATAGTTAGAGGCACGTCATTATATTTGGCACATGCCCACATTTTGCAGTAGTTAGCATTCCAAACGCTAAACTTTATGGGACCAGCGATTCAGGATGCTGGGTAGTTAATCAGTCAGTATTATTTAGCCTTCTTTACCTCTAGTCTCGAGGCAACTTCATTTGCATGAACTTTCAATAAGATATGCTATTTGCGTGATTCCTTATTGGTATTAAGTTCAGAGGTCATCGCGGGAAGTGCAAGTTCCTATCTTACAAACTTTATCGTCTCGATGCACCTTCTAAAAGTAGTCTCTCTAAAGAATGTGTTTAGTTTTTAACCGATTTCAAAAAGGAGCAGGTTGTCAATTCGCCAGTTTTTTGTGTGTATGTTTTGAATTTGAACCTACAGACACAGAAAACAGGACCCCTGGGTTTTTCATTATGTATTTTAAAGCACTACAATTTATATTTATTAACATGAAGTCGGTTTTGTTTTTTATTAGTTTTTTAAACGTAATTATTTGTTATGGAGATAAAAGGTAAAACTCAATCGGACTGTTATCTGAGGAGTTCCATTAAAGAGCTTCTGACTTCATCATCAGATCAGCTCGCTGTCATATGGCATTGTTACCGACGTTATACTGGTTGGGTGGTTTCTTGGATTTTATCGGATAGAGGAAACTCGGTAACAAGATTTTACACAAACATTAACAATCCTTCAAAGGATCAAGGACCCGATTGTGGTGCCTAACCCGGTTTTTGTCATTTTCAATTTCAGCAGTCCATAACGTAAGTATAGCAAACAAACTTGTTTGATATACAATTCTTTGTCTTTGGTCCGTTATGATTAGTGATAGTTGTGATGCGTTATACCCCTAGACTTGATTGACCACAACTAAATATTTTCTGTTATGTCCATTTAAAATGAATAATTAATAAATAAATATCGACTCTTACAAAACCTTTACTTAACCTAAGAGATAGAACAATTCTCTATTCTATGTTGTTTAAAAATCGTCGTTTTAATATTTTTTTCAATATAAACCGTATATTTGAGAATTAAAATGTTGTAAAAATGCACACAGCCAGCGTTCTCACCCTACATACATACGAGCACATGTCATACTAACAGGTGAACTTGTAATCCCGGAGAAAAGAGAATGAACCAATATCTTGGGAATAAAGGCTAAAGAGCTAAATGGATTTAAATAAAATTGCTTGCCATTCGAATCACAAGAGTTAAACCGCGGTTCTGACGCAGGCGTTTATTTGAACAGTGAATTATTTAGCTTGTACAATCAACGCCCTAATTTCCTTTGGTAGCTAACTTTCTGCAAACATACACTTAGGTAGCTGTCAGTCAAAAACAACAAAGCCAAACGAAATTTTTGACAGTTTGATTTGCAAAATTAACAGGAACGCACCTTGACGTAACAAAATGTTATGTCTCTCACAAGTATTATCATTGAATATTTGGTTAGTTATACATATTTGGAAATAATATATCAAACTTGTGATCTAAAGATATAAGCTATAAATATCCGAATCCCTTACTTAAGACCAGTACAGCAGTAACTACGAGTACATCTACAGAAGATACGAGTCATGTTACAAAGATAGCAAGCCGTATGAAATAATGGAAATTTATTCAAAACTGAAGCTGTGAGATTATGTGGGCTTAGAGGTAGGTGTGTTGACTATCGATCCGTACGTTGGGATAGAATACCAGTCGTGCACAAATGCAATAATAATGTGCGCATTAACATGTGCTCAGAACCGCAATGAATAACATCGAGAGGAAACCAGTTCGTATTTTTACGATGGAAAATTTGCTACGATCCTGACATATCTCTTTTGCTTTATTCTTTCTCATTCCCCGTCCCTAGTGTAAAACCCTTTAAAGTCGTAACCTGCCATGTGGTACTTACTAATCACTGTACATCTTCTAATATATACAATTCTCGTGTCACAGTGTTTGTAACTAAACTCTTCCGCGAAACGTCTTGACCGATTTTTTTTTTGTGTATATTCAATAAGCCTTATTCAATAAACCCTTTATTTTCGTGGAATACTGTTTTCGTTATGCTCTGGAGGAGGGTGTGGACTTTGCTACTCAGTTTTCACTTTCGCATGTCATCGTTTTTTCACTAGTTTTTTTGTGTTCAAAATAAATAAATTTTAAATTTACAATTTGAGGCCTGAGAATAGACGTAGGATATTTTTTGTACCCATGTGATAAGGGTGGCGTAAAGTTTGGGAAAAACTGAAAGTGTTTATTCTGTGGGTTGATTGAAATTTGACAGGACGTCTGTCAGTAATACAGCTAGTACATTTATAAAATACCTATACAAACACTGATTTGATAACCTGTTACAGTTAAAGTCTGTTATAAATAATGTAGCGAAGTCTCAGACTTACTGAGAAAATAAGTTGAAGTTACGTTTTTATTGAATTTCTTATTTCTCTTAATTCACCCTTTTATATTTATGAGCTAGGTACTTGTGCGAGTACATCATTAGCTGTCACGCGACATGCCAACCCTCTTAAATTCGTTTAGTAAGCCGAATTTCCCGGTTAAAATGTATGATATGGCGAAAAAGTGAAAAGTCGATACGAGACATGTTTATTACCAAACATTTATTTACCTTGCTTAGTTATTAAGTTGGTTTTAGGCGGGTTAAATCTTACAATTTAATTTAAAACCAGTTCCCCCAACTAAAAAAAGTTTAGCATATCTGTCTAACTTCGGGCAGCAATTCAATAATAATGATGACAGCGAGTTAATCTGACTGATGATAGAATCTGGAGAGGTTCAACGGACATTCACAACGGAACTCTTTAGTACTTAAATTGTTTTAGTAAAAACTTAGCTTACCTGTCAAAATCCGATGTCATTATAATTATGTGAGAGATAGTAGCGCGCTGGTTTGATCTCTAACTTGAAGGAGGATTTTACAAATGTTTATTTTGAAAACAATATTTTTCAACAAAAAACACTTATGGAGTAAACTTACTTTACAATGCAGTCATATTAAAACATCGCCTTATCCATAATACATTTTCATAAAGATAATTGAATTGATGTGGTAATACCGGGTTTTATCGGAATTGGGCTTCCAACCTGTATTCCAGCGTATGGAATGCGGACTACCTATTGCAAATTGTTGGAATTCACCAAATGTAAAGTATGGACGAGGCCCTGACTGAAGCCTGTCTTTAGACATCGTTTGAAGATCTGAGAGGATGTCTACCGTACTTATGGATTACAGTCATGATCCTACTTTAGTCGATCATATTTTTATTTTTATTTATTTAGAGCTGCGTCCCTCTATTTCACCCGCAGATGCTACTTTTTATCATAATAAAAATAGCTATCCTAATAATATTATAAATGCGAAAGTTTGTGAGTTTGTTTGTATGTTTGTGCCTCAATCAAGCCTAAACAACAAAACGGATTAAGATGAAAAATGCGGTAGATGTCTACATAATGCCCGAATAAAACACAGAATACTTTAAAATACGTAAAACACCCCCAAAATAATAAAAAAACGCATGAGGGATGATTTTGGTATAGATGGCGCTGGTGTGCAACAAATCTAACATCACAGACTAAAAACTTTCAGTCTTTTCTATTCGATTATTGAAACTTGACAGGACAACGTCTGTCACGGGTCGGCTAGTCACTACATAGTATAAAGCAAAGTCGTTTTCCGCTTCCCGCGTCTGTATGTATGTATGTATGTATGTTTGCTTATATCTTTAAAACTACACAACGGATTTTGATGCGGTTTTTTTTAATAGATAGAGTGATTCAGGAGGAAGGTTTATATGTATAATAACATGCTATCCGTGCGAAGCCGGGGCGGGTCGCTAGTAATAAATAAAGCCTCGCTATGCAGAAGGCAGAGTAGACAGTTGATAGTAGCTCTGCCTTCTGCTCTGTAGTTTGTCAGTTCGATTCCCAATTAAGACCAACATTTGGTTGCAAAAAAAGTATGTAAATATTCTATCAGCTATCTGGTGCCCAAAGTTAGATGGCGCTGTGTGAACAAAACTGTGAGGCCATTCTGCCTGTAATACTAGTCGCATCCCACTGTTTCACTCGCAAAAACTACTTTTTACCAGAAGGGAGTAAAATTACAGAAAAAAAATAACTTGACATAAGAGTATTTTGCTTAGATTTTATTTGAAAACAACCTATCAAAAACCGGCCAAGTGCGAGTCGGACTCGCGCACGAAGGGTTCCGTACCATTATCTACAAAAAACGGCAAAAAAGCGGAGTCTTAGTAATAGGGTCCCGTTTTTACCCTTTGGGTACGGAACCCTAAAAACTATATTTGAACTCTCATCTTTTGGAAGTTTTTAATATTACTGAAACAAACTTTCGTAAGTATCATGTGATATTTTTTGTCTGACTCATGTTTTCAGACTCCGACCGTGGGAACCTTAGCACATGAAACTCTGTAAAAGGTATTCTAAATTATGGAGGTATGTTATCCTAACAAGGGTTCACTATCACTTTGTGTCATCAATAATTTATTTTTAAGCAAATAGTTATTTTATCTTTAAGTTTTATTTCTAAATCAAGTGTAGCGTGTGCTGCTTTTTGAATTTGTGCTGAGGCTCTTTAGTTATTTATATATTTATTTTTTATTGTTTACGTACTTGAGTAGTACTTTTAATTATTATTCTTGTTAGAGCCTTCACCTTGTTCGATTGGCATCACACTGGAGCTCTACATAGCTTTAAGGAATGGATCATTAAAAAAAAGACCCCAAGCCGTGTTTGTTGCCTGATTCTTCTAGGCTTGGTCGCGTGGAATCGGCGTAGCTTCACCTAGTTCCTAAGACGCTTCAAAGTGATCCTTGTGATTTTATTGAAATAAAAAGATTTTTGAATTCTTTTTGCGGCCATATTGGTCTTACCGGATTTAAGTGTTCTGTGGTCTTACCATAGATCGTTTTCAACTATATTTTGAAGGATGGAACGGCTGACATTACTTAAAACAATTGACATCATACATTATAAATTTTTTCGATACATCTGATACATTTCCGTATATATCTCTGTTCGAAAAGGATGACGTTCAAAAAGATACATTACATTACCTGTTGTGTGTGTGATAAAATTAAAGCTATACATCCCGGAATGTAATGTACATTAATATACATTATAGCTGCCGTGTGTGAAGCTCTTATTAGTTTGTTTGGCCTAATTTAACGGTGCACTATCATTGTTGTCGATAATGTCGAAATCGTTTTGCAGAGTAAGGGCCCGGTTTCCTGCCCCTCTCTTGGTCACTCTGTAGATCAACGACTATAAGGAGGATTTTTGACCTACTTCTATCTCCTACCTGGCCTCTCCTGGCATCTCCTAAACTTATTGTCTTTGGTCACTGGTCGCACTCCGACTGACATCAATATTTGATCTGACCTCATTCATTATTCAAGGGAGGTATTGCCCGGAGGGTAGGTACAAACCCTTGTTTTATTTTGATATCTTTATACATTATATTATTTAAGACAACGTAGTATACACAAAAAAAATATTAAATATAACTCTCGTTAAAAACCAGAAAAAAAATATCACTTTGACTGTTATTTTTTTTGCTAGATTTATAAAAAGGAAAAATAAATGGCTGCTATTTGATAGACCTTTTTAAATAAACTTAAAATAGACAAGCTTCCGCCAATGGTTTTGGTCACGTGGTACCGAGATAAAGTATCCAGGTTATCTTTATACCAAACTTCATCAAAATCGGTTTGGAACAAAGTGATTGAATAACAAATGAACAAACAAACATCTAAACTAAACTTTCGCATTTATAATATTGGAGTGATTATTTATATAGCATCATGTAGAAAATTATCTACTCACATGGGACGCAGAATGCTTAAGACAATGTTTTTAGATGGATTAGGTTTGCCCAGCGTCTCTGCTATACTTCTTAGTTTAAATCTTACTAGCTTCCACCTGTGACTTGGCTCGAGGGATATATGTCATTCCAGAACCATAAGCTGTGTATATTTCAAGTTTCATCGAAATCCTTTTTTTCGAATCGCAAACATCCAAACATCCAAACATCCTTAAAAACTTTCGGATTTTTATTATTAATAGAATATATACCAGCAAGACATGGTTATGGATATAAGTAAAGCTGCGAACTTCCTCACGTTGGCTTTCCTCCGGTGAGGAATGTACCAATGTACCATTTTTCAAAAATATATTTATGCACGTCCGGAATTTGCACTTACGTTGTTTTGACCGGTAGTAAATGTACCTTCCGCTAAGCGTGTACGTCTCCAGGTGATAGTAACATTAAATCCCCAGGCGGTTTAGGGTTACGCCTATTTATACCCTATGATCCTGACCCTTGAATGTATAAGAGCCCGACTTACACACACTTGCGTCACGGGGGCCTTAAAGACTTCTTCACCCTGAATCGGATCAGGGTAAAGGGACTCGATAACCTAAACGTTCAAGTAGTTTCGTGTGGCTCTCAGACATAGCTATGTAAATAGTTGTTCAATTCATATCAATAACATAAATAGTAATAAAATGAAATAGGATCACGACTGTAATCCCCAAGTACGGTAGATATTCTCTCAGATCTCCACGCTCTGAGATCCTTGAAGATGTCTCGTGAGGGTAGTCAGAGACACGTGCAAACATTACATAATTAGGAGTCTTGTTTAACGAAATGAAATGTTTTTTAAAATAAATGTTCTACTCACACTTGCCTTCTTTTCTCGTTTTCCTCGGTTTTAACCGCAAGCGGAACGCTGAGTTGTTGCGCGACGCCTACTCGCCTACTTTCAAATCACTACATAGTATAAAGCAAAATCGCTTTCCGCTTCCCGCGTCTGTATGTATGTATGTTTGCTTATATCTTTAAAACTACACAACGGATTTTGATGCGGTTTTTTTTAATAGATAGAGTGATTCAGGAGGAAGGTTTATATGTATAATAACATGCTACCCGTGCGAAGCCGGGGCGGGTCGCTAGTACAAGATAAACGCATTACTAAAACTGGCATATACACGCTCGAGACGTAGTTGAAGAAGCCTATACTCAACAGCTGACAAGAAAGATTTAAAACTCTGGGTGTAAAAGGTAGGTATAGAAGAATTTTTTTTACTATTCGAAAAAGAGCAATCGTTGACATGGAGCGCCTTATGAAAATGTTTTTAGATGAATTAGGTTTGCCCAGCGCCTCTGCTATAATTCTTATTTTAAATCTTACTAGCTGTAAGGTATGGGGGAAGATTTATATAAAACCAAAAATGTTTATTACAATGGTATATTATCTTATCTTTTAACTGTATCATTATTTCAATTAATTGTCAACACCGATTAGATTAATATCTTGTATCCATTCGCCCCACAAATTCTATTCACTCCATTGTACCCGTCAATATCAAAAAGGTTGTTCCCCGAAATCCTCAACATTATCAAACATCTTCCATTGTCTTTCATGTTTATCCAACACTTCAAGAATAATAATCAAATAAAAAATACATATATTTGTCTCTTGTTATTCAGCAAGAGGAAAAAAGAGATGGATTCCTTTTACCCTTTTTGCTTCGAGTTAATTGATACTTAACACATTTTTATTAAGTCAGAATTTAAATACCGAGATTTATAAACCGGTTATGATGGTTATTAATTTATCAGAAGCCGCTTGTAAATAAATCAACCTATTTCCCACTTAAAATAGATTATTAAATATAATATTTTACTCATAGACTGCTATGTATGAGAAGTTCGGAGAGTTTAGCTAGTATAGGAATGTTGCATTAGGACAATGATTTTTAGGGTTCCATACCCAAAGGGTAAAAACGTGACCCTATTTTTAAGACTCCGCTGTCCGTCTGTCTGTCTGTCCGTCCGTCCGTCCATCTCTCTGTATCTCATGAACCGTGATAGCTAGACAGTTGACATTTTCACAGATGATGTACCTATTTATGTTACCGCTATAACAATAAATACTAAACACAGAATATTAATACAATAAACGTGTTTTTTTGCTATTTTTTATAGATAATGGTACGGAACCCTTCGTGCGCGAGTCTAACTTGCACTTGGCCGGTTTGTATAAAGGGCTCACGCTCTGTTGAAACCATAAATCCCTTATAAAGGTCTAGTTAACAGTATTGTATCATAACGGCTTAAAGTTTAAGACTTTACGTACCTACTAAACGCTGGGTTCCTTCCCTTTCCAGAATGTCCCAAGCTAATACTATAGATATTATTGACTGACAGAGGGTAAGGTAAACTTTTTTATTTATTTTTCATCTTGCAAATGTAATTTTTATGTATGAGTTTACGGATACGTAACTTTAAGGTTCCATATGAAGTTTCCAATTCAAGTTTCATTTATGATCCAACCCTTACTAGGACAGGATTACAACCGCAGTCGAGTCGACAGAACAGTTTTGACCTTTTTATTATAGTCGGAGCTTCGATTATTAGTATGCGTGAACAGGTTTAAAGTTACAATTCTAATTATTGTAATTGATATTATTGTTATACCGTTTATATACTTATTTAATTAACTTTCTGTCATCCGTCGGGGTAAACCAAAATATTTCTTACATAATTGAATAAGTAGTTATCATTTTTATTTTTTTGTGTGGACTGAGTCTACTCTAAAGACGGAAAAAGTGATAAAACCGCATTATATGTATTTAACTTAAAAAAACTGTGCTACTTTTAGGTAGCTAGTATGATTATATATAGAACAAGCTGACCCGGCGACCTTCGTATCGCTTTAGAATTAACAAATGCTGTGTTAAGTTCCCGTTCCCGTTACCGTTTCCATTCCCATTCCCGTTTTCCTGCTTTTCTCTTGAAATTTTTCCTGAATTTTTTTCGCTATAAACCTCACGGAGCCCGAGACCTTTCCAACGAATGCAAAACCGTGGAAATCGGTTCGTGCGTTCTGGAGTTATGGCGTCAGGAAGGAAAACGACTTATTTTTATATTATACTAGCTGACCCGTGCCCGCTTCGCTGTGCGTAAGACATTTCTAATACCATCGTTGACTTTTTTGTAGACGTTTTTAAGGTGTACAATACTGTAGTACATTATTTTGATATATCTCGTGGGGTTCAGCCAGCATTTGCAATGTAAGCGCAAAAAAATGTGTTTATTTACGACATCACATTAGAAACCTCTAAAATTATCAGTATTTCTCTACTATATTATGCATGTATTATACATATAAACCTTCCTCTTGAATCACTCTATTTATTAAAAAAAACCGCATCAAAATCCGTTGTGTAGTTTTAAAGATATAAGCAAACATACATACATACGCGGGAAGCGCAAAGCGACTTTGCTTTATACTATGTAGTGACGAGTAGATTATAATATAAAAATTAACTGTTCGGCTATTCATAGTTTTGAGCAAACTCGTAAATATAGCACTATTTACGAGTTTGCTCAAAACTATGAATAGCCGAACCTGCTTTAGCTCACCTACTTTTACGACCATAAACAAATAATTCTTGCTTAAAAACTCAAGTTACATTGAAGAGTATTAAGAAATACTAACTTCCTATCTAATTGAGCCCTAAATAATCCTATTTACCTAAATAATGTAACTAAGGTACTTACCTACACCTTTCCGCTGTTAGGTACTCTATTAACGTGCGTGCGTCAAAGCGGTTTACGTTCAATAGGTCCCTCATAAATTATTCTAAGTAAAACGTTTTCGTTGATAAATTGGCTGCAAAAACACTGTAATTATTTCATTTTAGCCGTTGTTCAGTAACGTTCCTGAAATAGTCATTCAGAAGTTACATACATACATAAAATCACGCCTGTTTTCCAGAGGGGTAGGCAGAGATCACGGCTTTCCACTTGCTACGATCCTCACATACTTCTTTAGCTTCATTCACTCTCATCACATTCCTCATACATGCTCGTCGGTTTAGAGTGCTCTTGACCTGGCTTTTTTAGGGTTCCGTACCCAAATGGTAAAATTGGAACCCTATTACTAAGACTTTGCTGTCCGTCTGTCTGTCTGTCTGTCCGTCCGTCCGTCCGTCTGTCTGTCACAGGGCTGTATCTTATGAACCGTGATAGCTAGACAGTTGAAATTTTCACAGATTATGTATTTCGGTTGCTGCTATAACAAAAAATACTAAAAACAGAATAAAATAAATATTTAAGGGGGAAGAGATATTTAAGCTCCCATACAACAAACGTGATTTTTTTGCCGTTTTTATAGATAATGGTACGGAACCCTTCGTGCGTGAGTCCGAATCGCACTTGGCCGGTTTTTTTCAAAACGTCACCAATTTGGTCCAAGTTGGGAAGTTAGATTTTTCGTTAATAGTTACGTACCTAATTGTTGTTGTCTAGTTACCGGAAATACAATAGGTAATTACTTTTTGTATGACAAAAGTTAGCGTTTGTCTTTCAGAGATGCAATTTATCTCCTTGCCAAATTTTATAGAAATATGTTAAGCGGTTTAGGCGTGAAAAGCTAACGAATAAACCGAGTATATAATTTAAATACATATTACCATCTTTCGCCCGCGGCTTCGATTGCGTGGTATTTGGGTAAAAAGAAGCCAATATGCTTAGGACTTAGGATATGTATAGGTATTCTAAGTTTCATCCAAATCTGTTGAGTCACAAACATTCTCACAAACTTTCGGATTTAAAATATTATGTAGGATACTTAGCAATAAAGTCAAAGTCTTGACGACTGATTGATATATTTGACAACGCACAGTCGCACAGCCTAACCCCCGTATTCAGGAACGACACGAAATATTTTTTCATAAACATCACTTTATGTGTTGAGCGACACTATGGCGCACTCTATCGTGTACCTCTAGAGCTCACTTTGGCACACGACAGTGTGCCTTTAGTCACACTATGCAGTGTCGCAAAACACATAAAGTGATGTTTATGAAAAAAGATTTCGTCTACTGTGGGTGCGTGTTCTTACAGTGTCGTTCCTGAATACGGGGGTTAAGCTTGTCAATATTAGCCACAGCGAAAGACCAGCGCTGCAGCATGGCAACATGCAGCAGCATTATGCTGAGCTGTGTGCCATTTTACCACCACTCGATCATAAAAGGTAGTGATTAAATCTGTTTTGTTATGATAAAACTTATATTATTCCGAGACTTATTTTAACTTTATAATTTAGTGGTGGCTGAATAAATGGTTTTTAGGGTTCCGTACCCAAAGGGTAAAAATGGGACCCTATTACTAAGACTTCGCTGTCCGTCTGTCCGTCTGTCTGTCACAAGGCTGTATCTCATATGCCATGATAGCTAGACAGTTGAAATTTTCACAGATTATGTATATCTGTTGCCGCTATAACAGCAAATACTAAAAACAAAATAAAATAAATATTTAAGGGGGGCTCCTATACAACAAACGTGTTTTTTAGCGTTTTTTATAGATAATGGTACGGAACCCTTCGTACGCGAGTCAGACTCGCACTTGGCCGGTTTTTTTCTTTCTATTTAACCTATTCAGCTCAAGTGAAGTAATGCAAGTTGGGTATCACTTATTTTTGTTAGCACATTCCAAAATAAATTATGTATTTTCTGGTTCTTCTGATACTACTCCTAAAGGACCTATTTAAAGTGAAGCAACCAGTTCAAGTAGGATATTAAATGAATGGTCGTTATGAGAACATTAAATAAAGGTTGTTAAATGGAATTCCAGGTTAGTCCCTGTGGGTTCAAAAAACAGCGCCAAGTGCGAGTCGGACTCGCGTACGAAGGGTTCCGTACCATTATCTATAAAATACGGCAAAAAAACACGTTAGTTGTATGGGAGCCCCACTTAAATATTTATTTTATTCTCTTTTTAGTATTTGTTGTTATAACGTCAACAAAAATACATAATCTGTGAAAATTTTAACTGTCTAGCTATCACGGTTCATGAGATACAGCCCTGTGACAGACAGACGGACAGACAGACGTACAACGAAGTCTTAGTAATAGGGTCCCGTTTTTACCCTTTGGGTACGGAACCCTAAAAAAGTAGACTGTTTTCATCTCAAGTAGCTCTAAAATTTCATATGCTCGTAGCATATGAAATTTTATGACAATCGGCCCAGAGCGGTTTGGCCATGATAACGTCACAGACAGACAGACATACAGAGTTACTTTCGTATTTATAATATTAATATAGATGGATTTATAAAAAAATGACTCTGTATAACATAAACGATTGATTTTCTATTCTGTTGTGTGAATGGAAAATTGCTGTATATTTTTATTCAGGCGTTCATTCGTTTTACTCATCAACATAATTTGCATGTTGTTAAGGCGCTCCCAGTCGACGATTGTTTTTGTTCGAAACGAAAAAAAAAAACTTGTGAACAAGCCACATCTCCTATTTTATAATGTATAGTATATGTGAATAAAGATGTACCCATCTTTAATCACTTCGATAAATAAACCTACCGACCGCTGCAATGACGACAAACACACGTCAACGCGTGGTCCGCCTTAGCTTTTCGAATAAATTAATGATATAAATTATGTATAATTACTTATCAAAAATCTATTCTAATAGAAATCTAGATCTACATATTACCTATCTTTAACAATAAATCACAAGTTGATTTTAATAGTAGGTATATAAAATATTTCGATCATAAATTCTAAAACGTATCATTTTGAAATAATATCTTTATCGTGAAAAGTTTCTGCTATTATGTTTTCAGCTTAATAGAAATCTAGGTAGGAACCTGAAGTAATATACTTATAAAAATAGGAGATGTGGCTTGTTCAGAAGTATTTCTTTTTTCGTTTCGAAAAAGAGCAATCAGCGACTGGGAGCCCCTTAACATATTGGTATTCTATTTCACCTTCACCTTCATTTGTGCCATATGGACAGATTTTGTATACGTTTTTTTTGGTTTGCTTTGAACCAAAGGTGCATAAAGCTAATTTGCGTGTTGACAAACAATAACTTAGGGGTGCGTGCGACGTAAAACAGGGCGGGTCACTCTTCCCTCCAATATGGCTGGGGACTGTTCCAAAAAATCGTACAAAGTCACTCGTAAATTTTGAATGTAGGGAGAACCCAATCTACTCATAGATTACTAGCAGTTTGTTACGAAATTAAATCTTGCAACGTCCTTTCACACATAACCCTACAATGTTTAAAAGATATCGCATGTTTTATTGAATATGAAAATAAATAAAGTAAATAAATATTAGCGGACTTTACACACAGCGCCATCTAGACCCAAACTAAGCAAAGCTTGTACTATGGGAACCAGATAACTGATATACTTTTTTTTGTATATACATATTAACACCCAGACACAGAACAAACATCTATGTTCATCACACAATTTTTTGCCCTGGGTGGGGATCGAACACAACCTACAGCGCAGAAGACAGAGTTACTACCAACTGAGCTGTGAGGCCAGTCTAAGAGCTTATTCGATTATCTTAATTTTTTACACTATCTAAATATATAATCCTATTTATGGCGCAGGACTGAAACTCAAACCCTAAAAAGATTCAGCGGGATTTGAAAAATAGCAGTCTCTTTGAAAATTACTTTACGTAAACGCAGTTGTTGTGGTTTTTGGACTTACGTATAATTATTCGTCAAACAAAGCCGATTCGTTCAACTTGACTCGGAGATCTCGTTTTTTCCGCTTACTTGGCCAATGAGGGCAGCTTTGTTTTGTAGAAAATCTCTTACAATGCTTTTTGCAACTGCCGTTTGTAAACGCAGAATTTTAAACATTTTATATTTTATTTGCGCCTGGAGGTTGTCTACTGTACTTGAGAGCGCAATCGTGATCCTATTTTAGGATTCCGTACCCAAAGGGTAAAAACGGGATCCTATTATCTAAAATACGTGCTGGAAAACATCGTGAGGAAACCAGTTAGTGTTCTTATAAGCGGCGATGGGCTTGCGACCTGTCGTATGGAATGCTATCTAGTGCAAAATGTGGGCATGTGCCAAATATAATGTTTGGACGTGCCTCTGACTACCCCCACTAGACATTTTCAAAGGATCTAAGCGTCTGGAGATCTGAGAGGATGTCTACCCTACTTGGGGATAACAGTCGTGATTTTTTTATTTTATTTTACTAAGACTTCACTGTTCGTTTGTCTGTTACAGGGCTGTATCCCATGAACCGTGATAGCTAGATATAGTTGAAATTTTCACAGATGATACTCGTATATTTCTGTTGCCGCTATAACAACAAATACTAAAAACAGAATAAAATAAATATTTAAGTGGGGCTCCCATACAACAAACGTGTTTTATCTCTCTGTGGTATTTTCACTACGTTTTTTTTAAGCTTGCCACGCCCTCATATCTATTTACATCCTAATGAATACTCGACGTTGATTTAATCAGAACGACAATTCGGAAATAGGTCACTGAATTTCAGAAGATACAATGTACCTACGGCGTGATACACACCTGATTTATAGCTACCGTTAAAACTATGTAAGGTTAAAGGCATTAGGTACCTACGTTTTAAAAACTGCCTCTAAATACTCGTATTAGACCTGCCATTACACATCTTTAAGAAAATGAGTGCCTGGTGTACTGAGAAAATGTCTACCGTACTTGGAAATTAAAATCATAATCCCCAAGAAGCACACAAGCTTTATAATGAAGAAGGTTTCATTATATAATAAAATTTAAAATGTTTTTGCCACGTCTTGCTTCATTATAACAGAGTTTGATTAATTTAGTAGTTCTATAAGCTATATATTAATTATCAATCTTTGGTACCTACTGCTGCTACGGCTAAGTAAAGGTTTAATTTAAAATAATATGTAGACTATGTAGAGCCATATATCTTCAATAGATTTGGCCACTATTTCATGGCAACATAGATGTTAATAGCCAGATATTTTGTTTATTTATTTTTCGCAAACAAATTCTAGCTCTTAAACCTACCTATTTGCTCAAAGTTAAGTGTTGTGTATTACAATACAAATTGTTCAATCCTTGTAGCTTGACACTCTCCAGTAATAGAAACTCACGTCTTTTGAAACGCAATACGTATCTTCTCGTTTGTTTTACCGAGAATAGAATTTCATAAAATCCATTGGCTAAATAAATGTTGAATCGTTTCAACCCTAACAGCAGAAACCCCTACAGAATGTTCTGCGCTGATGAAAATGTGCGTCTTGGAACGGTTCATTGTTGTAGTTTCCATCTAAAAAGACGAAGGACTTTATTTCTCGTCACAGTTTCTTCGTCAATTCCCGCACTACCTTTGTATTTTTCTACACAATGGTTTTGTTCAGCGCTTAATATTTTTTTTTTATTACATTTTATAGTAAAAGCTGTAGGTAGATCAAATACAGTTATTGACTAGCACGACGTACATTTAGATAACCCAACTCCCAATAGGCGCATACATCCTAACTCTGCATAGAATTATCTGCAACGTGGGTATAAAATACTACGAGTTTTGACATTTGCACACAAGTAATGAATAACAGAAATTGAATTAGAAATTAGGCTAAACGGATTTATATTATCTTGGTCTTGAAATGTTCGTGGATGTCTAGGGAAGGTTTAAAAGGTGAGAACAATTCGAATAATTGCCGGGAAAACCCTAAAAACAGCCCTTTTCTTTTTCCCATACAAAAGTTTTCTAACTAAAACCTAGAGTCAATTTGAGCTTTATTAGGTTAGGGAACGGGAACGGGAACTTAAGACAACATTTGTTAATTCTAAAGCGATACGAAGTTCGCGGGATCAGCTTGTTTAGAATATTTATTTATATTTGTGTAGAATGTGAGCTAAAATTGTAAACAATTGTGTAGAAAATTAATGTTTTTATTATTATTGTGAGTAACAGAAATATATTTCGTTTATAAATTAACCTTATCTAACTTAATATAGGTACAATGATGAGTAAGTACTCTTACTAAAAAATAAATAGAAGAAAAAAACATCTATTAATCCACTGTAGAGACTTTCTGACCTTTACAATTTTATTATACCAGTAAAGATCCCAAAACTACGATACGTACAACTTGGGGTACATAATCTCTTAAACTTTTGTTTATATGTCATTCTTATAAGTGGATGAAAGAAACAGTGTTCGTACACGCAAACATTGTGGGTGGGTCAGCTAGTATTACATATTACCTTAGATTATCCCTAAGCTGTAATAAAATATATTATAACCCGTTGTAGCTCGAGGACTCTCGGCTTTATTACGCAAGCTTTTGCTTAGAATAAATTGAATAAACACAGAATTACCATAAGCAGTGTCTGTATAAAACCTCCAGCCAGTAACTTACTATTCGTAGCTAGTTCGTAGACCTTGGTGCTACGACGTAGACATTATGCACGCGAACACTTCGTGACAATGAAAAGTCAACGCGTGATAAACTTAAGTTACATGTCACGCCTGCAACACAGAGCCTACAATAGCTAACGACACATATATTTGGAAAATAAGTTTTCTGTTGATAAATATTTTTCAATGACAAGCTTTTGTAAAATCATTTAAACCATGGTGCCCCACTATTGTGCGTGCTATTTACCAGTCACATCATATAACATTCATCGGAACTTGACAAGTATGCAAAGTTTTTGCTCAATCGATGTATTTCCTAAGGCGTTCCATTGTGAGTGTCTGTTGAACAGCTCCTGACTCCATCATGAAATCAGCTCATTATCACCCATTATTGCATTGTCACCGAAGTTACATAAGTATGCGAAATTTCAGCTCCATCGGTTGGGAATAACTTCTTCAAAATTGAGTTGCAAGATTCCACCTTAACAAACATAGTTACATGGTTACATACATATAAAAGCTTGTAATGATTGAAAATGGTCCCTGCAAAATCATACCACAGAATAAATAGTAGAACTTACACTCGTTATTCGTACGAGAACATAGATAAGATATCTCAAAGAATTCTATGAAAATTATATAGTTTCGTTGTAACTGAATAGCACTAGGCTTCAATTTCAAAAGTCTATAGTTCAAGTATTCGGTCCCAGAGTGCAGAGGGTCATGTCATGATAAGCTAGTGAAACTTACGTGACTTTGTTCAAGTGGAGTTAGTTCTTTGCAAGCCGCCGTTTGTCAAACTCAGAACTTTGTTGGCTGAGTGGGAGGTACCTCGACTTTCAATCTGAAGGTCGTGGGTTTGAATCCCGGCGTGCATCAATGGACTTATATGCGCATCAAAAACACGTGCTCAAAACGGTGAAGGAAAACATCGTTAGGAAACCAGTTAGTATTTTTATAAGCGGCGATGGGTTTTGAACCTGTCACGTATGGAATGCTAAATGTGCAAAATGTAAGTACTGCAAAATGTGGGCATGTGCCAAATATAATGTTTGGACATGCCTCTGACTACCCCCATTACACATTTTCAAAGGATCTAAGCGTCTGAAGATCTGAGAGGATGTCTACCGTACTTGGGGATTACAGTCGTGATCCTATTTATTTTATTTTTATTCATAGAATAATCTTTTTGAAATATTGACGTAAATAACTGCAGAAATTTTATTACTAGTAAATCTCTTTTATTAAATAAACTAGCGACCCGCCCCGGCTTCGCACGGGTGCAAAGCTGATACCAAAATATATTACAGAATGTCTTTGTATACTCGTTAACAGCATTTAAAATTAAAAAAAAAAGTCGCGCTGATTTGAAATCTTAAAATTATCAGTGGTTCTCTAATATATTAAGCATGTTATTATACATATGAACCTTCCTCCTGAATCACTTTATCTATTAAAAAAAACCGCATCAAAATCCGTTGTGTAGTTTTAAAGATATAAGCAAACATACATACAGACATACATACAGACGCGGGAAGCGGAAAGCGACTTTGCTTTTATACTATGTAGTGATAATCTTTTTGAAATATTGACGTAAATAACTGCAGAAAGTTCATTACTAGTAAATCTCTTTTATTGAATAAACAAAACGCGACTGTTGGTTTGCAGTCCTAATTATCTCTTCCAACACCCAGTCCCGGAGTATATACTTACAGATTATGCAAATATTTGTCCGGCAGCGGGAATTAAACCCGCACTTCCTAAGTCTCAGTCAGGCATTTGCCCGCCTCACTACTCAGGTCGTTACGCATATAGTAAAACAGGTTTATTTATGTGAAGTTGAGTGTTTTTCTGATATTGAAATTGCTTACTTACCCTTACAAAGTGTGTTTGGTTTGGATTGAGTTTTACCTACGAAATAGCAAACATGATACGGGTCGTCCCTAGGGCTGTAGGGAGCATTTTCTTTCCCTTTTAACACGTCAATATATTATTTCGACATTGTGAAACGACCCAAAACGGACTTGCTAATAGACCTTCGAAGATCTTTGATGCTTTTAGCTCATTAAAATTGATTATTTTCCAATAAAGAACGGCCGTATTAATTGTCTGTAGATTATATAATTTTCAAATATCATCTGTAATAAATGTTACATCACGAATATTCCGATAACACGAACGTGTTGGCCGAGTGGGAGATACTTCGACTTTCAATCTGAAGGTCGTGGATTCGAATCCTGGCGTGCATCAATGGATTTTTCTGTTCGAAAAAATTATATGCGCATCAAAAACACGTGCTCAAAACGGTGAAGGAAAACATCGTGAGGAAACCAGTTAGTATTCTTATAAGCGGCGATGGGCTTGCAACCTATCACGTATGGAATGCTAACTACTGCAAAATGTAGGAATGTGCCATATATAATGTTTGGACGTGCCTCTGACTACCCCCACTAGACATCTTCAAGGGATCTAAGCGTCTGGAGATCTGAGAGGATGTCTACCCCAAGTACGGATTACAGTCGTGATCCTATTTTTTTTATCTTTTTTTTACAAACGTGTTACTCTGAAATTTGTCATAGCCAGTACGTAGACATGAGCTAAAGATTTCAAAAACTCCCACCCTAATTGGGAGAAACGAGATGTTAAAAGTTTTACAAAAAGTCTCTTTTGATTTTCTTGGAAGTTTGATCACTACGTTTCAGATAAACTTATAAAACTGAAGATTATTCAATAAGAATAAGAAAGCTAACAGGTATTCATAATTAAGTATCCTTATCATAACGGCAGAGATCTTTATCATTGTAGTGGTTTTCATACACGTTACTTGGTAGTTTTGATGAAATTGTACCATTTGTTATGAAAGCTTTGTCCTGTTGTTAATAGAGGTGGTAATCGTGTGGCCGGTTTGGTTGCGCGCGCGCGGCGGGGCGGGGCCGCGTGATGCGCGCGCGCGCAGCCCGCCCCGACCGCCATGCAGCGTCTGCGCACCACCTTCAAACGAAGCCGCACACCCACGCCGCAAGATATGAAGACGCAGAGCAGCCTTGAAGTGCCCAAACAGGTATAGAATCAACCTTATATTACATGTAACTATTATATAACAAAAAACAAGTTAACCTGGATTATATAGGTAGATAGATAGATTTTACCAGCGCAAGGACCTACTGTATAATGTATATATTTAAACAAGCATTTTGACCAAATATATCTTACACATTCTACGACATGGTAAAGCCTATGAAAAATGACCCCAGCTGACTGCTGGATTTAACTCTTCCGGACTCGTTTATAATATTAATTTCTATGATAACCGTAGCCGCTGATCTAGAAAGAATCAGTCTCAAAAATAGTTTCATCAAATCACGATGACAGTCTGCACCGAACATTCAGTTTATGCTATCTAGAACACACTTAGCGTGAGGCAGATCACACTAATCATCACTTGACTGGCCTCACAGCTCTGTTGACTCAATTTACGAGTTTGTTTCACGGGTCCGACACTATGCATCATAAACATAATGTTTGGTGCAGACGGGTTCTACCTCTTGTGATACAATCGAAGATTACCTATTGTTTACAGTCTAAAAGTATTGTTTACAATCTAAGAGTATTGTTTACAGTCTACGAGTATTGTTTCGCAGGTCCGGTCGGCGTCATTCGATGAGATCCAATTGGAAGCGGCGCGCGGCTCTGGCGCGAGCTCGCTCCTCTCTGTGCCGCAGCCAGGCGCGCGCAGCCGCTCCTTTGACTCTGCCGGATCTGATGACTCGGGCACTTATCTTGAGGTAAAATAAAAAAATGCAATACATTTATTTGACACGCATACAGATAAATAGATAGGACAGAACGTATCTAACGAGAAGAAGAAAGGTATATTAAAAACATAGACTATCTAACGTGTGAAGATATACTTAAACTGAAGGCACAAGCACATGTACCCCTTCCAATGTCACTAGTGAAAACCAAATCGCCTTATTCTGGTATGGATGGTTAACTTGTGACTGTTTTTGTATCGACTCAAATAGGAAAAAAAATGATTTATAAAATTCTAAAGAAGCCAATATAACGGCTAAAAACAATAGAGGAGGTAATGATTTTAATTGTCAGCCGAGGTTCATCTCATTTCAGAGATTTGAGTGTCCCCACATTTTAATTACGAGTATTATAAAGAGTGAAAACCATGAAGCTCACTTAAAACACTTGAATCAAACGAGATCTGCCTCTTTGTTTGCCAACTTTGTGGAGTGGTTCTTTCTTTGAGATAGTCTCTACAAGCACTACTCAAACCTGTTGGACGCGCGAACTCAGAAGTAGGTAGATATAGCTTCAGACGTGTTTCTGCCTATTCCTATTATAGTGTACATCAAAAATAATAAATTCCCACGTTCGATACCGATTGAGTTTGAAATTGCACTTTGTATTATTTTCTAAACATTGTTCGAAGAGTTTGGTAAACTATTTCTAATTGCTTCACCAGGTTCCGCGTCTCTGGTCCCGACGTCGTTCAGGCAAGGGTACTCCACCACCATGCGTGCATTGCCGGCATATGGAAACATGGCTCGCACGGCAAAGTGAAGAACGCATCACACCCGACCGAGCCTTCGTATCCTCCTCAGCAGAAGATGACGATGAAGATGATGAGAGCGATGTGGAAATCCCGGTCGTATTGACGTTGCCACCACCTCCTCGCTCTTATGTACTCCCTGCGATATTTTCACCACCTCCATCGCCTGGCGCGCCATCCTTCCAGCTGCAACCGCCTATCGATGAACCTCCGATACTGCCCCAGCGACGACGCTCTATTTCTCGCCAGGAAGCATTCTTCGTGGAACCAACCGGCAGTTCGCTTGAAAACGTCCGTGCTTCCGAACAAGGATCGGCCCCTGCAGGAGACGCTATAGTTCATGACATTTACCTCGCAGTGCCTGAACTAAAACGAGACCGCGCCGCGTCAGTTGACTCGTGCTTTTCTAAAGTTTCTGGTGCCAGAGCGGAGGAGTTAAATGGGGCGCGGGATTCCCTTACGGTTCCGGGATCGGGCCATCGATCGCGATCGGTGGATATCGTGCTGCCCACAGCTGAACAGTCGCGATACAAGGCGTTAGCGTTGACGTCTTCACAGCCTCTACCACAGCAACAACCTGACAAGAAAGAACCGCAATCTCCTACCGTAGTAGACTCCAGGTCAGTTGTAACAGTAAGAATACATGCATGCTTTTATTTTTACATGTTGTTTTATTTTTTATTCTCTGTAGGTATTTTTCTTATTTAACATATTTATACTTGGTATTACCTATTTACAATACGTACTTATTGATGACCTTGTGGAGTGAACATTACCTATTACAGTAACAATTACGTATTGGAGTGAACATTACCTTATCATATTGTTTATTTTGTGGTTCATTAGCGAATCCCATGCCAATTTGTACGTACTTATGCGTGCAACAGCAAGTTTAATGAGGAATTTACCGTAGATATTTTTTAAACAATTGCATGTAATAATATTATAATATTTATTATTAAGTTGGTTAGGGCTACATAGGTATTCGTCGTAGAAAATAAATGGTTTTAGAAATAATGTTATAACAAAAAAAAATTAGAGATTCAAAAAGCAATTGTAAAGTCTTATATAGTTAGATGCCCAAATTGTCTTGCATTTCTGTACCTAAGCCAAGATAATACCTACATGTTCAATGTGGTGGGCACTTTGATGTCTGGCCGTGATGTGACCTTATTAAATTATTGATCGAGAGAGCGAAGCGAGCATGTACCTATATATGTTAGTCCGAGCTAAACTGTCGAACCGCTGATAAAATCTGCATAAAAATTAGATAAATAACAGTTATCTTAATACCAGGGTCCAAAAAGAGGGTAAAAACATACATGTGAAACAAATTGATGTCGTTTTTAAGGGCTTGGTATACCTACCAATACGTTTCGAAAAGATTTATATTTTTCTAGGCCTAATCAGAGTTCCAAATAAGTTTATTTTGATTTAGAATGTGTTTAACACTAAACGTTTGTTATTACACAAAAAAGTCTATATATCTCAAAAAAATATGAGAAGAATGCAAATATTTTGTTTTTTTCGGGTCTTGCAGAATGTGTTTTGATTTAGCTTTATTTCGAAAAAGTAAGATAAAAAAATGCAATCCATAAAAAAAAATCATAGAAATCGGTATAGAAACACCAAAGTTATACATTAAATGCACTTATAATAAGCCATCGCGCGTGAATACTGAATCATGCTTTAAGGATTATTTTTGTATATAAGGTCGCGAACACACAGGCAGGCGGCTTGCTTGGCGCCTAGAGGCTAGCGAGTCACCTAGCGAGTAGCTTCGTAAAACGAACATTCTCGAACGTTCGCGACCGGCCTAGCAGCTAAGCGTCAAGCGCGCAGTGCGGCCGGTCGCGAACGTTCGAGAATCGGTCGCCGCGCTCGACGCTTCTCGCGGCCGAAGGTATAAAAAGGCGGGGCGTCCGAGCGCGAGCTTCATAAAAATTTTGTGTGATACTACGCAGCCGGACCCACCGTGGTTAAGGGTTAATTTAAATGCAGTAACAAATCTATTGAATTGTACTCCAAAAATCAGGAATTGTACTAGAAGGGGTCCCGAGATATTTACGTTTGAAATGGGCCTGCCAGGAAGTAGTCTTAATTGTCGAGTGATCGTTCGTTAAGCAATATACGAGGTCCAGAAGACTTCGCTGTAGACCCTAGAGGTTGTACGAAGTGTGATTTAACGTTTTTACGTTTTATATAATAACATTCCGTAGTATATTTAGTATCAACAATGCACCCGTGCGAAGCCCGGGCGGGTCGCTAGTTATACATATAAACCTTCCTCCTGAATCACTCTATCTATAAAAAAAAACCGCATCAAAATCCGTTGTGTAGTTTTAAAGATATAAGCAAACATACATACATACATATTACATACAGACGCGGGAAGCGGAAAGCGACTTTGCTTTATAAAGGGTGTCCCAACAAGAACGCAATTTTTAAATCTGGCAACATTCGAAGTGTCATTGTTTGACATTTGAACAATTGTTATTGTTTGCTAGTAGAAGGTACGAGGTTAGTAAAAATGGAGCGCTACACGAATGAACAACGCA
This sequence comes from Hydriomena furcata, assembly GCA_912999785.1. NCBI lineage: Eukaryota > Metazoa > Arthropoda > Insecta > Lepidoptera > Geometridae > Hydriomena > Hydriomena furcata. Next base: position 3,800,127 of record OU538828.1, on the reverse strand, counting down.
TTCTCATTGTGAAATTGTCAAAATAAAAAAAATTGTTGTGAAATTGTCAAAAAAAACAGTCAATGGTGTTCGGTATCGTGAAATGATAACCAGTTTTTTCTTGCCTAGAATTGAAGAAATGAATGTGGAGGGCATGTGGTTCCAACAAGACGGCGCTACATGTCATACAGCCAGAGAAACAATTCAATTGCTGCATCAGTCATTTCCCGGTCGTGTTATTTCGCGTTTTGGAGATCAGAATTGGCCGCCTAGATCGTGCGATTTAACACCATTAGATTTTTTTCTTTGGGGTTTTTTGAAGTCGATGGTTTACGCGAATAAGCCGACGACGAATCAAGCCTTAAAAGAGGAAATTGGACGCTGCATTAATGAAATACCGCAGCATTTATGCAAAACGGTCATTGAAAATTTCATTAAAAGATCGCGTGCATGCCAGCAAAGCCGCGGCGGCCATCTGCACGATATATTGTTCCATACATAACCTCATTCTGTCTACTTTACGATATAATAAAGTTTCACGACTTTTTTTTAAATATCTGTGTTTTATTTAAAATTTAAAAATTGCGCTCTTGTTGGGACACCCTTTACTATGTAGTGATGATACTCATCATAACTTCAAAACGAATCAACCGAATTGAATGATTCAAAAAGTGATTCACTCCGAAATATATAGCCTTAATTACTAATCAGTTTATTTGATTATGTACTAAGATCATGATATGGATAGAATCACTTTTTGTTCCAAACCATGTTTTAATTAACAAATTTCAATAAAAAACGGTTATTATACCTGATGTATAATATTTAGACATACCATCTTGCAGACTTTCATGACATTATGCGAATTGATAAGGTCCTTATCATAAGGACATTGAATATGTATCATATTTGTTTATGTACTATCAATAGTTTTTGTAGGGCACACAAAGAAAGCAAAATTTTTGGCAATTTTTTACACCTTGCTTCAAACTATCGTCATTTTCATAAGGAGTTTATTACTTTTTCAAAATAAAAAATAGCCTATGTTACTCAGGGATAATGTAGCTTGGTGAAATCGGTTCAGTAATTTTTGAGTTTATCCATTACAAACATAAAAAAAAACTAAAAATCAAAACTTTTCTCTTTATAATATTAGCATAGACTTTTTAAATCTGCCATATCTTCAAAAATATTCATTTAAATTACATGCTGTAAAGGGTAATATTATTCCATATTAAATGCAAAATGTATTTAAGGTACTTAATTAGAATTAGATAAGGATTGATGCTGTATTGCTTAAAATCGCTTCGTAAATAGGCCATTATTTCTCGTAAAAAGTAAAGGATAGAAATTGATTATTGTGGGTTATCCCTAAGAGATAAATATATACCATCGCGGACTTTTTTGTAGACGTGTTTAAGGTGTACAATACTGTAGTACATTATTTTGATATATCTCGTGGGATTCAGCCAGCATTTGCAATGTAAGCGCAAAAAAATGTGTTTATTTACGACATCACATTAGAACATTCTCTACTATATTATAAATGTATTATACATATAAACCTTCCTCTTGAATCACTCTATTTATTAAAAATTAAAAACCGCATCAAAATCAGCTGTGTAGTTTTAAAGATATAAGCAAACATACATACATACATACATACATACATACAGACGCGGGAAACGGAAAGCGACTTTGCTTTATACTATGTAGTGATGAAGAATTTTGTCGTAAATAACTCGCAGTATTACCAGTGTGACGTACAAAGGTGAATGCAAGTATTGCCATAGTTATTCTATCGGTACAGTAGATTCGTAATGGTTAATTTCTCGCCTTTATTAAATAAATAAATAAATATTGATGGACATTTCACACAGCGCCATCTAGCCCCAAACTAAGCAAAGCTTGTAATATGGGAACCAGATAACTGAAAAAATACTTATATACTTTTTTTTTGTTCTAAATACATACTTATAATACATATTAACACCCAGACACAGAACAAACATCTATGTTCATCACAAAAATGTTTATCCCGTGTGGGGATCGAACCCACAACCTACAGCGCAGAAGGCAGAGCTACTACCAACTGAGCTGTGAGGCCAGTCTTTTATTACGTTTTACTATATGTCACGTCACGATCAACTTCCCAGGGTAACTACTTATTCACTGCCGATACCTACTAAGCCGAGTATAATCTATTTTATTGATTCCCTTGTGTATCACACGAAAAATATACCTACTGCTTTTTAACTTAGCTCCTAAGGCGTCTTCATTTAAAGTTTATAGCGAACGGGAAACTTCTAAAGCAGTTTAAGTTTCGTAGCAATTGATAGAACATTAAACAAAGTGAAGTTAGATAGGTACTGTAATATATTTCTACCTTTGACATACCTACAATTAAGTTGGTAGTTGTGAGGTGTGATCGTGATAGAAACTAGAGACTAGATAAATTAGAATCCGGTACTTATATTTGCTATAATTAAATTTTATTTTTATTTTTATTAAAATGGATACCCAACACAAGTGTACATATTCACATTCAAGAAAAAGTAATACTAGTAATAGAAAAAGTTTAAGCAAAGTGCTCCCGCAATTATGAGGTATCACAGCATTCGAAGGGTTTTTAACAACTTAAAAAATATGTATCTATAAAAATAATATATAAAAGGTAACATAATAATCATCATAAAGTAACAATAAGAGAATAAAACAATATAAAACTGATTTAAAAAACCTATTAAAATTTTATAACTATAGATTTTGACACGGGTCTTTATCACGTAATTACCTTTAATTTACCATGGTTATTGTAACATAGCCGAAACGTCGGGAAAGTAAATTAAAGGTAATTACGTGATAAAGACCCGTGTCAAAATCTATAGTTATGTCTACTAATCACGATAGTTTGAAAAAAAATTAAAAATTTTGTTGCGAATTAACAAAGCAACTTTAAAAATATTTATCTATAAATATAATAAATAAGAGGAAACATAATAATCTAAAGTAACAATAAGAGAAATAATACGTTCAATATAAAACTGATTAAAAAACATATTAAAAATTTGTTGAGAATTATATACAGAAACGTGTACTTAATCGGTTACGTATATTATCTAATCGAGACATATGAAGCAGGACAAAGCTCTTTTAATCGTACTTTTAATTTTGGTAGAGAGTCTGTACAGGTCCAAATTAATTGTTTTTGAAATATAATTATACTGCCCATAGATTATTGGCAAGCTATATATTTAAATTAAAATAACTGTGTGTAGTGTGTTTTTATTTACCTTTACGCCAGCGAGTTGAAAGCCGCCAAGTTATTTCACAGTTCACAGGGCCGCATTCGCTTTGAGCACCAGGTGAACCGTTTCATCAGTTATTTTATAATGATTAACACAAAAAAATCAAGGTTGTTTCTATTTAAAATGATAAAAACCACGATAATTTTAATTGTTTATGCGATTTGACGATTACATAATTATGTAATAATAAATTACATAGGTTCTTTAGATAACTTACATACTACCACTTACTGTACTACCAAAAAATGTTATAATCGATCCAGTTTTGAAGGAGGAAACAGGTGAATACGAAATATCGATTTAATCATTTTTAAAAAGGAATATGGTGTCCGCGCTGTTGTTGTCTCTATCGCCACTCATACGTTTAGGTCTTGGGCACAGCGCGACAGCAATCGATTTTTTAAATATCTAGGTACTTTTCAAATTTGTCATATGTTAAGCCTCTTATTACCTGGGATTTCACCAGCAACCGTAGGCATTTTTAAAACTTGAACACAGCAATGCAGTAGAAATAGGAATAGTACTTTCCCGTGTGTCGCTGCTCTGTGATAATCTCGCAAGTCAAGGCAACTCCTTCACGAGGAATTCTACTACCCTTATATTAAAAACCTCGGTCCTCATTGTCTTCCTAGTTAACCCCAGTATATTAATCGAGTTCGTAACAATCAATGCCGCTCAGCAACAGTAGAGCTTTCGTTAATAATTAAGTGCACTCGGAAAACCAACCAGCAGTTGGCTGGCTTCCTATTAAACTTTAGATCCGGGATATCCAAAGTTGCTTAATTTCCCATCAGCAATTTGTCGGATTACTGCCACGTAGCTCGGTAATCCTTAAAGTTGGACAGAAGTATGGCAGGCTGTCTGTGGATTGACCAAAGCTTACCACTAAAGTAAACGCAATGTATTCACACGTTGAGCCACGCACGTGTCATCTACGAGAGGCTAAGCTAAATTATTAGCTAGCTGCTGTCGTATCGTATAGTTGCGTTGATTGTTTGTGGGAACTCGCAGTCTGGGTGGGTTTTGGGCTAAATATTTGTCTAAAAAACCGTATATATGCCTCGCTGTATTTTATATTAGACTCAGTTGACAACCGGTTTTTAAAACTTCTCAAGCCATTTGCACTGTGAGTTCATCATGCGTTGATGTCGTTTGGAATCCCAATTATTTATTTGCAATTTATATATTCAGCAAGTATAATAAAAAGAGAACATTCTCTTTAATGTTGTAAAAATATAAATATTGACTAGAGAAATTTCGATTCCATTACTAACAGGTAACAAACAGCACGTGCTCTAGTAATTTATTGAGGTGGGCGTGCCGACGCACCCAGACGCACACGCACATCATCTTTATAGACAAGACACGTGTACCTACCAACGCATAGATTTATTGATGCGGACGCATCTTTTATATATCGACACGATCTTTAGTTTTGTTGAAATTACTTATCAGAACTCGCTTAGGTTTTTTTAATTAATCTTTCTCTATGTTAGGCTTTGTTTATTCGTAATCCTTAATGTCAATATTAATTATCGACTTTCATACACATTTATCATTTATCAACAAAAAAGTTACCTACGTCGGTCGCCCGTAATAAAACCGTGAACATACTAGTGCATGACAACTACTGTAAATGGGCCCTAGAATCAGTCATCTTTTAGGAATGTAAACACGCACGCTCATAATATGATACTAAAATTTTTATGCGTATATAGCTACAAAGATTGGTGTCTGTGCTATTAGCCGCTGAGGAGTTCCCATCTTAAGAAGTTGACACACAGATAATGATGTACCAATTTCATATTTAGAAGTTGGCTAATATCGATTTCCAAGATTTTCTTACATTATTATTTTGTTAAAAAAAACCTATTTATTTATAATGAACTAAATTAAATAACGAAAGTTAATATAGTCATACTAACCTCGGATTGACATCACAAATTGTTAAAAGAGCCTTGATAAAATGCCAGTTAGAGTGGCGATTGACTTTCAATCTGTCATGTACTAGTATGCTAACCAAAAAGTGGGCATGTGATAAATTTAATGTTTGGACGTGTTTATGACGGTAGTCATAAGGGTACCCTTATACAATTTGAGGGCTCTAGACAGCTTCGAATTCTTAGAGAATATCTAACGTGCTTAGGGAATATCTACAGTCGTGAGTCTATTTCTATTACCTACAAGTACATATCTAACGCCAAAATTGCGAGTTTTCGAAAACGAAATTCTGTAATTGTGCATGCATATTTTTCAATGTTTTATTATTGTAAAGATCTTGATTGTGATTATTTAAAATAGATCGATGTACAGAAATGGTCGGTCACGCGCATATTTGTGGGTAAAAATAACTTTATCACTTGGCAGATGTCCTGCCGAGGGGCGCCGCAATACAAAATGTAGCATAATATGCTCTCGCTGCGCGTCTTCCCTGTCTCGACAATATTTTTGGATTACTATCAAAAGCAAATTTGTCTGTCGCTTAGAGTTGGTACTACAGTTTCCTAAGAAGCATTCACGTTCTAACCGAGATAAACTGCGTTATCTCTGGTAAATATTTTCATGTAATATTATGATGGCAATATTTTGTAGGTAAATCAAGTCGATGAAAAACGTTAGATGAACAAAATTTAATGCAATATTTTTATATACAAAATAATCCGCGACACCAAAAATTTTATTATATATAAATAAGTAGGTAATCTATAGCAGTTTATTGTAAGAAAACTGTTTTTGTTTACCAGTTTAATCCTCATCCAAATAAAAACTTTAAAATTACAAGTAAATTTCATGTAGATAGGTACATTTACAACAATATTATATTTATACAAATCATGGTTTTAGTAAGTCACCTCAAACGGTGTTTTATTGCCAATAAATAATTAGCTACATAAAACCTACTCGTAAACTCGAATACGTCGAATCTTTTGATGTATTTATGCCATTTACCTAAACGAATATTTCTATAGCCTGCCATGGGCATGGGCAATCGAGGATAAACTTGTTTGTATTGTTTGAAATGTAAAATGTAGGTATATATACACAACATTGAAAACAAAACACGCAAAGTTAAACATAATGTTTTATTATTACCTATTTGTTTTCGTCAATCAATGTAGCAATTTAAATGTTATCAAGGTTAGAGCAAGGCACGGAAATCCGTGTTTTTTAAGATGCCTACCACCTACCTAGAGATACCTTTCTAGCAGAGAAACACCTCGTTATTTATGCTAATCTTGTTAGATATTAATTTAAGATCTACGCGCTCAAAGAATTTAAAGTGGCAGAGATGTATCACGAGATTTTGTTTCTATTTTTGAAGCACTTACAATGTCTGCACTTTTTCGTCTTGTGACTTATCTCTCAATAAAACATTAACAATAGAACTGTATTAAAATTATTTTACTATTTTACTCCACTAGTAATACTTCAGTGAACTAAGAAAGCACAGTTAAAACTATTATGCGCTATTTTACTGCAGCCACAAATGTTTCAATGACCGTTATAACTTACTAGCACTACACAATCCCTCTGCACGTTGGTAAGTGATGGTATCATCGTAAAACAAATGGTCTCTCAGACTCGTTCTATTTCGGCGTGCGTGTGTGTGTGTGTGTACTCGCGCTTCTTCTGTGTCGTGTCGCGATTTCTGGTTCACGGGCAGAGACGGCCCGGTCGGCGACGCCCGCGCATTGTGCGCACGCCTTTACATTTAGTATGTGGGCATGTTCCTCGAACATAACACGTCTAACTCGCGACAATACCATCCTATTGTTATTATTTGACCCTATTCAAGTGCAGTGGCCAGTCAGCAGTGTTTGTGGTACAGATTGGTATTATTTTAGTCGTGTCGATCATCACCGCGTAAATAACAGGTGTTGCGGTTGTTAGTGAGATTTGTACGTAGTGTTTTAAACGAACGTCAATGTTTCTAATTTGGATCGGCCCAAATTAGCCGGCTTATGTTAAATATGTAGTACATTAGATTGATAGGATTGCACCACAAAGAAAAAAATCTAGAATTGAGCTTGAACCCCAATATAGCCGCCTATTGAGGTCATTATTGTCCTGTCAGTCTAACTAAGTAGGAAGGTACTTACCTAACTTACATCATCGCACATTGTTATTTATATAATTCTGTTTTCCTGTTCAAAATGACACACTACCTAATATCCATATGAATATATTAGGTAAATTTGTTAAACTTAGGTAAATAGGTAACAGGTTAGGCATAAACTGAAGGCCTAATCAAGTCATGGCGATATAATATTTAGAATCAAGTACATATACATAGATACTTAGATAACACCCAATTTAAAAAAATAATAATAAGTAGGTGTAGGTACCTAATTGAGCTCAATTGAAATTTCAATGACCCTTTTTAACTAGCATCCGCTTTAGCCGAATTTCTAGAAGGTGATATTGTCGAGGATCATTCATGGGTGATCAGCACTAATGTATGCGCGGCAGATAACAATGTTTGATATGCGATAAAACGATGTGGGGAATGCGCGCGCACTACATCCCGCATATTTCCACTCACTCTTATGACTACTCTTTTGGATTACCACAAGTGATGTGAACAGTGAAGTATAAATTTTGAATTGATAGTGAAACTATTGTGTTGTGAAAAACGTGTGTAGTAAAGTGCGTAGCAGGGGCGCGGCGATATGTTGTTGCATGGTGCAAAGAGAGGGGTACAACGGAGACGCTTAGGTCCCTGCGGAGCTCCATGCTGTCCTGGGGCCGGGGCGGCTCTGGGGGCAAGGCAGCCGCCGCACTGGCTGCATCAGCAGCATCAGCCGCAGAGGCCGCGAAGGCCGCGCCCGCTCAGGTTGGCAGCGACGATGAGCCGCACGACGAAGCGGCCGCACTCATCCCCGGTTCCAACTTCGTGGCTAGACGACGACACGCCATAAAAGTAAAGAGAAAATCGAAGATAGCATTCAGGTTAATCAGGTCGGTTCACATCACACATTCATTTTAGGTAGGTACTTATCAGTTATATCTATTCAAAGCATTGTTATTTTGATAAGGGTTATAAATATGCAAGATTGAGTATAAAAAACCTCCATTTGTTACAACTCGTTATCATCCACGTGGTGTTACGCTTCACCTAAAACATTCAAATTTCCGACATAAATCCAATGCACAGTGCCATATATGGAAACGTGTTCAGAAAACAATATCATAAATTAAAACCTTTTAGCCTCGCGTGTCCGACGCTCGTATTCTGATTGTTTATTTCTAACACAGTTGGTGAAAAGATGCCCATTTCGTATCTAATTCATTATATTTTTGTTTTAGCGAGTGTGCCTAGACAGAACTAAGTGGCTATTTATATCCAAGGTTTCATTGGGGTTAAAACTTTAAAAAGTACGTGGCGTTTTACGGATATCGTCTGGGACGGGACTACTATTGCAAAAGCGAGTTCGAGTCTCAAACTCAACCAATACTTACTTGAATAGGAAAAGTACGACCGCTTTGTTAGACGATTCAGGTCGATCAATAAATTCAACACGTATTCCGTAGTATTTAGGTCCCAAGCTATTCAATTCCAATTGAATACTTACATGGGTCTATTCATAAGGTCTAACTAGTAGTTATGAATAGAAGGGATCTCGGAGCATCGCATATTTGACATACCTTATCTAATAGCTGTACCTATGTGCGATTTATCTTTTCATATTTTTCTAGCGTAGAAAAATATATTATCTTCGATCATTTCTTGGACCCTAAGATGTCACAGTTTCAATCAAAATTATTTAGTAGTTTTCGAGAAATTGCAGTGACAGACAGATAAAGTCTTCAAACGAAAATAAGTTGTTTTCCTGAACACGTTTTCGCAATAAATTGTTTTTTTTTGTTTATAAGTGTTCAGGGAATTATAACTGACTTAAATAGTTTTGTTAGAAAATGATGTATTTTCCTATGTAGGTACTGAAGGTGCTTTTACTTTCTTGGAATAAAATCTAACCAATCTTGTCATCAATCTCAATCCAACCTACCTGAAAGATATCCTTATTATTTTAATGTATTTTTAAAATGAGAGAGAATAATATCATTAGCATGAAAAAAATCAATTCAGCTATACCTGGTAATATTTGACAACTAGTAAGCAATGATAGTCGCTGAAAAAAAAACTTGAGAGGTGTCAAGGGACACCTCGACCTCGACCTCGACCTCGACACAATTAATAGATATATATATTAATAGATATACTATAGCAAAAAAGTGTCGTGACAACTTTTCGTGACAACTTTTCGTAAGAATTTTTTCACAACGCGCGATAAGGAACTTCGTTCCAATAAGTGCAAGAGATAAGGGTTTCTACAAGCGACTTGGATTTAGCTTGGTGTAGGTCAGCTAACACTCTTCCGGCATCACTTAGTGTGCGTCATTTTAAGTATTCAAATTATGAAGACACCACTTGTATCGCTTAACCAACTGTTTCAACAATTCAGTTCTGCTATAAATTTTTGTACCTGTAGGTAGTACCATTTCTTTAAAATTATTATTGTTTATATTTTTCTATGTTGATGTATCACTCATTTGTGATATGAATCGATATAATATCTAATTCTAATTCGGTTTATTTTTAAAAACGATGTTATTTTTGCTCCATAACATACTAACATTTCGATCTCGCTAATAAAACATCGTGACATCGTGCAGGAAAAGATTGTTACAGGAAAATAGTGAAAAATGCAGTAGCTATCGACGTTCAATTTTTCCTTTTGCATACCAAATTGAGCTTTGTCGACAAAGGCGACTCAATACCTACTGATATTTTTGCAAGCTTTTATTCAACATGCTTTGTAAGTCTTGTTCAAGTAATTTGATAAAATTTTTGTTCTATTTAGTTGAAATTATAGGTCAGACCAGTAGTAAATGTTTGATTTTAATAATAAAATAATTAAAAGTAAGTAGGTACTTGTTATTTACAAAAAAGAGTACCTAGTAAAATATTCGTTCAGTGATCTGGTTCTCATAGTATACGTTTAGTCTAGTTTGGAGCTAGACGACGCTTTGTGAAATGTCCTACATTAATTTATATATTTTCCCCCATAATTCGCAAAATGAATCCATTATGGTATCTCAACACCCAGACCATGAACCAATATCAACAGATCATACAAACATTTGTGTGATAGAATCGAATCTTTTGCGTCAGGCTCCCACCATGCCACCAAGACGAATATCTAACTTAGTTCTCAAGCTCATTATTATCGTTTTCATAAAGCATTAGAATAATAGAGTGTGGAGAAGGTAAGGGAACAATAGTTAGGTACAATGGCATCCGGCCATCCCAGCCGTTTCGCATGCCAGGCACGCACGTCCGTCTACTCCGCAACAGGTAGAGGCAACTGTCAAAACACGATCGTGTGATAAGAGAATCTTATTCTTAAGCCGGGGTCCCACGGCGCGTAAAACGACGAGCCGCGCCGGATAACGCTCCGCCTGTGTGCGTCCGGCGCGTCGCGTACAGAGCGTTCCGAGCACGGGCCACCACGGATGCATCGTTCCCACGCATCGACTACATAGAGTCGATGTTCCCACGGCGCGTCCGTCCGCCTTGGCGCGGTCTGGCGCGTGAAAACGCGGACCGTGGGACCCCGGCATTACAAGGATAACGCAAGATTTATAAAACCCAGACGCGAGTTTCTTTGTAACTTATCGTATAAATTCTGAAAACTTGGTTAGAACTGTAATCCCTAAGCATCGTAAATCCTCAGATCCTCTCAGAACTTCAGACGGTCAGATTATTTAAGCTATCAAGGAGGGGTAGTCAGCGGCATGTGCAAACATAACATTTGTTAGCGGACTTTACACACAGCCCCTAACCAAGCAAAGCTTGTGTTATGGGAACCAGATTACTGATAGAATACAAATATCCCGCGCCTTGCGTAGTAATAAGCTCGCTCATCTCCTCGCTACACCTGCCCACAAGCTGAGCAAATCGGAACGGTCGGTGTACATAATGGGTCCGTCAGTGTATCAGGCTGCCGGACACGATAAAAAAAGATGCAACTTCCACGACGGTCTGTAGGATGAGATTGCGTAAGTGGCTCCTCGAGAACACATTCTATTCAATAAATGAGTATTTAGAATTGCCAATGAAAATTATTATAATCAATGTGATATATTGTAATGAATTTGTTTTTATTATTAAGCATTATAATCATCATATTTTTATTGTAATATACTGTACCTAACTGACCTGTAACTTGGTGTTATGAATAAATTATTTGTATTTGTTTCTAAATACATACTTAAAATACATTATAACACCCAGTCACAGAACAAACATCCATGTCATCACAAATATTTGTTCTCGGTGGAAATCTAACCCACAAATTACAACATAGAAGGCTGAGTTACTACTGAGCTGTGAGACTAGTCAAATGCAAACTTTACTTTTGCTGTAGTAACATAGCATTTCATACATGACATGTTGCAAGCTTAACATACTCGTATTTTCCAATTATACGAGTAAATTAAGCTCTATCACTTTATCGTAGTCAAAGCAATCAAAATTGCGTCTAACGTTCACTGGCTCGCCGTTCATCGTTCTATACTCCTACGTTCTATACTCCTAGTATGTACGATAGTGGTGTCGATTCTGTTGGCACCGAGCTAAGCCTAAAATTTCCTAATATTAAATTAAAACAATTTCGCTCTTATTCCTTTATGTTAAAGTCTAAATTAGAGTAACCTATAAATGGATGAATTCTTAAATTTAGAATATTTTTAAAATTACGTTTTTTTTTCACCTTTTTATATGCTTACTAAATTTACGTAAAAAAACGTTAAATTACTTAAAACTAGGCTACGTTTTAAAACTGTCATCCTGAGGTTACGCGAATTGAGACTTTAACGTAATAGGAATAAGAGGATCGTGTTAAAACACGATCCTCTTATTGCCAAATTGTAAAATGGACACAACATAATCGCTAATTTAGACTTTAACGTAAAGGAATATGAGCGAAATTGCTTTAATTTGCTTTTAGGAAATTATAGGCTTAGCTCGGTACCAACAGAATCGACACCACTGTATAATTAAATAGTCAGCCTCTTCACGTGAAGGGAGTATCCAACTATCCTACCTGTAATTTTACAGGTAGGTAACTATCGTCAAAGACCCTATTGTGGTGCCGGTGTGGTTACCAAAACACCACAGTTTTGGTAATTTTCCATTCTGGTAGTCAATAATATAGCATAGCAAACAAACTTGTTTAAAATCTATAGTTAATAAAATTATTTTTCTCTATGGTATATTTTTAATCTATGGTCTGTTTTGATTAGTGACAATTGTGATTCGTTATCCCTCTAGTTTTTTTGACCATAACTAAATATTTCCCGTTTTGTCTATTTAAATATGAATAATTAATAAATAAATACCGCTTGTAAAAACCTTTGCCTAACATAAGAGATAGATAAATACTCTATTCTTCGTTGTCAATCATCGTTTAAATATTTTTTTCAATATAAACCGTTTATAATAATATTAAAATGTTGTTAAAATAGCCACAACCAGCGCTCTCACCCTACATGATCAAACCCAATCAATACCTGTGCTCTAGTATTCGGTTATTGGGCATTTTGCGCAAAATTACGAACACAGCCGAATACAGAGTGTCCCAAAAAATTGTTTCGGGCCGAAGTCCATAGGGACCCAAATCATTTCTATGTATAAGTGCGTTTTACATTTTTTCCTAGTTTCCGTTCTATGGATTTCTATAAAAGCATTTTTTCTAAATTCGCCGAATAGTGAGAACCTGGTGAATGTTTACACATATTTTGTAAGCAAAGATAAGAAAAAATTGAATTGATAGTAAACGATTCTAAAATCTTTGAGGGTGATTTAAAAATTTTTTTTTTTATTTTTTTTATTTATTTTTTTATTTTATTTTTTTTTATTTGGAAAACAAACAGTTTTACAATCTAAATAAAAGTAACTTATCTTTTTTATATGTAAAAAAATAAATAAATATTGGCGGACTTAACACAAAGCGCCATCTAGCTCCAAACTAAGCAAAGCTTGTACTATGGGAACCAGATAACTGATAGAATACTTACATACTTTTTTTGTAAATACATACTTATTATACATTCTAACACCAATTGCACATATTTGCCATAGGTGGGACGGACGTCCCTGGGGATGGAGCCCACAACCTAAAGCACAAAAGGCAGATTTACTACCAACTGAGCTGTGAGGCCAATGTGTAATTCACTTCTAAAAGTAATCTACCTGACTTCCGCTTGGCACAATTTTTCAGGACGTCCTGTATATTAAACAGGTGGATCGCTCGTTTACACTTCGCTCTCCTGGAGTTATTTAATTATAAGTTTTCACCCCCGCTACTGCACTGATGAATTTCGGGAAACCCAATCTTAAAATATTGTTCCTTTAAATTGATCGAGTAAGCGAAGCAAACTTCATCTCAGAAGTTGAATAATTTGGTATTAAAGGTATTTATTTGATGACATAATTAATTCTTAATCCTTGATTCATGAAATTTAAAAACTGTAGAGTTGTCACCTATAAAGAGTAGCCCATTATGAGATTACAAAAGTACAGTCGCTATCGCGTATTTATTTTCTCGCGCACCCCATGGTGTTGGGTATCGTTAGATAGGTCTTTTAAAAATATGGGGGGTTTGCGAAAACTACTTTTCGATTAAAGAATTCATTTGTGAAATATTAAGCTATAAAGTGCCATTTTTTGTTAGAGTCGAGTGCCCCCCCCCCTTCTCCCCCCCCCTCTCTAAAAGCCAAACTATTTAGTTTAGGGGCGTGAGCAAAACTATCTCGGTTATGTAGGCTTCACAAATTACCGAGTAATCGTCAACCCACTTAGAAAAAATAAAAATTTTGAACAAATATTAAGTAATATTAGAAACTTTGCATAAATATCATTGACAATTACTTTTATAACGTCGTTAGCTGTGTAAATTAAGAAATTCCACATTGCGCGTGGTCCGACACACACTTGGCTGGTTTTTTTATATATAGACCTTGGGATGCTGTCGTCGATAATCAGAGCTACCCTTAAAGTGGGTAGTAAACGAGTTATACTAATTGCGTTTGGAAAGTGCCAGGCAATATTTATGGAAAATTGCACTGAATTCTCGTTAGTACGTTAGTAAGCAACTTTTTTGATAAAGGGAGACAAGTCCTAATAAAACTCGCACACAAAAGGTTCCGTATTATTGTAAAAAGGTTAAAAAATATGGTCGGCGCGGTCATACATAAAAAAACAACAATAAAATACGCGTCGAATTCAGTACCTCCATTTTCGTCGTCTGATATATCAATACACCACCTATATAAAAAACCGGCCAAGTGCGAGTCGGAGTCGCGCACGAAAGTTCCGAACCATTATCTATAAAAAACGGCAAACAAACACGTTTGTTGTTTAAGAGCCCCACTTAAATATTTATTTTATTCTGTTTTTAGTATGAAAATTCATATTTTTCATCATCTGTGTTAATTTCAACTGTCTCGCTATCACAGTTCATGAGATACAGCCTTGTGACATACAGACAGCGAAGTCTTAGTAATAGACCCCCGTTTTTACCTTATAAGCCGTGTTATTCCTTTTGCCCTATCACAAGGCCGGGAATTTTTTAGCTTTATGTAAGATAATATTATCACTCTGGTACACAGTTCGGCTGAAGTTATTTGCTAATTGCAGGTCTCTGGTCGCGTGAATATTTTGCTTTTGCTCGTACAAAAACTGGTTCAAAGGTTTACTATTAGCTTTTTCCGCATATTTGAGTGAATATCACTACCCTAATTGAGAAGTGGATGGGAATAAAAATTGTGCGAGTAAAATCATTTCGTGTTTCGTTTTCACAAACTAAAATAGACATTTTTTGTATGTATAACAAACATTTCATATTGACTCCGTATAATTAGATACTGGAATTAATATTTACACACACGTCAATACATTACAATTGGCATATGCCCACATTTTGCAGTAGTTATCTGTGACGGGTTGAAAGCCCATCGCCGCTAATGACTAGCTGGTTTTCTTATGATGTTTTTTTTTCTTGCCGTTTTAAGCATAAGTACATTTATGTAAAAGGTGGTTAAATTTTAAGGGCCGATGTTGAATGTGAACCACACCTAAACGTCAAGTTTTTTTCTGCATTTCATTTGAAATTTTTCTATTTCAAAATAACTCAATTTGAACCATGGAAAGATACACAATCGAGCAACGAGTTAAAGTTATTCAGGCTTATTATGAAAATGGGCGTTCAAATCAACAGTGGATGATCAATTTTCGAAGTAAATAATTTTCAGTGATGAGGCACATTTTCACCTCAGTGGATTCGTGAATAAGCAGAATTGCCGCATTTGGGCGAATGATAATCCAAGAGTGATTGTCGAAAAAGCAATGCACCCACAAAGAGTGACTGTTTGGTGCGGTTTATGGGCTGGCGGCATCATCGGGCCGTATTTTTTACAAAATGAGGCCGGTCAGGCAGTTACTGTGAATGGTGTTCACTATCGTGAGATGATAACGAACTTTTTATGGCCCGAATTGGAAGATATGGATGTGGACGATATGTGTATTCAACAGGACGGTGCCACTTGCCACACAGCTAACGACACAATAGCTCTTTTGCGCGACAAATTCAATGGCCGTGTTATCTCACGTGGTGGCGATGTGAATTGGCTGCCAAGATCATGTGATTTGACACCGTTGGACTTCTTTCTATGGGGTTATTTAAAAAAAAAGGTGTACATCGATAAGCCATCAACAATTGAAGAGATAAAGGATGAGATAATTCGACACATTAACGGCATAGAACCTCAATTATGCCTCAGCGTCATCGAATATTTGGACCGTCGGATGGAGGTGTGCCGCCGAAGTCGCGGCGGCCATTTGGCCGATATTTTGTTCCATACATAATTGAACCATACCAATATATCATAATAAAAAGAAATAACAATAATTTCCTAAATAATTTGTGTTTTATTCAAAATCAACATTGGCCCTTCAAATTTAACCACCCTTTATATAAAAATAAAAAACCCATGGTGATGTATGGTGTAGATTTTAACCTTAATATAAGAAAAGATGTCTACTGTACTTGGAATGAACAGTCGTAATCCTATTTAATTTTATATTCTTGGCAAATTTTAAAAACCTTCTAATTAATCCCACTAAATTAATTTCGAAAAGAATGACACGGGTATTTTAATTTTTCTCGTAAAATAAATATAAACCGAGTGCTTGCAAGCAATGAGAAAAAAGATGGTTCATTCGTAGATCATAATTAAGTAAACAATTACTACTAGTAGGTATTTCTATTGTTTATATGTTTTTCAGTCTTTACTTTATTTTACAACTTAATTACTTCACAGATTAGGTATTTAAGTGAAAAAAAACTGAACAAGCGCAAGTCGGCCTTGTGGACCGAGGGTTCCGTACAAACGTCTTATAGATTCCTGTAATGTTAAATAACTATAAGTTAAATAACTATTTTCGAGGTAGTTTCGAAGATAAGGAGGGGGGGACTGACACATGAGTGATCCCATATAAGGGTTCTGTTTTTTTCTTTGAGGTACAGATAGATACGTAGTCAAAGGCAGGTTTCTAATTATTTTTAGGACCAAGAGTTTAATTAAGCTAAATAATATTTTTTTTTAATTTCTCATTCTAAATAAAATATTTTCTTTTACCGCTTCCTAGTAATACTGTCTACCTGGAAAATTCTCTAGCTAATCTCATTGTGTCTTTGAAGTCATTCTGAATAAATACATTACTTAGATATAAAACGAGCTACTTAATGTATATTTCTAAGTTTATGAAAACGTGAGATTGCGTCGAGTAGCGTTTACACTGTAAATGGTCAGATTAATTAGTAAACTTGGGCATACAGACTACTATCAGGTGTTTCTCGGACGATGTAATAACCCCATGAGTTTTTATACAAATTTAGATGGTATAGTAGGTATAACTATAGATTTTCACGTAATTACCTTTAATTTATTTTCCCAACACTTTGACTATGTTACAATAGCCATGGTCGCGGGCAGACTGGAGTATTCGAGTATGTCATTGAATCGATATTATTATTTTCTATACTTCTGGTACTTGCAAAATGTTGCGGAAAGCCTACTAGAACAAATCAGGTGCAATGTGACAGATGGGGAGAAAATACTCGCGTCGGACGTCGGATTCGCGCACGAAGAGCTCCGTACCATCTTTAAAAAACGGCAAAAAATCACGTTTGTTGTATGGGAGCCCCAAATTAATATTTAATTTATTCTTAGTATTTGTTGTTATAGCGACAATAGAAATACATCATCTGTGAAAATTTCAACTGTCTAGCTAACACGGTTCATGAGATACAGCCTTGTGACAGACAGACGGACAGCGAAGTCTTAGTAATAGGGTCCCGTTTTTACCCTTTGGGTACGAAACCCTAAAAACTACGTTTTACAAGCTATAAGTAGATACTTATCAACTCGATTGTAGCCGCAACTGAACCGCAGACAACCCGCATGCAGTGTAGAAGACCATATTCAACCTCCGACTAAAGTGGATTAAAATTGTATTTTCCTTTGATAATCACATTTCATAAATTCCGTTTGAGTCAAGCAAGTCTGTCTTTTGCTCATTATTGAATTTCACCTGAGTACCTACCTCACTCACAGGTTAAAATTAAACTTTGATGACATATCATTCTACTTTTGTTTGTGAAGGTATTTTAATGAACGCCGCGGACCTCTGTTCTCTTGAATGTGTATTTCGTTCGGCATTTTTCTAGAAAATAACTCTGAAATTAAATTGTAGGAATTGTATATTGCAGTAGATATATTATTTTATCATCAATTTCTAGTTCTTACTCTATTGTTTGTTATTTGTTGATCTTACATTGTTTTCCTTAGAGCTCGTTAAGCAAACTATTGACCTTCTTGTTACAGCAACAATGTTGAGGTGAAAAGCCCACAAGTTTCTTCACAAATCCTTGATTTTACGATACCTATTCTGTTGTTTGGTCCTTGTTAGAGGGTTACAAACTTCGTCAGAGAAGTATCAAAAGGAGTTTTTATTTCTACCTATTTTTGCATAGGTATAGAAAAAGAAAGCAAACGCTTTTCTTTGTCCCACAAACACAATAGATGAAACATAGACGTTACCATAAACTAAAACGAATAATAGACAAATGTATAAGTACCTACATAAAATGTATACTCAGTTGATTTACGCCGCATTAAATATTAACAAAATATGTACTTTTGTATACCTACCATTAATACCTAGTTAACGTGCCATAATATGCAAACTTGATAATTATGTAAGCACCTAACTAATAAATCATGTCTATGACATCCTCTCAGATCTCCAGACGCTTAGATCCTTTGAAGATGTCTAGTGGGGGTAGTCAGAGGCACGTCCAAACATTATATTTATCACATGCCCACATTTTGCAGTAGTTAGCATTCCATACGGGACAGGTTGCAAGCCCATCGCCGCTTATAAGAACACTAAATGGTTCCCTCACGATGTTTTCCTTCACCGTTTTAAGCACGTGTTTTGATGCGCATATAAATTTTCGAACCGAAAAATCCATTGATGCACACTGGGATTCGAACCCATGACCTTCAGATTGAAAGTCGAGGTATATCCCACTCGGCCAACCTAGTACGAGTACCTATGTCTGACAATCTTCCTTAGACATTCCTAACTATTTTACATTTTTATTTTTATCGTATGAACCATTTATTCGATTTATCACGGTCACGTCTACACATACACATATCGCTGTAAAGTATAGATGTCCTTGTAATAGTAGTTTATGCAACTGTCATATAAGGAAGGGTATTAAAACACGAGTGTGAGTTTATGAAACGAGCGCAGCGAGTTTCATAATAGTAACGAGTGTTTTAATACCCGTGTTATATGCAGTTGCATACACTACTTTATCTTCACATATCCATTTTTAACTTTTAATTTGTATTTTAAAAACAAAACACATTGCGAAACATTAAATTCACGCGTACGTGTATTGTCACAGTGAACTTGCCGCCATTAAAATCTAACTAATAAGAAGAGCGCAGCTGCGCGCGCAGGGCCAATCAGGAGCGAGCGCGCGCTGTTCTTTTTTTATTTAATTGGCACAATATCTTACCAAAGAGTTTTGTGTATAATGTAAGTTTAGTAGTTTCACGTATAACCCAACTGTTTTCAAAAGCCAGCCTAATATCAAAATTTTATACAACTTGTATGAGGATTTTGACATAAGGCTCGCCAGGTTAATTGGTCGCGTTTTATTGATGTTATAATGAGATTTTACGATATCGATGTGGATATTATACCATCATGTGAAATTGCTTAAATTTAGTGTTTTGTTGTCTGCGCTATAACAGTAGTAATTATAAGTCAAGTATTGGAAACATAAGTAGAATGTTACAACATTAGTGTAGATAAACAATTTTATAATATACCTAGAAATAATTATTCAAAAAGCTATTTAGGTGGGCGTAGCTAAAATGAAAGTTTTCAATATGGCATATCTCGAAGAAACCCTGGTATCTTAATAAAATATGATTATTTACAATGAAAAACACCCAATCGACATTTATAACATCAGTAATTTAATACAAAGTACCGAGTACCATTTGAATTAATATATTTTTAAATTTATTCGACCTTGTATTGAGAATTGGGAATCAATAAATGTGGCTAAAGTGGCTTCATTGGAATCTAGGCACTTTAGAAAATAACCTTCTTCAGTAACTAGGTACGATAGGAAAAAGATTTGTAAAAAAGCTAATAAAATACTTGCTTGATCATCTTTATTTACCTGAAGCAAATAGTTGGAACTGTATAGTTTAATTAAATAAATTGTAAGTTTAATTAGTTTGATTCTGAATACATCCTAGAACTTCCAATGGAATAGGTAAATAAATAAATAAATAAATAAATACTGGTGGACATTTTACACATCGCCATCCAGCCCCAAACTAAGCAAAGCTTGTACTATGGGAACTAGATAACTGATAGAATACTTATATACGTTTTTTTTTTGTAAATACATACTTATGATACATACTACACACCCAGACACAGAACAAAGATCTATGTTCATCACACAAATATTTGCTCTGGGTGGGGATCGAACCCACAACCTACAGCGCTGAAGACAGAGTTACTACCAACTGAGCTGTGAGGCCGTCAAAGGCCGTCAAAGGTATTTTATATACCTAGATAAATAATCTATACTTATAATAAATCTGTAGAGAGGTCAATTCTGTACCTGAAATATATTTCCAAAATAACTATCAGGGGATGATTAGGGATCGATACTGATGCCAAAAATGCAATCAGTAAAATTTTTGTCTGTCTGTCTGTCTGTCTGTCTGTCTGTCTGTCTGTCTGTCTGTCTGTCTGTCTGTCTGTCTGTATAACCGTTATAGAAACAAAAACTACTGGACGGATTTTAATGAAACTTGGTACAATTATTTTTCATACTCCTGAGCTGGTTATAGTATACTTTTCATCACGCTACAATCAATAGGAGCAGAGCAGTGAAGGGAAATGTTGGGAAAACGGGAGTAGTTACTGCATTTCTTAAGCTTCCGTCGCGTGTGCAACCTTAATGGTTAAAGCTACACAGAAATCATGTATGACGGAAATGTTCTCCTTAAAATTATATAAAAAATATCCCACGACAGCATATGTTTATCTTTTATGGTTGACTCACAATAACACGTGTAACTCCCGATAGCTTAGCAGTTCGAAGCTTTCTGATTATATTTGACTACTCTTACGTTTATAACACTCTCAGTCATACCTAATTAAAAAAGTTTACATTATTAACTATTCCATAAAAAAGAATCATAGAAATCGGTATAGAAACACCAAAGTTATACATGAAATACGCTAATAATAAGCCATCGCGCGTGAATACTGGATCATGCTATAAGGATTATTTTTGTATATAAGGTCGCGAACGCACAGGCAGGCGGCTTGCTTAGCGCCTAGAGGCTAGCGAGTCACCTAGCGAGTAGCTTCGTAAAACGAACATTCTCGAACGTTCGCGACCGGCCTAGCAGCTAGGCGTCAAGCATGCGTCAAGCGCACAGTGCGGCCGGTCGCGAACGTTCGAGAATAGGTCGCCGCGCTCGACGCGTCTCGCGGCGAAGGTATAAAAAGGCGGGGCGTCCGAGCGCGAGCTTCATACAATTTTTGTGTGATACTGCGCAACCGGACCCACCGTGTTTAAGGGTTAAAATGCATTTACAAATCTATGGAAATGTACAAATTGTACTCCAAAAATCTGGAATTGTACTAGAAGGGGTCCCGAGATAACTTTCTAGATGTCAAACGACGCAAGGAAATATGAGCTTAACTGCTTTGACTCAACGGCACGTTTCAAGTGCACAGCGGGCGATGACGTCTGCCAGTATTAAATTACCTTAGGGTTGACCCAATAAAAATGTTTAATTTTTTTATAAAATGGTCAATTAGTTTTTTTACAAATAGCTAAATAAATAAAAGTGTAGTTAGCGGTGTTGGTCGAGCAGGAGGTACCTCGACTTTTAATTTTAAGGTCGTGGGTTCGAATCCCAGCGTGCATCAATGGATTTTTTGTAAGAAATAAAATCCAGTTAGTCCTACTTCCTACTAATATTATAAATGCGAAAGTTTGTGAGTTTGTTCGTATGTTTATGCCTCAATCAGGCCAAAACAACAAAACGGATTAAAATGAAATTTGCTGTAGATGTAGGTATAATGCTCGAATAAATCATAGACTACTTTAAAATAAGAAAAACATTCCCAAAATGATAAACAAAACGCAAGTTATACGCGGGTGAAACCACTGGGTACAGCTAGTAGTAAATATAAAGCAAAGTCGCTTTCCGCTTCCCGCGTCTGTATGTATTATGTATGTATGTATGTTTGCTTATATCTTTAAAACTACACAACGGATTTTGATGCAGTTTTTTTTATAAATAGAGTGATTCAAGAGGAAGGTTTATATGTATAATACATGCATAATATAGTAGAGAAACACTGATAATTTTAGAGGTTTCTAATGTGATGTCGTAAATAAACACATTTTTTTGCGCTTACATTGCAAATGCTGGCTGAACCCCACGAGATATATCAAAATAATGTACTACAGTATTGTATACCTTAAAAACGTCTACAAAAAAGTCCACGATGGTATTAGAAATGTCTTACGCACAGCGAAGCGGGCACGGGTCAGCTAGTCTATAATATAAAAATAAGTCGGGTTACGAAGAAACGGGAACGGGAACGGGAACGGGAACGGGAACGGGAACGGGAACGGGAACGGGAACGGGAACGGGAACGGGAACGGGAACGGGAACGGGAACGGGAACGGGAACGGGAACGGGAACGGGAACGGGAACGGGAACGGGAACGGGAACGGGAACGGGAACGGGAACGGGAACGGGAACGGGAACGGGAACGGGAACGGGAACGGGAACGGGAACGGGAACGGGAACGGGAACGGGAACGGGAACGGGAACTTAACACAGCATTTGTTAATTCTAAAGCGATACGAAGTTCGCCGGGTCAGCTTGTAAAATATAAAACAATAAAAATAGGGTCACGACTGTCATCCCTAAGTACGGTAGACATCCTCTCGGGTCTCCAGGCGCTTAGATTCTTTGAATATATATAGTGGGGGAAGTTAGAGGCACGTCCAACATTCACGTTCACATTTCGCAGTAGTTAGCATTCTATACGTCACAGGTTGCAAAAAGCCCATCGCCGCTTACAAGAATACTAACTAGTTACTAGTATCCTCACGATGTTTTTCCTTCATAAAATACATAAGATATTATATTAACTTAATATTATAATACAGCACCTGGTTGATTACCTACACTGGATAAAATAACATAATAGCAAGTATGTTGGTTGTTTTTTTTTCAATAAATTTCTACTTCCTACTATTAGCAGTTCCAAAGTTTATATTTTAATGTTAACTTTATAATTTGCATATAGCACGACCAAGCATCTAGTGTTAATTCATCAAGTACACAATATCTGTATATTTTGCTGACTTACACCAAATTTTTTATCTTAGATTTTAAGAAGTTTAAGCCAAACTTAAACGTATTAATAAAAGTAGGTTAGTATCTGTGGATCATTAAAAAGTTTTATTGTAAAATAATTGTCTATGATTCGAAATAAAACGCTTTGCAAACTTCAACGGCTTTTTAAAATATATAATAATAAGGTCTAGAATAACTGAAAAGCTCGTAATAAAATGGTATAGCGTGATACTTACTCAAGAATGTTTATTTGTTTTAATATCAAAAAAAAATCAACTAAACAGAGAAGAAAAATTCAAAAATCCTTCATAAAATTGTATTTTAAATAGAAATACGGTTAATTAAATACCAGATTTTATCTTGTGTAGCTGACATTTTGACACAATTCAGATGCTCTTCATAAAAGATAAAACGTGGTAATTAGCTGTAGGTAGGTAAATATTTATATTTAAAATGATTAGCAACCATGATAGTGTTTATTCTATTAAATGGTGTTTTGATACAAAGTTTTAAGAAGAATATTGTTTTAATACTAAAAAATCAACTACATAATTGAATAACCACCACGATAGTTTTATTTCTATATTTTCCCAAATTCATCTATTATGTAATTTATAAAAAAAAACATCAATGGTTTATTCTGTTCTAAAAAATTATATGCGCATCAAAAAAACACGTGCTCAAAATAGTGTTCCATACAAATGCTAACTACTGCAAAATGTGGGCATGTGCCAAATATAATGTTTGGACGTGCCTCTGACTACCCCCACTAGATATCTTCAAAGGATCTAAGCGTCTGGAGATCTGAGAGGATGTCAACCGTACTAAGGGATTACAGTCGTAATCCTATTTATTTATTTTCTTATTTAAAAAAAAGCTGTTTTTCACATTTTCACACATTTTTTACCGTTCGTCTGTCATAGCCACAAGGCGAAATAAGTTATGTAAAAAAAATAGCACGCAATAGCTAATTTGGCCCCAGGTAATGCTATAAATGCACAAACAATTTCCATAGAACATTAGCACCTATTATAATATCAAGAAGGCTCATTGCTCTATGAGGTATTACGGTAAAAATGACAAACCGGGCGGAATCATAATCAGACAGTTGGTAAGTTTATAAAAATGTATGGTTCAACCTTGAAGTTGAGTTCATTATTGTGAAAGTGTTGAATCATACTGGTACTGCCCTACCACACTTAATTAGATTATCTATAGCATTGCCGTCAAAGCGCGGAATAGTTAAACATTTGAACCTAGCCGCGTGTTTCCGCTATGCAAAGGCAAGGTGTGTCGGCGTGCACTTGACCGAGACGCAAAGTAGTTGTTACTTAATCTGTTATTCAGTGCACTGTGCACCAGCAACTGTTCAGTGAACACTGTGACACGTTCAGCTCGCTTGACTGGCGACCGGTGTCGAAGGGGCCCGGACTCGTGCTAATCGCTTAGTCACCGAGCACGTCGCGTTCAGAGAGCATCTGTGATAGAAACTGCTCATAAAAATCGGAATCTCAAATAAATATCGGTGTAAACTCGTGCTGTGTATCTTGGAATTATCAAAAAAATTGAATGGGAAAAATAAAATAATTTCAGAGAAATTAAATACCTCTAACTGTGATAAAACGCCTTGTTAGGATTGCAAAGCAAAGATGTTTATGTGATAAAACTTTTTAACATACACTATAGTTATAAGGACAGTTACTAGTGAAAATACTGATGTGAGTTATGGGGTTTTTAGGAGTTTCGTTATCTGTGTTCAAGAAATGCCCTATTCTGAAACTCAGAAGGAAGACTCGTGTGCGATCCAGGTACCAAAATATATATATTTTTTTGAATCGTTTGTCATTCTATTTTAAATAGCATCATCTACTAGTTTTAAAATAATATTAATTGTGTCTTGTTATTATTAATCTTGTATTTAATAGATGCAATTAAAATTCCATAGTCCCATATTTTTTATTAACTTTACCTGCAGCATCTGAGTTGTCTCATAGCGTCAGTACCTACCTTCTTTACCTTCTTGTTACCTACAAGATGAAACGTGCGGTAATTAGCCGTATTTCTATTTAAAATACCCCATCATGCTAGGGCTTATTGGATTCATCTTGATAACGAGTACCTATGTAACTAAGTATAACTCTAGGAATGTATAATACAAAGCCGTGTTGGCCGAGTGGGAGGTACCTCGATTTAAAATCTGAAGGTTCGAATCCTGGCGTGCTTCAATGGGTTTTTTTGTTCAAAAATGAATATGTGCATCAAAAACACGTGCTCAAAACGGTGAAGGAAAACATCGTGAGGAAAAAAGTTAGTATTCTTATAAGTGGCGATGGGCTTGCAACCTGTCAGGTATGGAATGAAAATAATGTTTGGACGTGCCTCTGACTACCCCTTTTTTACACAAACTTATACACTTATTATTATTGATGCATCACTAAGTATTCTACTTAAGGGGCTCCCAGTCGACGATTGCTCTTTTTCGAAACGAAAAAAGAAATACTTCTGAATAAACCACATCTCCTATTTTTATAAGTAATATTACTTCAGGTTCCTACCTAGATTTCTATTAAGCTGAAAACATAATAGCAGAAACTTTTCACGATAAAGATATTATTTCAAAATGATACGTTTTAGAATTTATGATCGAAATATTTTATATACCTACTATTAAAATCAACTTGTGATTTATTGTTAAAGATAGGTAATATGTAGATCTAGATTTCTATTAGAATAGATTTTTGATAAGTAATTATACATAATTTATATCATTAATTTATTCGAAAAGCAAAGGCGGACAACGCGCCGCCCTTGGATCAGTACCACGTGCAGCGGTCGGTAGGATTATTTATCGAAGTGATTAAAGATGGGTACATCTTTATTCACATATACTATACATTATAAAATAGGAGATGTGGCTTGTTCAGAAGTATTTCTTTTTTCGTTTCGAACAAAAACAATCGTCGACTGGGAGCGCCTTAAGTAAATGTTTTATTTTACCAAAATCATAAGTAGGTACCTAGATCATAGATATTTTAGTGGTTTTATCAAACTAGTTTTGCAAGCAAATACCTAGATACCTAATATACCTATCCGAATAAAATGTAGCCTTTGTCAATCTCCGCTATAAACAAATCATCTTGTCTGTTGCTGTGTGAAAAACAGGCAAACCAACAAATCTACAAACACATTTTCACGTTACTACAAAATAGTGTGTCAATAAATACACACGCCTAAATTCCCGAGAACACCCGAGAAGCATGAGTGTGGTGTGGATATTGACTCGCTTTTTCGTTCTCGTACTTTTATCGCTGAGACTTCTCGCGTGAGTTTGGATGGCTATAATAGTTACGTTACGCATGTCAGAAGCATCTATATAGACAAGACTTTTTGGCTTATATTAAGGTGATAAATCTTACCTAGAAAAGTTTACTTAAAGTTAGTTTCTCGCAACGCAACTCAGTTCTTCTGCCGTAAAAAGTTGTGAAATCCATGTAATACCAAGTCGGTTAATTTATTCAGTCCCTACTTTAAGGGTCCTTCTGTCCTAAGTTATTACGTAAAGGTTAGCTAATTACATACATTATTATTATATGTTGTGTGTGTGATACATTAAAATAATTTCAAGCTATACATCCCAGGATGTATACATTAAAGCTACAGTGTGTGAAGCCCCATCAGTTTTTGATAACGGTGATGAATTGATACTGATACAGTAATTCTTGCCGGTTGGCCGACAGTCTTGCGCGTGGAAATAATAAACAGTAATAAATTACTCCTATAGTTCCGGGATTTTATGTCATAACTAGTGTTTAACATTTTTACCGACGTTATTTTGATCGTTATGTGGCGTGTGGACATACATACCAACTTATTTATAAACTCACTGAGTTCAGGACCTCTTAAGCCCCGTGAGTAGGCAATCGAGGGCCAATTTCACATTAGGATTGAGTAAACCTCAAATTAATTTGCGTTATCCGAAGATGCGAGTGTAATCAAGATGTGAGTATCTTCAACCGTTTTATGCTTATATACAACTAGCGACCCGCCCCGGCTTCGCACGGGTTTAATACATATAAACCTTCCTCCTGAATCACTCTATCTATTAAAAAAAACCGCATCAAAATCCGTTGTGTAGTTTTAAAGATATAAGCAAACATACATACATACATACAGACGCGGGAAGCGGAAAGCGACTTTGCTTTATACTATGTAGTGATTTTCTTGAGGCGTCTATACTAAACTTAGGTATGAATTAGATAGACTGAGGAGGATAAAATAATGATTTTATAAAACTTCTAGCTGTACCCGTGTGCGACTTTTTTTGCATGGTTGAATGTCGTTGCAGTTTTTTAGGGTTCCGTACTCAAAGGGTAAAAACGGGACCCTATTACTAAGACTTCGCTGTCCGTCTGTCCGTCTGTCTGCACAGGGCTGTATCTCATGAACCGAGTTATATGACAGTTGAAATTTTCAAAAAAAAAACACAGATTATGTATTTCGGTTGCTGCTATAACAACAAATACTAAAAACAAAATAAAACAAATATTAAAGGGGCTCCCATACAACAAACTTGAACCCTTCGTGAACGAGTCCGACTCGCACTTGGCAAGTTTTTTTTTGTTTTGTCATAATTATTTTAAAGTTGACAAAGGTTATTGCGTCAGGTATTAATATCTTATGCAACCTTTTTTATTTTTGGGGATTATTCTCTGGTGTCTATTTAATATTCTAGGTTATTTTCTACATCAATAGCAGATCCGTCAATCTTAATCCTAATCCGTTCAGTCGTTTATGCGCGAGGCACAAACCTACAAACATCTTCGTAAACTTTCGCATTTATATTATTAAGGCGCGGTAAGCTCTGAAAACCGCGGCCGAAACGACACTGACAGTTGACAACGGCAAGCTCTAGATGGCGTATGCTTATCGTAAATATTATCGACAGTTTTTATGAGATCGCGTTTCTGGTACCTACGTAGGCTGGTAATAGGCTTTACTATCTGGTGGGGGTAGTTAGAGGCACGGCCAAACATTATATTTGGCACATGCCCACATTTTGCAGTAGTTACGCATTCCATACGTGACTACTCAACTCGCTAGGTCACTGACCTCTATTATACAATAGAGGTCAGTAC
Source organism: Hydriomena furcata (assembly GCA_912999785.1). Classification (NCBI taxonomy): domain Eukaryota; kingdom Metazoa; phylum Arthropoda; class Insecta; order Lepidoptera; family Geometridae; genus Hydriomena; species Hydriomena furcata. Next base: position 3,771,647 of record OU538828.1, on the reverse strand, counting down.
GCTAGGTACATGCCGATTTGACAGATGAACTATAAAAACTTGGAATGTGTTATGTCAATGTCAGTTAATCAGGTGCGCGCCGCGGCAAATCAGGATGTTTTTTTATGGGTTTTCAAAGACAAAAACTTTGTGTACATGCAATCAATGAAATAACCAAATAAATACAGCAAATAAATGTTGTCTGGGCATCTCGTCCAACTCTATTTTCTATTTGCCAAGTCGGAACGGTAAATATGGTAACACTGACTACAGACTCCATAAAAAAAAAGTAGAACAAATGTTTATGTAAACAGAGCCGGCATTTTATATGTACCTATGTCAAAGTCAAGTCAGTGCAAAACGCAAATCCTTGGCGCGGCGGAGTCAACCAATGCCATACATACAACACCGGTCAGCATAAATAAATGACGCGAATATTGAGACCGTTTCACAAGCCAAGCGAGCAGAAGAAGAGTTACGCGCTGGGTGTCCCGCCAGCCTCAACTGTCTGCCGGTCGAAGGCAGCCCGTGGCTCGCAGAAGGTCGACGAAGGATTCACTGTCGTGGAGAAGAAACTCGTAATCAGCGTGGTACTGCTCCACTGTCTTCTGGGTTCACTTTGCAGGCAGTGGAATTTACTTTATTGCGATTTATAATCATACAAACTTCAAGTCATATTATGTGCTCCGGGTCTATAGAAAGTTTATGGATGTATTCATCGGGCTTTTGAACAAAAATAGTCTACATAGGGAAGCACCATGAAAAAAGAGCTCTGACTTTTTGTGTTTTTATAATATGTATGATATTGTTATATTATTGTGCTTCTATTATACTCTGAAACATAACTTAGATTGGATAAAAAAAACCCTACAACCTACATTGTCTCAATCCGGTATACCTACCTACTTAGCTGGCTGTAAAAAACCATGAGAAGCGATGATAACTTTATGTGATTAGAAAGGAAATGAAGTAATAAAGTGTTAATAATCAATATTCTGGTTTATTTTCATGTTTACAAACTAATTTCTATTATCCAGCTGTTCCACCAGGCTTGTTTTCATTGAATAGTTTCAGTTTTCCTTATAAGTAATACAGCTTTCTCCGGAGAATCTTTGGGAACATCCCAGAATGAAGTGAATATTGTAGTCACTCCTAAAAATTTTTAATTAATGGTCAGTATTCAATGCTATATTGGTTTTAAATTTATTTTAGATTGTTTCCTAAACAAAACCATATCTTCATGTTTTTACACCGGAACTCAAACAAAAATGAATTGTAAAACATGATAGGCGGTACCTATACTTATAACGACGAGAAGTTGAAGCCCTTTTTTAGGGTTCCGTACCCAAAGGGTAAAAATGGGACCCTATTACTAAGACTTCGCTGTCCGTCTGTCCGTCTGTCTGTCTGTCACAGGGCTGTATCTCATGAACCGTGATAGCTAGACAGTTGAAATTTTCACAGATTATGTATTTCGGTTGCCGCTATAACAACAAATACTAAAAACAGAATAAAATAAATATCTAAATGGGGCTCCCATACAACAAACGTGTTTATTTGCTGTTTTTTATAGATAATGGTACGGAACCCTTCGTGCGCGAGTCCGATTCGCACTTGGCCGGTTTTTGAATTTCTAAGATTAGCGCTTACACTATGACGTCACATCGTCACGACCGCGACCGCGACGCGGGTCTCGGCGCTTAGTTTTGTGTCGATCGTAATATCTTCTGAATGGAATGTCCGATTTGAGTAATTCAAAAAGTTATAGGTATATTGGTATTGAAACAGTTTTCAATATGAAATGATTTATTTGGATAAGGATTTATACGAAGGTATGGTTATCATGTCTGATATTGGTCAGCTTTTTTATTAATCGGACATTCCATTCAGAAGATATTACGATCGAAACAAAACTGAGCGTCGCGATCGCGGTCGTGACGGGGTGTGACGTCATTGGCTAGAGACCGCCCGCCCGCGTTTTTAAAAACCTTCGGTCGGAAATACGCACTTTTATTTACGATCAAAGTGCGATGCACTGTATCTGGGATGCACTGTATCTCCAAATTTTCAGCACGGGATAGCTGCTCCATCTGGTGTACGCGACGGGTAAGATCGAAGAGAAACTTCTATTATAGACAATTTAGATTGAATGTCTTTGACTTGTGAAGTGAATTTCCTGTCTAGTTCCTCCCTTATAATTTCACGGATAATGTCAGCAGAGAGGCAGTGGCATTGGCTTCGGGGCTTCGCGCGTTGCGTGACGTTATCGTATTCTTGGCCAATGTCCATGCGAAAAGATGCAGGTGCTGAAGGTGCGGCTGTAACTGTCGCAGGCGCAGTGCGGGCGCTCGCAGCCCGGGTAGGCTCTATAGTATATAGTAGTATATATATATATATAGTAAATCTATAGTTAATACAATTCTTTGTATATGGCTTGTTTTGATTAGTGATAGTTGTGATGCGTTATACCTCTAGATTTGATTGATCACAACTAAATATTTCCCGTTTTGTCTATTTACTTAAATATGAATAATTAATAAATAAATATCGCTGTTAAAAAACCCTTGCTATTCTATGTTGTTTAAAAATCGTCGTTATAATCAGTTTTTCAATATAAACCGTTTATTTGAAATTCAAAATGTTGTTATAGTGCCCACAACCATCGCTCTCACCCTACGTTAAAAACTAAAAAAAAAACCGACAAAAATGTATCGACCAATCGAAAAGTCAAGGGAAGTCAATTTTACGAAAATTGCATATATCCAGAAATCCCAATAACTGTCATAAGCTCTCTCCCGCTTGGAGAGCTGGCAACGTCGCCTGTAGCCGCGTGACGCAAAAGCACAGAGCGGCAACGCCGCTTTGAAACATGTAGTCCACCGCTCGTAATAACTATTTTCCAATCTGTGTCGCAGCCCAAGCTCTAGCGTTTGAATAATTTATAATATGATGGTAAAAATCCACAACTTATTTTTCCCAGAATAAAAACTGTCCTTTTGTACAAGTTTTATTATCGACTAGCTCTGTTAGTATAATGTTTGTTTGTTTTTTTGTAACTTTCAATAATTGCAAGTTATTTTTCGACCATTTCCGATTGAGCTGAGATTTTGCATCTTTTAGTTCTGGTCACAATACAATAATATGGTGACAGCGAGCTGTTCTGATGATGAAGTCAGACGTTTTTGTAGACGTTTACAATTACTGTAGTACAGGTCGCTGCTTAAATACTAAAGTGTCACAAATCAAAAAATGTGAAAATCGTTTTTAGTGCAAAAACGTGATCTAAAATGGTCATTTTATATAATAAAAATTTGATCCTTTTAATTATAGCACTATAAATAACTAAAACATACAAGTGTCTGTTTAGCATTTTTGCACTTTGCAGGCAAACTTCAGAGCTAAACTGCCATTTTATCAATTGCGACTTGATTTTTGACAGAAGCGCGCATAGCTTATATGCAAAAGGGCCACATTTCATAAAACTACCGGTTTTTTAATTAAAATTTATATTCAAAAGTGCCATTTTTTAGAATGTGTCCGTATCGAGTATAAAATAAACGTATGTATAATACTATTTATTAAACAAAGGTGCCACATTTTAGAATGCGTCGGCTTTGAATATAAAATGTATATTAGTACAATATTGTTTTCTATACACATTTCAAATGCGTTTGTTTTGAATAATAATTTTAGTTCGTTAAAATATTGCTTTTTATACATAAGTACCACATTTCGAAATGCGTTTGCGTAGAATATTATTTTTACGTGAATTCTAATATAATTTATAAGACATAAATGCCATTTCTTGGTTATTATGTCAAAAAAATTAAACATGGCGACATTTTTGACTTGGAATCTCTTACTGTTGGAAATTACTGTACCTACTATTCAAGATAAAACAAATTTGAAATAATCAAAGAACTTATTAAGAAAATATTAACATAATTTAAAGCGATGTAATACGCTAAATTTATAAGCTTATTAATAGAGATAATAATCTATCTAATAATCGGTCGTTATGTTTAGCGTTTGTAGACTACGAAAAATAATTTAATTCAGTAGAAACCTGTGTAAAGCTATGGTTATTCCAGCGGTGCCGTATTGACTACCAATACATTGTAGTGTTGAAATGCTTGTACAACAACGCCACCGTGTCAGTCCGGGTGCAGGAGCAGTGTACGAAAGCGATTTCTTTGAAGAGAAGCGTTAGACGGAGATGTTATTATATCCGTATACGAACTAAAGTCACCGACATACCCAAGAGGAGTAGCTAGTTGACGCGGCTGTGAGCGGGGTAGGTACATGGCTTAAAGAACTGATGGTCGTTGGGTAGAATGAATGGAAAGATGACCTGATAAAGGTTGCTGGGAGGCATTGGGTGCACACTGCACGAAATAGATCATTAGAATTGATTTTACGAAGAAGGCTAATGTTTAGCAATGGAATGTTCTATGGCTGAAATTATAAAGATGACGAAGTGATTAATATGTTTGAGTTAATAACAACTGGGTTGTGATTTAGGTACTCATTGATTTTTAGAAAGACAGATTTAGCAGAAAATATATAGTTTTATTAATTATTAAACACTTATATACTTGTAGTTAAATAGATTTATGAAGCCTTTATAGTGACTTTATTATTATTTTTGTGTAGCTAGTAATAATGTTGAACTCAGTTTAGAGATCAACATTAAATTACCTCTTATTTTGCCCCAATAACTTTGTATAAAAATAGTTTTTGGTTTTTTAAATAAATAGCGAATTATTTTTAGTATTATCAAAAAAAAATATTAGCATGCTTTCGATATTGTATAATATTTGTTTTATTAATAGGTTTTTTACATCAGACGAAGAAGTCAAGGAAAAATCTAAAGAAAACTCTTATTTTTGTATAATATGTGGCCTTTTATCGATAACTTTAATTTACGTTTAAATATTTTTTTATATGCAAAAGGGACACATGTGGTATTTTACGCCAATAGGTTAAAGTTACAGCAAAACGAAAAATATAGATAGATACAGCTTAAAATTACGCTTCTAGTGATCCAAAAAATTCTCAGAAATTAAAAAAATATTTTTTTAAAACTTTGATTGGCTCTCCTGAAAAAACAGAAATTTTGAAATATGACCGTTTAGTATTTAAGCAGCGACTGTGTAGGTACATTATTTTGATATATCTCGCGGGGTTCAGCCAGCGTTTGCAATGTAAGCGCAAAAAATGTGTTTATTTACGACATCACATTAGAAACCTCTAAAATTATCAGTATTTCTCTACTATATTAAGCATGTATTATACATAAAAACCTTCCTCATGAATCACTCTATCAATAAAAAAAAACCGCATCAAAATCCTTTGCGTAGTTTTAAAGATTTAAGCATACATAGGGATATTGTAACCGAAGTTGATAACTCATTCAAACCGGAATGTCTATCATTGAGTGAATCTAATGGCTGCCGTAAGTTATTAAGTACGGAGGTAAACAGTAAACATACATTATCCATACTAACCGTGAACGTTAGAAGCATCAATTGTAATTTTGATCTTTTTGTTGCATTTATATCGAGCCTGGATATAATAGTGGATGTTTTCGTGCTGACAGAATGCTGGACAAGTAGTCTAAACCCACCACCATCCCTAGATGGCTATACCATGTTTTGGACAAAAAATAAAATTAACCAAAATGATGGAGTGGTTGTTTACGTCCGTCATGAATTAAAAGCCACCGCCATCGAACCCACTTTTTCAGAAGGCAATTGTCTTCAAATAACAATTCTGCCAGATTATACAATTATATGCTCCTATCGTCCTCCAAGTTTCCGTAATGCCAATAACTACCTTCAATCTCTGGATACCATATTAACAAGCATCAAAACTAAAAATATAATACTTACAGGTGATATTAATCTAGACATTCTACCTGATAATCTACCAATATTTTCACAGGATTACCTAACCTTAATGGCTACGCATGGTTTTAAGCAAGGCATTAATCTTCCAACTAGAGTAACAACGTGTTTGGATCACTTTATGGTGAAATCTTGTGGTACTTGGAAAACTATTGTTTTTGAACAACAGCTAACCGACCATTCACCTATCCTATTATATATTAATAAAACTAAAATTATTAAAACTCCAATAACATATAATAAGGTAGTAGTTGATTACGATGGTATCCATGATAAACTCCTAAATGAATCCTGGCAAGATTTGTATTGCTTGCACAATGTTAACATCGCAACTGAAATGTTTTCAACAAAAATTATTTCATTAATTGATTCAAACACTCAAACCAAGATTATCTCTAAAAGAAACCAACCACTAAAGCCATGGATCACGAGAAGTGTAGTGCGATCAATTAGAAAACGAGATAGAATCCATTTGAAAGTTAAAAAAGCTCCAAATGATAAAATACTTATGGAAAAATACACTAAATATAGAAATGTATGTAATAAAATTATAAAAGATCTAAAAATAGAATACTATAAAAATAAGCTGAGAAAAGAACAAGGAAATATCAAAGAAACATGGAAAATAATAAAGGAAGTTTGTGATTTTAAACAAGTAAAAATGCCTTCTCGTGAACTAATATGTATAAGTGATAACCCAACTAAATCCCTCAATGAGGTTAATTTATTCTTTACGTCAATTGGAGAAACATTAGCAAACCAAACTTTAACAAAAATGAATACCACAGAACATGAACTTTCAACGAGTGGTACATTTATAAATTCATCACCTATGAACTCTATGTCCCTTTTACCTACAGATCCAATAGAAGTTAGGGGTGTAGTATGTCAGCTGAAAGCACGCAGTGCTCCGGGCTGGGATAAAATAACAGCAATATTACTAAAAAAATTCATAATGTTTTTAGCTAAACCTATTGCATTTATCTGTAACCTGAGTCTTGAAACAGGCACATTTCCAGTTTCCTTCAAAAAAGCGGTAGTCTGCCCTATCTTTAAAGCAGGCGATAAAAAAAGCCCTTCTAATTACAGACCAATTTCTCTCCTATCGACGCTTTCAAAAGTCCTAGAAAAACTCATAAAAAAAAGAGTAATGTATTACCTGGAAAAAAATAATTTATTGAGTACATACCAATTCGGCTTTAGAGAGGGAAGGTCTACGGAAGATGCAGTTCTGAGGCTAACATCACAAATTACAGCCTATCTTGATGGCGGAGATAAGTGTGTAGGCATCTTTCTGGATCTCCAGAAGGCGTTTGATACTGTGTCCATTCCTATCCTTTTGTCAAGATTGGAAAATGTTGGAATAAGGGGGCTAGCACTGGACTGGTTTTCAGACTATTTATCAGGCAGGTCACAGCGTGTGCGAGTCGAAGGTTTTGAAAGCGAGAGTGCAGTGTGCACCTATGGCGTGCCGCAGGGTAGTACTCTAGGTCCAATACTCTTTCTTATTTACATCAATGACCTATGCTGTACTACCCTGCCTGGCCTGGATCTGCTTATGTTTGCGGATGACACTGTTCTGCTTCTACACGAAAAAACATGGCAAAGTGTGATGCGACTAGCTGAAGACTGCCTTTCGGTAGTTACACGGTGGTTAGAAGATAGTCTACTATCACTTAATACTAGCAAAACTAAATACATGTGTTTTAGTAAAACAGCATCGGGAGACCCTGGTACCAGTGCTAGTGTTAGGATTCATACTTTTCCATGTAATCGTAATAATGATCACCTTGAGCATTGCAGCTGTTCAACACTTGCACGAGTTACCTCTCTTAAATATCTTGGAGTTGTTATTGACGACAAACTTAATTGGAACGCGCATATAACAACATTGGCCTCGAGAATGAGGAAACTAATCTATGTTTTCAAAATGCTGAGAACAGTGGCTGACAAAAAATTAGTTATACAAACATATAAAGCGCTGTGTGAATGTTTATGTAGATATTGCATTTGTGCCTGGGGATCAGCAGCTAAAACAAACCTCATTGCAGCTGAAAGGGCGCAACGAGCAGTTCTCAAAGTGCTTCTTTATTTACCCTATAGACACCCTTCAACTGATGTCTATAATAAAGCAAAAGTTCTTAGCATAAGAAAATTATACATATTTGAAAGTCTTAGACGATATCACAAACAAGTTGTTCCTTATTTACCAAAATCATCAAAACGAGTTGATCGATGTCCTGTTCCTAGAGTAAAGTCCAGATTTGCCCAAAAACAATTTAATGTGGTTGTTCCACATCTATATAATAAATTAAATAAGGATCATAATGTAAAGCATAAGAGCAATAATGAGATTAAAAAAATAATACTCGCCTGGATTGAGCAATGGGATTATGAAGGCATTGAACAAATGCTCACTGATTTTTATTTTTAAAATGTATAATTTAGTCACACACGAAAGTAATTACTCGTATACACACACACACACACACACACACACACACACACACACACACGCACATGCACATTAAATAAATACAAATATATTTAATAGTCACACACAACGCGCGCTAGCACACCATAAATAGTTTTTATTGTACACAGATATAGTTATTTTATTTTATAGGCATTTTTATTTTTATTTTTATTGTTGTTATTTTTGCTCCCTCTGAGCAGCACTCAAACTTTTGTTGATTACCTCAATGGGTGCAAATAACTATGTTTTTGTAATTTAAAATTAAAATTATTGTTACTTTTATATTGGCATAATTTAGAAATAACAGAATGTACTGGGATGGGAGAAGCCACCGGCTCCTGAAACACAGTTTTATACTAGTTCGGGAGCCTATGGATTCAAAATAAATTGTGTAACATTTCTTTATGTCAAATAAAATAAATAAATAAAAAATAAATAGGGACAGAGAAAGCGACTTTGTTTTATAGGTACTATGTAGTGATGAACTATCCCTACGTAATAAAGCAGGTGGCATTAATACTCCTTGGTAGAATAGGAAGTAAAAACTCTTTGTCTGTCAAAGTAATTTTTTTAAAAAACTTGCGTGTTCGGCGGTTGGCGGGACTCTGCTCTGTGTCACAGAGTGGCGGGTAATAGGTAATATACCTATTAGAACACAATCAGCCACCAAAACGTAGTCTGTTATGTATGCGCCATGTTCTTTGAACATTATGTAACAAAAATGACAGGATCATTGAACCGATTCTTACTAAAATCTTGGGATTTATATAACCCGCTGAATATATTATTATTCATACGTACCTATTTTGTTCAACTGCGGGTTTTGCTATGGTTAGAAGTGTTAGTGATGATGCTGAACTATCATCCTTCGAGAAAGTTATACGCAAATCCGACTGGTCGTTCCAGATTTTTTCCAGAATTTTTCCCTACAATTTATCCAAGAAAACGTTGTGAAGTGAAAGAGGATTGAGAAAGGGATGATTAGATGGTTTGGGCATGTGGAGAGAATGAATGAAGAAAGATATTGACAAAACAGGTATATAAGGCGAGTGTGAAAGGGAGCGTTGGAAGAGGAAGACCTCGGCGTATTTTCCTGGACCATATTGGAAACGTTTTGAAAAAAAGCCGGGTCAAGAGTACTCTAAACCGACGAGCATGCATGAGGAATGTGATGAGAGTGAATGCTAAAGAAGTATGTCAGGATCGTAGCAAGTGAAAAGCCGTGATCTCTGCCTACCCCTTTGGGAAACAGGCGTGATTTTATGTATAAATGTATGTATGTATGATAAAGTATGTAGTTATGTAAGTACTTACTGTTTTCTTTGCCTAATATTTTTCACAAGATTATCAAAGATAACGTAGATAGGTAAAATTGATAAAATAGGAAGGTTTACTTACTGTTTTATTTCTCTTATATTTTTAGCATGTTTTCTTAGGGTACGTAACCATTATCTCTTTTTGTTTTTTTTTTTTGAAATATTACCCATCTTTTTTCAATTCGTAAATAATCTTTCCGACCGCTGCAATGACGTCAAACACACGTCTGTCTCTGACAGTAGTCACAGGGGTACTGACTACTGACTAAGCCATGGGCGATGCGTGCTCCGCCTTAGCTTTTCGAATAAATTAATGATATAAATTATGTATAATTACTTATCAAAAATCTATTCTAATAGAATTGTAGATCTACATATTACCTATCTTTAACAATAAATCACAAGTTGATTTTAATAGTAGGTATATAAAATATTTCGATCATAAATTCTAAAACGTATCATTTAGAAATAATATTTTTATCGTGAAAAGTTTCTGCTATTATGTTTTCAGCTTAATAGAAATGTAGGTAGGAACCTGAAGTAATATACTTATAAAAATAGGAGATGTGGCTTGTTCAGAAGTATTTTATTTTTCGTTTGAAAAAAGAGCAATCGTCGACTGGGAGCCCCTTAAGAAGATTCTCACATCTCATACCAAATATTTCTTTATTGTCAGAATTGAAAGTAAACGTCTTTTGTAGGTAAATGAACAAATTCCATAAGAGAGAAATAAGGTCAAGAATTTTTATCAAACACTTTAACTGAAATATTAGAGTCGACGGAACAATTTTCCGCCTGATGAAGCATGTCATCCTTGATCTAGGCACAAAACGGTAGGTATATCAGTTACAGTTTGAGACAAAAGCCAGTTTAGTCATTTGAATATTGAATATATTTGTTATGCAACAATGGTGTCGATTCTGTTGGCACCGAGCTAATCCTAAAATTTTCTAAAAGAAAATTAAAACAATTTCGCTCCTATTCCTTTACGTTAAAGTCTAAATTAGATTAGGTGGCGATTATGTTGTGTCCATTTTACAATTTGGGAATAAGAGGATCGTGTTATTATGTTAAAGTCTCAATTCGCGTAACCTCAGGATGACAGTTTCAAAACGTAGGCTAGTTTTAAGTAATTTAACGGTTTTTTACGTAAATTTAGTCAGCATATAAAAAGGTGCCGACCAAAGTGAAATTTTGACTTTCTTATTTTTTTTAGCACATTCGAAACATACGGAAAAACAATAATATAAAAATATTCTAAATTTAAGAATTCGTCTATTTATAGGTTAATCTAATTTAGACTTTAACCTAAAGGAATAAGAGCGAAATTGTATTAATTTTATTTTAGGAAATTTTAGGATTAGCTCGGTGCCAACAGAATCGACACCAATATCTACGTATTATTTAGTTATTAGACACGCTTCGTTCAAATAGTTGTTGGTTGTTCCGCATGTACGCGACTTTTTGCACCACGATTTGCTATATTGGCCTGACGAATTAATAGTCATACGAATAGTTTTATTTTTATGATTGTGGCAAATACGTGGAACTATTTCACTAAAATTCATTAATCTCCAAAACGCAACGTTTATTGTGTATCTCAAATTGCAGTGGCCACTGTTCTGCATAGTTGCCCAATTTTGGTATTTCAAAAATATTTATAGTAATTCAATTGCGAATCTAACTTGTATTATAAAATTATATGAGGAAACATAAGTACTAGATATATTATGTTAATTCAAATCAAGTTATAAAATTCTTGTTCCAATGAACTATAATTATTTAGTATTTAAAATAGTATACTTACCTACGTTTTTAAAATGCTATAAGTAGGTAATCTATGATCTACGAATAAATTATGAAGAAAAGTGGTTATTTTATTACTAATCTAGCTTTCCCGACAGACGTTGTCCTGTCAAATTGCAATTATTCTATAAAAAAAACATTTAGTTTTTCCCGAATTTTATAAGTTCTAGGCAACTTATCCCATTTTTCTTTACTTTTAAACTAACCCTGTATTAAAGCTAACAAAACATAAAAATAAATATTCAAATCGGTCAAGCCGTTTCTGAGTTTTAGCGAGACTAACGAACTGCAATTTATATATAAAAGAAGAAGATGACGTTTCTATGGTAATTCATTGTCATATTAATCGTTGTCATATATCTAGTTACTTGCCTTCGGAGTAGGTGCGTCTCTAATAAGGCTATGATCTCAAAGTGTCCTAGTTTTAATTAGTTTGAATTACCTACCTATAGGTGCTGATTTTGTTAGTGCCAGGCTAAACTAAAATTAAGTTTCACAGCATCCATCTTGTTCTGTAACTAAAAAACCAAAAAGAAAAAGCAATATTTTTAGATTTATAAAAATCTTTTTAGTTTAGTTTGTCAGAAACGACGCCATTAGCATGTGTCACGTCAAGTTCTTAGAAGAACACCAACAAAATATAATTAAAACAATATTAGTCAATCAGTATTTTATGTCAATTAGTAAAACTAGATAAACTTAGATTTGGTTTTTTTTTTTTCTTAAAATGTTTCTAAATTCGTTGCTCTGTGGCCTGAGCATGAACCACTATCGTATCGTCCACATGTCAAAACTGTCACTTTTTGTATAATAAAAGTGTCAGTTTTGGCAATAGGATGATACGTTGTCGATACGATACTGGTTTATGCTAACTCCCCAGTTGTTGATTTCTACTGAATCGGTTTCATTAACTTGTACCTATCTACATTACATACCATGATTATCTATTCAAACCTATTTTAGGTTTGCCGTAGATTGATTAGGGACCTATTTACTTAATCATGGTTCTGTATTAAGGCCCTGTATGTCGACGATTGCTCTTTTTCGAAACGAAAAAAGAAATACTTCTGAACAAGCCACATCTCCTATTTTTATAATATATAGTATATGTGTAAAAAGATGTACCCATCTTTAATCACTTCGATAAATAATCTTACCGACCGCTGCACGTGGCACTGATCCATGAGTGGCGCGTGGTCCGCCTTTGCTTTTCGAATAAATTAATGATATAAATTATGTATAATTACTTATCAAAAACCTATTCTAGTAGAAATCTAGATCTACATATTACCTATCTTTAACAATAAATCACAAGTTGATCTTAATAGTAGGTAAGTATCAAAGTATTTCGATCATAAATTCTAAAACGTATCATTTTGAAATAATATCTTTATCGTGAAAAGTTTCTGCTATTATGTTTTCAGCTTAATAGAAATCTAGGTAGGAACCTGAAGTAATATATTTATAAAAATAGGAGATGTGGCTTGTTCAGAAGTATTTCTTTTTTCGTTACGAATAAGAGCAATCGTCGACATACAGGGCCTCAATAGTGTCTTCATTAGTAATGTCTAAATATAACATACCAAATAATTAACTCTATTTTAATTACGAAAATAATGTTTTTAATTTATTTTTTATGAAAGTATAAAAATATGGGAGGTTAAGTTCACATTATTTAAGACATAAATTTGACATAACTATAGATTTTGACACGGGTCTTTATCACGTAATTACCTTTAATTTACTTTCCCGACGTTTCCATGGTCGCGGGCAGACCATGATTATTGTAACATAGCCGAAACGTCGGGAAAGTAAATTAAAGGTAATTACGTGATAAAGACCCGTGTCAAAATCTATAGTTATGTCTACTAATCACGATAGTTTGAAAAATAATAAATTTGATGACTGTCAAATTTTGCCAGTTTTGTTAATACAAGATGACAATATCTATATCTATATATCTATACATATAATAAAACTGTAGAAGAGTTCAATTCTGTACATTGAATAAAAACTAATCTATATATATCTATACATATAATAAAACTGTAGAAGAGTTCAATTCTGTACATTGAATAAAAACTAAAAAAAATACTTCTAGGGGCCATTACACAAGTAATACAAACCAAAAAAAAATATTTTGAAATTTTTGTCTGTCTGTCTGTCTGTCTGTCTGTTGTCTGGCTTTCATGCAAAAACTACTGGACGGATTTTGATGAAACTTTTTTTGTTATGTAGCTATTAGTCTTCGGCAACATATAGACTATAATTTATTTGGAAGATTGTAATATCAGATGTGAAACTATCTGTCCCTCAGCGAAGCGGGCACGATTCAGCTAGTATGATATAAATTCCTATTTAATCAAACTGTTACCTGATATCTAATAATTATATAAAACTCTCGTGTCACATATTTGTAACCAAACTCCTCCGAAACGGCTTGACCGATTTCTATGATTTTTTTGATGTTTATTTAGTATGTCAGAGAATAGGTCGTAGGTTATTTTATATACTCCAAAGATAAGGGTTGCGTAAAGTTCAGGGGAAAACTGAAAGTGCTTTTTTTCTGTGGGATTATTGAAATTTGACAGGGCAACGTCTGTCGGAACAGCTAGTATATTAACTTTTATACTTGCAAGTTGCAACCTATAAAGTCCTTAGTGAAACATACAATGGAAAACATACAAATATTGCAATATGTTACAATTAAATGCGATTTTTTCCCCATAGTTACACAATTTGGTTTTGGTAGGTACGAGGACCGTACCTACACAACAGGAACCCAACATATTAATAGGGAAATTAGGAAAAATAACTTGTCATTCAAACTAAGTTGTACCTACAATCAATATGCATGATCGTTTACTATTGTATTTATCTAGGTTACCATTATAGTCACGGTTTGCCCATTATATAAATACCTATTCTATCATAATAATGTCATACCCAGCTCGCGATAGAGATCTCTCATTTGCATCAAGATAAAAATTAGCTTCGAGTTTGATTGTGTTTTGTATGACTATTGCGTGATTTTTATATCGATCATTTTTATCATATCACTCAGAACAATATTGAAATATTTCGAAAAATCTTAAAATACCTATTTACATATTTAACTAATTTATATAACTCATGTACGGTAGTTTTTTAGGGTTCCGTATCCAAAGGGTAAAAACGGGACCCTTTTACTAAGACTTCGCTGTCCGTCTTTCTGTTACAAGGTTGTATTTCATGAACCTTGATAGATAGACAGTTGAAATTTTTATAGATTATGTATTTCTGTTGCCGCTATAACAACAAATAAAAACAGAATAAAATAAGTTACCAACTATAAATGGTTAAGTAATTTTTTTATTTTTTTGGTAACTTAGGGCCGATTTTTCAATCATCAGATAAGTGTTAACTGTGGAATAAAATTGCAATTTTCCATACGATATGTCAAATTTATTCAACAGTTAGCCCTTATCTGATGATTGAAAAATCGGCCCTTAGATAAAAAAAACTGCAACTGTTTTTAAGACGATTTTGCTAAAATAGTGCCTGCTTGGACAATAATATTACCTAATTGGACTTGTTGATTTCCATAAAATAACGTGCAATGTGTAGATAAATAATAATAAGAGCGAAGGGAATAATTACTATTGAGTCAATGCCAATAAGTGATTCATACAGCCTACACTATGTCGTTTTTGCTATAGTGTGGGTGCGAGATTCCAAAAAGGAGCTCACGAAGACCTTTGCAGAATGTCGCAAACCATTCCTTGTGTATAGCTTGTATCGAAATACGAAAAGTTTATTGAGTAAAATGGACTCGGGGTCAATTGCAAAATTACATTTAAGTATTTCTGTCCTAAAAGTATTTTTGTACAAAACCACAGTATAAATATAAGTATAGACTGACCAAACTACGTCAGCTGTGCTCTTTAAGGCTGCTCTGGTATTTTAGTCCAAGTTCCTACGTCAATATCGAAACGAAACTGATAGGTTTATAGATAGTTCCTATAAATCCGAAAGTTTGTGCTTAGTTTTGGATGTTTGGAGAACGGATTTGGTTAAAACTTGGAATATATAGGTACATAATCATAGCAGGATATATCCTGGAATAACATATAACATAATTTTTATCCTGGTACCACGCGAGCAAAGCTGCGGGTAAATGTTACTAAAGTAAATAAACACATTTTTTTTAAATATTAGTGGACATTTCACACAGCGCCGTCTAGCTCCAAACTAAGCAAAGCTTGTACTATGGGAACCAGATAACTCATAGAATACTTACATACGTTTTTTTTGTTGTAAATACATACTTATTATACATAACACCCAGACACAGAACAAACATCTATGTTCATCACACAAATGTTTATCCTGGGTGGGGTTAGAATCCACAACCTACAGCGCAGAAGGCAGAGCTACAAACAACTGAGCTGTGAGGCCAGTCAACATTAAATTTATTGTCGTGAAAAAACCCAAGCAGTTCTCGGGAATTGCGTGATTTCACGTCACGATTATAACATGTCTTCTACACAGCTGACCTTGACTCATGGCAAGTGGATACAGTGCGTTTTGGAACCGGTTCTGCACGTTTGCACGCATGCCTCCACGCCTCGCCGCGCTCCGACACACAAACTAGAGCAACACTGGCCGCCAAAGCGGTGTAGCTTTTCGCACTTTATAGTGTGCATTACCTCAATCAAATGTAGTCTTTTATCAGGATTTGAAGTAAGCAGGCAGGTATGTCATTGTTTTGGGTAGTTGTGACCGAAATTTCAAAATTGTATGTCCATAGGAAAAAAAGATATTGATGAAATACTAGCCCGTATCGGCTTCGCACTGGTATACTAATGAAGATACAAAGCATATTTATGATACCATAAATTATAAAAAAAATATGGCCCATGTTATTCTTTAATAATGTAGCTTTTGATAGGCAAAATAATTTTTAATATTGGTACAACAGTTTTTAGTTTACTAATACATTACAAACATACATACAAAAATACATTCATTAATTTCTCTTATTTACTTTTTTAGTAGGTACTTCTATATCTATATACTTTGTACTAACATCTTTACTAAGACATAATCATTTGATAGCGGTCGAACTTTTTGGTTCCTTCCGGTTTCCTTGCAATGTTTTCCTACAACATTATTTTGTCTGATAGAAATGGCATAGCCAATGGTATTTATAAAGTTTCTTTTAGCGTAGGTACCTACTGGATAGATCATTAAACTTGTTTGTCCGCTTAAATGAACTATTACGTCAATCGCGCAGCTTTTTTTAGGGTTCCGTACCCAAAGGAAAAAACGAGACCCTATTACTAAGATTTCGCTGTCCGTCTGTCCGTCTGTCTGTCCGTCTGTCTGTCACAGGGCTGTATCTCATGAAATATGATAGCTAGACAGTTGAAATTTTCACAGATTATGTATTTCTATTGCTGCTATAACAACAAATACCAAAAATAGAATAAAATAAAAATTTAAGGAGGGCTCCCATACAACAAACATGATTTTTTTGCCGTTTTTATAGATAATACGGGACCCTTCGTGCGCGAGTCCGACTCGCACTTAGCTGGTTTTTTACTTACATGCATACAATTAAGCGATTGTATGAATCGCTCAATTGTATGCATGTCTAAATAATTATATTCAGCGTACGGAATATGACTATAATATTCACTTAGGTACATAACAATCCCCACTAATATACAAGGTTTATTAATACTACTCTCAAAAACTGAAACTGGATGTTCAGACTATGTATATCTTGACCTATTATCACTGAAAAAACGAAAAAAAAATTGACATATTTTTCAACTTAAAAATTTGGCACTTTTCCAAAATCATGTTGCCTATTTTTGGGAGTAGTCTCTTAACAAACCTAGTCTTAACTTTTTGTGGACTTTTTGGAATGAATTGTAGCTGAACACCACGAACTGAGATGATAAATAAATAATCATACCAAGATAATTTTACCTTGTAATTACTTACAATACCAGATGTTTTGTGAGAATATAATTATCTACCTCCTACATTTACGTAAGTTCGTGACCTACAATTGAGCTCAATAAGGCACAACTCATAGTATTGAAACTATGGACTACGTTTTGAGGAGTAATTAGAAGTTAATAGATATGTTTTTTCCGTATACACCACGCACGCGTGATTTTCACAATAGAAGTTAGTTAGTACAAGCCTACAAGTTACTCTGCAAAACGATTCCGATATTATCGAAACGATACTACTGCGAATATATCGATTCGGCCAAACCGCAATCATAAAATATTCGCGAGATTCGATGACTGTCGTAGTAGTTGAGATGTCAATTGTCAAACGCAATGTCGGTCGTTTTATAGTTCAAAAAATATCAAAAAACAATGTTAACTAAAGTAAGTTTGACTCGATTATTGGATTTATATATTGTTTATCGTTTTCAAGACTAGAGCCTAAGGTATGCCAACAGTTTTTGCACTTTTGACATGAATAGAAATGAAACTACAAAGATGTTATTGTGTTGAGTATCAACCTAACACATTTTATTAAATAACATTATTTATTTGTGCTCGTCTCGGCGTCCTTGGCATTTCTGCAATCGATACGCATTTTGTTTTTTAAACTTGCTACCAATAACGCCTTTTTGTGCCTATCTCGACGTGGAAGTTTTGTATTAATTAAAAAAATAGGTAGGTAAGGTAGCTATTATCGTTGATTTATTAAGGTATAACCAACTTTTCGGATATTTCCACAAGAAAAAATAGGCAGTTGTAACGTCCGAGCTCCTCGGAGGTCATGGAATATTACTTCGGCCAGAAAAATAATCCCTATATTTTTTTTTACAACCGGTAAAGCACGTTCCACGTTTATTCTCGAGCTCGTGGAACAAACATTTGCAGATCTTGCAAGCATTTGTCAATCTCACAATAAATATTGATTCTCATTTACTATCTCTGTCACACTTTAGTAGGTATACATACCTGCCTATAGCTATGTAGATAGCTATCGATCAGCCGTGTTGGCCGAGTGGAAGGTACCTCGACTTTCAATCTGAAGGTCGTGGGTTCGAATCCCGGCGTGCATCAATATTTTTCTGTCCGAAAAATTTATGTGCATCAAAAACACGTGCTCAAAACGGTGAAAGAAAACATCGTGAGGAAAGCAGTTAGTATTTAAATGCTAACTACAGCAAAATGTGGGCATGTGCCAAATAAAATGTTTGGACGTGCATCTGACTACCACTAGACATCTTCAAAGGATCTAAGCGTCTGAAGATCTGAGAGGATGTCTACCGTACTTGGGGATTGCAGTTAATTGTAATCCTATTATTTATTTATTTTTCTATCGATCATCGACATTCCTTTAGTTGATAATCACCTGTTTACCTATAATTGGATACTATGTACAGTTAAATAAACACGGTGTTTGTATCACGTTTACTGTAGAATTCTCATTTACCACCTGTCAGCTTGTTAATTTGAAGTTGTCAATAAAATACATTTCGAAATCTTATGTTCAATTAACAGATAGGTAAATGTAATCGCTCCACTGATTAACATGAATGAAGTGATTGCTTCATTGTTCCCTGGAGATCATAGAACATGAAACATGACAAATGCTAATTACATTTGCCATCAGGGAAATATCCATGTTAATACTGTCCATAGACAAACGTTTATTTAGCGGCAGCGTATACGAGGAGTAATCAAGTGTAGCGTGTGTTGCTTTTTGAATTTGTGCTGAAGCTCTTTAGTTATTTTTTTTATTGTTGTACGTACTTGAGTAGTAGGTACTTTTAATTATTATTCTTGTTTGAGCCTTCACCTTGTTCGATTGGCACCACACTGGAGCTCTACATAGCATTAAGGAAAGGATCATAAAAAAAAGGTAGACCCAAGCCGTGTTTGTTGCCTGATTCTTCTAGGCTTGGTCGCGTGGAATCGGCGTAGCTTCACCTAGTTCCTAAGACGTTTCAAAGTGATCCTTGTGATTTTATTGAAATAAATGATTTTTGAATTTGAATTTGAATTTACGAAAGTGTTGCCATAGCGGCTGGATTATTAGATTTTTCAATCTTCAAGTGAAGTGGCCTAAATTATTTTGGTTTGAATCAGAAACGGAAATCCCTTATCTTTCGAAGAATATGCTGCCATATTTTCTAACTTTGTTTTTTTAACCAACGAAAAATGGAGGAGGTTCTCAAGATGACGCATATCTATACTTCTATACTAATATTATAAAGAGGAAAGATTTGATTGTTTGTATCAAATAGGCTCCGAAACTACTGGACCGATTTGAAAAATTCTTTCACCATTAGAATCCTACAAATAAAAAGTGTGAAAAAAAATCCGAAAAAAATCCTTATATTGCGTTTTCTGTAGAAATTATTGACAATAGAGTAGTGATGTACTACAGTTTTAATGGACATCAATATCTACAAAAAAAGAAATATCATATGTCTAACTATTAGGGATCCCTATTAAAACTTCGATAATATAAACCCAAGGTGTAAAAAAAAAGCCATAAAATCATTATTACACCCGTGCGACGCTGGGGCGGACTGCTAGTATTAAATATTTAAGTTGGTCCCATTTGAATTATACATAAACTTATATATATTATGTAGGACTGACAGTTCCCTAAAAACAAATATCGTCTCTTGACTTTGCGATCGGTCGATATATTTATGTATAACCGTCGGTTTTCTTTTTAGGTTTTTAAACGTATGTATTTATAATTATTTTATACTACATATGATCAAGTAACAGATGACAGGTCAAAAATGTCACATGACATACCAAAAGGTCCGTTTGGAGTGGATCCGTAAATAATGATAAAATAGTTATTTGTTATACAAGAGTGCAAAGTTGCTTTTTAACCGCGTGTTCAATTTTGATGACCGAGCAAGCGAAGGATTCTAAAATTGAATCACGAGCGTAACTTTTCATTCCACCTCAGCGAGGAAATGACTAAATGCAAAAAAAAACGTTTACAATCACAAGATAGGTACTTTTATTTCAGTTTAGGTATTAACATTATGACAGGTAAGTGTTACAGAATAATCTTATTAATAATGACGTGAAAAAATGCCGCGTAAAGAACCGCGTACAAAGCAAATTGAAAATAGAACACCAAGAAGGTTCCGAGTCTGAGTTTTTAACAAATTAAAAAAAAGTTGTATGATATATTCGGCACCATAGAGGAGTAAATAGGTTTATGGATTTTTTTAATTCACAAACTTAGTGCACACGATGTTCTAAATTCAATTTACTTTATCCTCTAGAGAATAAAAACGGCTTTTGCACTCAGATATTGAAGAGCAAAAATACTCTTTCCGAGATGGTGGGATGAAAAAGGTATTATTCATTTTCATAAAAATGGAAATACCCGGTGGGTCTCAGGGGAGTCTCTTTTAAAAGTTTATGTAAAAAATCGAATAACAAAGAACGCTTAAAGTTTTAAGTAGTACACAACCTTGGAATAAAAAGTTTAATACCTTCTACTTACTGTGAAAATTTCTCGACTGTGATGATTTTTAACAAAACTATTTGTCGATAACTCGACTTCAATGTCGATTTTTTTATGAAAGGAGGAGGAGGATCCTCTTTATGTTACCAAATAACATAATTAATTACCAAAGAATAAACATCAATTTAATTATTAGTAACATCTTTTTATAAGTCGGAAAATAATTTAAAAAAAATAATAGGTTCACGACTGTACGACAGACATCCTCTTAGATCTCCAGGCGCTTAGATCCTTGGAATATGTCTAGTGGGGGTAGTCAGAGACACGTCCAAACATTATATTTGACACAATGCTCACATTTTGCAGCAGTTAGCATTCTATACGTGACAGGTTGCAAGCCCATCGCCGCTTATATGAATACTAACTGGTTTCCTCACGATGTTTTCCTTCACCGTTTTGAGCACGTGTTTTTGATGCGCATATATTTTTTTCGAACAGAAAAATCAAATGATACACACCGGGATTCGAACCCACGACCTTCAGATTGGAAGTCGAGGTACCTCCCACTCGGCCAGCACGGTTAATAATAACTGGTATTTTATGAACGATGTGTTCTGTTACCAAGCGTTTATGTGTGCAGTCAAGGTCAATAACTTCTACCTTAAATTAATACCAGGAACTAGGTACATAACTACTTAATGCCGGGGTCCCACGGCCCGCGTTTTCACGCGTCAGACCGCGCCAAGGCGGACGGACGCGCCGTGGGAACGATGCATCCGTGGTGGCCCGTGCTCGAAACGCTCTGTACGCGACGCGCCGGACGCACACAGGCGGAGCGTCATCCGGCGCGGCCCGTCGTTTTACGCGCCGTGTGACCCCGGCTGTACACATTACCTGTACAGCTAAGATTAGGTTGTTTTATTGTTCACACTTGTATGTTGATAAAAGGTGGTAAAACTTGTACGTTTTGAAGTTTATAAGCCTTTATATTATAATTGTATGGACTGATGCCCTGTTCGTGGAGCATGCACATACGGTGAATAGGTAACTCAAAATGCACCATAGATGGGACATGCACGCGCAGGACATTAACGAGATCTGTTCCATCTTTTCCTACTGGCTATCCCAATCAGTTTAGAAATGGTTTTTTTCCACTCTTTCCAACATAGTAAGTACAGTTTTGCAACGCAAACTTTTTCATAATCATAACCTCTGTCTTATTAACATAATCTTACACTAAATAATATTTTGATCACATTTAAAAAGTTTTTCACATGTTGGGAAGAGTGGGAAAAAAACGATAGATATATCTAATTGGGATACCCAGTTGGGATAGTTGGAACAGATCATTTATGTCTACAGAAGTCTACTGCCAGTAGTTACCGACCGGTCAATTTCTTCTAAAAAATATAAAGGAAGCAAATCTCTTATTGAGGGAAAGCAAATAGAAGCAATTGGGTAGCAATTTTGGATAGCATTTCAACGTGAAATACGATAGGTGACGCACCATCCTGACGGTAACGTCTGATCGTATTCAAAAGTATTATTTTTCAGTTGGACCATGGGTAGACTCAGGTCCCTATGGTACAGCCAGTTGAACATAGCAGTTGTAACTTAAGCCAGTTGGACAATTACCGGACAATTACCCCCAAGTTGTATCACGGGTCACAATAAATTTCAGAAAAATATTATTTTGACAGTTGGATCATGGGTAGACTTCACCTTGAACACAGTGGTGTACCACGGGTCGGGAGCGCTACCGATGGCACAGAGCCTACGCCACGGAAAACTACCTAGGCGAAAACCGAAGATGTAACCTAGAAACCTAGCTATATGGCTAAAAATCTAAATTATGTACCTATATTATTTTTTGTACTGTTCTACCATCCATCTAACTTCCCTCCCTCCCCCCTCAGACAGAAATCAACCTACCGCACAACTAAAAAACAACAAATAGGATCCCTTACACGATATATATATTTTATTAAAAAGCACACACAATTTTTATCACAACTACTTCACGCGTGGATTGCTGTATCGACCGATAGTTTGTTCACGTCGGCTGCATGTAGCCTTTCACAGCGACAACACCTCCAATTATTGGTGTTGGGCACCAGGTGTTCGCTGCTCACGCATTCGAGGTGGAAGTGCGAAGAGCAGTGACTGCATTTGATAGACGCGCAGCCCTCCATCGTGCGGTTGCAGAATGCACAGTCCATAGCTGAAATCTAAAAAAAAAACAAATTAGTCGGTGGAACAAGTCAATGGAATGAAGAAAATCTATTTTTGCGAAAAGTTACTCGTAGAAAATTCACAGAAATAATATGTTCACTGGAACCGCGACTTGTCGGTAATCTACACAATGGGATTTTACGATATCAGAGGACTTGCTCAAAATAACTGCAGATCGCGGCCATTTGGTTCGTTTACTTGTTTGGTCCAGTTACCAATTTCGTCAACTTAGTTGGGATGCGGCTTCTATATCGTAACGTAAGACATATTATGCAATTACTTTTGCCCGATTCTGGTCACCAAGAACCACCGCCGAGCTCCTCCAAATCCTTCAGCTATAAAAATTGCTCAAAAGTAGCGATTACTTACCTACTTAATTTTTTCACTTTTGTAGAATAAGGTAGCGTTGTTATTTTTACTTTTTGTGGTTTTGTTCTGTATTTTGTATTTTGAATTTGATATTTTTATTCAATTTTATTGAACTGTGCTGCGTGCTGTATAAAATTTGACTGAATAGAAAAGAAGACTACAGCTTCACCAGATTCTATTTTTAAATTTTGTTTCTAAATTCTTATCTTTTTCAGTGCTCCTCGAAATTAAATTCAATGAGGTTCGTAGTTTAAGATAAAAAAGTTTGTTTTTTTTATATTTATATGACTTCCATGTTTAATTTTAGGTTATCTTTGATATAGTTAAATGTTTTGGAGAATCACTGAGGCTGAAGGTGGCAATAGACGGCGAATTGCGGCCAATTTGGCTTTATTGTTTATTACCACAGTGGCGAAAAGAAGAAGAAAGGAAAGCTTTTTAACAAAAAAAATCTGTTATTTCCCTTCTGGTGGTAATAAATGAAAAATAGGTTATATTTGGTAGAATGAAGTTTACACAGATGCCTTTTTCCGGGTAAAAAATAATATTCTAAGTACCGTTGTACCCTTGGCGGCAAGAAAAAGTGATTTGACAAATATTTTTTATTATTTTTTCATATCATTATTCTAAACTAATTTATTAAATAAAAATAAACTATTGCCAGTGAAACTCAGCGGTAAGTAAGCGGTAACTTTAGTAAGTAGATACCAAACATTCCAAAAATCCAATTTGAGATCTTTGTAAACAATTGTTTCAACACCATTTATTACTTATCTTTTATTTAATTGAATTTTAATCCACCTCAAGAAAGAAATAAACTTTAAAACTCGTAGGGAAAGCACAATGAGCCCGTTCAGAAATAAAATGATAATTTTAGATGCATATTTCATTAACTTTTCTACTGCAACGATACTCGTATTCTAGACCCCGTAAGTACTGCGTGCAAGCATACAAAATATAAAACAACTTTTCTACACACTCAAGATAAAACATGTAAAATAACTCACTATACGTAGATTATTCAAAAAAATATATTGTAAGTGAAATGTAGCCATCTCAGGGAGTCGTGCTTCGGCCAGGCAATGAGTATTTGGTCTGTTTTCGGTCCAATGCGATTACTTATTATCGTTCGTATCATTGTTTTTGTATTATATTGTCTGAGCAGCAGGCTATTTTCGTAATAATCGATCTTCACAAACTGATTTTCATTGGCGGAGCTCCGAGCATTGATCGGATTTAGAGAATACCACTTTCATGGTAACTATAAAGAACCATAGAATAGAAAACAAAGATTCTCTAATAGTTACTATGAAATAAGTATCAGTCTCTAAATTCAATCGATGTTCAGAGCTCTGGCATTGAAAACCAGCTGGTGAAGATATTTTTTTATGAAATAGATAAGACTGCAGGCCATGAGTTTGGTGACTAAAACGTGTTGTTTATTTGTTACAGACGCAGTGGCGAAGGGGGCGCCCGAGTGCTTCGCTCGACGCCGGATTGGGGGGACGGAGCCGTCAGCGGCGAACATCTCTGGTCGCCCACCTCCGTGTCTGGAGACTGCTGCTACGTCGGTGATGCTGAGTGCCAGGTATTATAATTATTCTGTTTTGACATCAGCATTAGGAGTTAAAGACTGTACTGTAGATAAGAGTAGGTATATTTCACTTTCAAAACTTTTGTGAGTGGAAATGACTTACGTAAAAATATAATGTCAATGAAGGCACCGACGATGTTTCGATTCATCTAGAGAATCTTCATCAATCAATCTTCATCCCGGCCCGGACACGGCACGCCCTGGACACGGCCCGGTTTAATATAAATCTACCCTTACTAGAGTTCCTATATAAGTACTCGTAGACTGTCGTTTAGGATAGTATATCAAATACAGTATATATGAGTATATCGAACGATAAAGGAGAACACCGTAACGAAATGAGCACTAAAATAAAAATATTGTTAGTGGTTCTATAAGCGCCGATGGGTTTGCAACCTGTCTCGTATGGTATAATGACGACTCTTATGTAAAAAGTGGGTATGTGCCTCTGACAATACCTTTCAGGCAAACAACAAGGATCTGAGTACCTACTTAGACATAAAAATATTCGAAAACGTTTTATTATAGGTTTAAACACAAAATTATCAAAAAAAATGTCTATTAAATTGTTTTTATACTTAAGGGGCTCCCAGTCGCTGATTGCTCTTTTTCGAAACGAAAAAAGAAATACTTCTGAACAAGCCACATCTCCTATTTTTATAAGTATATTACTTCAAGTTCCTACCTAGATTTCTATTAAGCTGAAAACATAATAGCAGAAACTTTTCACGATAAAGATATTATTTCAAAATGATACGTTTTAGAATTTATGATCGAAATATTTTATATACCTACTATTAAAATCAACTTGTGATTTACGGTTAAAGGTAGGTAATATGTAGATCTAGATTTCTATTAGAATATATTTTTGATAAGTAATTATACATAATTTATATCATTAATTTATTCGAAAAGCTAAGGCGGACCACGCGCCGACGTGTGTTTGTCGTCATTGCAGCGGTCGGTAGGATTATTTATCGAAGTGATTAAAGATGGGTACATCTTTATTCACATATACATTATAAAATAGGAGATGTGGCTTGTTCACAAGTATTTATTTTTTCGTTTCGAACAAAAACAATCGTCGACTGGGAACGCCTTAAGCCAGACTGCCTAGCCGCCGGCGGTTTTCACTCAAGTTTGATAAGATGCTACTAAACGGGTCATATTATGGCTGCAATATTTTGTGTCTGCAACATCTGCAGTAGGTATATTTCAGTACATTGCATAGTGCCGGGCAATACTAAAAATTATTCATTATTTTGTAGATGTTTTGAGATTTGCCGGACGGTGATGGTCGCATTCGAAAATACAGCAGTATACTGTGACAGCTCTATTGTTGTTTATAGATAGTTGCGAATATATTTCCAATATGTATTTATTTGATAGCCATATTTTATTTACATATTGGAGTAAAAATATGGCCCGTATAGAAGCACTTTTATGCTATTATAATCCCGATTACACCTTGCAAGCTTCCAAGTTAGGTCAAACTTGGAAAATAATATTTTCATCTTCACAAAGACTTGTGAAAGATAATATATATATATGAAATTCAGAGCTTTGGTTCAACTAAAACTAAGTTTAGACTTGCATATATCTGGCTCTCACAAAACAAAAAAAAAAAAAAAAAAAAACTGTTTGAAAAAAATTGGCGGACTTTACACACAGCGCCATCTAGCCCCAAACTAAGCAAAGCTTGTACTATGGGAACCAGATAACTGATAGAATACATGAATACTTTTTTTTTTGTAAATACATACTTATTATACATATTATTACCCAGGCACAGAATAAACATCTATGTTCATCACACAAATATTTGCCCTAGGTATATTTGCCATAGTTATAACCCAATAGCAAACCCAAAGCCCAAATACAAATAAAGTGCAAAACCCTATTTGCGATTGATGGTGCGATAATAGAAGAATGAGAATTAGAACTTACTATGTCAGATTAAATGTCTTTTCTATTATTTTTATTTTATCCCAGTAGCTGGTTGAATAATTCAACGCACCTTAACAAAGACCAAGCAATGTAATTGAATGCTTTCAGGTGAAACGCTTTATTTTCAAAGCTTTGTATACTTTGTAGGTAAGGTATGGTTAGTACAAATACCTACGGCCGATAAAATGTGTCGACTCATAAACCTTTCTCATACCGTTTCGTTAAAATACATCAAAATAGTCAAAGTTACTTGAATTGTCCATATCTATTAAAATACTTTTCATGTCACGGTGACAGTTTCATATATTGGAAGAAAGGGGGGTCATTTATACTAACATACATAATAACCATTGAGTAACGTCGCATCGGGAATTGGACATGAAAAAACAAAAAATACCGACTTAAGTTGCCCCCTGGTCAAAGGCCTGAATGTTTTGGATATCGTTATGATTGTTAAATGCGTTATTCATGGCCATTATGTTATGTCAGAACATGTCAGTAAAATTTCTGAGTGTGAACAGTTTTTTTTTCTTGACATTGGTAAAATTTCCCAACATGAGACGCCATGACATTAAAAGAGAGGAAGCCAATGCTAAAAGACTAGACTGATCATGAATCAACATTGTCTAGTGTAACGACATGCCACCAGCATGTCTGGTTCGATTGAACCGCTTTATGTGGACGACAGTGAAAGCTCGTTGGAAATAAGACCTTTATGGTAGTGACATGATGCAGTGAGCGGAAACTTAAAACAAGTTAAATTCATAAAACCTACTAGCATTCCGTTGTTTACTTGAAAAAACTTCCTTGAAGTTTTGCAAATAACTAAATTCGCATTAAAAAAATACAAGCAAACATATTCCCTTTCCCAAAACAATACTAAAGAGATTAACTAAACTATTACATACCTTCTGCGAATAAATTGTTTTTCCAAAACGCATTTCACCAATTTATATATATGATGTAAAAGATAGGAGATGAACTCCAAATGTTTTGGATTACTTATCTCCATCTATCCTATGTAAAACGAGACGGATCTCGTAAATTTACTCAAAGCTGATATCGGTAAAATAAGTAATTTGTGTTTGGGTATAATGTTCAATTGAATTAGCTTTTTATCGATTTTCTATTATATCCCAAACGATTACAGAAAAGGAAGACTGCAAAAGGTTGTGAGGGAAAATTTCACGGAAAATATTAAGCTTGATGGCTGTAACTTTTACAACATACGTAACGTAACACATAACGGATCATATACGTTTCAGAAGAACATTTTAAGTATTTTGTCGAGCTATCATTACTTACGATGATAAATTCGCTATAAAAGCGCAATATTGCTGGGAACAAAATGTTGGCATGAAGTTGGCAAGCAATTTATTTTGTAGCTGACAACGATCCCTCGGATCTATTTGATGATGCCCGTGCTGGCTAGCATACTAAAAGTGCAGTATTGATTTCTACTGCAAATCAAAATAATTCGTCGTGGGTTCTAATCCCGGCGTGCATCAATGAATTTATCTGTTCGAAAAATTTATATGCGCATCAAAAACACGTGCTCAAACGGTGAAGGAAAACATCGTGAGGAAACCAGTTGGTATTCCTGTATGGAATGCTAACTACTGCAAAATGTGGGCATGTGCCGAATATAATGCTTGGACGGGCCTCTGACTACCCCCACTAGACATCTTCAAAGGATCTATGTCTTCCGTACTTGGGGATTACAGTCGTATCCTATTTTTATTTTTTTTATTTTAAGATTGTTACCAACCCGCAGAGAAGGTACAAAATAAAATTACAAGGGAGATTCACACATTTATACCACACCTATTCTGTGTATCCGAGCATACACATACACACCGCTTGTGAAAACCATACATTAGTTACTATGCAAAGCTTATCCTTTTCTTTTCACAGTTTACGTTTCAGTTAAACATTTCTCAACACAAAACATTTTTAGATTTGTTTGGACGTCGAAATCCTTATGATATTCAAATAAACCTATGAACTGTCATTTTCCTTGCATAGGTTTAACCCCTTCGTGCGTGTATCAAAGCATTTTTTATTGAGGAATCTACAGACGAAAGACTATAGAGATAAGATGAATTTTTGCTAACTTGTTGATATTTTATCAATCCGGATTATTCACAATTTAATATGTAAGCTCGATGATAGGTACCTACTCATAATGCAACGTTTACAATAATTATTAAAATAAGTAAATGCTATGCAGGCAAATTCAAATTCAAATTGTTTATTGTACTTTATGTTGTTACAATGGTGTAGGTAATATAGGTAGTTAGCTTTTCTGTCCTATGTTTTGTCTCGCGGTTTTAATTGCCTTTACAATATTATTAACTAGCGACCCGCCCCGGCTTCGCACGGGTAGCATGTTATTATACATATAAACCTTCCTCCTGAATCACTCTATCTATTAAAAAAAATCCGCATCAAAATCCGTTGTGTAGTTTTAAAGATATAAGCAAACAAACATACATACAGACGCGGGAAGCGGAAAGCGACTTTGCTTTATACTATGTAGTGATTTATACTTGACGTTTCGACGGCGTTGTGTGAGTTTTACGGGAGAACTGAATAGAAGTCATCTGCCCAAGATTTTCGTCAACAGTTTTGCGCAATGGGTATGGCATTTCCAATTTTTGTAGAATACGTGAATATGAAAATATAATATTTAAATCCTGCTAGCGTTAATATTTTTCAATTTAAAGTGTAATAAATATTCAAAATGTACAAAGTTGGGCAAAATGCAGCATATAATATTTCCAGGGTTTGCTCATCTAACTACTTTAACGTGGCTGCTGACCTTAATGTAGTACAAATTAATATATAGTGTGGGTGGTGCAAGTTTCTAAACTTAAACATTATTCTACTATAATGTTTATTTTTTAGTGTTTTAGTTACAATGATGATTGTTTGATAAGAAAATAAGCTTCTACCCGCGGTTTTCACGCGTGGTACCTACTTAAATAAGATTTAGCTTATGAACCATATCTATGCAAAAAAACACATTTCGACCCGATGCTCCGTGAAAGAAGGGCTGGACGAACGCACACGGACATACTCGCAAATACTCAAATCCCAGTTTGCACACACACCCTTACATTATTCCCCTTAAACAAAGTTCTTCTGTCAAACCCTGACTCATAAGATATTTGTGCTATCAGGAGAGCGTTCACACTTTCATATCTACGTTTTTACACTTGGTTACACACATCATTCCATTTTATGGCGAATATGTTTAAGATATTTCTTCGGTTATGTTGTAATTTTTTTCTTTTGAGAAATAAGTCTAAAAGTATATTAAAACTTACCCAACCAACATTGCGTTAGATATGGATATTTCGGAAACCTCAAGATGGTTTCAGATTATTATTGGCTTAAAGCAATTCACCTCACTAAATTACTTTTTTGAAAACAAAAACTTTTATAAACCTTTTTCAAACACATTGCGAAGGTTTTACATTAAGGGGCTCCCCTCCCAGTCGACGATTGCTCATTTTCGAAACGAAAAAAGAAATACTTCTGAACAAGCCACATCTCCTATTTTTATAAGTATATTACTTCAGGTTCCTACCTAGATTTCTATTAAGCTGAAAACATAATAGCAGAAATTTTTCACGATAAATATATTATTTCAAAATGATACGTTTTAGAATTTATGATCGAAATATTTTGATACCTACTATTAAAAACAACTTGTGATTTATTGTTAAAGATAGGTAATATGTAGATCTAGATTTCTATTAGAATATATTTTTGATAAGTAATTATACATAATTTATATCATTAATTTATTCGAAAAGCAAAGGCGGACCACGCTCCGACGTGTGTTTGTCGTCATTGCAGCGGTCGGTAGAATGATTTATCGAAGTGATTAAAGATGGGTACATCTTTATTCACATATACTATACATTATAAAATAGGAGATGTGGCTTGTTCAGAAGTATTTCTTTTTTCGTTTCGAACAAAAATAATCGTCGACTGGGAGCGCCTTAACTGGGAAGGTGTCGCTAATAACGCGAGAAATTGTAATTTCCCCTACGAGCATTAGCGCGTTTCCTACCTTTTGTGTTGTGGCTTGTAAGTTGAATGAAAGATTAATGACGCTATGCGCTTATTGTTGTGATGATGAACTACCAGCTTTTATATTAAAAATGGTGTTATTTTTATGAATAATTGTCTAGGATGTCTCGGCAAAAAGAGGTCAAACAACGGTTTTATGATTACTATCATAATATCTACAGAGCAACGAAGTGGGGCAAAAGTAACAGGGATATTTTTTCAATTATTAAAATAAAAATGTTTGTTTTTAAATACCTTATAGTTTGTTTGTCCAAACTGAGATCTTGCGTTGTCTACATTGTTTGGACTAGTCTCTGATTAGGAGGTCCTTAAAGATCAAATAATATTAGCTGGATATATGAGAGAATGTCTACCGTGCTTGGCAAAACAGTCGTAATTCTGTAGTCTGTCTAGTTCTGTCACATTATCTTTTAAATAAAAATGAATCCCTATTTCCCTTGGTCATAGCATCACGCGTAAACGGCTGGACTGATTTTGCTAATTCTTTTTTTGTTGTATTCCTTAGTGTCAGGAGAAGGTTCTTATGAAAGAATTTGACAGGACAACGTCTGTCGGGACAGCTAGTAATAGTTATATTTTTTCTCAGAAACATGGATCCCGCATGAAATGCTCAGCATGCAAGATCGTCGCGCACCAGGCGTGCATAGACATCCTGATGGACCGGGTTCAGTTCACATGCAAACCTACCTTCAGAGATGTAGGAGTGCGACAGTACAGAGAGCAGACTGTCATCCATCACCATTGGGTGCATCGGCGGTCGGAGAAGGGCAAGTGCAAGGCTTGCGGAAAGGTAATTCATTACTTTTCCATGCAACTGTTTTTTAGTCCGCTATGTGTTTAATTCTGTTATTTGTGCGGTTTTGTTTGTAGCTTTACAAGTAGTAAAAGGTATGTTTTTGTCCTTGTGTTGTGCTGCTAATCACTAATCACACCGTAGTAACTGTTTTCTTTATCTTGATTGCAACAGGAATTTAGCATAATTTTTTACTCAATTTTGGCAAAAAGTTGCGAGAGAAAAGTCAACCGTGACGGCGAGTCTATTTCGCAGTCAGTTTCGAATGAGATTTGTTTACTTTTTACCGGCAATTAGTTGTGATGGAATGGTTTTTATCTCATACTAGCTTAAACCCACGATTTCGTTCTCGTAGATTTAGAAAAACTATTTTTGATTTCTATCGTAAAACATTGAATTTTCTAAAAATAATATAAAATATTCTCGAAAAAAAGTACCAACCAACCTTTAACTATCTCTATGAAATTTCATCACAATCGACTCAGCTGTTTGGCCGTGATAACGTCACAGATAGACAGACAGACGGAGTTACTTTCGCATTTATAATATTAGTTTAGATTCAACGTTTATGTGTCAGCAATGGCCCTGGAATAATTTAGTATTATGTTCAAGTCTTAAATTTCCTCAGATTAGTATTTTTTTTGGAAAGTATGCAGCCTTTTTTGTGAATTGTGAGAACAAACAGTGAAGATTTAATTATTCAACTTGCTGTCTTGTGCGGCTCAACTTCGTTTGCGTGAAACGATACGTTTTATTTAATACTTTTTATATATATTTAATTTATACATTTAATCATGAGTACTTCATGATTAAATTTATAAAATTACGTTATGAAAACTAAAATGTACCGACCAATCAAAAAATGTGACCAACCCTTAGGGTTAGATTTTTTTTTTCAATTTATATGGGAACTGCTTCAAGGAAAATATAAAAAGAAAAAAGAATTATCAAAATCAGACTACTCTGTAAAAATGTATACATCATACATAAAAAAAATAAAAAAAAATATATAAGCGTCGACTTGAGAACCTCCTCCGTTTTTCGTCGGTAATAAAATAATAAGTCTTATAAAGTTGTACGTGAAAAAAAAAAATTTAAAATCTGCCTTTATTACGTCTGGTAACAATGAACATTGTCCCATCAATACAAGTCACGTAAGTGTAATTTTTAAAACAAGTGGAACCTACTGAAATATAAGTACAATTTCGCCGAAAACGTATTAAAATTAAATTACTTTTCATTTTATGATTATTCCATGTCGACGCCACGCCGGAAGGAAAACGTATGCAAATATCAACTCGTATAATATAATTCTGCCTCATTTTTTGTAACCTTTTTCCTGTGTACATTCCGCCAGCCATACAATTTTATAAAGTGAAACACCTTTTATATTCAATGTTGTAGGTAAATGAGCCTTTATACCAGTTCTCCTTAGTCCTTATCCTTTATGGTAGAACATTTTGCAGAAGTATGCTAAATAAGGTCGATTATAATACTTAAGCGCAGTGGTTTATTATTTAATCTCGTCCATTTTACGTACATATGTAATGTATACTTGGTTTTAATATGTTCAACCCGCATTTGGGGAACTACAAAGTAATTAGTGCTTTGTAATTTGGATGGTGCCAGAATAGGACCGTAGGCGAAGTTGACGCGTTTCCGTATCAAAGGGACTGTTGTGGGCTATAAGAAATTTATAGAAATCTCATTAGATAGATAACCTTGGGTATTATAGGCTGGTGATTATAAGGTGATGCTTGAATGAAATTTTTGTTTTTTTGTATGGGCTGATTCAACCCGGATAAGACGGAAAAAGTGATAAAACTGCATTATCTTGAAAACTATCAAACTTAAAAAGAAACTGTCTTTAATATACTTAGCTAGTATGCATATCTAACGAATTATATAAAAATGAACTGTTTAGCTATTCATAGTTTTGATTAAAAACGAAACTAGTGTTTTTGAAGAGCCAACTTTGAAAAATAAATCTATCGAGAAAAGTTTCACCAATCGTGTTTCTGTCTATAATTTATCTAGATTATATCCTCAATGTCATAAAAAACAAAACTGTATGTTTTGCGGTTATGGAGAAAAAATGATTCTGCATTCATCAAAAACATTTATTACTCGTCTTAAAACAAGCACATAAACTTTTGTTTACAGAGAAAATATAATACACACTAAATATATTTCGACTATCTAATAACAAAATATAATATGGTATATTTCGTTATTAGATATGCTATAATGAAATATAACAACATATATTTAGTTATAGCACCAAACAGTTCGAATATAAAGAAAAATATTAAATCTATTCAAACTTAAAATTTTGGTATACCCTCATAATTCTTCTGAATTCTCAATTGCTGAATGCTGACCCTAACTATACAATCATCCAAGATTTATGTTAATGCTTAAAAGAAGAGGCACAACTATTAAGGTACCTACGAGTCTAATGTAAGTACCTACCCATTTGATGGAAAACTTAATGAGCTCCGAATCAAAATCTCCCGCTCAAACCAATTGCCTTGGAAACTTTCTCAATTAATTACTTACTTCCCAACTTAAATGGAGAGTACCTTTTACTGATACCTTAATTATAAAGAGACAATTAAGTGTTCTGAATGTATTTTAAGTAGACTTTATCTGCCTTTTGTTATGTGCGCGATTCGGGCTCTTAGAAGGCTATGGTATATCATCTCTCATCAGACACGATTGCGTATGGCATGTTGCTGCATCTTGTTGCAGGTCCTGATTTTTTATCCTTCAAAAAGTGGCATTTAAAATTCTAGCAACTTTTTACATATTCGTCTGAATTCACAGTGACGACGACGATTTCCTTGATAACTTTCAAAGAAATACTGATTATGATTAGCTTATATTATGGCAGCGAATAATGTAGTTTTAGGTAAATGGAGAGGCTTCTGGTATTTATGGCGAGAGTTTTCAATGCTCCAATATCAACAAGTTGTTGATGTGAAAATGGACCTGGTCCGTAAATAATACATTTTCAAGGCTAGAGAAGTACTGTTCTTATAAAAATATTTGACACATAGAGCATGTTGGTTTCCCGTGAATCACTCCACCGTGACTGAAACTGCATGAACCGTCGCATAATTTCCGGCTCTCCCCTCCTTCTAACGGTTTTAGTGAAACTCGGTGTTGCTATATGCAAAAACGCACCCTGTACAAAGTGAAACGACGGATTTCCAACAGCCTTTGAAAAATTTGTGGAAAATTAATTATTCAAGCATTTTACTCGTATTTTTGAAGAGCTACAGAATAGATCTCAGTTATTGTCTGTCTGTCACATTTCATACGAATACATCGTATGAAATGTTAACCACTTCACAAATTCACGCGTTTGTGGCAAATGTAAAAATATATTTAGATTTGATAGAAAGTCGAGGCAATAATATATTATGAATGTATAGACTCTGACTATCCTTTAGACATTTTCAAGGATCTGAGAACCTGGAGATCTGTGCGGATCTCCAGGTTCTCGTTACCGTACCTGGGGAATACAGTCGTAAGCCTATTTTTTCCTATTTTTCATATTGTATAACGGTTACCCTTATAAACGCTTTGTGTGTGTGTGTACGCTGTACATACAGGTACACTGCTATTCACAACGAAATTATTTTATACTCCCTTCTCCATCGCTTTTTTAGGGTTCCGTACCAAAAGGGTAAAAAACGGGACCTATTACTAAGACTATTACTAAGACTTCGCTGTCCATCTGTCCGTCTGTCCGTCTATCCGTCTGTCCGTCTGTCTGTCACAGGACTGTATCTCATGAACCGTGATAGCTAGACAGTTGAAATTTTCACAAATGATGTATTTCTGTTGCTGCTATAACAACAAATACTAAAAACAGAATAAAATAAATATTCAAGTGGGGCTCCCATACAACAAACGTGATTTTTTTGCCGTTTTTTATGGATAATGGTATGGAACCCTTCGTGCGCGAGTCCGACTCGCACTTGGCCGGTTTTTTTAGTTAGGTGATATACACCTAATACAGTCTCAATTATTTAAAACTCGACAAATTACGCTGTCACGTGTTAGACACAAGACTGTAATTACAAAGGCTAGAATTAGTGCTAAATTAGTTAGAACACGATTATCTTGCCGCTTTCGTTCGAAACCAGAAATAAAAGGTAATTGGGGAACTGTGAAATGGCTACTTACGAGCTTGCGCAGTCAGCGTGGGGTCCGGCGTTCTGCGTTCTTTGTCACTATGTACCGAGTTACGGAGTAGTTACCCCAAGATTGAGGTTGATTACTTCA
This sequence comes from Hydriomena furcata, assembly GCA_912999785.1. NCBI lineage: Eukaryota > Metazoa > Arthropoda > Insecta > Lepidoptera > Geometridae > Hydriomena > Hydriomena furcata. The sequence continues at coordinate 3,735,373 of OU538828.1, read as the reverse complement.
CACGTTAAAAGTATTCCATACATACATTCTTACAATAAACAAGGCATATTTAGTCTGAAATAAATCAAATGTTGATGTTTTTATTGAACGCATGTCTACACGCTCTAACCACTTAATGATTATAAGATTTTCAAGGGTTAACGAATCGTAACTGAGCTTAATAATATTATTTCTATATGCCTAATAATAAACATTTCCTACCGCCTACGGAACTACTGATAAATAAATGAGTATGAATAATACGAATATGAATACCGAAATTTTATTTTTAGTTTCAACTGCAAATATTTGAAAACCCAACATAAGTTCATTCTATTGTAAAACCACACAACTTTTAACCACAACCACAAAACGGTTTTGTAATACAATTTTAGCGCAATATTTATTTTCCGTGACCATTTCATTTTATCCAATTCTATAGTGATGACAAATTATCTACAGTAAATTTAGGTACTTTTCGCGGATAAGCGCGCCCTCTTAAAAAAAGAGAACAGACTTTGCAATTTTTTTTTAATATTCGTGGTGTAATTTACAGAAAGAAAAATATGAGAGGTATTTTAAAGTGTTTTAAGTTAGTTTATGTGTCAGTCTTTACACTTTACGGAAGTTCGTAGATTATACTACGATTTATAATAGAAACTGAACCAAAAAAACCACATTATGAGTTTGTACATTATGTACTGATTAATAAGTTGTAAGTAAACTACCGTAATAGTACGGCATGACTGCAATACAAGTTGCCGTAGTATATTGTAATATTAACAATTATATTAATTAAAATCCTAATAATATTATAAATGCGAAAGTTTGTGATGAGGCTGCTATGTTTGTTCCCTAATCAAAAATAAACGACAAAACGGATTAAGATGAAATTTGCTGTAGTATGAGAAAAGTATTAAATCTGTACCTAATATTAGAATGATTCTTGGCGTGTCGCACATATTGGCAATTTTTAGGGTTCTGTACCCAATAGGTAAAAACGGGACCCTATTACTCCGCTTTCCGTCTGTCTATCTGGCTGTATTAGAACCATGACAGCTAGACAGTTGAAATTTTCACAGATGATGTATTTATCTTGCCGCTATAACAACAAATACTAAAAACAAAATAAAATAAATATTTAAATAGGACTCCCATACAACAAACGTGTTTTTTGCCGTTTTTTTTATAGATAATGGTACGGAATCCTTCGTGCGCGAGCCCGACTCGCACTTGCCCGGCTTTTTTTTATTTGCCCTTGGTGTTTTTATATTCATCCTCATCCATGTAGTGTTGTTTATGTTTGCATGTGTGTTGCATGGTTGTTGTTTTGTCGCAGTCATTCCGGCGCGGTTGCTGTTGGTGCATCCGCAAGCAAGACTCTGTAGACCCAGCTATGGGGTTAGAGATGGGTGACGTTGACAATCAAGTGCGTATTTTTACTATTTTTGTTCGGTGGGGGTAACTAACAGAAAGAAAAAAGGTAAGTAGTAGTTCTTCTTAACGTACCTATGTTTTCTAACACCATGGCAGGAATTAATACCTATTCTTGTTCTCTTTTTTTTTAATACAAATTTTATTTTCACGACGATTTATAAAGCGTCAGGTTGCAACTTCTCCCCATGCCCGTAATTTCGGGACACCTGAGCGTGTGTATTTACCTTTTTTTTTTTTTTTTTTTTATTCGCTTGTGGCAATTCAGTTGAGTGAATTGCTTGAATAATGTGGGCATGAAAACTTGTCAGTCCTGGCTATAAATATGACACTATACTCATATATGAGGTCACGGTGCACGAGCATATCGTATGAACCTAGCAATTAGGCCGTTAGCTCATACGAACTTACTAACATGTAATACAATTATTTATGAAAGCCACATCCAGGTCAAAATATTATTGTTGTTATTTAGGTGATCTCTACTCGTTGCGGTAAAATGTTAGTAAATATTTTACACGATTGATATTTATAATACTTATCTATGAAAAAATTCTAAAGTAATCTTTAAACTGCAGAGTATAACTTATCTCAACTGCTGTCTGTATTATCTACGATGGTTTTGTTAATAATTTGAATGCTTGAATAGACCCTTTTAAACTCTGAATGTTTTTTTCAAAGTCTAGAAAGAAAAGATTTTTGTAAAATGATAGCAGTTTGAAAGCTTCACGGCGAAACTTTTCATAATAGGGAGAATTTATAGTTGGCGAGTTTCTTTACAAGCGCATTGTGAATTGTGGTCCAGATAAAAAGGATAGAACACGGTGAAAGGCGGAGATCATAATCTATGGGACGTCTAAAATTTAATATAAGCTCTCCATAATATGCCACGACCTAATAAATCCTAAACCATCGTAGTTTTGTCGATGCATCGGTTTAAACTCCACTAAATAATAACTTGATCCTGTAGTTCGAAACAAACTCTCAAATTCAATAATAAAGCTAATACTAAAATGTATCAATTTACAATTTTAGCAAATATACTAGTAGTTTTGAATGTATTGATCAAATATTACTACGAAATACAAAGTTCGTGGAATTTGTACCTATGGTTTTTAATTTTATTTAAATTCTGTTTCATTTTCTTACTAACACAATTCATTGCAAGGATAGTAAATTGAAAAAAAACAGAGTAATTTATGTATATTCAATTCAAAATAATTAACATTTTTTTACTCTTTCTCAACAGGCGCTTCAAGCTAAGCTGTCGTTTAGCTCGAAAGAGATCGTCGCGCTGAGTTGCTCGTGGTGTAAGGACGCGTACCACAACAAGGAGAGCTGTTTTAACCTCCAACGGATAGGAGAAGACTGCTGTTTAGGTATGCACATCTCACCATATTTATTTACACTTTTACCTATACTACAGATGACTTAATACTACAGTACATATACGTCATTCCATACAATGAAATGCGACCGCCAAACCAGAATATTCAATATTTTGGCTCGTAACCGCGTATGTAATTTATTATAGCCACCAGAGGAACGATGATAATTACATTGAAGTTTGTTAAAATATATAAAAAATAATAACACCAATATTTTATTTTTCACGTATTTGTGTGTGCATTTGATAATTACGAATTTGAATCGACGTAAACCTCGCCACCGCCAGCTTAAACATTAATGCGCATTATATGAATACACACACCGTATAATTTACCATAACTAATAACACCCAACAGTCTTATACTCGTACATAGTCCTGACTCCAGACTAGGTTAATCTGTGTTGCATACTTGTATGCTGTTCGTGACTAAAGCGATACTATTTGTCACCAGGTTTACAATCAACCATTATAGTGCCACCGTCTTGGATAGTTAAACTACCTAGAAGAGGCAGTTTTAAGTCGTCGTTACGGAAATCGCCGAAGAAAAAAAGCGCATCGAAAAAGAAAGGGAAGGACCCAAAAAACGAACAGAAAACTTTTGTGATAAAACCGATTCCAACAGCTGATGTGCGGCCGGTTATAGTCTTCATTAATCCGAAGAGTGGCGGCAACCAGGGAGCGAAGTTGTTGCAGAAGTTCCAGTGGCTGTTGAATCCAAGACAGGTGTTCGATCTCACGCAAGGCGGGCCTGGGCCAGGGTAAGTACATACAAAAACAGCTATAAGCTAGCTAGCTCACGCCCGTACACTGAAACGCCATTTAAATATTTGAGATCCTCTCAAATAATTATACCGTCGTTATTATCCACCAGCTAAATTATCACTTTAAATTCAACACGACAGATTTTAGGTCCCACTCAAATGGCCATTTATAATCTAAATGTAATATACAAACGTTTGACAGCTATTTAACGACACCTGAAACTCTTTGAGTGACCATAAAATGTGAGAGTGCTTGTGATCAACCTCAAAGTTAAATTTTGTAAACAAATCGATGAGCATAGGTTTTACCATTAAAAATTTCTTTAAATAAACAAGATCAGGACACTAATGAAAAGTGTTCAACATGTTGTTCTTCCACGACTATGCCTTAACAGCTGGTCCAATTTCAATGATTTTACATCAATTTTACAATCTGTCGAAAAATATTTTTGATAATTTCTGATGATCATTAAAATTTAAAGTTGTTTATTACAACAAAAGTATTATAAGGTATTTTCAATTAATTTTAGTAAAGATCTGATTAATATAAATAATAATAGACACAGCAAAATAGTATTTTTTTTAGTTTTAAAAAGGTTATTATTTTATATTGAAAGCGAGAATCGTAAACAAGTATTTGTTTAATACTCAGTGTAAACATACTCGTAATTATAAATGCGTGAATCACCGGGAGAATATTACCTTTGATAAATACTTACTCATTATATCCTTGTAAATCAGCCATAGGGCAAGTGTAACCGCTTGAAAATTTAGTATCTGTAGAATAGAGCTGATTAGAATATTTAGAATACATACAAGTATCTCTCTCTCTCTCTCTCTGTCGAATATTTCAAAAATAAATATTTATTTACTAAGTAATATTGTATACCTGTAAGTATGCGAATTTACATTAATCTCCACACTAGTTAAGCGTATTGTGGACACCATAAATACGATTTTGAACAATATTAAAGGTCTGAATAATCGAAATACAAAGCAATAGCTGAAGGACCATATATACACTTATAAAGTGGTTGATAGAGTCCTCAAGACAAACTTATCAGGAAGCAATTTCTCGGAACAATGTCTATAGAGCCAATTATTGGTTTGACCGATTACAATCTTTACCGAGATCTTGTAGTAGGAGTAATAGGAGCCAAATGGCGTCATCTCCGTTGTTGTCGGAACCCTCGACAATTTGTTAACTGGCTTTGTTAGACGCCGGGAAATTACAACGTTTTTTGGGAACATTCTTCAGTATTAAATAACAACCATGACAAATTGATAAAAGACTAGGTACAGATACTTGTGATATTTCAAACATAATTATCAAGTATACATACTTTAAAAGCAATGGAACAAAAATATCCGTTGTTCTCGGTTTAATGATTGTAACAGGAAATTCAGCTATATCGCGAAGCCACATTTCATTTCGTGCTTTGTTTTACTGGAAGCACATACATATAACGCTCATATTTTTATTACAATAACAAACGTATTTGAATTTTCGAAAACTGATGCAAATTTTCCAAATAATATCGATCCTAAATCATTATTATTCAATCGAAGCCGTGCGTAATCACGTAATTTACGGAATGTGTTATATATGATGTAATGTATTTTCAGTTGCTACTTTCTTTCATCCTGCAGTAAAATGTGAGTAATATTGAATCGGGTAAAAAAAATATTAGCATAATGTTATTCTAATATAAAATAAATATCAAAGCCGAGGGGTAGTCGTGTGGTATGAAACAGCTACGCCCGTGCTACGCACCGCTACGAAAGCGCTACGAAATCACTATATTACAAAAAGATCATCTCAAGTTTATTTTCGCATCTAATAGTCACGTGGTTATGGTTACCAATTACGCGTGTTGTCTTTTACGCTCTCCATGGGAGAGATAATATAAAATCATATACAATTTTTGCACTTTTGAAACATATATATGTTCATCCAGGGCCAGTTTTTGTATCCTATAAATTAATGTAACATTGGCGTCAAAATCTTCCCGCAAATATTTTACATATTCCGTTGAATTAAATGTGACGTTATATCCTCGCTTAATTTCAAAAAAATACGGGCCAATTACACCCTTTGTTGATATGGCAACCCATACTGTAATTTTAGGTGGCCTTATAGCGAGGGTTTTCACTGTTCCAAAATCGACAATTTACTTGTTGACGTGCCCGTTGATGTGATAACGGGTCTCGTTTGTAAACATACATTTTTCAGGAAGAGAATTGCTGTTTTTATAAAAAAATGTTTAGAACGCTGATGTTTTGTGAAGCCCTTCACAGACTTTGAAAGGAGAAAATAATCCCAAGATGAGTTGAGCTATCCTTGGACACAAACTTAGCAGTCAATCCGAGCATATTGCATTTAATGGGGAAAAATAGACCGAGTTTTGGCTGTTTAGTAGTCAACCACATATCTCAGGATCTGTTTAGAAATCATGCATATCATGTAAATAGCATAACAAGTAAGTAAATACCTGTTTTACTTAGAGAAAGTTAGATACTGAACTAAAATCAGGTTTTGTCAGGATATAATGCTCGAGACTCAGCTTAAGGGAATGTATTTTGAAATAGTGTTCAAGTTTGATATTTTGACTTGAGAACTTCACCTTAATAACGTGTTGCAGAAACTAGGTATCTATGGCAAGAGACCAACGGACCTGATATCAATATTAATTTGATTGGTTCAATAGTACGTTGTACACCCATTTAATTGTAGGTTGTGGGTTCGATCCCCACCCAGGGCAAATATTTGTATGATGAACATAGATGTTTGTTCTGTGTCTGGGTGTTAATATGTATAATAAGTATGTATTTACATTAAAAAAAAAATAAAAAAAAAATTGGTATGTATTCTATCAGTTATCTGGTTCCCACAGTACAAGCTTTGCTTAGTTTGGGGCTAGATGGCGCTGTGTGTAAAGTCCGCCAATATTTATTTATTTTATTTATTAATTATGTATCTGAAATTGACTATGCAATAAAGCAGCGTACGTTTTCGGTCAATGATGATGCTGTCCTTTGACGTCGCAACGCATTCAATAGGCAAGTTATTTACGTATTGTATCCTGTCTTTTGTTACTGATGAATGTACTTTGCTCTGAATAGTCAGTCAATGCAAGTCTAATTACACTCTAAGGCCACTGTTCCGCGACTCGTATACGAATGGAACATGAGTAACATGGAAGTAAAATAAAAATATAATAAATAGGATCACGACTGTAATCCCCAAGTACGGTAGACATCCCCTCAGATCTCCAGGCGCTTAGATCCTTTTGAAGATGTCTAGTGGGGGTAGTCAGAGGCACGTCCAAACATTATATTTGGCACATGCCCACATTTTGCAGTAGTTAGCATTCCATACGTGACAGGTTGTAAAGGTATGACTAGACAATTTCGATTCGACGCAACGTCTGGTCACACCTTTATGTTTATATCGATGAGGCTAAATAGCAGTTGAACGGTCATTTAGCGAAGCAGGTATAATTCGTTAAAAAAAAATAACACCGGGAGGCTCAAAGCGTGTGTAGTGATAAATCATAAACGCATACAATACAATAATAGTGTTATTTGCAACCCACCAGTGGCAGCTAAAGCAGCGGAGAATATTGTATATATATACTATCTATACTAATTTTATAAATGCGGAAGTAGTCAATGAGAAAGTAGAAGCCTGTCTGTCTGTGAACTTATTACGGCCAAACCGCTGGGCCGATTGTAATAAAATTTAATTTAGAGATAGTTTGAAATCTTGGGACGGACAAAGGCTACTTTTTTCTAAAGAATTCTTGTTATTTTTTAGGAATTTCAATATTTTACGATAAAGTCATAAAGATCGATTTCGATCCACGCAGACGAAGTCGCGAGTAATAGCTAGTACCTAAATAGATCTATACAAAGTGTTTACCTATATATTATAGTATGAAGGGTTTGTTTGTCGGTGAACATGTTTTGTTGGCCATTTGCTATTTTTGCCTTCAAGTGGTATAAAAAAACAAGTTGTATGTACATACTACTTTATGTACCTACTTTTTCTCCCCAAGAAAGTAGATACTTTACCGTTTTCATTTTAAGTGCTGCAGCGTATCGAGTGCAGCTACAAATTGTTTTCAATTTTCTTCAAAGTAGTTGGTGTCCACTCGATTCAATTGTTCCAACGGTTCACCTTTAGCTTTTGTTAGCAGTTTACCTTTGCCTTTTATTACAAAGACTTATTTAAAAAAACCGGCCAAGTGCATGTCGGGCCACGCAAAACGTAGGGTTTCGCAGTTTGCAGAGCTAACAACCATAAATTAGTAATTTTCAATGGTATTTGTGCAAAAAATACATTATTTCTTCTTCATGTACATTTTATAAGTTGGTAGTTATTACGTATATTACTCGTAAACTTGTAAAGCCTACTAAGCTGTGATAATGTTTCTTTCAACTTCAGTATATGTACAACTACCGTGAATTTTTTCACACCCCCAAGCCCAATAGTTTAGCTTTTAGGGAGGCAGGGGGGGGGACACTCGACTCTAATTTAAATTGGTCCTTTAAAGCTTAATATTTCACAAACGAGGTTGTTTTCGCAAACCCTCCACTCTTTTTATAAACATAATTTTACGATACCCCATATCATTGGGTACTTGAGAAAAAAAAAACCTTCCCACTTTAGGTACTCTACAAAAATTGTTTTTCAAGATTTTATTCTACCACTTTGTTGACATTACTAATATGTATATACCTACATTATACATGCCAAATTACAGCTTTCTAGCACTGATAGACTCTGAGCTAAGCTGCGGATATACGGCCAGACGGATGGACGGACGGACGGATAGATATGGTGAAACTTTATGGGTTTCTTGTAGACTACGAAACCCTAAAAACTGCAGTAAAGCTTAAATAATATCAAATATTAGCTGAAGGGCACAGGTCTCCCAAGTTTAAACCGTACCGTTTATAACTACCAACTTTCTACACTATCATCAGTCGGAACGAGGAACATGCTGCGTCTTACAATAGAAACTGTTCGGCGAACCTGAAGACACTGCATGTTGTAGAAGGATTTGGCTTGGGGTGTTTTACAACCGGAAGCCTGAACTACGCCCTTAACTTTGGTTCTTCTGAGAATTTCCCCATTGGAAATTTCCGAGAATACTGTTGTAGCTTCTCAGTAGACCGTTTTGGCAACAACATTTGATAGTATTAGTACTTATTTCATTTTGGTACTATTTATACGTCCCAAAAATAGCACGAGTTTATTTCATTATCATAAACAATGACAATTTCATCTATACATATAATAAAACTGTAGACGAGTTCAATTCTGTACATTGAATAAAAACTAAAAAAAACTTCTAGGGGTCGTCATACAAGTAACACAAGCCAAAATAAATGTTTTTGAATTTTTTGTCTGTCTGTCTGTCTGTCTGTTGTCCGGCTTTCACGCCAAAAGTACTAGACGGATTTTGATGAAACTTTTTTTGTTATATAGCTATTAGTCCTCGGCAACATATTAGGCTATAAAAATAATGTAATATATGGTATCAAACATTATCAAGCCTGTAATCTTAACACACCCATGCGAAGCCGGGGCTGACTGCTAGTATTTTTATAAACCATTGCTGTCACGTTTATCTGCAATATCGTCGGACCGTTATTGAACCAGTGGTTCGCCCTGTATTAAGCTTATTTAGCCCTGGGATGCGAACCAGGTCAGATAATAGGTACTTAAAAATAAGTAGGAGGGAAGGGCTCTAACACAGTAAAAAAATATTGAATGAATTTCTATTTTATTACTAGAAGTTCATCCCAATAAAATCTTTTAACAGCTGCTCTGATCTGCATGTTATTTAGTAGGTAGCTAGCTTTTACATTAAAATTATGCTGACTAAAGATTTTAACACGGGTGTTTATCACGAAATTACCTTTAATTTATTTTCCCGACGTTTCTGCTATGTTACCATAGCCATGGTCGCGGGCAGACAATAGTCTGCCTGTAATTACGTGATAAACACCCGTGTTAAAATCTATAGTTATGTCTAATAATCACGATAGTTTGAAAAATAATAAAAAAATATGCTGGTAAGTAATCTAAGTAATTTTCAAGGGTTGTTAATAAATTAGTTATCTTTATAGATAAACCGGCTAAAATTACGATTCATCTTTAGACATAACAGCAAATTTAATGTTTATGCTAACCTTGTAAGTTTCATGAAGACCGGAACCGGGGTTCCAAAGTTTCTGCAAGACAAATATTTTAAACTTATAATTTACATCTTCCATTCGCTGAAATTTTGTTTCGATTATTAACAGACTTACGTTACAGTACAGGGCTTCACACACAGCAGCTATAATGTAAAGATATACATTATAGCACGATACATCTCATTACATCTTTCCATAGAAAACGTCGGGAGACGCGTAATAAAAAATCAAGTATTATAGTATAAAAATGCGTACTATAAATAAATTAAATAAATATTGGTGGACATTTCACACAGCGCCATCTAGCCCCAAACGAAGCAAAGCTTGTACTATGGAAACCAGATAACTCAGAATACATAAATACGTTTTTTTTTTGTTGTAAATACATACTTATTAATACATAACACCCAGACACAGAACAAACATTTATGTTCATCACACAAATGTTTATCCCGGGTGAGGATCGAATCCACAACCTACAGCGCAGAAGTCAGAGCTACTACCAACTGAGCTGTGAGGCCAGTCAATGTGTGAATACGACAGCTATAATACGCATTTTTACATCTTTGTATCTTAAGATACAGAGCGATATGAAAATATTTTTTTTTTCGATACATCTTAATACATTTCCGTAGAATGGAATGAAGGGAAAGATACATTACATTACCTGTTGTGTGAGTGATACATTAAGATAATTTAAAGCCGGGATGTAATGTACATTAATATACATTATAGCTGCCGTGTTTAAATTCCTTAAGGGGCTCCCAGTCGCTGATTGCTCTTTTTCGAAACGAAAAAAGAAATACTTCTGAACAAGCCACATCTCCTATTTTTATAAGTATATTACTTCAGGTTCCTACCTAGATTTCTATTAAGCTAAAAACATAATAGCAGAAACTTTTCACGATAAAGATATTATTTCAAAATGATACGTTTTAGAATTTATGATCGAAATATTTTATATACCTACTATTAAAATCAACTTGTGATTTATTGTTAAGGATAGGTAATATGTAGATCTAGATTTCTATTAGAATCGATTTTTGATAAGTAATTATACATAATTTATATCATTAATTTATTCGAAAAGCTAAGGCGGATCACGCTCCGACGTGTGTGTCGTCATTGCAGCGGTCGGTAGGATTATTTATCGAAGTGATTAAAGATGGGTACATCTTTATTCACATATACTATACATTATAAAATAGGAAATGTGGCTTGTTCACAAGTATTTATTTTTTCGTTTCGAACAAAAACAATCGTCGACTGGGAGCGCCTTAAGGATGATTGCCTACTGTTTGACTGTTAGTGCCGGTCGGCCATTGCAGTTTACCGTTATAAACATATTTATTTATACCTTAATTGCACTTAAAAAAAATACAAAAAGACGAATTTAATGCCGAGGCATTTTCTACCAGCCAACCTAATTGGTAGTGGAAAATTGTAGTTGGCAACAAAAAAAAACTTAAAAACTACGTAATTAAAACACGACATGGAAAAATAATATAATTTTAGATTAGAGGCTTACAAGTAATGTATAATGATGGATAAATATAGGTACGCTTGAACTGAGTACAATAATTTGTAGGGACGGAGTTCCTAACCCTCGCTGCCAATTTCGACCGGCAGGGCATCATCACTTAACCTATTATTACATGACATGTTTTTATCATTTAATGATGTCATGATATATGACATACAAATGGAATCCCTCGCGACTTTATTCACGTGAAATTATTCTAAAACAGACTTCAACCTCCTTTAGGGGTTGAATTTCGGGAATTTATTTCTTGGTAGTGCCGTGTTGGCCGAGTGGGTATCTCGACTTTAAATCAGAAGGTCGTGGGTTCGAATCCCGGCGTGCATCAATGGATTTTTCTTTTCGAAAAATTTATATGCGCATCTAAAACATGTGCTCAAAACGGTGAAGGAAAACATCGTGAGGAAACCAGTTAGTGTTCTTATAAGCGGCGATGGGCTTGCAACCTGTCCCGTATGTAATGCTAATTACTGCAAAATGTGAGCATGTGCCAAATATAATGTTTGGACGTGCCTCTGACTACCCCCACTAGACATATTCAAAGTATCTAAGCGCCTGGAGATCTGAGAAGATGTCTACCATAATTGGGGATTACAGTCGTGATACTATTTTTTATTTTTTTATTTCTTAGTCTACTCATACTCACCTAAAGGAATGCATCCTCCTAATTTCAAACTTCTAGGCTGTGTGTTAAAAGATTAGTCAGTCTGCAGCGCAAGAGTTTATATATTTAGATTTACATTGAAGCTAGGGAGAATTATGTACCTATGCAAATTCAACATCTCGCCAGCGGAATCTGCAATGTTCACAGCTGTATTTGTTTTTCAGATTGGAATTGTTCAGGAAAGTACACAACTTGCGGATTCTCGCGTGCGGAGGTGATGGCACAGTCGGCTGGGTGCTCAGCGTGCTGGATCGAATCGGGACTAGGCCTGCTGTAGGCGTGCTGCCACTCGGCACGGGTAACGACTTGGCACGCGCGCTTGGATGGGGTGGGGTAAGAGCTTTATCATAAAAATGTTACATGTCACAGCGCCTCTAGCGGTAACTATACTAAACTAAAATCTTTCTTAAATAGCTAACTATACTCGATAGCGACTGTAGTTTGGAAATCTCACAATAGGGCTACAGAGACACTATAACATTTTCATTATAGGATATTTTTTTCGATTTTTTCTCATTTTTTTAAAGGTAGCTCTATGAGTATTAAAACTATAAAGAATAGACGAAAAGGATTTGGTGTTCCTCCTGTGAATCAAGACTATCTCCTATATTAGTGCTAAATTCATAATAATCTCGACAACCTAAAAAAAATAAAATAAAGAATTGAAATAATCCAAGTAAAATAAAACTATGTACTCAAACATTACAAATTAAACATTATGTATAAGTAACGGAGACGATTTTCTATGAATTTGTTTTTGAGCAAGATGTTATTGTTATCTTAGTTACACAGTACACACATCTAAGTTATTTTCACGAAGACCTTAGTATTATTTTTATTTGATACCATCTTTAGCCCGCGGCTTCGTCTTTTATCATCAATCATCCTTATTCTATTTTCATCTTCTGTGACGGCCTCACAGCTCAGTTGGTAGTAACTCTGCTTTCAGCGCTATACGTTGTGGGTTCTATCCCCTCTCAGCGCAAATATTTGTGTGATAAACATAGCTGTTTGCTCTATGTCTTTGTGTTAGCGAGTATCATATGTATGTACTTATAAAAAAATTGTATAAGTATTCTATCAGTTATTTAGCTCCTATAGTACAAGCTTTGCTTAGTTTGGGGTTAGATGAAGATGTGTAAAATGTCCACCAATATTTACTTATTTATTATTTACTAGCGACCCGCCCCGGCTTCGCACGGGTAGCATGTTATTATACATATAAACCTTCCTCCTGAATCACTCTATCTATTAAAAAAAACCGCATCAAAATCCGTTGTGTTTAAAGATATAAGCAAACATACATACATACATACAGACGCGGGAAGCGGAAAGCGACTTTGCTTTATAATATGTAGTGATTTATCTATCTACAATATAATTTAAAGAGATAAAATTTGTATTTTTGTTTGTAACGGTTAAACTAAAAAACTATTGGACCAATTTGTAAAAAATATTTTACTTATCAAATACTACATTCAGTAACATAGACTTATACAATTATACATTAGAATAATACATAGGCTACTTTTTATCTATATACCATCTTGCGAAGCTGGGGCGAGCAGCTAGTTTATTATAATTGCATTTTATTTTTTGGGATCATAACATAACGCAAAACTCCTCCGTATAACATCTACATCAAGTTGTCTACCATAAAGAAGTTTGATTTGATTTACTTAGATATAAATATATTTTATTTATAAAACATTATCTATATTACCATTTTACATAATTTTGATGGGACTATATAATTGAAATGAAGGACAAAAAAATAAATTCAGCAATGGAAATTTTAGTAGCAACACGAATTTGTATTCAAGGGAAAAGTAATTCCATGAATATGCAAATTCTGTGATTACCTGGCACATTGTATAATGTACACACTATAATGTACTATGTACTAATATTGGCACGAGTAAGTAAGCCTTTATATTATAATACCAACATATTATAGTAGCATTGTAAAACCTCTACTGAAAGATTTTTTTAACTTCTAGCGAATGTAAATAATACTGACACTCGTAAATAAGCGGATACAGATACAAAATAACCTAGGTTTAAAGATATATACTCGAAAAAAACACAGTCACTTATATGAGAATACATAATTAACTAAAGTGATACAATTCTTAGGTGGTAAAAATTGAGTTGATCGCTCGATTTAAATGTTATATTATGTTAAGTTATAGAGTAAAGATAGTAGGTGTTTGCTCATCCTGCGCATCGTCTAACACACTGCCTAATAGCAGTGTGTTAGACGTTAGTGTGTTACCTACCTAGGTACTGTTAGTTGTTTTCTACTATAAAATCAGCTAGTGCTTTTTTAAATGCGCAAAATGAGCTAACATTTTTTATATTGACGGTAGTTTGTTATAAAGTTGTGCTCCTTAAGGGGCTCCCAGTCGACGATTGCTCTTTTTCGAAACGAAAAAAGAAATACTTCTGAACAAGCCACATCTCCTATTTTTATAAGTATATTACTTCAGGTTCTTACCTAGATTTCTATTAAGCTGAAAACATAATAGCAGAAACTTTTCACGATAAAGATATTATTTCAAAATGATACGTTTTAGAATTTATGATCGAAATATTTTATATACCTACTATTAAAATAAACTTGTAATTTATTGTTAAAGGTAGGTAATATGTTGATCTAGATTTCTATTAGAATAGATTTTTGATAAGTAATTATACATAATTTATATCATTAATTTATTCGAAAAGCTAAGGCGGACCACGCGCCGACGTGTGTTTGTCGTCATTGCAGCGGTCGGTAGGATTATTTATTGAAGTGATTAAAGATGGGTACATCTTTATTCACATATACTATACATTATAAAATAGGAGATGTGGCTTGTTCAGAAGTATTTCATTTTTCGTTTCGAACAAAAACAATCGTCGACTGGGAGCGCCTTAAAATGTAAACATCTTTTTTCCGTAATTGGTTCTTACTTTAACCTAATAATGGTATTAGCGCCTATAACTATGTTTGTTTTGTGTCTGGGTATGGTTTTATAGTTATTCTACCTACAAGTTATCTGTTTTCCTTAGTATAATCTTAGCTTAGCTTGGGGCTAGATGGAGCTGTGTGAAATGTTCAGAAATATTGATTTACTAGTTGCACGCCCCAACTTCGCACGGGTGGTACCTGGATAAAAAGTAGCCTATGTATTATTCTGATGTATGAGCTATATCACTGTAAAGTTTCATAATCCGTTCAGTAGTATTTGCGTGAAAGAGTAATAAACACACACACATCCACTCACACACTTTCGCATTTATAATATTAGTAGGATTCATTGATAGAGTTATAAAAGCCAATATAGCTTTTATAAGTACGCTTTTTAATATATATTTGATAGTATTCACTCGCGGGTTATTTTATACTTATTATCAACAATTACAATTAACCCCAGTGGATAATAATGGTTTTTATTATACAGCTGTCCGTCGTAAACAAACTTCAGAATACGGGTTTCCTATTAATACGGCTTAGGTACTTTCATGTGTTGGTACTAGATTATTCTGTAATTACGCTATAAAGCACGGTGAGTATTTTATTGTTCGATACTAGATAAACGACTGCTAGATGCGAGCTCGCACCACAAGGATTCCGATTGAGTGTTTAAGAGCATATGAAGTACCTACAAGTTTACTGTATTTATCGACACAGATCGTAAAGCGGCGATGCAATTCATTCCGAATCGACCGATCGTTCTAATTAATCATTATTAAGATCACTGTTGGGAGTGCTTTATATTATATGTTTCACCTCCGACTGTTGATTCGTAGCGACTTATGAAAATACACCTAGAAACCTGCCTATAGAAACACTACACCCATTGTATAAATAGCTAGTGCAAACCGCCGAAACTTCAAACAGACTTCCCCTCCGGCACCCTCGTATCATGCTTCTAGGACTTATAGTTTTGGCTGTGCGTTGATTGTCAGTCAGTAACGTAAAAGTTTATATATAGATAAAAGCGAAGTAAACTAACGTTAGCTGATTTATCTACATGTCACGCCAATACACTAATCTTTTTCTAAATCCGCTGACGCCGAAATACGAGCAATACATTACAGTTTAATGGTAAAAAAATACATAAACTACAGTTATTATCATGCCGCTTCACCGTGAGTGCAAAGCTTTAGGAACTACTATGTGATCTGTGCCTTATGGCAGTTTTAATGAGGTCATTAACGAAGTTTTATAGCAGAGCTCATAAAAAAATATATTGTTCTACAAACAACGATTATTTCATTCGTAGAACTTACGTCGCGCTTCATTTACCCCTCTTCGCTCAAGGATGTGTAAATATTTAATCTGGGAGGCGACAGCTCCAATACATTAGCTTGTTTGAATTGTAACGAACAAACAAACAAAGCTGCCTTCAAAACCGTTAGTTTCGCTTTTATGTTGCTTTTTTAACCGTCTGCCCAGAAGGAAGTTGATGTTTTTCAGATGTACTCGTGTTCACAAGTATGTCTCTTATTTTAGATCCTCCTGCCCAAGCTTGAAGTATTTTGACATATAATTCGTAAATAAACGTAAAAAAAACTACATAATATTTATTTTGCAACCGTTCGAAACATTTATTCTCTTCTGTGCTAAAAGTAATATTTCATTGTAACTATCAAAAAGGGGTTAACTTTTATTAAATATTGAAAGTCGCAAATTTTTCGCATCTAAAGTCTAATAAACACTGACCCGTAAACTACCCACCCACCCCTAACGTTATAAAACACGTTAGGGGTAGGACTCATGTTATTACTCCAACCTGAGCCCACGTAAACCGTTTATATACTGACCTTTGCCACTATTTTTACCAACCGTTTGATTTTCACGCACAGTTTATGCAAATTTTATTTGGTATAAACAAAGCTTCATGCTGCGACTGCACTAGGGGACATTTTGTTCATCGGCATTGTCGCTGACACTATCTTCGTGTCGAGGGACACAGTCGCCTGACAAAAATTCTACGTGTTGGGTGACGCGGGACATGTACAGCAAACGGCTTTAAGACGAGTAATAAATGTTTTTGATTAATGCAGAATCGTTTTTTCTCAAAAACCGCTAAACATACAGTTTTGGAAATTAAATTATAAGTTACGGCTTCTTATAATAATAATAATAATAATAATAATAAAGCTTTATTTCCTTAACACTATTAACTTAAATAACATATTTTCTTATTCTATAAATTAATAAATAAATAAATTGCTTTAGTTTAAATAATATTTTTAAATTTCAGTGTAAGGGTCGCTATCAGCGATAAAAGCCTCCTCCATTTGCTTCCATCTCTCCCTGTCCCTAGCTGCAGTGCTCCATGCCTTTCCTGCTACTTTAGCGATGTCGTCGCTCCATCTCATGTGTGGTCTGCCTGGTCTGCGTTTTTTATCGATCGGGTACCACTCAGTTGTAGTTTTTGACCACCTTTCGTCTGATACTCTTTGTACGTGTCCCGCCCATTTCCATTTCAAACGTAGAACTCTTTTTACTGCATCTTTTGCCTTAGTTTTATTCCGTATGATGCTGTGTCTAATTTTATCCTTAAGTTTATGGCCCATGTAGCTTCTTTCAATTCCTCTTTGGCATACTCTTATTTTGTCTTTGGTCTTACTAGTTAAAGCCCATGTCTGACAAGCGTATGTTAGGCATGGGAGTAAGCAGATTTCCATTGCTTTTGTTTTTAGTTTGGTGGGTAACTTGCTTTTGAAAATTTCTTTCATTGCCCAATATTTATTCCAAGTGTTTTGAGTTCTACGTTCAATTTCTTTTTCAGTGCATGCATTAAATGTGATCAGATGTCCTAAATAGATGTAGTCATCAACATATTCTAGATTAATAGTTGGGGTTTTTATGGGTATGTTTTGCCTGTTTGTCATTAGCTTTGACTTATCCTGATTAACTTTCAGTCCAGCCTTCTTGCTTTCCTTACAAAGTGATTCTATCATAGTTTGTAGTTCTTGTGGATCTTCTGAGAGTAATACGATGTCATCTGCAAATCTTAAGTGTGAAAGGTATTTTCCATGTAGTTTTAGACCTTTGCTTTGCCAGTCTAGTTTCCTAAAGATTTGCTCTAGCACAGCGATAAAAAGCTTCGGCGAGAGGGGGTCCCCTTGTTTTACACCTTGTTCAATTGGAAAGCTAGGTCCTGGTTTATCTAGAGTAATTCTCGAGGTACTATTCTTGTATATTTCTTTCATCATATTTATATAGTCCTTGTTTATGCCTTGTATTGCCAAAGCTTGCCATATAGCGTTATGCGATAATGAGTCAAAAGCCTTACTGTAATCGATGAAGCACAGGTAGAGTGGCTTATCATATTCATTGTATTTTTCGATGATAATTTTTAGGGTATGTATGTGATCTACTGTCGAAAAACCTTTCACAAAACCGGCTTGTTCTACTTGTTGGTTCTCGTCTATGATTTTGGTCAAGCGTCGTAGTAGAGTAGTGGAGAACAGTTTGTATAGACAGGACATAAGACTGATTGGTCTGTAGATAGGTTGGCTTGACTTTATCTGATTTTAACTTGCATAATGAGTAATTTATTTCGTTCTCGTTGAATTCTGGCACTGGATCGTCATTATTAGTAGAGATAATCAATTGATCTTGTATCTGACCATCATTCCTAGCGTAGAGGGTTTTGTAAAAATCTGTTGCTATTTGAATTAGGTCATCTCTATTTGTCACTGTTTTGCCTGACTGGTTTTGTAAGTTGCTCATTAGTTGCTTTGAGGAGTTTAGGTGTCTGTAGGCTTTTCTGACTGCTCCTGTACTTTCTAAGTAGCTTTCAATTACATTCAGTCTGTGTTTTTTAGCATTAATTTTTATTTTTTTATGAATTCTTTTATATAGTTTGCTTAGTAGATGTTTTTCTTCTCTTGTTTTATTTGCTTTGTTTTTTAGTCTGTGTTTTTCTTTTTTTAGTTCAATAATTTCTTCTGTAATGATTTCTAGTTTTTTTAGTGTTTTTTGTGATGCGCTAGCGCCATTACAACTTTGTAAAATGCTTTTCTCGATTTCATCGTATTGTTCTTGTGTTGATTTTTCTTCTCCATTTGCGTACTCGTATTTTGATAGTTCTGTTAGGTATTTTTCAGGGTCTATGCGCTTCGAAAGTTTTGATGTGTATTTTGCTCGTGGTTTGATTCTACACCTTATGTTCATCGTTATTCTGACCATACGATGATCACTTGGGTGTTTTAAATTACTAAGAACGCTGCAGTTATCAATCATGTAGGGAGTATTCGTTGCTATATAATCTATTTCATTTCTTATGCTGGTGTCGGGTGACATCCATGTCCACCGTAGATCGGATGGTTTGTTAAACATAGTATTTGTTATTTTTAAATTATTTTCATGACAGAAGTTAAGGAATTTGTCACCCCTTTTATTTCGCTTTCCGTAGCCGTATTTGCCCATAACTCTGCTTTATCCTTCCCGAGGTTCACCTATTTTTGCGTTCATGTCTCCTAGAAATATGAGCCTCGAGTCACTGTTTTCTATCAATTTTCTTAATGACTGGTAGAAATCTTCTATTTCTTTTTCGTCAGAACTTGTGGTGGGGGCGTACGTTTGAGCTATTGTAAATAGTTTCCCATATATGCTGGCCTTTATACATGCTACTCTATCCGATATTGCTATGAAGTCTAGTACTGTGATATTGTTTTGTTTTTTGACTAGAAATCCTATTCCATTCCTTCCTTTAGTTTCTCCGTGTAGGTAGAGTTTGTAGTTGTCTCTATCTTCTACTATGTAGCCTTGCCTTCGGGTTTCGCATATACCGATTATATCCCACTTTATTGGTGTTAAGGCGTATTCTAGTTCTTTTAATCTTGTTTCGCTGGCTAATGATCTGACATTAAATGTCGCAATGTGTATTTTATTTTGTTGGTTATTTATATCCGTTTTTATTTTTACTGGAGGGTTGTGGTCTACTGCCCTCGTGGTGACCAGCCATTCTGAGGGAGGATTTTTCGTGTGATTTTTAGTGTTGGTTTTCGTAGAGGTAGTGGCGGCAGTGTAAGTAGGCTTTGTTAATTGCTATTGACTAGTTTTTTCTGCCATGTGGATTGAGGATGAAGATTTTGATGTTGTCGGCTCTCCTGATTTTTGAATGAAAAAATTCATAGAGCTCTGGTTCACCTTGGATATTTTATTTTTCTTAGCCTTTTGATATTTTGACATCGCCTCTAGATTTTTTTCAGGTGAGTTTATAGGATCATGTGGCGGGGACGTTTCCAGTTCTCTTTTTTTGGAGTTGATATCTTTTTTTGTTAGATTGGGTTCTTTTATAACAAGTTTATCGTATCTTATATAAGCAATCCGTCCTTCATCTCTAACTTTCTTTAGTTGCTCCTGAAG
Source organism: Hydriomena furcata (assembly GCA_912999785.1). Lineage (NCBI taxonomy): Eukaryota > Metazoa > Arthropoda > Insecta > Lepidoptera > Geometridae > Hydriomena > Hydriomena furcata. Next base: position 3,715,024 of record OU538828.1, on the reverse strand, counting down.
TAATCGTCTGGTTTCTAGTACTTGAGGTGGGAAGTCTTCTTTAATATAAATATCTGTGTTATCTAGTTTCTTTTTGTTTTTAAGAATAGACAATTTCATTCCATATGTTGTGAGCGTTGTATTTATCGGTCTTATTTTGCCATGCGTTAGTTTACCCATTCTTCTGACTGTCTCTAGGTTACTTTTGTCACAGTTTATGCCCATGCTCCTAATAATGGTAACGAGTTTTCTTTCCAAGTCTTCATATGACTTCTCGCCCTCATCTACTCCGAAGAATATTAAATTGTTGGCTCTTATTTGTTTTTCAACTAATGCCAGCCTCTTTTCTTGCTCTTCATTTGTTTGTTTTAGTTCTTCGATCTCCTTTTTAACGTGCTGAAATTTCTCATCGATGTTTTTATTTATGTTTGCAGTTATTCTTTCTTCTTGCTCGACGGCAGTAATATTATTGTCGCTCCTGATCTGTAGTCTCAGCTCGTGTAATAGTTTTTCCAAATTCGTGGCCATTTCAATTTTGTATTATCAGGTCTTCAGAATGTTTGCTCTATGGCTCTATCGAATTAATCAGTAAAAACAGTGGAGTGCTCTACAATTCTCTAGGGCTCTACCTGCAGACTGATTTCTGAGGGATCTACAGCTTTATTCCACTCAACGATAGATGGCGTTGTATGAAATCTATATTTAATCAGCGTCCTCTAGTGATTATTTTTGGCAACAGTATCAGCTACTAGACGATAGATAGCGCTTCTGCCAAGAATATTTATCGATAATTTGTCGATGACTCAGAAACAATTGAATATAGGTTATGTTTACAATATCAAATTGTTCCACAAGTATACGGCTTCTTACCATATTAAAAATATATAAATAAATAAATTTGAATTAGTATCTCGGAACTAAGCAGGTTAACGTGAGGTTCATATGACATTTTAATCTTGAATACACCAAGATATTTTATTTTACTACTTTCCAATGTCAGACAATTACAGTACTAGGAAAATATATCCGGCGAGTTCTTGGAATTCGTAATTGAAAGTCTCGAAAGATCACTGTAAGTATGTAAACAAGCTAAATAAAAAATACTTAAATAGAATGAGGATTCTTTTAAGCGCGTAATTGAATAGAATGGAATAGACTCGTTTATTTTGTGTCCCAAAAAAATTACATTACAAAAAGTTATACTAAAGAAATTATACTAAAACAGTAGATAAATATAAATCGTGACAACAAAATTGTCCGTCACTCAACATTGAACTGTAGTAGCAGCAAGCTTGCCAACGCTACTAGATCGCTGGTCCTCCGTGACGCCCGTAAAAAGAGCATCAATAACATTCTTGATAGTACCAATATAAATACTTTTTATTTTACCAGGGATATGAGGACGAGCCCATTTCGAAGATCCTGGCCAATATTGGAGAGAGTGACACGGTACTGCTTGACCGGTGGCAACTGACCGTGGAACCAAATACCGCCGCCCCCGGTGAAGACACAACCAACTCCAAACCAGACCTGCCTTTGAACGTAGTCAACAACTACTTTTCTTTCGGAGTTGACGCTCATATCGCTCTAGAGTTCCACGAGGCCAGAGGTATATTATACTCATACATTATAGGAAAGTTATGAGTTTTTTTTCTATATAGGGACTTGTTTGCGATAACATGACAAAACATCAAAGTTATCCGCCGGAAAATATCCAATAATAGTTATATGATGCCATAGTAAAGTGTTTTTGAATCACTTCCATCTTACAATTTACAAACTTAATACACACGATACGACACGAGTAATATGAAACCCTTTGAAAATTGCAACAACAATTTTATTTCATATCTCTGTACAATTTTTTTCCGGGTTCTTATTTTAAAATACACTTTTCATACTGCAATATCTTAGGTTTCTCTGCAGACTTATGAGAATATTTTTTCTGCTTACAAACGCTCATTTTTCTTCAGTATATTTCATTTTAAAGCCATGCGGGAAAAATAACGTAAATAATGAGCTCAAGTCACGCGCTGTTTCTAGGCCGCAAAGCGTCAGTTAAAATAATTTTGAACTAAGCCATTTATATAAATTAGTGTTTTCTTTTAAAAACCGAGGGAATGTTAGCTGCGGTGAATATTTAAATAAACGGAATAATAATACTAAAACCTTTACACTCATTACTGTTTAGGTAACTTTTATTGAAAATTAATTATTTGATTGAACCAATCACTTAGGTCATTCATGTAAATGTAAATGGGATTGGTGTTTATCAGAGTTGAAGGAATTAAGTCTTGAGCGAAATTAATGATTAAGTAATCTCTTCACTTTGTGCTTGTCACCAAAAATTAGAGAATTATTTAAGGCGCTCCCAGTCGACGATTGTTTTTGTTCGAAACGAAAAAAGAAATACTTGTGAACAAGCCACATCTCCTATTTTATAATGTATAGTATATGTGAATAAAGATGTACCCATCTTTAATCACTTCGATAAATAATCCTACCGACCGCTGCAATGACGACAAACACACGTCGGCGCGTGGTCCGCCTTAGCTTTTCGAATAAATTAATGATATAAATTATATATAATTACTTATCAAAAATCTATTCTAATAGAAATCTAGATCTACATATTACCTATCTTTAACAATAAATCACAAGTTGATTTTAATAGTAGGTATATAAAATATTTCGATCATAAATTCTAAAACGTATCATTTTGAAATAATATCTTTATCGTGAAAAGTTTCTGCTATTATGTTTTCAGCTTAATAGAAATCTAGTTAGGAACCTGAAGTAATATACTTATAAAAATAGGAGATGTGGCTTGTTCAGAAGTATTTCTTTTTTCGTTTCGAAAAAGAGCAATCAGCGACTGGGAGCCCCTTAAGTAATATTAGTTATAAAGAGAGAGTGCGAATTTTGTGAGTTTGTATGTATGCGGAGAGTAAACTCTGGAACCACACCACCTATTTGGAAAATTCTTTCACCATTTGGAAGGTACATTATTCATAGGCATAGGTTACTTTGTCGCACACAGAAGCTAGTTTAAATAAAACATCTCGTTTCCTAAACGCTGCTTCAGTCACCTTATTCAGTGAACACTAAATTTTAGTCTTCTAATCACAAGAATAATTTATATGCACATACGAACGCGCGTATCGTAGCGAAACAAGCGCGGAGCTCGATGTTTAAACAAGTGCACAGTCCTCAAAAGTCAAAGTCAATATTAGGAACCTTCAACTTATGTTGAATTTATGCCTGTTCTTTCACAATCCAGCCTAGAAGATACAGAAATTTTCGCTTAAAATTCCGCGGTTTGCAAGTGTGTATCATAATGTTTCAATCCAAGTCATAATCTATTTATGCATCCAAACAAACAATTTTACAAATTAATACCCAAACATCCCAAAATTTTCAATGAAATCGGTTCAACTGTTCCGTAATTTAATAACAAACAAACATTTAAATTTCCGCATTTATAATATCAGTATGACCCTGTTACAAATGGCAAGTAAAGTTTCAACGTGTCGAACGAAGTGAGGCCTCTTCCGCATGGCGTTTGCGACGCGTTTTAATTACGTTATACGCGCGTATACCATGCGTAGCTAAAATGTCACGAGTTCTATGTATCTATAGGCTTTTATATTTTTAGACCCAGATTTATCTTTAACATTTTTCACAGAGGCGCATCCAGAGAAGTTCAACTCTCGAATAAGGAACAAACTGTTCTACGGCACAGCGGGCGGCAAAGATCTTATGCAGAGAAAATGGAAGGGGCTAGCGGAGTTCGTCACTATGGAATGTGACGGTAAAGACCTCACGCCAGTACTGAGGGAGCACAGGGTTCACGCTATCGTGTTTTTAAACATTCCAAGGTAATATTAAAGTTTATTTGACTGACTTAAAAAAATAGGTTATCGATTCTGATGTTCCCCTCTCGTACCATCCTTATTGGATAGGCAGCAGTTTATTTTCATAAAATAATCACTTGGCTGGACTTTTACAATTCGTCGAATAGTTTTATTCGAAGAGATATTTATTTAAAAAAATATATACTGGCTGGTTCAACTGAATATTAGTGACGGTCTGATAAATATCTTATAGACTCGAAACGAAATCGTCGTATTTGAAATTTAAGACTTTATTGCTTCTAGTTGAAAAGCGAGAGGCTATTGAGCGTATTTTTTTGTAATGTGTCCATAATTTTGAATTGCATGAGTGTGTAAGTGAGATAAAGGAACACCAGCCCCGGATCTAGGGAGGGGGGGCAAACCGGGGCCCATGCCCCAGGCGGTAAGTTAGCTGAAAAATGCCCCTGCCCCCTCCACTTATATTCATTTTTACCTTTATCATCTTTAAAATGTCAGCTATCAGATGTCCACTAATTGATTGACATTTGGACATATGCCTTCCGGAAGGCTAAAAGGCTAAAGGTAAAAATAAATACAAGGAGACGGGGGCTTTTTCAGTTTTTGCCCCCCCCCCCCCTAATAAAAATTGAAGAGTTGGGCGTTCCTCAGCTCCGGCTCTAGAACAAATTCGAACGAAGGCATCACTCTATGGTCGGTTGCCTATCCACTTCTACAATGGCGAACTTTTCCAAAACACTGCCGGAAACTGTTCTGTCATTAGCGTAGTCAGTGATGTACACTACCGGTAGTGATTATGCTCATACTCACTGTTTTCCTGATTATTCTGATCTGTTAGAGGCTTTGAAAAGTCGTTGGAAGTGATAAAACATTTTTTATTCCCGCCGTCAGTATTGTTCTAACATTTACCTTTTTGATTTATTATGTAAAAATATTAGGATTTAAGGTTGACCTTCCTCTTTAGCTGACAACGTGTCGGTCGTGTACATTAGAGCGTGCTTTTCTCGTATTGGTCGGATTTTATATATAAGCCTAAAGGACGCGACGGTTCGCAACAGACGTCAGCGAAGGAGAAATCCTGCCTAGATAAACCTTTCAAACTAGAAGTAAATCCTTAGTTTATCTACTACTAGATTCTGCACGCGGCTTGGATCACGTGGTGCCTGGATAAAAAGTAGCCTATTTGACATGGACATAGACTATTCATATTTTAAGTGTTATCCAAATCCGTTCGGTCGTTTAGGCGTATTTGAGGCACAAACATCCTTATAAACTTTCGTATTTAGAATTTTAGATACATAAGGACGAAAAACAAAAAAAAAGAAAATAGTGAATAAGTACGCGATTTCATAACTTTCATTTTGGTTTATTTTTCGGTGAAAATTGTATTGTGAAAGTTCATCCTTTTCCACTTGATGGCGAGACAACTCTGTGGTTGTCTGTGTGCTGTCACAATCTGTTGAAAGGTTTTACCTATGCTAAATATCAGAAAATGCTTTGTACTTTAACCTTTTGTACTTTGATCTTTGAGATTTGATATTCCCTCGTTTTCTACAACTTCAACGGATTTATTTCAAACCTTTGGTCTGATCTTATTATTTTTAACGTGTAATAATACTCTGCAGTTACGGGGGTGGAACTCACCCTTGGAACAAATCAGGGGGAACCGTGGAACCCTCGACTGAAGATGGCCTAATAGAAGTCGTTGGATTAACTACGTATCAATTGGTAAGCAAACTTTTATTACAAGGAATGACAGCCATCTTGACACTTTTCATACAAACGTATAAATCAAACAAAACAAAACTGACTAGTGGTAAGATTTTCCGAGGTACTGATTTTAGTTTTTTTCCGAATCTGGTCTATAAAATATAATCTAATGTTGTTAATGTAACCCGGAATTTATCAGGAAGTCAGGTCAATTTGCACCATGATTAGTAAACAAATATTTATTTTAATAAATCTAAGATTTTCGAGTTACTTTGTCATTATTGTACAAAAAAATATGCATTAATACCCACCAACACCAAACTTTATGTTTATGCCTTAGTTTTTAAAACACAAGAGCAGCCCGAAGAGATACTCGTAAGCATGAACTTAAAGTGCAGGCGCGCATAAGACAAACATACATACAATTATTTTAATGCAAAAGTTTAAACGCGATTACATGATCCATTTCACCAACGTTAATCGGATTGTCTGCGCAAACAAGTTCTGAAGCAACCTCAAAGGGAAATCTACCTTATGTGCTAAGCTATCATACGTTCTCTGGATAAGTACCTTCGTATCTGCACGCGACTGCAGGTAAAAAAGAACTTAGGTACAACTATAACGACTATGTTACCTGTTCAAACATTATTATACTACAGCCTCTGTTCAACAACAAAACGGACGGTTATTATAATCTGATGGTTATAATAACTTTGTTGTTTTAATATAAATACAGCAGATCGGCGAAAACATTATTCATAGTATTCGCCGATCTACAGTTGAGTGCGGTCGCGGGTAATGCTCATGATGAAGAGCATCTGAATTATCTCGAAACTTCAGCAATACAAGTTAAAAAGTGGTAATTAGCCGTATTTCTATTTAAAATGATTAATAACCACAATGGTTTTAATAGTATATCTTTGTTGTTTTCTGTCCCGGTAAAAAAAAGTCGTTAAGCCGTCACTGGAGTTGATTACTAGCTCATACGAAGTTACTTTATTAGCTTTGTTGACATTACAATTGTGTTTTTATTTACCTTTTTATTTCCACCGATTTTATGACCGTGTTACAACAATCGTGATCGTGGAAAGACAGGAGTATTTACCCGTAAGCAGGTACTTAAGGCTCACTGCCGACAAAATTTGGAAGGTAATACGTGTTAAGGTGCCTGTTAAATTTATGACAGCTCGCATTTTTTGTACTCGGTCGTATTCTGTGGCCGCACACTAAGAATAGTGCAAACGCACACATTGAAGCTACTTCACACTTCATTTACCAAGACTAAATAACTAGTCTTGATACTTGAAAATATTTGGTGCAATAGGTATGTCATATTTGTATAGGTAGGTATGTACTTAATAATTTTATAGGTTGCACTTGACAAAAAGAAAATAAATATAGAAAAAAATAATATATATTATAAGACAGGTTACAAATCGTAAAGTGCTACTACACAGTTACTAATATTTGACTGTGCAAAAAATATTTGTTAGGTACCTACTAATAAAATACATTATGACAAAACGGTAAGTATCGTTTTTTTACAAGCTCTTATTTAACTTGCAGTTTATGTACATATTTATGTATGTATGTTTGATAAGGTGGAATCTTGCAACTTAATTTTAAACAGTTATCCCCAATCGATTGAGCTGAAATTTTGCATACATAATATGGTGACAGCGAGTTGATCTGATGATGGAGTCAGGAGCTGTTCAACGGAACCCTTCACTAAATAGTCGAATTGAGGCAAAACTTTGCATACCTATCAATCTCAATGACAATGTAAAATTATGGTACTAGCGAGCTGGTCTGATGATGGAGGTCGGATGTAGCCATCGGAACTCCTCAACTACACAACATAACCACGTCGCGTTTGGGCTCGTTATTTTTATCTTGACGAGAACTAGAGCACTAGACATTACAAAAGCTTGATTTAAAAAATATATTTTTAATAAAAAAACTTTTTGTCATCTAAAATCGATGACGGCACCGTCAACGTTTCGAGTACCACTCACAGAAAGTTTTGAAAGTGAAATACTGATAAAATATGTACTAGGTATGCTTTTGAATATTGTGTGCGAGCTATGATCTCGAAGATCCATAGACCGCGCGTAGCGAGGGTCAACAAGTTCTGGAATTAAACAGTTATTGTAAAACTTTACTAAATAACCCTCCATAATATTTTCTTTCCAGAAAAATCAAATATGAATTTGTAAAAAGAGATGACCAGCTCTTTTTAAAAATTCATATTTTCCATTGTATTTGTACTAAATGACATCACAAACCTGCAATACTTTTTAAGACCTATCCAAAGACATGGAGAGTATGCGAGAAAAAAAAACATCTGAAAATATGTATTTATTTCTACCACATTGTCGGCGTGACTAATGTATATTCATGCCAAATTACAGCTTTCTAGTACTAAGAGTATCTGAGCTAAGCTGCGGACGAATGGACGAAAATGGCAAAACTATAAGGGTTTTTTGTAAACTACGAAACACTAAAGAGCACTTTCAGTATTTAGAATTAAACAATTTTTCAGGACACTTTATTTTTCTTAAGTATATGCCATCAAAAACAACTTGTAAAAATAAAAATAAAAAGCCAATTCTCGCAACGCAACTCAGTTTATTTTTTTGTCTTTTTTTTGTTGGAACTATGCTCGTGTGTAGTAAACTTAACTTGTGAGATATTGTATAAGTAGCCTAAGATGACCAGAGATAATCTGTCGATGTCAGTCTCTCTTCCCTGTTCGCTTGTTACGGCTGGTCGTGTTCTATATCTCTACAATAAAGAATCCATATATATCACCCAGATCGTGTATAATTTAACCAAAAACCCATCAGTTCTCTCTCTCTATCGTAAAAAGTTGTGAGATTTCAATGTCTGTCTGTCTGTCTAAAAAATGGCCTGAACTGCTTCGAGAAAAGGATGGTACGACTGTGCCGCTTTTTTGCTTGACTTGGCGGGGGCACTACCGTGCCCCCAGATAAACCTTGCTTTGATAATAACAAATACCGACCTTTTTAGAAGGTTCAACATTTTTGGTTCAATGCGTATCGTATCATTCGTCAGTCATTCATCAGTCGTCAAAATTGATTAATGCTAGATTTGTTGCACACCAGCACTCGGAGTCTTTTTATAGTTTTGAGGGTGTTTTTTAATTAAAAATAGCCTATTTATAAGCTGGAGGTATATTTACATCGACAGCAAATTTCAATTTCATCCGTTTAGTCGTTTAGGTCTGATTGAGGTACAAACATCCAAACATACTTAACATCCGCACAAACTTTTAGATTTATAATATTAAAGGTAGATAAATAATAATTATAAATTATGTTCATAATCTGAAATTTATGTAATTTTTCTAAATCCAATTATAGATAAAGTATCATTTTTTTCCATCCATGTATAAAAAAACACGCTTGGTAATATAGGGTAGATCGGGTCTAAACGATACTGGTAAGGATCATGGTACCTTAGAACTTTCATTTCAAAACAGAAATGTATCAAATCAATATTTATATTTATTTAATAGGACTAATTAGGGACACTTCAAAAACCACAGCAAAAGACGTTGTCCAGAAAGTATTATCACTAAAATGGAAATAGGCCGGGCACTTCCAAAGATTACAAAATGAAAGGTGATCTAAAACAATTATGAATTGGGAACCAATACATAAAAAACGAAGAAGAGGAAGGCCTGCTATGCGATGGGATGATGACATCGTGAAAGTAGCAGGCAAAACATGGAGCAGAGCCGCTAGAGATCGGGAAAAATGGATAGAGCTGGCGGAGGCTTTTACCGCTGAAAGCGGTCCTTACACATAATTTTATATACCTATGCATAGATACATATTTAAGTTAGTTTTATATTGTGCAAGGAAATAAAAGCTTTTATTATTTATTATTAATTAGGGACACAAACAGGTTCACATTTTTCTGAAATTTAATATTTTTATTAAAATAACAATCAAATACGAAACATCTGCTTATTTCGATTTTGCTCCAACGCGACGTATGCAAAAAGGTAAAACCGTAAACTATTATCATATTGTTTCGAAACCAAACTCGATGAAACGCATCTTCTACAAAAAAAACCATCCAACTCTTTCAACAAATCATGCATTGTACCTAACCTTCATCTGTGTGGCTTGCACTAAATTCTTCAAGGCAATATATTATACAAATGTTATCATTAGTTTTGCATGTCCAGTATTTTACCCCGGTATTCCATTATGTAAGACCTCCTCTAAATTCGAAGAAAAATGTGACGTGGACGTGCTTCCCCGAGCGCGTCTGAGCGCTAACTGACGTGCCGACTTGAGGTGAATATGAGTTTTGTATGGAAAAAATGTATGGAGAAGTTTTATTGCATTTTATATTGTTCATAAATGAAAAAGTAAATTATTTGAAAACAAGATAATGCCACGCGGTATAGAGAAATATAAAATCTACAATTTCGTATTATTTTCAAATAAAAATATGCTGTGGGTCTAAAGATATTGGTACCTAACCAGACCCCATTTTTCGACATTTTCAGCGGTTCTTGCGACGGTAAAAACGTATTTTTTTGAAAATATTGTATAGAACTGGCCAGTTTTTATTATCTACTATTAAAGATGAATATATTATCAGTAATTTTGTATCATTATATCCTCACAATTGTGATTCCTGGTTTTTAAATCGGTACCTGAAAATCATTGAAATACGTGTGTAAGTGTGAGCCGGGCCTTAAATCAAATTCCAAAGCTTTAGCTTCTAAATACATTGTTGCCGCGTCATGATTCCGTCAGAAGCTGAGCCTGACGTTTTACGTGTTATGGCTACACAATTGAAATATCTTTGGCTTAGTTAGGCTAAAGTTACCCATGAACAACCGGTTAAACATTGGTGAACTATTACCTTCCTGTTTGTATTACTGTGACAGACAGAATAGAAAGGTGACATACTCAGGTCAGGCGTAACATTTATCAGCATTCTACTTTTCTACCTACTTCAAGGACTTGAGCTCTTTTATTTAAATTTATATTTTTCCTTTGTTATGAATACTTAATTGTTACCTGCCACGGAATTTTACTCGGCATATTATTATAATTGGGGTGAGAGGTTACACGTTTATGGGTCTTTGGAAGTCTTTGGTTTATGGAAGTCTTAAACAATTTTTATAACTTCAGACAGAGAATCTCATAAACCGACAATTCAAACAACGAGTACAAGTGAAATTAACAGCTTTGGCGATAGGTACTTTTGTAATTGGTCACGTTTGAGAACAAGCTGTAAAAACGTATTTAAAGCAAGCGTATATTATCAAACTGTCTTTTTATTAGTAATGTTGTGCATGCCTGTAATTGGCTCACATTCTATAATACTTTTTCATAAATGTTTACGTGTTTAATGTGTATTATGTGTGCTGTTGGCGCTGCCTTAATAAATAAATAAATAAATAAATAAATAAACATCAATCTAAAATGTTCAAATGAACAAATAATCCGTTTAACAGACATCGATTTCAGCTAATCCGTGCTAACTAACGATTTTAAAGCTACAATATTAATTGGTGCTCAACCAATTGGCGTTTAATAAATCGCGTTTAAGTATAACCCAATATCTAAAGATATACCTATATGCTGTCCTACCTATATTCCGTCTGGAGTTTTTACGTTTTCGTTTTTTTTAATAGCCGTTACTGCAAGCGGGTGGTCACGGCACCTGCATCTGCCAATGCAAGACTGCTAAGATAGTGACGAGTAAAGTGATCCCGATGCAAGTGGATGGCGAAGCGTGTCGGCTCGCACCTTCTACCATCACCATTTCAAGGCTAAACCAAGCCATTATGCTAGCTAAGAAGAAACCAGGACGGGTTATTGCACCGTGAGTATTCCTTTTAGTCAGATAAATAAACATCCAACAGTCAAATGTATTAGAAAAGTCCAGAAGTCCATCCTGACTCTACCATAGTTTTCACTGTGTCGTGGTTTAACACAGTAATTTTCCAATGACAAGTTGTGTAGCGCCCAAACCACCTTAAACTGACAAGAAACTGACAGCCATACTAAGGCGAAGTTACCTGTACGAGTACGTACAAGGGCGGATCCAGCTTTGGCGCCAGGGGAGGGGTCACGTGAACATTACTAGGGCAAAATGTTGACTTTAAGCAAGATTCGAAGTATGCAGTAGAGTAGACCATGGTTTCGTGTGATTGAGACCGAATTTTAAAATTCGAGTGTCCAAAGACAAAACAAATACATAATTATATACACATTTGGCTGCGGTAACGTTATTCTGGCAAATTATTATTTAAATAATGGAAGTAGCCAAAAACTAACTAGTAGGTTAAGTAGCTTACATTTGTGTGTGCTTATGAGCCAAAAATTTAAATTTGTGTGTCCAAAGACTCTAGAGATTTTCAGGATTTTGTTAACTATGGCAAAACTTCAAAAACATTTTACAAAAGTTTGACCCCTCCCCTTGGATTCGCCCTTGTGTACGTAACATGTGCATGCTAAATAAAAAGACAGCTTGAAAGCTTCGCATTTATGAAATAGATTTCCGTATCGAAAAAATCTCTTCATATTTTTAAAAGCTCCATTAAATATTATTATCGATATTGGATAACCTTTCATCATAATGCACTGAAATTGGACACTTATTGCAATACAACACAACTGAACGTTAGTACTTCGGTTTGCTCGAATCGATATTAGAGAGGTAATATCGAGTATATTACTATAGCATAGGTACATTGGAAATATAATCCATTGTTTAGATTCCTCAGAAACTGATCATACCGACGATATCGGAGATCTCATCCCATTTTGATCCGGGTCTCAAATGCGTCTTGTCTGTCTTTGATACCTACTGCTCAAAAAGGTGCTATGCTATATGAGAAGTTCTAGTAAAGCTCCAAGCCATAAACAACAGATTTAACAGTAGTTTTCAAAAATAAATTAGCAGACCCGGCCACGCATTGCTGTGTCAACAGTTTGCAATAAAATAATATTGCGACTATAAATTGAGATGTAAGCTATCTTATCTTTCAAGTTGGATTAAACTGCATACGGTGTGCAAAGTTTAATTAAAATCGTTTAAATAGTTTAGGAGTCCATCGCGGACAAATTACGTGACGCGTAATTTATATATATTAAGAAGATAAACACCCAATAGTCATATAAATACAGTCCTGACCCCAAACTGGGATCCCCTGTGTCGTGGGTATCAGAAACGAGTGCCACAGTACCACAATACCAATACCCAGATCTGAATAAATACTTAAGATCATACAAATATCTACCCTATCACCCCTTGCGACTCAGTCAGCCACTCGTTCACCACGTTACCAAGGTCGTTCAAGTTACATTATAGCCACATTCAAAGTGCTATTTTTCTCAGCTCGCTCGGTCTTCCGCCAGGCGCGATCAAATTTAATATCAGTACGATAGTGGATGCGCTGGAAATCGAATAAAATATGGTAGAAAAGCTTTAAGCTAACGTGATTTAATTTTACATGCCAATTTCTTAGGAATGCATTTAGTGTGTTCAAATGAAACAAATATATTCTCACAGGTAGGTCGTCTAGCTTCGTACCAGGCTGTTTTTTTATTTAAATAGTATATTTATACATAAAATAGCGGTGATGGGCTTTCAACCTGTCACGTATGGAATTTTTACTATTGCAAAATGTGGGCATGTGCCAAATATAATGTTTAATATAATAAACATCTTCAAAGGATCTAAGCGTCTGGAGATCTGAGAGGATGTCTACCGTCCTTGGGGATTACAGTCGTCATCCTATTTTTTTTTTGTACATAAAATAGCTAATTAATGACGTAATTGCCTTACTTTCTATCTAAATTTAAAATTAGGCCTAGTACAGGGGTCGGCATCGGTAACCTACGACTCGCGAGCCACATGCGGATCTTTGGATATGAAGCTGCGGCTCTTTAATTCCATACGCAAATATTATTTATTATATAAAAAAAGGGATTAATATATTAGTTTTTTTATAAGTACCTACTATTTGCTGTTGGCAAGAAAAAAACTTTTGGCTCTTTAAAAACTTTGAAATCGGAAGAGTCGAATTTTTTTTTTACAAAGTAAATTATAATTTTTGACTCTTCCGACTCTAAAGATTGCCGACCTCTGGCCTAGTACAATGTGGGATTGTTATCTTCTTTTTTCTTTTTTCTTATCGTCTTACCGACTCCGTCTTTTCTTGCAGTCAAACAACAATGGACAAACTGTCAATCATCGTGAATCTCATCACGATGGCCGACTACGAGAGGCATCACTACGACAAAGAGTTGCTCGCGAAGACTGGTAAGTGGATTTTCTTATAAATTAAATTTAAATCCGTCTTCGGACTATTTCTTTCCGAGTTCGTTTCTGAAGCCAGCTCCGCCGGTATAATGATTTACTTACTTATTTAATTTTTATTTTCTTTTATGAAACCCAATAATTGCTCACAAAAGTTCGCATTGCTGCGTCCCGTTTTAGAGACATATTTTTCAGATGAAATTACAAGAATATGAGGCATTGTTACTTTGTTTTTAGGGTTCCGTACCGAAAGGATAAAAATGGGAGCCTATTACTAAGACTTCGCGTTCCGTCTGTCTGTCTGTCACATGGTTGTATCTCATGAACCGTGATAACTAGACAACAAAAAAAAAACAGAATATATATTTTTTTTTTAAGTGCGGCTCCCATTCAACAGACTTGTTTTATAGATAATGGTACGGAACCCTTCGTGCGCGAGACCGAACCGCACTTGGCTGGTTTTTATCACATCAAAAACCTTCTATTAGTTAATCTAATGGTACATTCGTTCATCAAAATCTTAATAAATCAGGAGTCCCTCCGCTAATTACGTATTCGCACCTACCATCTTCCTTTCAAATCAATTTAATAAACTTACTGAAAGGTATAACGGCGAAAGATTTGACGTAAATTAGAAGTAATTGGCGACAAACTGTTTCCTGTAGCTGGTAATTGGCATTTCTCTTTATAAAAAACTTATCCGGCCTTTAAATGACTTTATAATTATAATTTTGTGATGAAAGTACATTTTAATGAAATTAAATATATGCTGGTAGACAGCACCATCTAACCCCGTAGCAAAGCTTATACTAGAGGAACTAGATTATATGTATAACTAGCTGACCCGTGCCCGCTTCGCTGTGCGTAAGACATTTCTAATACCATCGTTGACTTTTTTGTAGACGTTTTTAAGGTGTACAATACTGTAGTACATTATTTTGATATATCTCGTGGGGTTCAGCCAGCATTTGCAATGTAAGCGCAAAAAAATGTGTTTATTTACGACATCACATTAGAAACCTCTAAAATTATCAGTGTTTCTCTACTATATTATGCATGTATTATACATATAAACCTTCCTCTTGAATCACTCTGTTTATTAAAAAAACCGCATCAAAATCCGTTGTGTAGTTTTAAAGATATAAGCAAACATACATACAGACATACATACATATTACATACAGACGCGGGAAGCGGAAAGCGACTTTGCTTTATACTATATAGTGATAATAATAGCCTTTATTTAGACACATGATGTTTTACATTATTAAATTAAGTTATTCTAAAGACTCAGGTGAGTCTGTGACACCGGCAACGTGGTCTGTTTGCCCAACTTTGGCAAAGGCCTCCTCCATTTCTTTCCGTTTTGTTCTACTTTGCGCTTTTCTTGTCCATGTTTTTCCTGCTGTGGTCTTTATTTCATCTTCCCATCTTCTGAACTCAGTTCAGAGGGGAACTAGATTACTGATTGAATATTTAAGGCCCTGTATGTCGACGATTGCTCTTTTTCCAAACGAAAAATAAAATACTTCTGAACAAGCCACATCTCCTATTTTTATAAGTATATTACTTCAGGTTCCTACCTACATTTCTATTAAGCTGAAAACATAATAGCAGAAACTTTTCACGATAAAAATATTATTTCTAAATGATACGTTTTAGAATTTATGATCGAAATATTTTATATACCTACTATTAAAATCAACTTGTGATTTATTGTTAAAGATAGGTAATATGTAGATCTACAATTCTATTAGAATAGATTTTTGATAAGTAATTATACATAATTTATATCATTAATTTATTCGAAAAGCTAAGGCGGAGCACGCATCGCCCATGGCTTAGTCAGTAGTCAGTACCCCTGTGACTACTGTCAGAGACAGACGTGTGTTTGACGTCATTGCAGCGGTCGGAAAGATTATTTACGAATTGAAAAAAGATGGGTAATATTTCAAAAAAAAAAAAAACAAAAAGAGATAATGGTTACGTACCCTAAGAAAACATGCTAAAAATATAAGAGAAATAAAACAGTAAGTAAACCTTCCTATTTTATCAATTTTACCTATCTACGTTATCTTTGATAATCTTGTGAAAAATATTAGGCAAAGAAAACAGTAAGTACTTACATAACTACATACTTTATCATACATACATACATTTATACATAAAATCACGCCTGTTTCCCAAAGGGGTAGGCAGAGATCACGGCTTTTCACTTGCTACGATCCTGACATACTTCTTTAGCATTCACTCTCATCACATTCCTCATGCATGCTCGTCGGTTTAGAGTACTCTTGACCCGGCTTTTTTTCAAAACGTTTCCAATATGGTCCAGGAAAATACGCCGAGGTCTTCCTCTTCCAACGCTCCCTTTCACACTCGCCTTATATACCTGTTTTGTCAATATCTTTCTTCATTCATTCTCTCCACATGCCCAAACCATCTAATCATCCCTTTCTCAATCCTCTTTCACTTCACAACGTTTTCTTGGATAAATTGTAGGGAAAAATTCTGGAAAAAATCTGGAACGACCAGTCGGATTTGCGTATAACTTTCTCGAAGGATGATAGTTCAGCATCATCACTAACACTTCTAACCATAGCAAAACCCGCAGTTGAACAAAATAGGTACGTATGAATAATAATATATTCAGCGGGTTATATAAATCCCAAGATTTTAGTAAGAATCGGTTCAATGATCCTGTCATTTTTGTTACATAATGTTCAAAGAACATGGCGCATACATAACAGACTACGTTTTGGTGGCTGATTGTGTTCTAATAGGTATATTACCTATTACCCGCCACTCTGTGACACAGAGCATAGTCCCGCCAACCGCCGAACACGCAAGTTTTTTAAAAAAATTACTTTGACAGACAAAGAGTTTTTACTTCCTATTCTACCAAGGAGTATTAATGCCACCTGCTTTATTACGTAGGGATAGTTCATCACTACATAGTACCTATAAAACAAAGTCGCTTTCTCTGTCCCTATATCCCTATGTATGCTTAAATCTTTAAAACTACGCAAAGGATTTTGATGCGGTTTTTTTTTATTGATAGAGTGATTCATGAGGAAGGTTTTTATGTATAATACATGCTTAATATAGTAGAGAAATACTGATAATTTTAGAGGTTTCTAATGTGATGTCGTAAATAAACACATTTTTTGCGCTTACATTGCAAACGCTGGCTGAACCCCGCGAGATATATCAAAATAATGTACCTACACAGTCGCTGCTTAAATACTAAACGGTCATATTTCAAAATTTCTGTTTTTTCAGAAGAGCCAATCAAAGTTTTAAAAAAATATTTTTTTAATTTCTGAGAAATTTTTATTTTTATTAGTTATGAGTTTTGGATCACTATAAGCGTAATTTTAAGCTGTATCTATCTATATTTTTCGTTTTGCTGTAACTTTAACCTATTGGCGTAAAATACCACATGTGTCCCTTTTGCATATAAAAAAATATTTAAACGTAAATTAAAGTTATCGATAAAAGGCCACATATTATACAAAAATAAGAGTTTTCTTTAGATTTTTCCTTCACTTCTTCGTCTGATGTAAAAAACCTATTAATAAAACAAATATTATACAATATCGAAAGCATGCTAATATTTTTTTTTGATAATACTAAAAATAATTCGCTATTTATTTAAAAAACCAAAAACTATTTTTATACAAAGTTATTGGGGCAAAATAAGAGGTAATTTAATGTTGATCTCTAAACTGAGTTCAACATTATTACTAGCTACACAAAAATAATAATAAAGTCACTATAAAGGCTTCATAAATATATTTAACTACAAGTATATAAGTGTTTAATAATTAATAAAACTATATATTTTCTGCTAAATCTGTCTTTCTAAAAATCAATGAGTACCTAAATCACAACCCAGTTGTTATTAACTCAAACATATTAATCACTTCGTCATCTTTATAATTTCAGCCATAGAACATTCCATTGCTAAACATTAGCCTTCTTCGTAAAATCAATTCTAATGATCTATTTCGTGCAGTGTGCACCCAATGCCTCCCAGCAACCTTTATCAGGTCATCTTTCCATTCATTCTACATTTCTACCCAACGACCATCAGTTCTTTAAGCCATGTACCTACCCCGCTCACAGCCGCGTCAACTAGCTACTCCTCTTGGGTATGTCGGTGACTTTAGTTCGTATACGGATATAATAACATCTCCGTCTAACGCTTCTCTTCAAAGAAATCGCTTTCGTACACTGCTCCTGCACCCGGACTGACACGGTGGCGTTGTTGTACAAGCATTTCAACACTACAATGTATTGGTAGTCAATACGGCACCGCTGGAATAACCATAGCTTTACACAGGTTTCCACTGAATTAAATTATTTTTCGTAGTCTACAAACGCTAAACATAACGACCGATTATTAGATAGATTATTATCTCTATTAATAAGCTTATAAATTTAGCGTATTACATCGCTTTAAATTATGTTAATATTTTCTTAATAAGTTCTTTGATTATTTCAAATTTGTTTTATCTTGAATAGTAGGTACAGTAATTTCCAACAGTAAGAGATTCCAAGTCAAAAATGTCGCCATGTTTAATTTTTTTGACATAATAACCAAGAAATGGCATTTATGTCTTATAAATTATATTAGAATTCACGTAAAAATAATATTCTACGCAAACGCATTTCGAAATGTGGTACTTATGTATAAAAAGCAATATTTTAACGAACTAAAATTATTATTCAAAACAAACGCATTTGAAATGTGTATAGAAAACAATATTGTACTAATATACATTTTATATTCAAAGCCGACGCATTCTAAAATGTGGCACCTTTGTTTAATAAATAGTATTATACATACGTTTATTTTATACTCGATACGGACACATTCTAAAAAATGGCACTTTTGAATATAAATTTTAATTAAAAAACCGGTAGTTTTTTGAAATGTGGCCCTTTTGCATATAAGCTATGCGCGCTTCTGTCAAAAATCAAGTCGCAATTGATAAAATGGCAGTTTAGCTCTGAAGTTTGCCTGCAAAGTGCAAAAATGCTAAACAGACACTTGTATGTTTTAGTTATTTATAGTGTTATAATTAAAAGGATCAAATTTTTATTATATAAAATGACCATTTTAGATCACGTTTTTGCACTAAAAACGATTTTCACATTTTTTGATTTGTGACACTTTAGTATTTAAGCAGCGACCTGTACTACAATTGTAAACGTCTACAAAAACGTCTGACTTCATCATCAGAACAGCTCGCTGTCACCATATTATTGTATTGTGACCAGAACTAAAAGATGCAAAATCTCAGCTCAATCGGAAATGGTCGAAAAATAACTTGCAATTATTGAAAGTTACAAAAAAACAAACAAACATTATACTAACAGTGCTAGTCGATAATAAAACTTGTACAAAAGGACAGTTTTTATTCTGGGAAAAATAAGTTGTGGATTTTTACCATCATATTAAAAATTATTCAAACGCTAGAGCTTGGGCTGCGACACAGATTGGAAAATAGTTATTACGAGCGGTGGACTACATGTTTCAAAGCGGCGTTGTCGCTCTGTGCTTTTGCGTCACGCGGCTACAGGCGACGTTGCCAGCTCTCCAAGCGGGAGAGAGCTTATGACAGTTATTGGGATTTCTGGATATATGCAATTTTCGTAAAATTGACTTCCCTTGACTTTTCGATTGGTCGATACATTTTTGTCGGTTTTTTTTTTAGTTTTTAACGTAGGGTGAGAGCGATGGTTGTGGGCACTATAACAACATTTTGAATTTCAAATAAACGGTTTATATTGAAAAACTGATTATAACGACGATTTTTAAACAACATAGAATAGCAAGGGTTTTTTAACAGCGATATTTATTTATTAATTATTCATATTTAAGTAAATAGACAAAACGGGAAATATTTAGTTGTGATCAATCAAATCTAGAGGTATAACGCATCACAACTATCACTAATCAAAACAAGCCATATACAAAAAATTGTATTAACTATAGATTTACTATATATATATATATATATATATACTACTATATACTATAGAGCCTACCCGGGCTGCGAGCGCCCGCACTGCGCCTGCGACAGTTACAGCCGCACCTTCAGCACCTGCATCTTTTCGCATGGACATTGGCCAAGAATACGATAACGTCACGCAACGCGCGAAGCCCCGAAGCCAATGCCACTGCCTCTCTGCTGACATTATCCGTGAAATTATAAGGGAGGAACTAGACAGGAAATTCACTTCAGTTTTGTTTCGATCGTAATATCTTCTGAATGGAATGTCCGATTAATAAAAAAGCTGACCAATATCAGACATGATAACCATACCTTCGTATAAATCCTTATCCAAATAAATCATTTCATATTGAAAACTGTTTCAATACCAATATACCTATAACTTTTTGAATTACTCAAATCGGACATTCCATTCAGAAGATATTACGATCGACACAAAACTAAGCGCCGAGACCCGCGTCGCGGTCGCGGTCGTGACGATGTGACGTCATAGTGTAAGCGCTAATCTTAGAAATTCAAAAACCGGCCAAGTGCGAATCGGACTCGCGCACGAAGGGTTCCGTACCATTATCTATAAAAAACAGCAAATAAACACGTTTGTTGTATGGGAGCCCCATTTAGATATTTATTTTATTCTGTTTTTAGTATTTGTTGTTATAGCGGCAACCGAAATACATAATCTGTGAAAATTTCAACTGTCTAGCTATCACGGTTCATGAGATACAGCCCTGTGACAGACAGACAGACAGACGGACAGACGGACAGCGAAGTCTTAGTAATAGGGTCCCGTTTTTACCCTTTGGGTACGGAACCCTAAAAAAGGGCTTCAACTTCTCGTCGTTATAAGTATAGGTACCGCCTATCATGTTTTACAATTCATTTTTGTTTGAGTTCCGGTGTAAAAACATGAAGATATGGTTTTGTTTAGGAAACAATCTAAAATAAATTTAAAACCAATATAGCATTGAATACTGACCATTAATTAAAAATTTTTAGGAGTGACTACAATATTCACTTCATTCTGGGATGTTCCCAAAGATTCTCCGGAGAAAGCTGTGTTACTTATAAGGAAAACTGAAACTATTCAATGAAAACAAGCCTGGTGGAACAGCTGGATAATAGAAATTAGTTTGTAAACATGACAATAAACCAGAATATTGATTATTAACACTTTATTACTTCATTTCCTTTCTAATCACATAAAGTTATCATCGCTTCTCATGGTTTTTTACAGCCAGCTAAGTAGGTAGGTATACCGGATTGAG
Organism: Hydriomena furcata; assembly: GCA_912999785.1. Lineage (NCBI taxonomy): Eukaryota > Metazoa > Arthropoda > Insecta > Lepidoptera > Geometridae > Hydriomena > Hydriomena furcata. The sequence continues at coordinate 3,693,859 of OU538828.1, read as the reverse complement.
ACAATGTAGGTTGTAGGGTTTTTTTTATCCAATCTAAGTTATGTTTAAGAGTATAATAGAAGCACAATAATATAACAATATCATACATATTATAAAAACACAAAAAGTCAGAGCTCTTTTTTCTTGGTGCTTCCCTATGTAGACTATTTTTGTTCAAAAGCCCGATGAATACATCCATAAACATTCTATAGACCCGGAGCACATAATATGACTTGAAGTTTGTATGATTATAAATCGCAATAAAGTAAATTCCACTGCCTGCAAAGTGAACCCAGAAGACAGTGGAGCAGTACCACGCTGATTACGAGTTTCTTCTCCGCGACAGTGAATCCTTCGTCGACCTTCTGCGAGCCACGGGCTGCCCTCGACCGGCAGACAGTTGAGGCTGGCGGGACACCCAGCGCGTAACTCTTCTTCTGCTCGCTTGGCTTGTGAAACGGTCTCAATATTCGCGTCATTTATTTATGCTGACCGGTGTTGTATGTATGGCATTGGTTGACTCCGCCGCGCCAAGGATTTGCGTTTTGCACTGACTTTGACATAGGTACATATAAAATGCCGGCTCTGTTTACATAAACATTTGTTCTACTTTTTTTTTATGGAGTCTGTAGTCAGTGTTACCATATTTACCGTTCCGACTTGGCAAATAGAAAATAGAGTTGGACGAGATGCCCAGACAACATTTTTTTGCTGTATTTATTTGGTTATTTCATTGATTGCATGTACACAAAGTTTTTGTCTTTGAAAACCCATAAAAAAACATCCTGATTTGCCGCGGCGCGCACCTGATTAACTGACATTGACATAACACATTCCAAGTTTTTATAGTTCATCTGTCAAATCGGCATGTACCTAGCGTACTGACCTCTATTGTATAATAGAGGTCAGTGACCTAGCGAGTTGAGTAGTCACGTATGGAATGCGTAACTACTGCAAAATGTGGGCATGTGCCAAATATAATGTTTGGCCGTGCCTCTAACTACCCCCACCAGATAGTAAAGCCTATTACCAGCCTACGTAGGTACCAGAAACGCGATCTCATAAAAACTGTCGATAATATTTACGATAAGCATACGCCATCTAGAGCTTGCCGTTGTCAACTGTCAGTGTCGTTTCGGCCGCGGTTTTCAGAACTTACCGCGCCTTAAGTATGTATTTTTTGTAAATGCATACTTACCCAGGCAGAGAGCAAACATCTACGTCACAAATACTTGTTCTTTGTGTAAATTGAACCCACAACCTACAGCGCACAAGGCGTTACTATCAACTGAGCTGAGCAGGACGAGGCCAGCAAAAAGGGCTTAAAAAATAGTACTCCGGCACTCAATTGATTTTTTCATGTTTTCAATCCAGTCAAATACGTCCTTATTTGAATTCGGCGGGGTTTGGTAAATGTAAAATAATTTCATGCTAATTTAATGCATAAAATATATTTACATAGAATATTGAAAGCAGTGTAGGGTGAAATTATTTGCATCCAACTATTTGCATACCTATGTACGTCACCTGGTGGACAAAGGCTGTCTACGCAAATGATTATGAATATGTATGCGGCCTGTATCACCTATTCAATGACTCGGTCAGCTTAGTACCTACCTACACATCACAAAACAATCGATAAGCTGGTATTATATTTGTTATCTCGATTTTACATCCAATCGCGATCAAACATACGAGTAGGTCATCATCATCATCATCCTAACACTTTCAGCTATTCTGATCCCACTGTTGGGCATAGGCCTTTCTTTGATTGTGTCATTCGCCTCTATTTTTTGCGAATCGGACTCATATTATACGACCAGCTTTTTTTACGATGTCGTTGACCCATCTTGCTGGCAGACGACCTAAGCCCCTTGTTCCATCTCTGGACTACCATTCGGTTAGAACCCTGCTCTACTTGTCATCATCGCGCCTGGCCGCGTGTCCTGCCCAATTCCACTTAAGCCTCATTATTCGTTTGTTAACTTCTTACATTTTAGTTCTCTTCCAAATTTTGATTTTGGAGACTCGTTTTAGCAGTGTGACTCGTATGTACCTACACTACATGCTCGGATGTAGTGTAGGTACATACGAGTGGATCCATCCAACTTGTTTCTGAGATTTTTGCTCGCTTCGCTCGCTAAACAACCTCTGAGTCCTGCAAATTTATTTAACGTAGAGCGCTTAACTTCTCTGCGTAGTCTATTTAACTTTGATAAATTGTATTATGATACTTTGTGTTGGTATAACTCTGTGGGAACTGGTTAATTTCGTTTGGCTAAAAGATTTTTATAATCTTTTATTAATATACTTTTATTTTTATAAATTGTGTATCCGTTAAGTAACAATTTTTTTGATGAATGCAGAATCGTTTTTTCTCAATAACAGCAAAACATACAGTTTTGTTTTTTATAACAAACATAACTTATGGATATAATCTAGATAAATTAAAGACAGAAACACAATTGATGTAACTTTTCTCGATAGATTTATTTTCCAAAGTTGGCTCTTCAAAAACACTAGTTTCGTTTCTAATCAAAACTATGAATAGCTAAATAGTTCATTTTTATATAATTCGTTAGATAATTATACTAGCTACCTAAATTAAAGACAATTTATTTTTTTAATTTGATTATTTTCAAGATAATGCAGTTTTATCACTTTTTTCGTCTTATCCGGGTAGACTCAGCCCATACAAAACGTCAAAAATTTCACATATCACCTTAAGGCCTCATATTTGTTTTTGCATAGTTTTCTGAATTTCATTCTTTCCACGTAATTGCAGCTAAAATAAAATTTGTTAATAGTTGTTTAAAAAAGCTTAGTAAATTATTTTGAAGTTGTTAAAAATTGGCCCAAAGTCTTTCTAAGTAAGCGTCACTCCGCTGACGAAGACTTTTTACGCACACTTACATACACACTTAAAGTCAGCGAAGGTTTGAGGGTATCCAAGATTAAAAATAAGATTCTTCAACTAAGGAAACACGTTTATTTTTCTGACTCTTGTTTGCATTTTTTCTCCGACTGATTATGCAATCAACGCTGAATTGGAAAAACAGCGGTCTGTTCGCGGTATTAGCGGTATTTGCCCCTTTCTGATTTTGTCTACAAATTCATAAAACTTGTAGATTTTTCCCCTTTTTTGGAATCATCTACATTTTATACGTTGTTGCCAGAATAATCTAATGGTAAAATACGAACTGTAAAAGCGCTGAAAGATTCTACTATAGGGCATGCACAAAAGGCATGTTGGCTACTACGTTGGTTTCATATGACAGGTTAAGGTTGCGTGGGTCCACCTACCAAAAGCTAATTACACACTTTTGTACTCATATACGAGTACAAATTGTATACTCATTTATTGTACTTTTGACTGACTTCACAGCTCAGTTGGTAGTTGCTCTGCCTTCTGCGCTGTAGGTTGTGAGTTCGCATCCCACCCAGGATAAACACTTATGTGATAAACATAGATGTTTTTTCTGTATCTGGGTGATAATAAGTATGTTTTTACAAAAAAAATGTATATAAGTATTCTATCAGTTATTTGGTTCCAATAGTATTTACAAGCTTTGCTTATTTTGGGGCTAGATGGCGATGTGTGAAATGTCCACCAATATTTATTTATATTTATATTTTAATTAGCTAAGAGCTCATACACACGAGCGGCACGATGTCGACGGCAGTTTACTATTGTATTAATATAGATAGCTATTATTTATTTTAAATAGAAATACGGCTAATTACCACGTTTTTCTTTGTATTGCTGACGTTTCGAGACAATTCAGATGCCGTTGATCGCGGTCGCGGGCGATGCTCATGATGAAGAAAAACGTAGTAATTAGCCGTATTTCTATTTAAAATGATTAACAACCACGATAGTTTTAAAGCTATTATTTATTTTATTGTTATTCTGAGAGAGCCGTGTTGGAAAGTGCCTCAACCTTTGAAAATTGTTGGTTGAATAGTTGAAAGAAAAAAAATCGTAAGGAAACCAGGTAGTTAATATTCTCATAAGTGGCGCTGGGCTTTTAAACTGTCACATATGGAATACTAATAAAACGTGTCTCTAAATACTCTCTCTTAGATTTCAAGTTCCATTTCAGTTTTTTTGTTATTCTAAAAGAAAAACACCCAACAGTTACGTAGGTACATCAGAAGTACGAATACCGTGGTAAATCAACACCCACACTCAGAACAAATATTTGCAGATCATGCAAACATCTGTCCCGCCACGGGAATAGAGCCCGCATATATTGCGTCTCAGTCGGGCTCCACCACGCTTGCGAGGTCGTCAATTCTGATAATTAGATTCGTATTTGAGATAAGGCAATAAATGTTTTTGAGTACCTACTCGTTTAATTATAAAGATAACATCTAAGATAAGCTTCTTTGTTTTAATGCGCATTATTATTGTCTCAATATTTCTCAAAAACGTGTTGGCTGGCTGAGTGGGAGAACCTTGACTTTCAATCAATAGGTCTAATCTTTGAATAGGTCGTGGGTTCGAAATCTGTCTAGGGATCAATGGATTTTTTTATTCAAAAAATGAATATTATTGGACGTTACGTCCTCCGAACGGGGAAGGAAATCATTTGGAGAATACCAGTTGGAATTCTTATAAGCGGCGATGGACTTGCAACCTGTCACGTATGGAATTCAACTGCGAAATGTGGGCGTGTGCCTAATGTAATGTTTGGACATGCTTCTGACGATACATTGGGATTACAGTCGTGATTCTACATCTATTAAATACTAGCTGACCCGTGCCCGCTTCGCTGGTCGACAGATAGTTTCACATCTGGTATTCCACTCTTCAAAATAAATTGTAGCCTATATGTTGCCGAGGACTAATAAGTATAAAACAAAAAAAGTTTCATTAAAATCCGTCCAGTAGTTTTTGCGTGAAAGCCAGACAACAGACAGACAGACAGACAAAAATTTCAAAATGTTTTTTTTTGGCTTGTGTTACTTGTAAGGCCTCTAGGAGTATTTTTTTTAGTTTTCATTCAATGTACAGAATTGAACTCTTCTACAGTTTTATTATATGTATAGATATGTATAATTTATCTCTATTTTCTCAAAAACTTTAAGTTTAGGGGTGCGTTTTCACTGACGCGGCGCTGGGCGTAGTGGAGCGAAACAGACAAGAGCACAGTGCACGAAAAAAATTAACAAAAAATTACGAGCACTGTGATTGGTCTATTTACGGTCCACTCCGCACAGCTCCGCGTCAGAGGAAACGCACCCTAACTGCCGACTTGAAGCGAGAATTATAGGTAAGTATAGGATTACAATACATTAGGTAGGTAATAAGAATTATTGAAGCATAACAACTTCAAAACAAGGTTTACAACTTCTTAGTTGGTAATTCTTAATAGACCCCTTTAGCTTTAATAGTTACTGAAAGTATCAGCTGCGATCATCGACCACATAACCCAATAGACGCCTAATGGCTTCTTTTGGCTCTTCTTTTCATTATTATTATTTCTATGGATGTATTTGTTATTGAGATTTATCTTGTATTATTATGTACCAAAATATTTCAGGCACGATTGTATGATTGTTTATGAATAAATAACTGAACTGAACTGAACTTTTCTTGAAACAAACAATTCTGACAAAACGTTGAGGTTTGCGAGTCTAGGGGAGCGGTAAAAAATGAAATCTAATTAGCCGATTCAATGTCATAGCCCGCTCGGTGGCTTACACAGGATCTGTAGCCCATATGTTGTCTATAAGTGTTCGCCTTGCATAAGGAGTCTTGACTGTGTGGTTGATGACTGCGCCAAACGGACGAAGTCGCACCTTAAGAATACCGTTTCGCAATTTTGTTTCGGAACCCTTACAACATGATCCAGTATTCAATTGTAACTTAGAATTCTAACAATACGAGTAAATCTTAGATGTTCAGTTCGTAGCTAAAGTTCTATTGTTAGCGTTGATTCTCAAGGGGATGAGCTGAGTGTTAGTGGTGGATGGATACGGAGAGTGAGCCTCTCATAACAATAGATGTATATACAAGAGGACTTATCGAAATGCTCGATTTTCAGGTTTGGGCTTAGAAACGAATGCGCAAAAGGAAATTTAAAGATCTATATCTCTGTTGCTTCTAGGAATCTACGTGTTACAGGTACATAGGGGACGATGGGGGAATTGCGGACGCTTAAGCGGAATTACAAATAAAACTCAAACTATCAATAATAATCAGTCTGTCTTTATTAATTATTAAACTATAGCTATTCACCTATCAAATCAACATTAGTTATTATACGAGATCAATCAACATTTATTAAACTTTAATCAAAAACAAAAACATATACGTCCGTAATTACCCTTAGCCCTTGGGGTAAATACGGACCAGTCTGATTTTTATTATTGGGGGTAATTACCCAAACGAGTTAGAAAAACCATCAAAGCAAACGGTTGTGTAATTTACTTGTCCTCAATATCGCATAATAATTAATGTAATTCCGCTCAAGCGTCCGCAATTCCCCCATCGTACCCTACCGTCAGAATCTGTAACCACTCCAGTCATAGCACGGTCCCGTAGTCATAGTTTCATGGAAAATTACACAATTTTCAATTTTATGAAACTAAATTATGAACCTACGATTTTTATATATGCTTTTAGTGTGGTGTGTTTGTGGTAGGGATATAAGAATAATACTAGGTATAAACTCCTCAATTTCCGCAATAATGTTGTCACACAATAATAAGAACAAATGATGTATGATTATTTTACCCATACCTGAAACTCAAAATTAATACCATGGACAATAACGTTGATGCAACAATAATATATTGTATAACTAGCCGACTTGTCCTGCTCAAATTTCAATAGTCGCATAGAAAAAGCACTTTCAGACAACTTCCAATATTTTCCCTATATTGAACATTCACTTTATTATCCTGATAAAATAAATTACGAATTTTGGTAAAAATTAGTATCAATTGGTAGTAAAATTGATGCCAGATTTTTTAGTAGGATTCAACCTTTTTGGTACGCGTAACGCATTCTGCGTTGCTATGACAACACAATGTTTTCAGTCTGAGATGTCAATTTTTTTGCACACTAACTCCATCTATACCAAAATCCTGTTTGCGTTTTTATTATTTAGAGGTTGTTCGGATTATAAGTGATTTTTTTATCAACATAATACAGAAAATTAATTTCATCTTTATCCGTTCTGTCTTTTAGGATTGCTTAGGACACAAACATATTTACAAACTCACAAACTTTCGCATTTATAATATTATTAAGTTAGGATATATACGAGTAGCATTTGGTATTCAAACATAGGGTTTCTTTTTATCTGGCTAGCACTTGGAGGACCACGCCCGGAAGCTAGCTCCTTAAGCATCTATGTTTTAAAAACTACAATTATATTATCAGGTTTTTTTTTATAATTAAGTAATTAATTCAGTTGGTCAATTTATTAGGATTTTCTCGCCCGACTCGTACTTGACAGATATGTTTAAGATGCTTAACATAGTTGATCTGAAAATACCCTTAAATATTATAATACTTTTCTACAAATATTTATATTAATGTGTAGGTATTAGTATGTGTTGGCGTTGCTTTAATAAATAAATAAACCCGTTAATACCTTTGCAGCGGAACTCGTGGGCACTTTGGAAGTAAACCCGGCAGCAGACTTGGAGCAACTGCGCTCCCTCGTGCAGAATCTCATCAAAGAATCTCAAGCGTACTCGAGCATCGTCGACTGGTGGTTCGTCGATTGTAAGTATATCTTTTTATCACTCGATTTTCTCGCTGTAAGCCTGGTGGTAACAAATATTATGATGTTAAATTTAATAGTTTTCAACAATGTTGTTATAGATTACATTAGTTACGTATGTAATATTATAAAAAGATCTAGTTTAAATTCACAACTACAATCCTGTTGAAGTTAAAAAGAATTCACTACATAATATTACAAAAAAAAATACAAAAAATCGAATGGCCTCATAGTTGTGGGTACCTAGTAAGCTCTGCATTCTGCGTTGTGTGTTTTGGTTTGATTCCGTTCCGTTCAGGATTAACATCTGTATGATGAACATAGTTGTTTATTCTGTATCTGCGTGTTACAATATAAAAAGTATTCAAAAAAGTAATGGTATAAAAGTATTATAGCAGTTACCTGCTTACTATAATGTAAAAGTTTTTTTGTTTTAAGGCGAGTAATTAATGTGTTTGATGAATGCAGAATCGTTTTTTCTCAATAACCGTAAAACATACAGTTTTGTTTTCTTATGACAAAGATAACTTAAGGATATAATCTAGATAAATTACAGACAGAATCACGATTGGTGAAACTTTTCTCGATAGATTTATTTTCCAAAGTGGGCTCTACAAAAACACTAGTTTCGTTTTTAATCAAAACTATGAATAGCTAAACAGTTATTTTTTATATAATTCGTTAGATAATCATACTAGCTAAATAAATTACAGACAATTTCTTTTTAAATTTGATGGTTTTCGAGATAATGCAGTTTTATCACTTTTTCTGTCTTATCCGGGTAGACTCAGCCCATACAAAATGTCAAAAATTTAACTTATCTCCTTAAGGTGGCTGTTAAATTTATGACAGCTCGCATTTTTTGTACTCGGTCGTATTCTGTGGCCGCACACTAAGAATAGTGCAAACGCACACATTGAAGCTACTTCACACTTCATTTACCAAGACTAAATAACTAGTCTTGATACTTGAAAATATTTGGTGCAATAGGTATGTCATATTTGTATAAGTAGGTATGTACTTAATAATTTTATAGGTTGCACTTGACAAAATGAAAATTAATATATATTATAAGACAGGTTACAAATCGTAAAGTGCTACTACACAGTTACTAATATTTGACTGTGCAAAAAATATTTGTTAGGTACCTACTAATAAAATACATTATGACAAAACGGTAAGTATCGTTTTTTTACAAGCTCTTATTTAACTTGCAGTTTATGTACATATTTATGTATGTATGTTTGATAAGGTGGAATCTTGCAACTTAATTTTAAGCAGTTATCCCCAATCGATTGAGCTGAAATTTTGCATACATAATATGGTGACAGTGAGTTGATCTGATGATGGAGTCAGGAGCTGTTCAACGGAACCCTTCACTAAATAGTCGAATTGAGGCAAAACTTTGCATACCTATCAATCTCAATGACAATGTAAAATTATGGTACTAGCGAGCTGGTCTGATGATGGAGGTCGGATGTAGCCATCGGAACTCCTCAACTACACAACATAACCACGTCGCGTTTGGGCTCGTTATTTTTATCTTGACGAGAACTAGAGCACTAGACATTACAAAAGCTTGATTTAAAAAATATATTTTTAATAAAAAAACTTATTGTCATCTATGATCTATGATCTTGTCTATGATCTCGAAGATCCATAGACCGCGCGTAGCGAGGGTCAACAAGTTCTGGAATTAAACAGTTATTGTAAAACTTTACTAAATAACCCTCCATAATATTTTCTTTCCAGATAAATCAAATATGAATTTTTAAAAAGAGATGACCAGCTCTTTTTAAAAATTCATATTTTCCATTATATTTGTACTAAATGACAATGCAATACTTTTTAAGACCTATCCAAAGACATGGAGAGTATGCGAGAAAAAAAAACATCTGAAAATATGTATTTATTTCTACCACATTGTCGGCGTGACTAATGTATATTCATGCCAAATTACAGCTTTCTAGTACTAAGAGTATCTGAGCTAAGCTGCGGACGAATGGACGAAAATGGCAAAACTATAAGGGTTTTTTGTAAACTACGAAACACTAAAGAGCACTTTCAGTATTTAGAATTAAACAATTTTTCAGGACTCTTTATTTTTTTTTATATATTTAATTATTTGCATCATGTACTTAAACATAAGTATATGCCATCAAAAACAACTTGTAAAAATAAAAATAAAAAGCCAATTCTGGCAACGCAACTCAGTTTCTTTTTTTGTCTTTTTTTTGTTGGAACTATGCTCGTGTGTAGTAAACTTAACTTGTGAGATATTGTATAAGTAGCCTAAGATGACCAGAGATAATCTGTCGATGTCAGTCTCTCTTCCCTGTTCGCTTGTTACGGCTGGTCGTGTTCTATATCTCTACAATAAAGAATCCATATATATCACCCAGATCGTGTATAATTTAACCAAAAACCCATCAGTTCTTCTATCGTAAAAAGTTGTGAGATTTCAATGTCTTTCTGTCTGTCTAAAAAACCGGCCAAGTGCGAGTCGGACTCGCGCACGAAGGGTTACGTACCATTATCTATAAAAAACTGCAAAAATAACTCGTTTGTAGTATGGTAGCCCCACTTAGATATTTAATTTATTCTGTTTTTAGTATTTGTTGTTATAGCGACCACAGAAATACATCATCTGTGAAAATTTCAACTGTCTAGCTTTCACGGTTCATGAGATACAGCCCTGTGACAGACAGACGGACAGACGGACAGACGGACAGCGAAGTCTTAGTAATAGGGTCCCGTTTTTACCCTTTGGGTACGGAACCCTAAAAAATGGCCTGAACTGCTTCGATAAAAGGATAGTACGACTGTGCCGCTTTTTTGCTTGACTTGGCGGGGGCACTACCGTGCCCCCAGATAAACCTTGCTTTGATAATAACAAATACCGACCTTTTTAGAAGGTTCAACATTTTTGGTTCAATGCGTATCGTATCATTCGTCAGTCATTCATCAGTCGTCAAAATTGATTAATGCTAGATTTGTTGCACACCAGCACTCGGAGTCTTTTTATAGTTTTGAGGATGTTTTTTAATTAAAAATAGCCTATTTATAAGCTAGAGGTATATTTACATCGACAGCAAATCAACATTTATATTTATTTAATAGGACTAATTAGGGACACTTCAAAAACCACAGCAAAAGACGTTGTCCAGAAAGTATTATCACTAAAATGGAAATAGGCCGGGCACATCCAAAGATTACAAAATGAGAGGTGATCTAAAACAATTATGAATTGGGACCCAATACATAAAAAACGAAGAAGAGGAAGGCCTCTGCCATGCGATGGGATGATGACATCGTGAAAGTAGCAGGCAAAACATGGAGCAGAGCCGCTAGAGATCGGGAAAAATGGGTAGAGCTGGAGGAGGCTTTTACCGCTGAAAGCGGTCCTTACACATAATTTTATATACCTATGCATAGATACATATTTAAGTTATTTTATATTGTGCAAGGAAATAAAAGCTTTTATTATTTATTATTAATTAGGGACACAACCAGGTTCACATGTTCCTGAAATTTAATATTTTTATTAAAATAACAATCAAATACGAAACATCGGCTTATTTCGATTTTGCTCCGACGCGACGTATGCAAAAAGGTAAAACCGTATACTATTATCATATTGTTTCGAAACCAAACTCGATGAAACGCATCTTCTACAAAAAAAAACCATCCAACTCTTTCAACAAATCATGCATTGTACCTAACCTTCATCTGTGTGGCTTGCACTAAATTCTTCAAGGCAATATATTATACAAATGTTATCATTAGTTTTGCATGTCCAGTATTTTACCCCGGTATACCATTATGTAAGACCTCCTCTAAATTCGAAGAAAAATGTAACGTGGACGTGCTTCCCCGAGCGCGTCTGAGCGCTAACTGACGTGCCGACTTGAGGTGAATGTGAGTTTGGTATGGAAAAAATGTATGGAGAAGTTTTATTGCATTTTATATTGTTCATAAATGAAAAAGTAAATTATTTGAAAACAAGATAATGCCACGCGGTATAGAGAAATATAAAATCTACAATTTCATATTATTTTCAAATAAAAATATGCTGTGGGTCTAAAGATATTGGTACCTAACCAGATCCCATTTTTCGACATTTTCAGCGGTTCTTGCGACGGTAAAAACGTATTTTTTTGAAAATATTGTATAGAACTGGCCAGTTTTTATTATCTACTATTAAAGATGAATATATTATCAGTAATTTTGTCAATAAATTTCATTATATCCTCATAATTGTGATTCCTGGTTTTTAAATCGGTACCTGAAAATCATTGAAATACGTGTGTGAGTGTGAGCCGGGCCTTAAGCTAAGCGGATATCACCGTTCTCTACCTTTTACACACCTCTGTCATACCTCTTTTGCTTCGTTCACTCTCATTACAATTGACCTATTTTACATAATTTATGTCATTATCTGCGTAAAGTAACGGAGCGGCGGGGGCGGGGGTGACTTCAAATTATTGTGCTTTACCGGCATGTAACATGATTGTATTATGCAGCTAAAAACACACTGAATAAAAAATAGCCTTAACAGTGTTTTTAGCTCTAAAGATCCATCTTCGCTGCTTGAATAAGAATTTTAAAATTAAAATATACAATTTCCTACCACGTGGGATTTCCATGCGGAAACATAAATATAAAAAAAAAATATAATCGCATTATGTAGTTAAGGGCGCCTGTAAATCTGTTTCTTTGTGTTAAGAAAAAGAGTTTGTAATCATCTACAAATAAATAATGATGTAGACATGTACTATATGTACATGTTATACTATTATGGCTGGTGATTGTGAAGCTAAAACAATCATGGCAATAAAATTTCAATATTAATACTAAATTTGAAGCTCAGTAAATGAAACCGGTATTGAACAAATTTGTCAATAGGCTAAACCTAACAAAGCTGGGAGTAATGGGTAGGTAAATGCCGCTCGGAATTGTTTGCCAGAAGTAAATTATAATTTATTATCCAACTCTAGCCTGAATAATTAACGTATTAGGTGTACGTTGTACGGTGTATTACGAGTACCTATGATTAAAGTATATAATATGTATAACCAGGCGGTTGGTAACCGAAATCGCCATTGATGTACATCTGGACCAAAAATGTTTAACTTGTCCATTCAAAGTTTGCCTGTTAGAAATAGCTTTTATCGATAAGTTTTGAATGTATTGTAATTTATTTTTCTTATCGTTTACCTACATACAAAGATAATTTATTCTATTGATTATTATCAGAGGCAATCAATGTGATTGATTGTAAATATACAAAAATTCTATACAAAAACTTAATTTAAAGTATCGACAATTAGAGGACGTTACGTAGGAACTTTATAAAAGTTGAATTACCTATTACTATTTGGTTTTAATTAAAGTTTTAGTTGAATTTACCTTTTACTATAATTAGTATAACTTATCCGAAGCAACTCTAAAGAAAACAGCTTTGTATAGACATGCTCAATACGAGATACTCGTAGTTCTTCAAGTTAAACTATAGATAATTCAGTAAACTTTTATTATAAACTTAGAGCCAACAAATCTATCGTGTAATTCAATATTCTGCTAACCAACTTTTGGTTCCTTCGGGATGATCTAGTTTTAATTTATTCTAACTCGGTTTTGATCGAGTATAAACTGAATTCTACGTTCATCATACGTTCAATAATAAAATAGTGATTCAAAAAAATCTGTGCACCCATATTTTTTTGGCAAAAATTTGTTCAGATTAATAATATGTCACAGAAAAGGGTTTTCTATTTAAAGACTTTGTCTGTCTGTTTTACTTTTTACTTTTAGTCGAAACACCGTATTTTACTCAGAAAAATATAGTAAATTAGATTGAGTTTGTATCCAACATCTAAAAGCTCTGAGACCAAGGAATGACCGGAGGTAGAATTTATTTATCTATACGCTATATAGAAATCAATTTACGTATTAGATTTTTGCGAACGAAGTCGATCACGGTTACAGCTAGTTTTTATATTCTAGGGGGATTTTGATCGATAATCACCATAAACTACGAAAAAGTAAGTAATAATGTTGTAAACTTTATAAGGCTCGTTTCCAAAATACCGATACTTACCTGAATGAATGGTTCACTTTGGTTTCAGTTTAATAACGACCATTATATCCTCCTCTATATATCCATTACTGTATCTTATAGGTTCAGATTCTAAACTTTAGAATTTAATCTTCAAAGTTTGAATGCTATTTCAAGTTGGATTACATAACAGGTTTAATACCCTGAAATTTATTCAATTTCCGTCCTCACTATAACAAAGTTTCACATAACTTTAAGTTATATAACCAAGTTGTGTTTCGCTTAATCAAGGTAAGTAGAGAGGTAGTGCTGCAATCTTGAATAATATTTCCCCGAAAAAATTACGAAGTTCCATTAAGATAATGTAATCGAGTAATCTAAACAGATGTACATTGCAGTCACTGAAAGTTATGAAATGAAAACTGAGCGCTTGTTATATTCAAGAGCAACAGATGGGCGTGTTGCATTTTTAAAATGATTGCTGTATGTTTCAAATGAAATGCTGAACACGAAAAAAACATTATTGCATATTGCGCTGCGATAACTTAGTTCAAGAGCTAAACGTATGTTAAACTACGTGGTTTCCGATATCGTCAAGCACAGATCCAATTGCAAAGCAAAAATTTAAATAGCGCGATTGTTCAAACAAACCCTATATCCTATATAATATTATAAATGCGAAAGTTTGTGAGTTTGTATGTATGTTTGTTCCTCAATCGGGCCTAAACGACAAAACGGATTAAGTTGAAATTTGCTGTAGATGTAGATATAATGCCCGAATAAATAATAGACTACTTTAAAATATTAAAAAACATCCCCAAAACGATATAAAAACGCAAAAGGAATGATTTCTGTATAGATGGCGCTGGTGTGCAACAAATCTAGACTAAAAACATCTATTCGATTATTGAAATTTGACAGGACAACGTTTGTCGCGGGTCAGCTAGTAATTTAATATGCTAAAGAACTATTTTTTGTTTTATGGCTCAGTCTGAAAACCACGTCTTCTTTCACACCACAACCTATCTACTCTCTATAGTTGAAATCTATACATATAATAAAACTGTAGAAGAGTTCAATTCTGTACATTGAATAAAAACTAAAAGAAATACTCTTAGGGGTCATCATATAAGTAACACAAGCAAAAAAAAAACATTTTAAAATTTTTGTCTGTCTGTCTGTCTGTCTGTTGTCTGGCTTTCACGCAAAAACTACTGGACAGATTTTGATGAAACTTTTTTTGTTATGTAGCTATTAGTCCTCGGCAACATATAGGCTATAATTTATTTTGGAAGATTAGAATACCAGATGTGAAACTATCTGTCCTCCAGCGAAGCGGGCACGGGTCAGCTAGTAGTAAATAAATCTATCGTTACATTTTTTGATAAGTCTTCTTTGAGTAGCCATAAGCCCCATAAACCTAATCCTTCAAAATATTTAGAAAGGTGCGTACATTTATACACCTCGAAAAGCTTAAGAGATAAATCGTCTGCGTGGTCGTGAAATCCGCACTTGTGTCCTCAAGGAGGCCGTAAGTGTTTCTCATCTGCTCGACAGAGGCACCTCGAGAGACGTGCGGCTTAGTGTTATAATCCTGTCCAACCTTTGAGATATTAGGTAAGTTGGTAAAGTTACTGAATACTCACTAAGACGGACTGATTGGCCTCAACTGGCCACACAGCTCAGTTGGTAATAACTATGCTTTCTACGCTATAGGTTTATGATGATATAGAAATGTTGTTTTTGGTAGGATTTGAATTCATAGCCGTTTTTGGATGTTATAATGTAAGTTATAGGGAACGGGAGTTATAAACAAATACCTAAATATTGGTACAAACTTTCACATATATAATTTGCTAGGATATAGTAAATTTGGTGATTTACACAACTTGTGCATGTTATACTCGTAACATTTTCAGCACAAAGATTGTAAAAAAAAATTAAGTTTGGATTTTTGTGGTTCATTCACACGATGTACCAATATTATTCAAATGAAATACACCACCAGTGCAGGAAACAACAAAAATGTATTGTGTACATATTTATGCTATATTTAAATTGGCAGGCATACGATGCGTTCAAGCGGAAGCTATTAAGAACCCATAAATTACCAGAATAATATATAATTTCAGTTTCCAGTGCCCATAAAATATGCACAATCTTCCCTCGGACTATTCGTATTTGCGAGTCTGCGGCTGTGAGGTACTCTACGGTCGGCGGAATTATATTTCGAGTGGATTGCACCACGTCTGATATGAGATGACTGCGACGTCATGTTTCATTAATTTTTTTAGGCTCTCTCACACAGATGCAATGTACAGATGCATGTAAATTGCAATGCTCAGCTGTGCTTAGATAACATACCTACACATAAAATCAACTATAGGAGCCGTACTGTGTAAGTGTACATGTAAAGATACAAAAGGTGACAGTTACAAAAATATTCCTAAATTATTCTCAAAAAATAGATGATTCATAAATAATGTAGATTTGTTTACTTTATTATAGCCGCGGATATACATAAAATATTTTATTTAAAATTTCACGTATTTTAGAGATCGAATTGTTCAAACAACAGTAAAATAAATTTATTGTCAACAGCTGTGACGGCCGAACGGTTCTTCCGCATCGACAAAGCCCAAGAGAATCTACATTTTCCCACCGACATCGGACACGAAAACATTTACATACTTGACGCCGCATTACTGACCCCGGACACTGAAACCACTGCTCATCCGGACACCACGGCAACTGCGTCTCTAGATCGGACCGGTCCTTCTGTCTCACTTGACACAACGACAGGATTGTCGGTCTCACTCGACATATCACAGAGTGGTGACACGCCGAGCGCTGGAGTTTCAATCGACGTTTTTGAATCTCATGCCAGGTGAGTACTTTGAAAGACTGTCTAATACTAATAGATTGGCAATAAGGGCAAGCAATGGGCTCGGCCGTCCATTCCACCCAACATAAAGTCAACAAATACCTTGTTCTCTCCAAACAATTATTATTGCATAGCTTATCATAAGGACTGAATTGTTGTTGTTGGATCTCCTGAATTCAACAGCAGCCTAAACCTCAAAGGGAATCTGTTACAAGAGAGAGAAATTACCATCGTGATTTTATTTATTTGCGATTCCAAATTAAGTGTATTAATAATCTTCTTTGATAATATGAATCAACATTAAAATGCTGTGCGTGCTAGCATTTTAATGTTGATTCATATTATCAAAGAAGATTATTAATACACTTAATTTGGAATCGCAAATAAATAAAATCACGTCAAATAAAGGTTTATTTGGCATGTTTCTCTCTGTGTAAAAATAATTACAGCAATTATTTTTGCTTGGATATATTATACGAGTTATTCAGAAATACCATTTTACTGTATTCACCTGAATAAACCCAGTATGATTAAATGTAAAAACATGTTACATATTTATTATGATATTAATGGCATGGTTTCGAACGATTGATTGTATTATGGGACACGCTGACTGGATGACGAGAAGGACCATACAAAATTGCGAAATATAATAAAACGAAGAAACACGATTGCTGAAGGAATAGAACACAATGATAACAAATAAATAGATTTGTCAAAGGCATTGCTATGACGAATAGAAATTCAATTCTAGATAAAAGTGTGTTCTTGAGCTTTTAAATGAAAATACATTATTGTTTTTTTTATGTCCGCTCGAACATACGAGTATACACCTACCTATTATACTAAAATACATGAACATCGCTAAATTAGCAAATTATTCTTGTACCTAGTAAGTTAGATTAAATAATTGATTGTTAAACTACCTCGTTACCCAAGTAAAACATATGTTTTCATATTAGCATCTGAATTGTCTCGAAACGATAGCAATACAAGAAAAAATGTGGTAATTAGCCGTATTTCTATTTAAAAAGATTTGACAGTTTAAATTAAAAGCTTCACTAAACGCATGGTTGAGCGCAATTTTAAAATACGGATAAACTCCATAACTTTTTTTAAAAATTCATAACTACACGTCCACTGAAATTATATTGCATTTTTATTATAACAAAGATAACTTATGGGATATAATCTAGATAAATTATAGACAGAAACACGATTGGTGAAACTTTTCTCGATAGATTTATTTTCCAGAGTTGCCTTTTCAAAAACACTAGTTTCGTTTTTAATTAAAACTATGAATAGCTAAACAGTTCATTTTTATATAATTCGTTAGATAATAATACTAGCTACATAAATTAAAGACAGTTTCTTTATTAGTTTAATGGTTTTCAAGATAAAGCGGTAGACTTAACCCATACAAAAAAAAACCAGACATTTCTCATATCACCTTAATAGGCAGGTACGATTACGTTACAGTCATAGTAAATTGATGTCTGATCATTATAACCGAAATATATAATATTCATGTCTGTTTAACGAGCGAAATGTTACGAAGAGCACGTCCGAGTGGACGTGACCCACGAGGAATAGAAGATTATTACTTAAATATTCACTTGTAAGGTGCTTACTCATAGTAGGTACGAGCAAAAGCGCTTGTGACGTATCTTGCCTAGCGGTTCTTAATAGATCGTCTAAGTTAATAAACTTTCAGTAAGGTCACAAAATGCATAGGTACTGAGCGCTAGCGTGCTTCAGAAAGAACGTTAAAAAGTCAGTCCTAGCCTTAAAAAAAATCCTTCGCCAAAGTTGGCTTCTATCTCTCACGTAATAACAAGCAAGCAATACGCGTAGCGTGAAAATACCTTCCTTTGTATTGAGGCTTACATTTACGGTAAGGAGGCAGGCAAATTGAGTTTTAATAGTTAAATGCATATTAATGTATGGTAGTGAATTTGGGTAGGTATGGCGGAAGAAACACCAGAGTAGATTAAGGCGAGTAATTAATGTGTTTGATGAATGCAGAATCGTTTTTTCTCAATAATCGCAAAACATACAGTTTTGTTTTTTATGACAAAGATAACTTAAGGAATCTAGATTAATAAAATAACAGAAACACGATTGGTCAAACTTTTCTCGATAGATTTATTTTCCAAAGTTGGCTCTTCATAAATACTAGTTTCGTTTTTAATCAAAACTATGAATAGCTAAACAGTTCATTTTGTATATAAATCGTTAGATAATTATACTAGCCACCTAAATTAAAGACAGTTTATTTGATGGTTTTCAAGATAATGCAGTTTTATCGCTTTTTCCGTCTTATCCGGGTAGACTCAGCCCATACAAAAAGTCAAAAATTTCACTTATCACCTTAAATGCAGTGTAGTAACTTTGAGAGATAGAGTAAGAAACAGTGTGGCCTGAAACATAAAATACGGCATGTTACAAGTTTGGAGAGGATGGATGATAGACGATTGGCAAAACAGGTGTATATTTATGAAGAGTATAAACGAGAGGGAGAGGAAGAGGTTACCCTCGGCAAAATTTCTGGAAAAAGGCCAGGTCAAAAGTACTCTAAACTGGCATGTACAAAGAATGTGCTGTGAATAAATGAAGCAAAAGAGGTTTGTCAGGATGCAAGTAGAGATCCATGCCTATGGAAAAAGGTGTTATTATGTTTATGTATGCATAATATACCTATATTGTAAACCTATTATCCACAAAGCGCGCTTTTCTCAAGTTACAAACATATCTGCGGGCAAGAGTTAGTTTAACCGTATAACTTACAACGCTTTGAAAGCAGAATACGAAACATTAATGTGTTCCATTAGCTTTTAACCCTCGTTGCCTCCCCATTGTAATCTGGAACTTTACGCCAAGTTGCGAACAAAGCTAGCAGGCTAGCTGTTTACAAAATCATACCTATATCATTTTGACTGCTTTGCAAACTTTCGATAGGTACTGTATGTAAATTTTACAGGGTGTATAATGATTACTTCTGAAATCTAAAACTGGATGTTCAGAACATAATATCTTAATCAATTAAAACATCGAAAAAAACTAAATAAAATGTTGTTGTTCTTTATACTATCAGATCTTACTATAACTTAGACTTACGAGTATGATACACGATGTTGAAATCTTTGTGCTTTAGTTCCGTACCCAAAGGGTAAAAACGGGGCCCTATTAATAAAACTTTGCTGTCCGTCTGTCCGTCTGTCTATCACAGGGCTGTATCTCATGAACCGTGATAGCTAGACAGATGAAATTTTCACAGGTTATGTATTTCCATTGACGCTATAACAACAAATACTAAAAACAGAATAAAATAAATATTTAAGTGGGGCTCCCATTACAACAAACGTGTTTTTTTTGCCGTTTTTTAGATAATGGTACGGAACTAATGTTTATGTATCTCACACAGTGAATCCGGCATCGGAAGTCCAGCGCGCACTTCAGAAGAGCTCCCAACCCCTCAAACACCACCTCCTGTTGCTCCAACTACTCCTAAAACAGTTTCACCATCACCTCCTACAATAGCTTTACCTCCTACACCGCCTAAAATTTCATCCCCAGCAAAAGCCCCTTCCTCCTTACCTAAAATCCCCCCCTCCCCACTCAGGTCAACGTTGGGGCCGCAAGAGCATTCACCGCCATTATGCACCAGTCCACCGGCGAGAGAACACCTCCCAAGCAACGATTCAATCGCCAAATTCAAGACGTACGTACCGAAGTAATTACTTTTGTGTCATTTATTTTGTGTGAGTTACTAATTTTAACCGATTAGATGCAGCAATTGTTAGTAGAATATTAATAGAGAAAAAGTACCTCAGAATAACCATATCGGATACAAAAAAAAAATATAAAACAAAATTTTGACCTACATGGCAGAATGAAATATTTAAAACCAGCATGTCAGGGTGAAAATGTGTGCGAACAAAATACTTTCAAAGCTTGTTAGACTGACATCATCTGTCACAAGCAAGCAACACATTTTAGCCCGACAGGATCGACTATTTCGGATTTTGTACGCTGGTGACGACAATATAAAGAAGATGACATAAATTCAGCAAAGCGTCCAAACATTGGTTTCAAAGAAAATATAATGACGGAATATCAGATAAAATTAACGATCTATTTGCTAACCACATAGAAACTGACATAAAGTCCGACTTACCCAAATTCGTACGTACATAATACACAAATTTGTTTTTACACATGAATCAAGAAAACATAAAATTGATTGGTTTTGTACAATTTGGTTGCTAGGAATCGCAAACTTGTCTTATTAAAATTGTAACTTGAATCAGCACCTACGTACAGCCCGAGACAAAATTCAGAAAAAAATATATAAATAAAGAAGTTCATAGTATTGAGAGTAGTCTATACAACATTGAAGTATTAAATTCTGGGTTTTGTTAGCGACTGTACGTCTAGTCACGCACCTCGTGCGCACTTGTGTCGATTGAACTGCACTCTACTATTCCTTTCTTTCTTCTCCTATTGCATGCAGCATTCACGAAAGACTGTTTGGACTTGATCAGGAAGTGTTTGGCTATAGGTGAGATTCACTTGTGTGTTTTTGACTAGTTTTAGTTTGGCTAGAAATATACAAGCCTAAAGAACAGTGTTCCTCTTTCAAATTCCCTCTTGTTTCTGTCTAAAAAAATACTTCCCTAAAAACCTATTAGAAAGTACAATCTTTGCCAAAACCTATTTGTGTCACCCAAAATGATTTATTTGAAATGCGGAGTTAGAAACTAAACATTGTTCCAGAAACTTATTGGAAAAAACTTCCGACTCACTCCTCAAAGCGGCTAAAATTGGCGATTTAAAATTGGTAAGAAACAAATCTAACTTTTCTTTGTCCTACTTTTTGTTTTTAAAAAGCTGCGTTTACATTTTTTCACAGGACAATTAAATACATAACTCTGTTTCGACGCTTTCCATTTACAATAATACAAGTTTATTATTAACAATAATCACGAAACGCTCGTGGCGTAGCTTTCTAATCAAATCAAGATACGTTGAGTGCAATATGGACAAGCGATCTAGTGTCCTTTATATCACTTAGCAGTGAATTCCGACTATCGGTCTCGCTATAACAATCCCCATTTCCCATCCCCACTAGCTCATACAATCTTCTTCCTTTCAAGATGAAAGAGCTCCACACAGCGGGCTATTCACTGCTATCTATCGACGCGGTTGGTCAAACCGCGTTACACATAGCCGCTCGCTACGGGCACAAGGAGATCGTGAAATATCTGATCGCTGGAGCACCCACAGCTATATTGAACATGAGAGACAACGAAAAGGGGCAGACAGCTTTGCATAAAGCAGCCTCGTATAAGAGAAGGGCTATATGTTGTATGTTGGTGGCTGGCGGTGCGTCTTTGACTCGACTAGACCACGCCGGTCTTACGCCGCGTCTGCTTGCCTTACGCGCCGAAGATCATGATCTCGCCGCCTACCTAGAGAGTGAGTCTTAATGTTAAGAAAATTAACTGTAACCAGAAAATTATTTTGTTAAAAATATTATGTATTTAGGTAGTTTTTTATTGGTTACCCAAGGCATTTATCCGAATCGTTTTGTTAATAATAATTAATTGTTTTTTGTTAACATAAATGAGGTATATGTATCAAATGTAATCATTCATACACTTTGTGTTCCTGTGTGTAGGTATTATATTTTGTACATTCTTAATAAAGTTTCAGCTTTCAGGGACTGTTTTTTAACAATATTTGTATCCAGTGAGTGTTCTATTTGTTTCATTTAAAAAGAATAGGCTTTGTTTAAACCACTTTTAACTTGATGTTCATAACCTTTCACAGTTATATATTTTATTTTTAACTTTTTAATGTCATTACAGTTACTAAACAAAAATTTGTTATTCAAAAATATGAGAACAAGCTAAGAAGCCTATTTACGAATTTTTCAATTAAATTGTGATTGTATGGACGTGCTCCTCGCATAATGTACACTGTTAAACTTACAGTAACTATTTAGCTTTTATTTGCCCAATAAACTGATCAGGCATTAGCGAACAAAAAGTTTCTAACCTAATTCGGATGTCGTGTCTATTTCAGGCCAAGAACATTTCCAATTAGTGGCTGAAGACTTAGAAACGGCAGTTTGAAGAGCAAATCCGATGATCACTCTCGGAAGGATGGTGAAACAGTTTTACAAGTTGTACCAATGTGAGTGAAACTGCGTGATAATGAAGATCTTTTCCTACTTATGAAACTCAATATTTGTATATTTCGATTTAAATACATTAGATAGGTAGTAATATTTTCAGAAATTAACACCTAATAAAAAATCTGCTATTTTCAGGTGGAAACATAAAATAATACAATTCTATCAAAGTTTTCATACTCATATCTCTTCTAATATAAGGAGACATTCTCATTCAAATGTTTAGAAAGAAAGAGAATAGTCTCAAAAATATCTCTTAAATGATGAATTTATTATTATCCGTGGGACCCTTGATTGAATTTATACCTACTATGTATATTACCTATGTATACCTGTAATAATAATAATAATATTTTCTTACCTTGATATTTTAAGTCCGTTTAATATTTGAAACATACACAAGCTTTTAGCCTTTCATTCTCTACGAGATCAGTGTGAACAATTTGACCCGGGCTGGTTGTCTAGTAAATTATAAGCTTAATAAGTTGTAAACTTTTATATTATTATGCTAAAGACCCCAGGTAATTTCAGACATAGTCTATAACGGGTGGTGAGCAGTATTATCGAGTAGATATATACTTAGATAGACATACCTAGATAGACTAAGTTACCTACTAATTTCTTTGTAAAACTAGTTTCACTATATTTACTATATCTTATTATTTATTTTCCGTCCCAATTGGATCTAAAATCATTGTTAGCCCTAATTAAATTGTAAAATAGTATTTACTGGATATGAAAACAATGTTGTAAATATTTTCTAATTGTTAGACTTGCAAGTGCACACAAAACAATTAAATTCGTTGACATTAATTACTCTTATGAAACTTATTAAAGAAACATGTAAGGTTATTATCACAGTCTTAATATTTAATCTCTCTGACTTATTTGAAATTATAAATGTATTAAAAGAGATTAAATTGTATTGGCTAAGCTTTATCTTAGTAATGAATTACTTAGTTCATTTTTTGTTTGGCTTCTACTATCGTAGTATAAAATAAGATAAGATTGGGTGGGTACAATATAATTCTAATGCATATAATGCTGATGAAATCAGTATTATCAATGATCTCAATGGTTTTTAATAATAAAATTCAACGAGGGACGACTACGTGTAGTTACACTTTTTATTTATTCAATGTTTTCACAATTTAACTTTTATACTTGGTGTTTACTTTACACATTACCATTCTAATAACTAGAAATATTTATTTACAGAACGAATGTTACATCTGAAATATAATAATATATTTGCATAATTCACAAAACACAGTTGAACTATCTAAAGACCGTTGCACGCAGTCTATAGGTATCTCAACTGCAGATCACTATCGGTCGGAAGCGTATTACTCTTATATACTCGAACTATTTATTACCTTTGAAGATTGAATCACTAGACAGAAAGACAGTACAAATACCCCTAGGGTTTTTTTTATTTTTTATCAATAATTATAATCAAGAAACCAAACCAAAACGATCGGTTTGCCCTTTTGAATCTGAAGACTGTTTTTCTGAAGCGTGCAACCGATTGTTTTCATTAGTCATTGACTTGCGTGCAAGAAGAACGTGAGAAGAGAGAAACATCTCACTTCTGACACTCATTTCCTTTTAAATAATTAATGAAAAAACTTTGGCATGTAAAAATATATTCAATTTAGCGAACAGTTAGAGGGGTTAGTATTTATTTTGAATTGGGCATGTTGCAATATTCGATTCGTTTTACCGATGAAATAAATAAAAATCTTATTGCCAATACTAACGTAGTTAAAGTCTAGTGTTTACGAAATTATTCGTAGGCTTTTAGCTAGGTATTTCTTCGCAAATAAGGCGAATAAAGAAAGACAATCTGTGAGAATTCATAGTGTAAAATAAGATAATTAAAAATTACCCTAATTGTACTTTAAGGTTAAAATGCTTTCTTTGTCGCTTTCTTTATAATTCTTAGATAGGCATTTTAAAGTTTGCACTAAACGAAGACTTCGTTTTTAAAAATATTTGTCTTATATTAGGTACTTAGTATATTTTTTTGTTGAAGCGGTGTATAGTCATTCAAGCAATATTAGCCAGCTCATGGTTATATAACTAAACAGACATGTTGTACCTTGTTTATTACTTTGAGGCTCAGAGCCAGACTCATAAGATACTTAATAGATCAAAAGATAGAACAAAATGTTGTTGTGAAAAGCACTAATGATTTATCTAAACAGTTTTATACCTAATAGAAAATTCCAATTTGTTATTAGGTACAACATCATTTTTCCATGTAGTGTCCCGTGAAAGAATTGACCCTTAGTACAGTACGTTTAGACATTAGTCTTTTCAGAGGAAACACTTATAAATACTCAAGAACTAGAAATCTACGAGATCTAGTTACAAAAAAATTATTATTAGGTAAGGTACAATAACTACAAGAATAATATAGGTGTTCAAATCCTTTTTCTAAAATGGCTGGCATTACGAAATACCACCACAAAACACCTACTTATTGTATTACCTTCTTGTTATACATAGGTAGTAATTTTAACTTGACAAAATTCTGTATTGAAATCCACATAATATGCACTGATTTATCCAATACGGTCTAATATTTATCTGCTAAAATACATACGACACTTTTAATTGTATTATTATAGAACACATTTTTCAAAAATATTGAACGCCTGTACTGTATGCAAATGTTATTATATTAATTAGGTAAGGGATATGACAGTATTGTATAGAAAACTCTATCCTTTTTAATAATGTGCTTTAATCTGAATAAATATCAGTTCAATAACGTAGGTATTTTTATATTATAACTCAAGAGTAGATATTAATTAAGCTACAAAAGTAACTATGCTATTCAATTGAATATTCAATTTTTTTTGTCAAAAATCACTATCTCTATACTCACCTACTACAGATACATATGTTCTACATTTTGATTGAATATGCCTTATCTCGTTTTGAGCTTAAAGGAGAGCTTTTCTATTCCTAAGTACAAATTATTATGTTTGAATTGCATTGTACGTTTTCACCTAGCTAGGTTTCAACATTTCTTAATATTTTCTATAAAAAAACATCTTGTTGACTAGTTTTAACATTATTTATTATCGATATGGTATTACCATTGTTCTATTCTGTATATTTTGTAGAATGCCAGAACAGTCGGTCAAAGTACATAAAGTGATGTTATTCTTCGTTATTCAAACTGTAATGGTGTTCGGAAAGCTATTTTGAACTCAAGATCGCATTTTATTGTGTGATCTCCATGTACTATTCATACTTTTAAAGCTTTATTATCGCAACTCTAGAATACTACTTTTAATTAAATAATGAATTTTACACTTGTATTCCTATAGCTAATATTTTTAATACAAAACAATCTCAGCGTATACTTTATTGTAAACTCATTAGGTACGTTTAAGGCACATTTACACCAGATTTACACCTTTGGCACCTAATCAACTCGGTCGACTTCGGCTACGAACCGATTCAACAAACGACTAGGTGCTTACAGCGACCTTTGGATCGGGTGTAAATGAGTTTTTAGCGACTTTAGATAAAACAGTAGACTTAAACAATACCTACCTTTACCAATGTGTTTACTTAGTCTTTATCAGTAAAGAGTGTTTTGTAAGCACATTTATAATTCTGTATGTACCTTAATTATATTGTTGCACTCAATAAAGTCACTATTTTAAAGAAAATAATTAAATGAAGTACACTGGTTGAACAATAAATAAATTGAATGATACATTTGAGTTTTATTTGTGTCCATATCGTAAATATTCTACGTCACGCAAATGTTGCATCGTTGTTCTAAACTAGGTGGGTATCTTTCTCAGTCTCTTTAACGTCAACGAACTTTTCAACTCGAAGACCACATTAGAATTAACAATTTATGAACAAGACGATAACAGTTATATCTTACCTACTTTACCTACTAATATTGTATACCCAAAAGTTTGTGAGAATGTTCGAACCACAACTCAATCACGATTTGGGTGAAACTTGGCTTATGTCCTGAAATAATATATAGGCTACTTGCAATCTAGATCTAACGCGAGCAAAGACGCGGGCGGAAGCTAGTACTATATATTTTACCGCTACACTTATTTAACGTTCATGCGTGGCTCATGGGCCGGTCAAACGTTGGAGGCGTGGTGATACGACCATATCTATAATTACCTACTTACTTACTCGCACCTACCTAATTAAACTTTGATAAGACGTATTAGTAATTAAATAATCTCGCATATTAATCCTGGCTTAAACATCATAAGTGAATTTGGGATATTTGTCAAAAACTGTGGAATGCATTTATATTCATACTCATATTTTTTATTCTTAATCTATACTAGCGACCCGCCCCGGCTTCGCACGGGTAGCATGTTATTATACATATAAACCTTCCTCCTGAATTACTCTATCTATTAAAAAAAACCGCATCAAAATCCGTTGTGTAGTTTTAAAGATATAAGCAAACATACATACATACGCGGGAAGCGGAAAGCGACTTTGCTTTATACTATGTAGTGATTAAAGAAAGTCGTGTTAGTTACACTATTTATAACTCAAGAACGGTCCAGCCGATTAGGCTGAAAATTGGTAGAGAGGTACCTTAATACCAAGAGACGAACATAGAATACTTTTTATAACGGGAACGGGAACTTTACTCAACATTTGTTAAGGTGATAAGTTAAATTTTTGACATTTTGTATGGGCTAAGTCTACCCGGATAAAACAGAAAAAGGGATAAAACTGCATTATCTCGAAAACCATCAAATTTAAAAAGAAACTGTCTGTAATTTATTTAGCTAGTATGATTATCTAACGAATTATATAAAAATTAACTGTTTAGCTATTCATAGTTTTGATTAAATACGAAACTAGTGTTTTTGTAGAGCCAACTTTGGAAAATAAATCTATCGAGAAAAGTTTCACCAATCGTGATTCTGTCTGTAATTTATCTAGATTATATCCTTAAGTTATCTTTGTCATAAAAAAACAAAACTGTATGTTTTACGGTTATTGAGAAAAAACGATTCTGCATTCATCAAACACATTAATTACTCGCCTTAATTCTAAAGTGGTACGAAGTTCGCCGGGTGAGCTTGTAGTTTTTATTCAGAAAACAAATAGGTACTTTTAGTCTATTTTATAATAGGTATCATGTAAACTACATGCGGTTGTATGGCGGTACCATGGTTTCCCAACACCCAGACCCGAAACAAATATTTGCAGATCTTGCAAACATTTATGTCTTGTCGTGAGGATTGAACCAGCCCCTCATGCGTCTCAGCCGTGCACTCTACACTATTGCGGTCGTGAAACATTGGAAAAACCGATTGTGCACCCTTTTTTACCTCTTTGTCTGCACGCTACAGTGCATGGTGCCAATCATTTCATGATTAATATGACAGATAAGCAATCGTACATAATTATGCGCTTGTTGGTCGACATTTGTACCTACAGAATCCTACGTACACAGGAATACGTGTGTATGAATATTTAATGTATTTGTAGGTATATAGTGCACGTGCCATTTTGAAAAGGAAGGTGCGGTCGTGAATTGTTGCAATTTTGACAAAATGTTTATCTAGATAAAAAATTTAGAGCAAATCCAGAGCTAGATTATTTTCTTCAGGATGAGTATAATACTCGTAGTACTCATAAATATTGATTATCTTCTAGATATAATAAAGAGCACTTCCTGTTATCTAAGTACCTAAATCTAAATGGTGATAACAATTCAGTTAGACCTAATTTTGCAAGGTTAAACCTAATTACTCATACCTAGGTTTATATACAACAAAACATGATAAAAAATTGTATCTGTTGTTATCTGCTAGTGAGATGTTATCTTGTTTGATGATTATTTCTTAAGGCTGTAGAAGATAAAATGCGAGTAACACCATAGAAAAGAAAAACTGTATGTGTTTTTTGAATCGTTTAAAATACTCACTAAGTACTAGGTGGGTGCCTACTGCTACTTACCACATGCAAACATGCAAGATCATTTAGGAAATTTCAGCAATTTCGGTAAAGATCGCACAGATACAAAAATTGCTATCAAATCCATAATTATTGCTAAGATTATGAATAAAAATCTTTGTTCGATTAATCAAAATATTGATCGATCAGAGTATTATGACGTCGAGATTCGTCCACGAGATTTCGAATCAAAGATAATGGAGCGTATAAATAGTGCGTAGTCCACAAATTGCTCACCAGTGCCCCGTTTAATATTCGCAAATTAAAACGAAAATGTTGCGATTTGCGGTTTTGGTCGCAGGACTCGTGGCGGCGCTGTCGGCGCTGCCAACATTGCCAGAGCCCGGCGAACTCGCATTGGTCCTCAACGAGGAAGAGTTTGAAGACTACCTGGATGCGTGGCTGGAGATTGAGGAGCCTAAATGGGTCAACACAACCAAAGCTTCACCTAGAAACGGTAAACAAACATAGTACTTATTCGAAAAGTATTGCTTTAACCCTTGTTATAAGACGATCCTGGTGGAACTTAGTGGTATTTGGATGTGAAATGTTACTAGACTAAAAAGTATTCTATTGCTAACAAGTCCGTAGCGTAGATCGTCAACGGCAGTTTTGTAGACGTTCCACGATGTCTTTAGGATCATGATTGTAATACCCAAATACTGTAGACATACACTTAGATCTCAAGGCGCTTAGATCTTTGAAGATGTCTAAAGGGGGTAATAAGAGGCACGTCCGTCCGAACACTATGTTGGGCACAACACTCACATTTTGCTGTAGGTAGCATTCCATACGTGACAGGTTGCAAACCCATCGCCGCTTTCAATTTAACTAGACTAATTTATTTTAATTCAATGTAACTAGAAATATAATTATGTTCCTGATGTTTACAGGTTGTCAGATCAAAGTGAACGGTGACCTTGGCCAACCTCAACCCGTATACCTCCACAGGGGAGACTATGTCATCCCCACTGGCAATACTGGTGTCATCAACTTGAACGTTGGTGAGCAGGTGGTCGTCTCCTGTACTGGCTCTGGAAGGGTCATTTCACATCCCAACATCGCAACTTCCACTGCTACTGGTGTAAGTCAATAAATTACAATTAAACCTACTGACTGGAATCACAGTTCAGTTGGTAATGTTGTTTATCCCACGAAGGCAGGTGATCAGTCGTTGTGTGTGTGTGTATAGACACGCGCTTTCGTGTGCGTGACTGCAGCTCGGACGATACTGAGCGCTACACAACTAATTAAGACCAACCCACCTTTGTGAAATAGAACAACTGTAGTAGCCCTTCTACGTTGTAGGTCGTTTCTTCGAAATATCTTCGAGAATATCGTAGCTATGAAAAACAGATAAAAATATATTTTATGTTAGGTACTTAGGCGCTTAAGGCGCTCCCAGTCGACGATTGTTTTTGTTCGAAACGAAAAAATAAATACTTGCGAACAAGCCACATCTCCTATTTTATAATATATAGTATATGTGAATAAAGATGTACCCATCTTTAATCACTTCGATAAATAATCCTACCGACCGCTGCAATGACGACAAACACACGTCGGCGTGTGGCGTGGTCCGCCTTAGCTTTTTGAATAAATTAATGATATAAATTATGTATAATTACTTATCAAAAATCTATTCTAATAGAAATCTAGATCTACATATTACCTATCTTTAACAATAAATCACAAGTTGATTTTAATAGTAGGTATATAAAATATTTCGATCATAAATTCTAAAACGTATCATTTTGAAATAATATCTTTATCGTGAAAAGTTTCAGCTATTATGTTTTCAGCTTAATAGAAATCTAGGTAGGAACCTGAAGTAATATACTTATAAAAATAGGAGATGTGGCTTGTTCACAAGTATTTCTTTTTTCGTTTCGAAAAAGAGCAATCAGCGACTGGGAGCCTCTTAAACTAAATTCTACACAAAACTACAAACTCGTAGGTTTATTCAGATAGAATCTAAATCCTTCGCATATAATTAAATAGAATTGAGTCTTCAATAAATTCCTAAATAATGAAAAAGTTCGCTGATATCGTTCAAATTTGTCTTCTTCGCAAAATGGTATTACGGGCAAATGGCTCGCCGTTCAAATAAATGGGGCTTCGGTAAAATTATTAATCGCTTGAAATTTGAAACAATTATTGGTTTTAGTTTTAGGCAGGTAATTATCAGTAATCCCACTTTAGTTTGCTTTAATGTCGTGTGATCAATAATATAAGTTATGGGGGGGCAATGAACCATCTCTATACAAAACAATGTCGATCCGTTGCTCCGTTGCCGCGTGAATGGAGGACAAACCAACAAACACATTTTCGCCTTTTATAAAGACTAGCTTTTACTCATGACTTCGTCTGCGTAGGTTCAGGAAATAGTTTTTGAAAAAAATAACCTATGTCTATATACTCCCACTCTATATACAATCACTACATAGTATAAAGCAAAGTCGCTTTCCGCTTCCCGCGTCTGTATGTAATATGTATGTATGTATGTATGTTTGCTTATATCTTTAAAACTACACAACGGATTTTGATGCGGTTTTTTTTAATAGATAGAGTAATTCAGGAGGAAGGTTTATATGTATAATACATGCATAATATAATAGAGAAACACTGATAATTTTAGAGGTTTCTAATGTGATGTCGTAAATAAACACATTTTTTTGCGCTTACATTGCAAATGCTGGCTGAACCCCACGAGATATATCAAAATAATGTACTACAGTATTGTACACTTTCAAAACGTCTACAAAAAAGTCCACGATGGTATTAGAAATGTCTTACGCACAGCGAAGCGGGCACGGGTCAGCTAGTTTCATATAAATTCAAAATCGGTTTGGTGATAACGTCACTAACAGATAGCCAGATTACTTCCATAAATTAGTATAGACTAGTATAGATGAACAAAATACTTATAACTAAACTGGTATATCCGATTACAGACAGCTACCTGTGTGAACAACGCCCTTGTGTCCGGCGCAGGATGGTTGAACGGTAACGGAGAATTCGGACAACTGGTGTGTTCCGCGCACTCATTCCACGATGCTGAGTACACCGGCGAGAGGTGCTATGGCAATAACCAAGTCATCAGGTCAGTAGTTTTGTGAACCCAGTTGTTTACAGAAGTAACTCAATCAACTTCATTAGCTCTTCAGCTTAACTTAGCACATTCTGGCGTTATCAGACAGCTTAGTCACCCAGTGATTTTTAGTGTAGGGACAGGATGTTTGTGAATTAGTTTTAAGGTTAGTAAAAATCTACAAAAAAAATTTGGTAGGCTGTTATGAATACTTTAGGTTTAATCAAGCTTTAGGTAAGTAATTTAAAAATTAATAGTTAATCAATTCTTACTAACATTCAATATAAGATAGATAAATAGATTGATTCGATATAGGTATCTAGGTATATAAACAGGATATATTGTAAATGAAATATTTTGCTTTCGGCTTTACAACGTCTGTCGGGTCAGCTAGTTCATTAATAAAACCACGAAATTTCGTCTGACTTAGACGAGTCAAGGGAGCCCCCTGCTCCCTTGACTCGTCTACTAGCAAACCGCAGGTTACTGCGGGAACCTAACAGGCAATAGTAATCAGCTTTAAGGCGCTACCAGTTCATACAACCGCAGCAGAAACGACTAAGACAGTTAACAAAGGCAAGCTCTAGATGGCGTATACGTATCGTAAATATTATCGACAGTTTTTATGAGATCGCGTTGCTGGTACCTACGTAGGCAAGTAATAGGGGTAGCTTTACCCACCCCTCAATAACCATTTTCTCTTTGTCCGCCTTTGCTTTTCGAATAAATTAATGATATAAATTATGTATAATTACTATAATTATGTATACTTATCAAAAACCTATTCTAATAGAAATCTAGATCTACATATTACCTATCTTTAACAATAAATCACAAGTTGATATTAATAGTAGGTATCAAAATATTTCGATCATAAATTCTAAAACGTATCATTTTGAAATAACATCTTTATCGTGAAAAGTTTCTGCTATTATGTTTTCAGCTTAATAGAAATCTAGGTAGGAACCTGAAGTAATATATTTATAAAAATAGGAGATGTGGCTTGTTCAGAAGTATTTCTTTTTTCGTTTCGAAAAAGAGCAATCGTCGACATACAGCCCCTTAACTGTCAAAATACCTTTCGCATTTGCTTCTACGCCACCGTGGTCGCCGGAGATATTAATTTAATTTATTATAAATTAATAAATATTGTTGCAGAATCGGTTTCATCGCCGATGGTACATTCTACCCTAAATACTGGTCCTGCTTCGACTCGGCCCGTCTCGAAGTCCTGTACGTGTGGTACGAACAGAACACGCCCAACGCTATTCACCAGACCAATGTTGACAGGCCTAGTTGGTTGGGTAAGTGAATTAATTACTCTAAGATTTATACAATTAATCTCGGGCTATCACGGTTTCACGGTACCGGTTTTTGGTTCCAACCGGGTTTAAGTTTTTATGTGATTTTATTGTATAGTCCTCACTATACAAAACATACCAAATCATGGAATGTCACAAGATGCGAACCCAAGCTGCCAAACGTACTCTACCTAAAGTATTCTCTCCAAATAGAGATATCTAGGATTCTTGGATTTTCGTACGAGTATCTATGCTAAAAATCATGTCAATCCATTGTTGCGTGATAGAAGGAACCCACGACAGAAGAAATCCTTAAGAGAAGTCAGTGTGATTGCTTGGTGTTATTTTTTTTTCTTCTATATAAAATACAGAATCATATGTACACCATTTATAACCCAAGAACGGCTGGGCGATTTTCATAATTTTGCTAGATTTGTCTTCGCAACGAATAACAGAAAGATTTTTTTTAAATGCCTAGGCGAGCAGCATTTATTCATAATCCATATATGTTTCAGCTGGATCATTCTTCCCCGGAATTGCCATCAACACTCTATACACCCAAGTAGCACAGAAGGCCACTATTGCCGGCCTTGTCGGCCAGGAGTTGGCTAATAAGTACGTCACCAACTTGCAGTTCCTCGCTCGCGGCCATCTTGCCGCTAAAACTGACTTCATCTTCGCCACTGGTCAGCGATCTTCGTTCTACTTCATCAACGCCGCTCCTCAATGGCAGCCCTTCAACGCTGGCAACTGGAACTGGCTTGAACAGGTACCTTAAAATGATCTAGTTTAATGATTCCCAAAGTAGTTTCACTCGGTGGAGAAAAAAAACTGGGGGTTTGCAAGTTGTAAATGGGATTGTTCGATCTCTGTTGTCAAATTGAGGGTAGTTGGTAATTCATCACTGGTCTCGCAAATCCACGCGAGCCACCCGACCGGAGGGGAGAAAGCCTTGCCGCGTTGAGCTGAATGGACGTTCCGATTTGCTCGATTATTACTGTGTAATTTTCTCATTGTTATACGTTATAACACCTACCTACCTACTTTGTATCTGTGAATCACTGCCGTGTAGTGTGTGGAATCAAACCTGTCGAACTCTTCTCCATCCTGATCACCTGGATTGGTCTACTATATGCCGTGCGTTCTTCTTCAGCCAGTGGACATTAGAAAAGGTCAGTGGTGTTCAATTGCCTTCTTGGAGATGACAGAATCGACGTTCCACCTACAGATACCTACTTTATAGCATTCCTATCAATTCACTAAACCTGCCAGCATAATTTATAATAAAAGAATGTGAAAAAACTGCACAGGGATCAACGAAAATTTATCTGATTTCGAAAAGAAAGAACAATAAAGCCAAGCCAACAGTGATCCTTTAAGTGGTCTATATCGACTACCAGGGTACTGCTGAGTTGGTTAGGGTAGGGGGGGTGATTTACCGAAATCTGAAGAATGTGGCAAGTGGTCATGATACAAAATAGCTTGTCTAGTCTATTAGTCATTATGATAGACAAAGAAACAAATATTTGTGTTTTATGAACATAAATGTTTGTTCTGTCTTGGATGTATGTACCTATTGACAAAAAAAGTAGTATCTATGTAAGTCTTCTATCAGTTATCTGGTCTCCATAGTAAAAGCTTCGCTTAGTTTGGGGCTAGATGGCGCTGGGTGAAACGACCACCATTATTTATCATTTATTTATATTTATTATTATTATTTTATCACCACACGGAAATAATATAACGTAATCTAGTGCCAGTTCTTTCTCACAACGTAATAAGATTGCCTCTTTAAGTGGGTTAATTTGAGAGCGAAATAAGAGCCGAGTATTTATTTTACTGTTTATCTTGTTTTTACGACTCTTTTATAAGATTATATTGGTTAAAGTTAAAATTCCTAAAAACTATCGATCTTATTTCTTTTAAGTTAAAGTTTAAAATAGCGTAACCTAAAAGTGACAGTTCTAAAACTTATAATAGTTTTCAATAAATTTACGATTTTCGTAATCGATTTAAAAACGTCAAGCTAAATTTAATCGACATGTAAATTGGTGTTGACTAAGATGACACTTGATTGTGTCAAATATGCGAAATAAAATAGAGAAATCGCAAAAATATCCCAAGTTTTAGGACTGTCATTTTGATGTGACTCTAATTTAGACTTTAATGTAAAAGGAATAAGATCGATCGTTTTTTTACGAAATTTTAGGTTTAGCTTGGACACAACAGAATCGCCACCATTGTCATGTAAAAACAAAATAATATAAATTTATTTTTTGTATCCGTAATCAATCGATATCTGAAAAGAATTATTTAGTTTAATTTAGGTCTTATAATGCATACAAAAAAACATTGAAAGAAAGCCAAGTTCTATAATATAACTGGGTACCAAGTCCTTCAAACTGGCGTAATATATTGCTTTAGATCTTGCACATTTTAAGATTACCGTCTCGCAAATTATCCTATTATTATAGCGCTCTACGTACAAGTAGATACCTCTACGAGATAGATGCCTCTACGACGTAGGTACCCCTACGACGTAGATCCTTCTACGACGTAGGCCTTCGTATAATTTATTTTGAAAAATATGTCGAACTGAAAACTTTTCTCGATTGGTATTGAAAGTTAATTAACTTTATAAATAAATGAAGCATAATCTGTTGCTTTTCTGTAGCTGATACAATTCCATTGATTATTAAATAAAAAATCATGTTTTTTTTTTATATGTGGCAATGTATGTGCAGTTAGCGTCACTAAATTGATCATGCGTGTTTAAATATTAAAATGCATTAAAACATATAGAAAAATGTATATACGCATTAATACGTGCTTAAAACGGTGAAGGAAAACAACGTGAGGAAATCAGTAAGTATTCTTATAAGCGGCGAAAGGCTTGCAAACTGTCACGTGTGGAATACTAACCACTGCAAAATGTGGGCATGTGCCAAATGTACTAATTTTTGCACGTGCCTCTGACTAGCCCCTTTAGATATCCTCAAGGATCTAAGCGCCTGGAGATCTGAGAGGACGATGTCTACCGTACTTGGGGATTACAGAGTGGTGATCATACTTTGTATATTATTTTTTTATAATATTTTCCGTATTATAGAACCTCCGCGTCCGCATCGGAGCCGCTGGATACAACACCATGGTCTACACCGGCACGTGGGGCGTTTCTCAGCTGCGCGACCAGAACAACAACTTGGTCGACATCTACCTAGACCGCGACGCCAACAACAACCCTCGTCTGCCCGTCCCGTTGTACTATTACAAGGTAAAACAAATTATTAAAAAACATAAAACCCAGCTGCTAAATAATAATTAACTATAAATATTTAGGGAAGGGGGCACCATATTTAAAAAAAATATGTCTATGTCGCTCCCATAGTTGAGAGGAATCCAACGATACTTCATTATGTTTTCATCTGTCAAATCGTTAGGGCTGTAGAGTGTGCCAGGCTCGAAAAATCTTTACCTCCTTCTGGCACAGTCGGGTAAAACCTTTTATATTTACTTACCTTTTTATTTGACATTTTTGATAGGTTAGCAATTTTGATATCAGATCTTTTTTCCTTATTTACTTTTTGAAACCAATAATAACTTTACTAAACAAAAAGTTTGACTTTACAGATTGGAACCTAAAATAGCAGATTCAATTGAGTTTGATACCCTCGTTTCTTACTGATCTATTCCCGTCTAATACCAAAAACTAATACCAATGGTATTTCTTTTACCTACTTACTTATTCGATTACGTATTAGCAGTCCGCCCTGGCTTCGCAGGGGTGATTTTTATACCTTAGATTACATAATTGCAATTATAAAAGGGATATCTAATTTATTTGAAAACAAAATATCTATGTTACTTTTGATAATTTAGGTACCTTTCAATAGATGAAAGAACTTTGAAAATTGGTCCAGTAGATTTTTAGTTTATCCATTACAAACAAAAATACAAATTTTATCTCATTATAATATAGTATAGGTAGTGTAGAATATTATAAATTATTATTATATTATAAACTAGCGACCCGCCCCGGCTTCGCACGGGTAGCATGTTATTATACATATAAAACTTCCTCCTGAATCAAAATCCGTTGTGTAGTTTTAAAGATATAAGCAAACATACATTACATACAGACGCGGGAAGCGGAAAGCGACTTTGCTTTAAACTATGTAGTGACTAGCTGACCCGTGCCCGCTTCGTTGTGCGTAAGACATTTCTAATACCATCGTGGACTTTTTTGTAGACGTTTTTAAGGTGTACAATACTGTAGTACATTATTTTGATATATCTCGTGGGGTTCAGCCAGCATTTGCAATGTAAGCGCAAAATTTTTTTTAAAAAGTGGGTCTTGTCGGTTTTGCTTTTAGACTTAAATTAACCTATATTTCCAGGTTGTGTATGAGCCCACGCTCCGCCTAGGCACAGCCTACGTTAGCATCAACAACCCTTACTACACCGAGGAAGAGGTGCGTCAGCTTACCTTCTGCACGGACCACTGCCGCAACAACAACGCCTTCAGCTGGCTGAGGTGGCAGGCTGACCGCATTGACATTGGATACAGCTTCTGCTGCACTGTGGACGACTTCAGGAGAACCGTGCCACATCTACCCGCATTCACTGTCAACGGGATTCTAGCATAAGCACTGACAATAAATATCATTGAATCAAATTTATGTTTTTGATATGTTTTTTTAACCTTATCGTATTCTCTCCTTGATTTCTTGATATAGCAAAAGCGTAGCATTCCTACTAGATACCTACACGTATAACTACTTATTGAACCTATTGCTGTATATACATAAATGGTAAGCTATGGCAGTCTCTAATTAACAGCTAACGGAACACACGTCTTTCATTTCCCTGGTATGTAGGTATTCTTCTTCGCTTCACGCAAAAGTCCAAATAAGCGTAAATTAGGTATGTAAGTAATTCTACCTAACTAGAATTAGTTAGTACCTATAGGTAAATAATTACTTAGGTACCTACCTAGTTACGTTGCTTTATACTAAAGCGAAAAGGAACCTACGAAAATAATTTGACCAATCGAAAAGTCAAGAAACATATTAATTACTAGCGACCCGCCCGGGCTTCGCACGGGTGCAATGCTGATACTAAATATACTACAGAATGTCTTTATACATAAAACGTTTTTTTTTTCACAGCTTTTTTTGACCCCTTCTAGTACAATTGCTGATTTTTGGAGTACAATTCGTATAATTCCATAGATTTGTAACTGCATTAAAATTAACCCTTATCCACGGTGGGTCCGGCTGCGTAGTATCACACGATTTCTATGATTCTTTTTTTATGGAATAGTTAATAATGTTAACTTTTTTAATGAGGGATGACTGAGAGTGTTATAAACGTAAGAGTAGACACAATAATCAGAAAGCTTCGAACTGCTAAGCTATCGGGAGTTACACGTGTTATTGTAAGTCAACCATAAAAGATAGACATATGCTGTCGTGGGATATTTTTTATATAATTTTAAGGAGAACATTTCCGTAATACATGATTTTTGTGTAGCTTTAACCATTAAAGATGCACACGCGACGGAAGCTTAAAAAATGGAGTAACTTCTCCCGTTTTCCCAACATTTCCCTTCACTGCTCTGCTCCTTTTGATTGTAGCGTGATGAAAAGTATACTATAACCAGCTCAGGAGTATGAAAAATAATTGTACCAAGTTTCGTTAAAATCCGTCGAGTAGTTTTTGTTTCTATAACGGTTATACAGACAGACAGACAGACAGACAGACAGACAGACAGACAAAAAATTTACTGATTGCATTTTTGGCATCAGTATCGATCCCTAATCACCCCCTGATAGTTATTTTGGAAATATATTTCATGTACAGAATTGACCTCTCTACAGATTTATTATAAGTATAGACTAGCTGAACCGTGCCCGCTTTGCTGGGGGCTGGGGGACAGATAGTTTCACATCTGGTATTCCAATTTTCAAAATAAATTACAGCCTTTATGTTGCCGAGGACTAATAGCTACATAACAAAAAGTCAAAGTCAAAGTTTTTATTGCTTTCATTTGTACATTATGGTCTTATATAAATATGGTATCAACATGAGCCCGGGTAGGGCATTGCAAAAGATCACTTAGCCTATAAAATTATAAAATGTAACAAAATAAAATAAAATTCTAAAACTAAAAAATATTACTTATCGAGGTACATAAACTACCTAAACTACTTATTTAAACAAACTATTTTTGGGTTTTCACAAAAAAACTCTTGCAGAGTGTAAAAACTATTTTCAATTAAATATTTTTTGAGAAGGGTTTTGAATCTGGGTAGGTTATTTTCATTTTGTATTAGGGTAGGTATGCTATTATAAATTTTGACGGACATTGCGTGTGGACCTGAATGAAACATTTGTAATTTAGTAAAAGGAAAAGCTAATCTATTTTGGGGCCTTAGGTTTTGTGGACGAGCATATTTTTGAAATAAATGCATGTTATTTTTCACGAACATACTTACTTCCATAATATATATACATACTAAAGTTAAGATTTTTTCTTGTTTAAAATAAGGCTTACAGCTCTCCATTTCACCCAAGTTGAGGATAATGCGTAGACATCTTTTTTGCAGAACAAACAGTTTTGGTGTATCCATGCTATTTCCCCATAGTAAAATACCGTAATGAAGCCATGCATGTGCATAAGCATAGTATGCACAAGTTGCTGTTTTAACATCTGTAGATTTTTTTAGTTCATATAAAGCATAGGTGAATCTTGAAAGTTTAGCTGTTATTTTACTAATATGTATTTTCCAGTTTATGTTAGAGTCAATATTTATTCCTAGAAGAGGATAAGTGTTTACACATTCAAGTGGCGTATTTTGAAAGGAGTATTGAATAATTAGTGGTTTTTTTGATAGGGATGAAATTGCATGAGCTTGGTCTTTTTGAAGTTTAATTGTAAGTTATGTTCTTCAAGCCAATTTACAATTTTCAAAAGAATTTTGTCTAGTTCGACATCTAGATTTGAAATAGATTTGCTAGGGACTACGATTGATATATCATCCGCAAACAGGGTGCATGGGCTATTTATAAGTTTTGGTAAATCATTTATGTATATCAGAAATAATATGCATCCAAGAACGCTACCTTGCGGTATAGAATTGATGACATCTGTTTTTTTTGAATTTACTTTATTTAAATATCCTGTACTGTTGTCGTAGTGTTCTACTTCTACATATTGAGTCCTATTTTTGAGATATGAGACGAACCAGTCGTAGACTAGACCTCTCACACCTATACCATAAAGTTTTTTCAACAGAATATTATATGTGACTCTGTCATATGCCTTACTCATATCTAGTAAGATACCAATAGCATACTCTTTATTATTTATTATATTAAGTATATCATGTATGTATTTATAAACAGCTAAGGATGTGGATCGCTTTTTTCTAAAACCATTTTGGCAGTCATTAAATATATTAAATTTTTCACAATATGAATAGAGACGACATGACATTGCACTTTCAAATACTTTTGAAAATGTCGGCAACAGTGCTATTGGCCTATAGTTAGTACGATCACTTTTGTCATCCTTTTTATAAAGAGGTTTGATTACTGACACTTTCAATACATCTGGGACAATACCTTCTTCAAAAGATTGATTTATCAAAGATGTTAAAGGGGGAGCTAATTCTTTTGAACATTTTTTTATGAGCATTGGTGGTATCTCGTCATAGCCAAAACTGCGTTTGTTTTTAAGGTTGTTTATTGACTTCTTGAACAGTGACTGGTTGTAAGTACATTGAGTTTTCAGATATGGATATTACAGGTCGACCAATTTTAGCTGATGAGACTACATTATTTCCTACTGATACGAAGAAGCTATTAAATGTATTTGCAATAATGTGTGGATCTTCTGTTATTTTTCCATTTATATTTAACTTTATGTTTTTTTTACTTTTTGTAGTTAGTTTGTTTGTTTGTTCCTTTACAATATGCCACATAGTTTTAACAATATTTTCTGTGTTTTTTATTTTTTTAATGTTTTGTAGTTTTTTTGATGTAATAACAGATTTTCTTAAAATTTTTCCGTAGTTTTTATAATGTAAGTTTAAAATAGGGTCATCGATTTGTGATGCTACTATTTTTAATGATCTTTTATGTTTACAAGAAGTTTTTATGCCTGCTGTTAACCATGTTTTTTTAATTTTATTTTTTATTTTTATTATAACTTTAGGTATACATGTGTTTAATAGTTGCATTATGGTTTCAATAAATGAATTGTATTTTTTGTTAATGTTTTCACTGTTACTAATAATTACTTCAAAATTTATTTTTCTTAATTCAGTTAAAAATATTTGTATGTTCTTTTCGTTAAACACTCTTTTTTCTATTAACCAGAATTCTCGTGTTTCTAGTTTTTTAATTGGAATATTAATTAGTACTCCCTTATGGTCACAGAAACCGTACTCTTTTACTTTTATTTTAAATTCTATATGTTTAAAGTTTGTAAATATGAGATCTATACAAGAGTATTTTACTGTATTACTTTTTTACATGTTTTTATTCTAGTTGGTTCCCTAACATGTTGATAGAAATTAAAGCTATGCATTAGATCTAAAAGCGTTGCCGAAATTGTAGGTTCTAATATATCTATATTAAAATCTCCGCCTATTATTATATCTTTTTTATTATATTTTAGTTTTAAGAGCTGCAAGAGTTTTGTTAGTGTTTTATAAAATAAATCAGGCATTCTCTTCCTATCTGGCCAATATAGATTAATTATAATGAGATCAAGCTTTGGCACTTCTATGGCACTTATTTCGATTATAAATTCTATAGTAAGGTCAGCTATATCATTAAGTTCTCTAAAATCTATCTCTTCTTTGAGAAATATGCACACTCCTCCACCTTCAAATTTTGACCGGCAATAATATGAAGCCAGTTGGTAGCCTTCAACACGTAATAGGTCTAGTTTAGTTGTTGTTACCCAGGTTTCAGAGAGACATAATATTTGTATATTTTTATCGTATTCTGTGGCTTCTTCTACTAGATGTTGTTTATTGCATAGGCTTCGCATGTTTTGAAACAACACATTGATTTTATTCTCGAAAAAACACAGGAGCAGTCTGTGAAGTGCGTGTTGATTTATGTGCTTGTTCATAGCTTTGTGGTTGAGGTTGTTGGTGCATGCTTCCATCTGATGATTTTGTTTCATCATTCGGCTGGTATGAAGTGTTTTGGGATGACTTTATTGTAGGTTCATTTGTTTGTTTAAATTCCTTTCCATCGATTATAAGTTTGTTATTTACAATGTTTGCACGGTGTCCATTTTGTCGGGCTTCTACTAGCTTTTCAATAAGTTTTCTTCTGTTCTGCAATGAATCTGGCCCTAGAAGCTCTGAGACTGATATGCCGGTATTTTTAAAGTAACGACGGTTTTGGAGTATATGTTTGGTCATGTTTTTGCTGAGAAGTTCTATTACTAAGGGTCTTCGGTTCCCACGTTTTCCTAGTCTTTTCATATCTTCTATGTATCCTGTTATGTTCACGTTCAGTATGTCTTGGAAGAGGTAAACTACTCTATTATGCAGTTCGCATTCATTTTCTCTTGAGTTTTCCTCTAAGCCGTATATTACAACCTTTTTGTCTTGGTTTGTATTTTCTTCCATTATATTCTTTTGTTGTAGGGTTCCTGTGCAGTTTTGAGCGGATTCTTGTAGTTTTTCGATTTCTTTTTGTAATCTATTATTTTCTGTTTGTAGTTTCACTATAGTTTTGTTTGTTTCTTCCAATGCTTTTTTAATTTCAACTTGTTCTAATGACAATGTATTTGTTTTCTCTGTTACCTCTTGTTTCAATTTTGATATTTGGATCGAAGTTGCAGAGATGATCGTTGACTTCACTTCATTGAGTATGGATACTTTTATAGTTTCAAACTTTTTATCCAGAAGAGCTTCTATTTGTTCTATTGTTATTGTTGTTGTCGTTGTTGGGCTCGATGATATTTTCTGTATAATTTTCTGTTCCACATTTGTTAAATTATCGGGATCAAATGTATCGCCTAAATTGTTTATGTCATCATCAGATGACGTGTCATGGTTCATGTATTGCTTTTGTCTTTTAGGTCTTCTAGTCGTCCGGTTTGTTACTGGACTAGATGCATCCTTCAAACTTGTCGATGCTGCTTCAGTGGCCTTTCGGCTCGGAAATATCTGGCGTTGCGGTCGGGTGGAAGGTGGGCAAGACGGGGTCCTGATATTATTTTGCTTTTGTCTTTTATTTATGCATTTTAGGCATTCCCAGTTGTTTTTGTCCATTGTATTGTAATACCGTGTAAATGGATATTTGCACATTCTAGGTCGTAGTGCTCCTTACAGAAAACACAGGTTAGATGCTGTCGTTCTGGAATGTTTTGTAGACATTTTGCACAAGATAACGCCGTCATTTTAGCTGTTCTTTT
This sequence comes from Hydriomena furcata, assembly GCA_912999785.1. Taxonomy (NCBI): domain Eukaryota; kingdom Metazoa; phylum Arthropoda; class Insecta; order Lepidoptera; family Geometridae; genus Hydriomena; species Hydriomena furcata. The sequence continues at coordinate 3,650,191 of OU538828.1, read as the reverse complement.
CAGTTAATTTGCTAATTAATTTTCAAGAGACACGGTGAATAATGTGGTTCCATCCATTTGATTGAGGTCAATGTAATGTAGTTTGAAAAATTCGGTTTGAAAATGTTTGAATCGTTTGTATCGTCGCGCGTTTTCGTTCGCGGGCGAAAGTTCGATCAAGGTCACGCGGCGTCAATTCCGAGAAACACAACACTCGCGCGTCGCGCGTTAACGTTTCGGCTCACTTTTTAAATTTTGGTTAGAAAATTATTTTATTTTGTGATTATTGCACTTTCAGCGATAGTTTCCACTTTAAAACTGTTCGAATTATAATTGTAATGGTAACTGTCCAAATATACACTAATTTTTATGTCCGATAGTTCACTATTTACACAAGAAATGAATTATTTTTACGGAGAGATTCGGCAAAGCTGTTGACTTGATGAGTCGCGCATCAAAATCCGTCCAGTAGTTTTTGCGTGAAAGCCCGACAACAGACAGACAGACAGACAGACAAAAATTTCAAAATGATTTTTTTGGCTCGTGTTACTTGTATAAAGGCCCCTAGAAGTATTTTTTTTTTGTTTATATTCAATGTACAGAATTTAACTCTTCTACAGTTTTATTATATGTATAGATTATCTTTTTAGATTTTTTATTTGTCCTAATTATTATATTAAACACTAGCGACCCGCCCCGGCTTCGCACGGGTAGCATGTTATTATACATATAAACCTTCCTCCTGAATCACTCTATCTATTAAAAAAAACCGCATCAAAATCCGTTGTGTAGTTTTAAAGATATAAGCAAACATACATACATATTACATCTATATTACATACAGACGCGGGAAGCGGAATGCGACTTTGCTTTATAGTATGTAGTGATTTAAAATAATGGGAGGAACCAACCACCATGGACTGATCTTTCTGTGGTGGTTCTGTGCTTCTGTGAGTTATAGAAAGAGAACGGTGTTTTACACCGCGCTTGTTTGCTTGTAAATGTCATCTGCCTATTGGTAGTCAATGTCATTGTTGCTGTCATTTATTGATTTTTGTCACTGTCAATTTTAGAAACAGACGTTAGTCGTCTCATCACGTCAGACAATGACACTAAGACACTATGTCACAAATCACAATAAAAGAATAGATAGAACAATCCGCATCCGCATTTATCGTTTATCGCTCGGTCGTCGTGCCATAGCATAATTAGCGTAGATATTGTACTCTTTGCTAGACAAATAAATACTGTAGTGATTTAAGTACCTATTTCGTGAACCTAGAACCACTAGGTAAGGTTGGTAGGTACGTTGTGTGATCTGCGTGCAGTGCTAAAAAGACTCGTTGCTATTTTGCAAATGTGAATTTGTACCCGTAACATAAAACACTCCCTTGATATCTGGTCGGAAACTCGTTTAGAACTTATAATGGCCGAGGAACCCAAACCTGTAAATGAAGAGGACTTTAAACTACTCAAAGAGCGCATGAATTTAATAGCAGGCGCTGATCCGACGCAATATCACAATGATTTCTCCCTTCGGCGATATCTAAGGGCTTTCAAAACCGTGGACAGCTCCTTCCAGGTACGAATGAATATTTTGGAATCTATAATAAAAATAAAAAAAAATAGGATCACAACTGTAATCCCCAAGTACGGTAGACATCCTCTCAGATCTTTAGATGCTTAGATCCTTTAAAGATGTCTAGTGGGGGTAGTCAGAGGCACGTCCAAACATTATATTTGGCACATGCCCACATTTTGCAGTAGTTATGATTCCATATGTGACAGGTTGCAAGCCCATCGCCGAATCTTTAATGCTACTTGTAATTTGCCATTTCATACTATTCTGATAAAACTCTCAGATCTCAACACTACTTGAAACTAAGCATTATCTGCCATAGGGACTTCAATTTGAATTAGTTACCCACACACATCTTACTAACTTTTTTGATTGCAGGCTATAATCAAAACAAATAAATGGAGAGTGGAATATGGTGTAGCTGAATTAGAAAAGGACCACGAGCTTATAGAGAAGTATGCAAATAAAGCCAGAGTTCTCAGACATAGAGACATTCACGGCCGGCCGATTGTGTATATGCCAGCCAAAAACCACAGCTCCAGCGACCGAAATATTGATGAAATGACTAGATTTATTGTTTATTGCTTGGTGAGCATTAAAATATTACACATTTTTACTACTGATATTAGAAAAAAAGTTTGTCAGATTGGATGTGGGAGATGATATACGATACTACTGATGTTCTGGATATTATTTGCTGATGGAAAGCTACATTGTTGCTTTATTGTGGCATTCCACAGAATTATTCTTAAGCAAAGTAGTTTTCCCTGGTCAATACCTTGTAGGTATTGAAAAATATAATCATAACTGTAATCTCCAAGTACAGTAAACTTACTCTCAGATTTCAAGGCACTTAGATCCATGACAATTTGTAAAAGTGGTAGTCCGAGGCATGTCCAAACATTATGTATACAATACCTACATTTTGCAGTAATTAGCATTCCATTAGTGACAGGTTGCGAGCCCATTGCCAGTATTCATACTGGTTTCCTCACTATGTTTTTCCTTCATAATACAGTGGACCCCCGATAATCCGGCGCCCCCTGTAATCCGACATCGCTTTGTTTAATTATATTATAACATATAGAATCTTATCATTGGATATGTAATTTGTCGGTTTACAAGGTACTCTTTTGTAAAAAAATCCGGACTATAGGGGGTCTTAGGCAGTGCTCTATAATCCGACAAATTGGATAGTCCGACACTGCCCTGCATAATGTTTGTCTGATTACCGGAGGTCCACTGTACTCAAAAGCTATTTTCCAATGTATGTTTCCAGGAAGAAGCCAGCAAAAAGTGTTTTGAGGAAGTTGTGGACAATCTATGCATTGTATTTGACCTAAGCAACTTTACATTGTCGTGCATGGACTACCAAGTGTTGAAAAACTTAATTTGGCTGCTCAGTCGACATTATCCTGAGAGGCTGGGCGTTTGCCTTATTATTAATGCTCCAGCTTTCTTTTCTGGTTGTTGGGCTGTTATTAAAGGATGGTAAGTGTGTTAAGCTATGAATTATTATACATAGTAATTCAGATGTATGTATGTTTTTAAGTTTGTGGAAGGTAATGGTACATACATGCCACATACTCATACATGACATACGCAGTGGCCATTTGACTATTCTGCCTTCAATTAGAATAAAATATGCTAATGACCGCGGACTTGCTTGTGTTGCCAGTGTCCATTTCACAAACTATAATATAGTATTTTAAATAGAAATACGGCCAGCAATACAAGAAAAAACGTGGTATTTAGCCATATTTTTATTTAAAATGATTAACAACCACAATAGTTTTAATTATATAATATAGTAACAATATTATTTACACCATGATGTTGAATAAAATTCTGCCATTATGTGGTGTAATTCAACTTAAAACTTTCCCAAGTAGGTGTTCACATTACTAGCAGTATTATAATTAATTAGTGATAAAACTGTTAGTAATAATGACATCACCGTTTGATAATAAATAAATTAGCCTTGAGTGGAAAATAACATTAATAGATGGTCATATATGTCACGATGAATGGTGAGCCATGATTATTGTATGAAGAAATATATTTCTCGAATCGACCGCTTGAGGCGCCTGTCGCGACTACATACAAATATCCGCTTTTCACTGGTCACAATTTATGCTGTCATATCCCACTCAGGCCTTTGATCATTGAGGAAGTCCGTGATGCATTGACTAAACGCTTATATTGTATTTTTCAGGCTCGACGAAAATACAGCTGGGAAGGTTACTTTTGTAAGCTCTGAAATGGACCTATGCAACTACTTGATACCAGATATCTTGCCAACGGACATGTGAATTTACTGATAAGGATAAGCGTTGATAAGTTGTTTGTGTTGTATGATATTGTACTTCGAATTAAACATGATTATAGTCCCAGAATTCATTTACAGAAGCGCTTGTGCCATAGCTTGCCTATTTGTTCTTATAAATCAGTTAATCATCCTTCAGCAAAGTCACCCAATGGATGGGTGACCGCTAATGGCATAACACCTGAGCGCTTCCGTGCTTTGGAAGGCTTATTTTTTTTTTTTATAGTAAAGCATGCTTTGTTGGCTCCTTCCTACTTCTCTATGTCAATATCTTGTTTGTATGTGTATTAACCTAATTCACGTAAATTTTAAAGGAAATAGTTTTCAAATGTTCTTTTGAACGATTTATTGTAACTGTCGATATTTTCATACCAAAAAGTAACATTCTGTTGTACCTAATACTTTAGTATATAGTAGGTAGGTAGATATCTACTTATTTGTATAAAATATTAGATTGTACCTACTTAAAAGCTCTTACCCAAGCAAATGCTGTTAATAAAATGATTGACTGACTGCAAATTGCTTTTATAGTGTCTAATTACGCATTTGAAAACTTTAAGCTAAAGCTTAATTAAGTTAGTTGAATTTATTTACATAAATCATGAATTTGCTGGCATCAAAAGTATCATATTAAAAAAAAAATATGTTTTTCTACTTTTGCTCGGGGTCGCAACTTAACTTGTTATTCTTTTGAGCTTTAAGCCACAAAGTTTGCCATATAGTATAATTGTTTTTGATATTTTCTAAGATAAATGTACAATAAAGGTAGAGACAAACTGAGCCCACGTATGCAACGCATTATGGACATCTAGACTCTTGAATTTGTATGAAAACAGTTGAATCAGAAACATATTTTTAATAAGCTACATATTATGTAACGTGTTCGTACCGTAAGTTTGTTTCTGATTTAACTGTTTTCATACAAATTCAAGAGTCTAGATGTCAGACTGCGTTGCATAGTTTGCATACGTGGGCTCAGTTTGTCTCTACCATAAATGTAAGAAAATATCTGTTAAGTAGTGGGGTTTATCTGCTGAAGCAGATTTACTCTTACTAAATTGGCGTTTGCCAATCTGCACCAAACTACTAATCTCATGCGTATCTCTTAAATTATCTAGGACGTCATATTGTATTTATAAAAATCTAATTATAGGTAAGGAAAATTACGCATGATCTTAGAGTTTGGTGTTGACGGGCATTTCAAGTAGTTAAATATAATTTTGGTAGTTTTAGTTTTGTAATGTTGAAATTATTAAGCAGGTAACAATACAAAATAAATATGCTATCACATTGCAGTGAAAGCGTTATAAACGTAAAAACTTTAGTAACTATAGTTTTTTAATTAATTCATATTTTACACACATTCATAGTTTAGTTTAGTTTAATACTTATTCGGTTCTGTTATTAGTTTTCAATTAGTCCAATTATTTAATTTAAGCGATGGGATGATAAACAAATATAAACAATGTCCCATTTCACAATATTGTTAGTTAGAATAATTTATGATTGATTAACATCAACATCTTGCTTTGAACACGATCTTTTACTGCTTTACCTTAGTCAATTATATAATCAGTAGGTAAGTACAACAATACAAAGATGTATTTCGTGCGATAATTTCCTGCATTGGGACAACGACACCTATTTTGAAGGTGATTTTTAACACCATTAGTAAGTAGCCTGTAGCTATCGTACTTTATGTACCAAAGTTAAACCAGGAATGCTAATTTTACGTTAGCAACTTATTTTGTGATCGAATGTTATTCAAGTTCTAAATACCCATCTACACCGAACATAAGTTCATGCTTAACTTTCTGGAACGCACTTAGCGAGTTGCCTTCTTACAATATCCAATCAAGTTGACATTGCTAGTGCGCTCTATAGAGATGGATGAAATTTTAGTATAATGCAGAAAAAATTTTCTTATTAATAAAAACTGCTCAACATCTACGTCAATATTATTTATTTATATTGTTGTTTAATTCATAATACGCAAGTACCTACTTAGTTTTTATTGAGATTTAAAAAATCAAATCACTTGTTTGCAAGTGAATAAAACAGACCGAACAAATTGCACCTGCGAGGTATAGGTACTTATCTGTTTCGTAAAAGTCATTCATTCAAGTCAAAACATTCTTCGTTATGATATTGATATGGCAATTTCTATTCTAATGCACTAAACAACTTCATTCCCATTAATTGAAATTGATTAATTTTAAGATAAGTGTGTAATCACTACGACTATTGCGGGTATGTAGGTACCTATGTATGTGATGTGTAGTTAATTACATTATTGTGTCAATGTATTAAAATATTTGAAGCATCTTAGCTGATTGTTTTTATTTCAAATTATCCAACGGCCTAATATTAAGATGAGGAATTAAATGGGTTGATGAATGCAGAATAGTTTTTTCTCAATAACCGCAAAACTTACAGTTTTGTTTTTTATGAAAAAGATAACCTATGGATATAATCTAGATAAATTACAGACAAAATCACGATTGGTGAAACTTTTCTCGATAGATTTATTTTCCAAAATTGGCTCTTCAAAAACACGAGTTTCGTTTTTAATCAAAGCTATGAATAGCTAAACAGTTTATTTTTATATTATTCCTTTCTTTCACGCTCATCGTCAACGCCCAGTATAAGCTTCGAGCCAAAGAGCATGCTTTTCTGAAGTACGGTCATGTCGCTTTTCCCGCCGAAATTGACAGACGCATATCGATATAGTGGCCAATAAACCAAAACACAAAAAATAATAAAAATACATGACGTGTGCGTGTGACGTGAGGCATTGAGGCAACTCAAAAATCTGACATCACAGACTAAAAACATTTAGCCGTAACAGTTTTGTTACGTAGTAACATTATTAGTAATGCGCGGCGATGTCAGCACGGCGCGTGTCGCGATTTTGCGCCATAACTTCACGCCCATTGTACAACTTCACGCACTTGTCACGCCCATTAGGTATAGAGTTTATTTTTATTTATTACTCCTCTTAGTAAACTTTTTTCTACAATGGACTCCAGGCTGACAGATCTCAGCTCAGCATTAACATATTGCCACCGCGGTCTGACGACAAACTTTTATAAAATTAGACAACCGAAAGAGTTTTGTTTTGTTTTCTTGTAGTACGAACCTCGAAAGGGAAATAAAAAAAACATTATTTTAAATTTCGTTTACTTAATTAATTTACCTGGCTTACTTACCTCATACAAAACAGATATAGGTATAAATTGTACAAATCCCCACTACCGGCTGTACCCAGCACTTCACATTTAGCGGCCCGATCAGGCTTCATTGTACAAAAAAACTAAACAGTGATCACTCAAGAGAATTATCTATATCTCCATCAGAGATCAAGAAAATACTGGTAATAATCATTCAACTTTTCAACGATTTTCATTATGAATGGTTTATATAGAGACTTCTCTTGAGTAGATTCCTTAACTCTATTCAAATGAATGGCATGCGTTGTATAAAATAATTTACAATAATTATTGGGGGCTATGTACTTATTACGATTTTTTTACAATTTCGCGATTTATCTACCGTTTTTTATTAAAAAATATATTTTTCAAAACAAGTTTTTTATAAAATATTAGGGCTATAGAGTACCTACTCTACTCGTCAAGACAAATTCAGTGAGCCCAAACACGACGGGTTTATGTTGTGTAGTTAATAAGTTCCTAAGGCTACCTACGAGCTCGATCATCAGACTAGCTCGATGTTACCATAATAAATAATAATACATTGTCATCGGAACTTAATGGTATGCGAAGTCTTAACCCAATCAGACAATGTAGCGAGGAGTTCCGTCGGCCGATCATCAGATCAGCTCGCTGTCATCATATTATTGCATTCTCACAGTTACATACGGTTCAAGTCAAAAAGAAAGTGACAATTTATCTATATGCAATCAACTATTTAGTTAGAGATTCAATATTAACACATATCTGCATCACCTCAAGAGAAATGTCACAGATAAAATCATACAAAATATAGTAAAAATTGGCACATACGCCTCAGTAGTTCGTAAGATTATTCAAGATCTACACGCATGATGGTTGACACGTTTGCTCAAAGAGTCCTTTTTTGAGATCTCTAAATTTAAATAACGATTTTGCTATGTATATTTTCTCAAACTTTGATAGATTCACATGTACGAGTATTAGTCAAATATTTCTACTTATTAACATTACAATTGGTAAACTAATAAGTAATTACTGAAGACGACTCTACCTGTTTTTCCCCTGACTCCTACCACTCGATACAAGAAACTTTTACTTTTTTACTGAAATCTTTTTTTCTATTATTTTTCCGTATTAATTGGTTTGGTAAGTACATTGAATTTTGGTGGTTGGAGACTGCAAAACTCCATCTACTAGATGGAGTATGTATTCTACGTAGTACATAAATGTATGAAATTGTAACGTTAGGTTTGTGACAAAATATAATATTTTGGTAATAGTACGCATCACTTATGATGATAATAAAACATGACAAGAGTACCTACTGGATGGTTTAAATACTACATTTTATATGCACTAAATGACTAGTTGTTTACTGTAGTTTTTTGTAAAAGAATAATAATGTTTTGTAAAGGGCATATAAGTAGGTACTCAGTATGTTGGTGAACAAAAATTGAAACTAGATATTTAGTTTACCCCAAAAAAAATTAGAGGCACATATTTATATCAAAATTCAATTAAAAACGCTGATAAATGTGAATAAAAAATAGTTTTAAAAGTGCAAATACGTTGGTAAGCCGAGATTTACGTACAGGTACATACGTGTTACCGGTAAATATTTGTAACATAGTAAAAAAACGCTAATAATGTGACTGAATAATGGCTTAAACGATGATGAGCGTGTACTAAAATCTAAGATATGACGTCCTATCTTATTACATAAATTATGTTTATGTACAATAAAAACTTACAATGCAGATAAAAAATATGAGGATATCAAATCAAAATTAGTATCATTTATCCTTACACTAACAAAGATAACTGCTACAAAAAATATTTATACATGAATTTTCAGCTGCACACTTTCATTGCAAAAACCCTTTGCAATCTAGCTAGAGGAATGATCATACAAGCACTTGCTAGGCTTCGACTACCATACAGGAATGATATGTACTAACTTTCAATCGATTTAAATATAATTGTTATACACGCTATCGGAATATTACTAAAATATTATGTTTATTGCTAAAATATACGTTTATTGCTAAAATCACAATTTTGATTATATTTTTTTATAATATAGTTCTAAAGTTAAACGTGCTAAATCTACGTCTTTTGTAGTAATTGATGATAGTTTTTATTAACCATATTTACGCCGATTTTCTGTACTGTTATAGAAGCTAGCATGGCATTGGACGGCTTCCTGTCTGAATCTAAGTAATATTAATATTCATACTTCAATTCCTGACAATTCCTGTTTCCAAACTAGATATTAGTTTACACTCGGTAATCTAGATTCGGCGTAATTTATTACACAACTTGGAATATTTTGAAACTGCTCTCAAACCTATCTTGATTTATGCCTGAGCATAAACTTTTGGACAGCTTTTCAATGAAAAAAACATTTCATTTGAATAATTGACATTTTTCATTGAAATCTGTCAAAAAAATCTGTTATTACGTAACGATCCACGCTTGAGCTCAATTTCAGAATATGACCTGAAGGCCGTACTTAAAAATACTTACTAGAGCATTATTTTTCAAGGCAAACTTAATGCTCCAATGAAATGGTAATATGGAAAGGGACATAACTAGTGCATTTAAATACGACCCTCAAAAATTGCTCTAGGTATCTGAGTATACAATAATTTAGCAAAGAAACTACAACTTTTCCCACAGCTACTGATAGACATCTACTCCTTCAGTAAGATAAACATTTACAACTATTTGTTTGTATATTTTATAATATTGTGTTCGACGCATTCACATAAGTATTTTTGAAAACACACAAGTCAAGTACAGTTCAGTAAAAGCTTAGTAAAGCTGTAACTTAGTACCGATAGAAAAACTATTATCACTCGGTTGACTCTCTGGAGCTTTCGGATCACAGCGAGCGAGCATTGGCACTCAAGACGCAGAGTAGAAAATGAACGAATCACTTTGCTAGTATCTTGTCTTGTTGTTGTTTATTTATGGCTGTGAATCCCAGCTTACACGCTTGCAGTTATCTCACCCCCTCAGGTACTTTCAAGCTGTGTGAGTTCCGCCATCCATCGCGTCACGATCGCAGTCAGTACACAAGCAGCCAGCTCACTCCCCGATCATATAGTAGCTCGGTGTAGCTCATATAGTACGTTATTCAGCTGACACGCTAGCTATTAGCTCACACGCTCACAAGCTGTGCGAGTTCCGGCCGCTGCAGCAGCGCCAGCAACACTCGCAGTCAGTCCGCGTGTACGTTTTGAGCGATTACTGTTAGCTCGTCTTTTAGAAGTCGGAACGATGGCCGCTCGTCCGGTAATCGTCTCCAACAAGTCCGCATTACCTGGAATTTTCACGTTACATTCAAGTTTATTAGAAACCGTAATTACTAAAACGGCGAGTTCAGACAAAACTATCCCAAGTTTTACAACTGTAATTTTGAGGTTGCGCTAACTTAGACTTTAACGTAAATGGAATAAGATCGATACGAAATTTTAGTCAGTTTTTCTATATAGTTTTACGAAGTAACTTCTTAATAGTCCTACGTAAATTTTAAATGGGACTATGTTGGGTTTATTCTCTACAGCATTGAAAAATATATATACACGTCATATTAGTCCTACGTAAATTTGAAATGGGACTACGTTAGGTCTATTCTCTTCAGCATTAAAAATATATATAAATAAACACGTCAGATTGAGAACCTCCTTTTTGATTGTCGGTTGTTAAACCACTTACATTGTATATCTCATTGAGGCAACCCTTAGGCTTGTCTAATACTTGTCCTCGCTGCACCATATCGACCACTTCAGAGTTCTTCATACGGCCGTACGGCACCTTGCCGCATGTGAATACTTCCCACATCAAAACGCCTGCAAAATGCAAATATAGAATATTAACTTGAGACAAAAGAACCGCGAGAAGTCAAATGCAAATATCTGCTTGCAAGGGGGGGCTAGAACGAATCGATGTCGATAGGGTAGTCCCTATCGACATCGTATCGCCCACAAAACAATGTTTTTTTTTAGAATCGCCTGGGGACCTCTGTTTTCCTACCATTTCACCCAAAATATACAAAATTTTACTAATATTATAAGTCCGAAAGATTGTGAGGATGTTTGGATGTGTGATTTTAATTATTATTCTTGTTTGAGCCTTCACCTTGTTCGATTGGCACCACACTGGAGCTCTACATAGCATTAAGGAAAGGATCATAAAAAAAAAGGTAGACCCCAAGCCGTGTTTGTTGCCTGATTCTTCTAGGCTTGGTCGCGTGGAATCGGCGTAGCTTCACCTAGTTCCTAAGACGTTTCAAAGTGATCCTTGTGATTTTATTGAAATAAATGATTTTTGAATTTGAATTTGAATTTGTGCGGATCAATCACGACCAAACGGATTTGAAAGGATGAAATTTGGAATATGCATCGCCTAATCTTTTGTTTATACTTTAGTCTTACGGACACTCGTTAAAAATTAATACCGATATGGTCTAAAAAGATAATAAATAAAAACGTTTACCGAACGCCCAAACGTCGGATTTGGATGAGAATCTGGTGTAGTTGAGTACTTCGGGAGGCGCCCACTTTATAGGGAACTTGGTGCCGCCGGAACTCGTGTATTGGTCGTCGAGGACATACCGCGCCAGACCGAAATCTGCTACCTGAAATTAAAATAACAAAATAAACAAGATATAAAAAAAAAAACAATAGATTTTTACCCGGATCTCTATCAAGTTATTATTATTATTATTATTATTATTATTATGAGCCTGTAGTGTCCCACTGCAGGGCAAAGGCCTCCCTTCCTTCTCTCCAATCATCTCTGTTCTGTGCGACTGTGGGCCAATCCTTTAAGTAGGAGTCGATTTCGTCCCTCCATCTTCGGCGTGGTTTGCCGCGAGGTCGTTTCCCGTTTAAGGGTATCCACTCCGTGGTAGCTTTGGCCCATAACACATCCGACATGCGGCAGACGTGGCCATACTTTATCAAGTAATAACCTTTAATTTACCGTCGTAAAAATCTATAGTAAGAACGGAAGACACCCCGCTCAGGTCTCCAGACGTTCAAATCCTTTAAATTCCGAAACGGGATAGTCAAAGGCACGTCAAAACATAATATTTGGAACATGCTCACTTGTGGCAGTAGTTCGCATTTCATACGCGGAAGGTACTCGGGCTAATCCGCGTATAATTTATATTCAAAAAAAGTTTAAAAGTAAAATACCTTTACTACATTTTCGTCACCAACCAAACAATTTCTCGCGGCTAAATCACGATGAATGTAGTTATGCCTTTCTAGATACGCCATTCCTTGGCAAACCTGGAATACAAAAGTTTGGAAATATAATTGAGGCAGAAAATTGTGAATCCTAATCTGACATAAGTTTTGATTACTGAATGAATACTAAGAAGGTCGGTATTTGTAATTTATTTTATAAGGACAAGGTTTAATAGAAAAAAAAAATAGCCTGAAAAAAATTAAAATTCGGAAAACTAAGTGCTTATTTAGGTGATTATTGAAATTTGGACAGGACAACGTCTGTCGCGGGTCAGCTAGTGACAATAACACACACCTGTATACACATATCGAGTAAGACGGCAGATCCGATCTGGTCGGGCGAAGTGTGCCGCAGGTAGTTGAATAGGGAGCCGTGTCGCATGTACTCAGTCACAATGTAGATGGGACGGTGTTTGGAACAGACCCCGTAGAGCTGAACTAGATTTTGGTGTTGCAGTTTGCTGGAAAGTATAAATAAAGGGTTAAGACTGGTCCTGCTCCCGAAAACTGGAAGTGGATGTTCAGACTAGAAATAAATAAATAACTTTGACTATGAATACTCACGTCATGACCTTCGCCTCGTCAATAAAGTCATCTTCTGACATTGTGCCTTCCTTCATCATTTTCACAGCGGTGTCGTAAGTTCCGCGCCATTTCCCATGTCTTACAACACCGAACTGGCCCGCCCCAAGCTCTTCCATCAATATCAGTTCTGAGGGGTGGATTTCCCATTTGTCTGTAACATTAAAAATCTAAATTACAACTATGTTATATAATTACTATTACGTTTTAAAAACTAAAAAAAAACCACTTCAAGGGGGTATTTTGTTATGTGAGCTCCAAAACATAAAAAAAATGCTTCGACCAATCGAAGGTATAATTTTTTAAGTTTTATTATGGAACTATTCATTTTAATGGGACTAGTTAATTAAAATAGTCACATATTCTATATTTGTGGTATATAACCACAACTTGTAGTAGTTAGCATTGGCCTATAAGAGTATCAACTGGTTTTCTCACCATGTTTTCCTTTGCCGTTTTGAGCACTTGTTAATGCGCATATTACAATAGTAACTAAACTACTAGCTACTGCAAAATGGCAAATTTGGCACATGCCCAGACAAATGTAATGTTTGGACGTCCTATAACCCCTTTAAACATGTTCAATGATCTGAGCGCCTGGAGTTCTGAGAGAATGTTTACTGTAGTTGGTGATTACAGTCGTGATCCTATTTTTTATTTATTTACAATAGAAAATAAGAATAAAACTAGATAGGTATTTTACCATGTGAAAGGCCAGCTGTAGCCGGCAAGGGTCGATCGCAAGGCGACGCTTTGAGCCTAGAACATAGTCCCCCGCTGTTGTGTCTGTGGTAATTGATCAGTTCGGGAATGCTTGAGCAACAATGTTTGTCAGACAGGAAGAATTCACCGGGCCCGTTCTGTTTTATGTGATAGTGCTTTGTCTGTGGATGGTTTCTGGAAAAGACAAGTAATATTTTTTTTATTAGGTTGTTCTCTAGTTCCCCTAGTACTAGTTTTATTATTAACTAGCTGTCCCGACAGACGTTGTCCTGTAATTTTTTTTTCATAAGAACCTTCTCCTGGTAATAACGAATACAACAAAAAAAAAGAATTAGCGAAATCGGTTCAGCTGCTCTCGAGATTTGCGCTTATCAACACATCAGCGATCCATTTTTATATTATAAATTTACTACATGACTCGACAGACGTAGTGCTGTCCAAATAACAATAATCCTATAGAAAAAACACTTTCAGGATTTTCCGAATTTTACAATTTTCCGGTGGGTTTTCCAAAAAAGTGTGTTGAAGGTCGACATGTGCCAAACAAAATGTAAAGTTTGGAAGTGCCTCTGACGACTTCCTTTAGATATTTTCAAGGATCAGAGCGGATGTTTACCGTACTTGAGGAATCAAATCTATTTCATTATATTTATTGAAAAAAAATATTGAATTTATAATTAATGCTTTGTTAGGTCTTCAAATGGTACAAAAAATGAGTACCTAATAATTTACTTACACTTTGGTATATAATGATAGCGTGTACATTCCTTTGGTAGAGGAGTTGCGAACAACGAAGCAACCTTCTTTGTCTTCTTGCTTTAGTAGGGATTCCGCGTGCTGTCGTGACATTTCACCGACGTACCAACTGTGAAAAAAAATCTTTTTATTGATCAATTGAACATTACAGTGGCTATCATCCATTTAAAAGCGCATTTTTGTAATGGATAAACTAGAAAAAAAAACTGGCCAAGTGCGAGTCGGACTCGCGCACGAAAGGATACCATTGTTTATAAAAAAACGGCAAAAAAATCACGTTTGTTATAGCGGCAACAGAAATACATCATCTGTGAAAATTTCAACTGTCTAGCTATCATAGTTCATGAGATACAGCCTTGTGACAGACAGACAGACGGACAGCAAGTAATAGGGTCCCGTTTTTATCTTTTGGGTACGGAACCCTAAAAACTGGATCAATTTTAAAACATGTTTCATCTATCAAAAGCTACATTGTCAGCGAGAAACATAGGCCATAATCTTTTTTAGGGTTCCGTACCCAAAGGGTAAAATCGGAACCCTATTACTAAGACTTCGCTGTCCGTCTGTCTGTCTGTCCGTCTGTCTGTCTGTCACAGGGCTGTATCTCATGAACCATGATAGCTAGACAGTTGAAATTTTCACAGATTATTTTTTTAATTAGAGGTCCCCATTAAAATTGCAATAATGTAACCTAAATAATGTAAATATGTCTTTAGTATCTAAAATTTGACCAACCAATAAAGGCGAAAGATTGAAAGAGACCCAACGCTACGACATTACTTACTCATATTTCTGCAGTCCGATTGTTTCCTTTTCTTTGACGTAGTTGCTTGGAATGTATCCGACAGTTCTGAAATTAAAAATGTTTGTAAATGAGCTGGGTATTATACTACATATCTACGTCACTAACGCCAACGTCACGCCGCTGAAAGAGTGGGCAGTGTTATGCCTGGCGCACAGTGGGGGACCGAACGGCAGCGCGCAATCTCGCAAAACTGCGCTGCGATGCTCCGAGACCGATCATCGAATATTGAAATATAAATACCTTACTTCGATTGGATAACTATTAAATTCGATTGATACATTTTAAATCCTCTACCGCGATGTTCGCTAGTGTGCGCAAACTATAAAGATCTTATGAATCTTACTAATATTAAAAATCCGAAAGATTGTAAGAATGTTTGTGCCTTTAAGATAAGATGAAACTTGGAATATAATACATAGCCCCATGCCCTGGTATATACATAAACGGCGATGGGCTTGCAACCTGTCACGCACGCATGGTATGCTAACTACTGCAAAATGTGGGTATTGTGTCAAACATAATGTTTGAACGTGCCTCTGACTACCCCCTTTAGACATCTTCAAGGATCTATGCGTTTCGCAATCTGAAAGTGTGTCTACTTAAATACTTAAGGGATTAATGGTATCATGCATGATTGCATGATACAATTTCATTTTTATTAAAATAGGATCACGTTTGTAATCCCCAAGTATGGTAGACATCCTCTCAGATCTAAATGCGCTCAGATCCTGTGAAGTTATCTAAAAGTGATAGCCAGAGGCACGTCCAAACAATACATTTGGCACATAGCCACATTTCGAAGTGAAGCATTTTTATTTTTGAAAAAAAGAAAAATACTCGTAACATAACAACATTAAATAGGATCACGACAATACCTAATTGTACTGTATAGCATTTTATTAGCCGCGTCAAATTACCACGCGAGGAAAACAGTTTGAGTCAACAGTAAGCGAGTATATATAAACAGCTGTGTTTAAATGTTTTTGATTAGACAGTTTGAGTCAATTGATAAATTACAAAATTATTTATTGAATTTTGTTTGAAGCACATAGGTAACTACCTTACGTCTTTTATAATCTATTTTATGTCATTTTCGAATGGGCATCTAATAGGAGTCTACTTATCTTATAGTTGTTATATCTCACAAAGGTGGGCAAGCAGTATTTGTATTGTCTATAGACACGCGCTTTTGTGTGCTCAGTCACCCACACAAAAGCGCGTGTCTACTGACCGCACCCGAGATTACGCACACAGAAACAATGGGCCACGTACATAATACAAACACAATTAAGACCAACCCGCCTTTGTGAGATAGAAAAACTGTACCATATTAACGGGGTTATTGTTGTTTCGTATCTTAATTACTTACTTAGGTGTATATAATTATTCTCTTGGACTTTTTTGGTCCTTTAGTTTTTATAAAATGATTATCATGTTATTATACTCAATATTCATACCAATATTATTGGTACTGCATGCCATTATATCTACGCTTCCAATGCCAGTAGATGCCTAAACTGTATAAAAAGCGTGGGTTTAGTTTGAATAAGTTTCCTGATGAAAAAATGTTTTTCAAAGACAAGCTTTTGTAAAATTATTCAAACCATCGATCACCTGTCACATAATATAACATTATCATTGAAACTTGACAAGAATGCAAAGTTTTTACTCAATCAGAGTATTTACTAAGGAGTTCCGTTGTGAGTGTCTATTGAACAGCTCCTGATTCCATCATCAGATCATCTCGCTGTCACCATATTATTGCATTGTCACCGAAGTTACATAAGTATGCAAAATTTCAGCTCAATCGGTTGGGGATAACTACTTCAAAATTGTGATGCAAGATTCCACCTTAACAAACATAGTTACATACATTGCAAGTTAAATAAAAGCTTGTAAAAACATTTCAAAATAAACCTATTTAATTTCATTTTAGCTAAATAAAATGTTATTATAAAATGCACCTACATAAGTTGCCATTTCAACGCAAGTCGTCACAACCGCAAACCAAATGAGTAAAATCATGATCATTACCATTTTTGGTTTCATTACTATGAATAAATTATAAATATTGGCGGACATTTCACACAGCGCCATCTAGTACTATGGGAAACAGATAACGGATATATAATATTTTTTATACATATATTTTTTAAATATCTATGTTCATCACACAAATGTTTGCTCTGGATGGGAATCGAACTCATAACCTCCAGCGCAGAAGTCAGCTTCTACCAATTGAATAGTTCTAGTGATTCTTAAAAATTTTCTATATAAAAATGAATTGCTATTCGTTAGTCTCGCTAAAACTCAAAAACGGCTTGACCGATTTGAATATTTTTATGTTCGCCTTAAGGCCCTGTATGTCGACGATTGCTCTTTTTCGAAACGAATAAAGAAATACTTCTGAACAAGCCACATCTCCTATTTTTATAAATATATTACTTAAGGTTCCTACCTAGATTTCTATTAAGCTGAAAACATAATAGCAGAAACTTTTCACGATTAAGATATTATTTCAAAACGAGTTTAAAAATAAAGAAAAATGAAATAAATTGCCTGGAAATTGTAAAAATCGGAAAAAACTGGCAGTGCTTTTTTTGTATGGGATCATATTGAAATTTGTCAGTACAGCGTCTGTCGAGACAGCTAGTATACGAATATTTCTTTAAAATACGAAAGAATACGGACTTTTTCACTTTCAAAACTTTCGTGAGTTGTACTACACATTATTACAATACGTGTGTAATACGGACTTTGTTTATTAATTAAACAAACGGATCTTTATTTATAGATTAAATAATAGCAGGGCTATTAAATGCGAAAAAATTGTTAGTTAAGTACAATTGTATGTTCGCCGTGGATAATGGCCGCACGACTTGCGTCACTGTAAAAACCTAACCAATTTAAACGTACCATTTTGAATTTTCCGTACACTTGCGGAACATTAATCGTCTCACTCCGGTGCTTGTTTTAGAATTTAAAGTATAGCTCACTAGCTTCAAACAGGCAATTTAATGTGATAAGTTATATCGAAATCATGAGAATAGGCTTTATAGCTCAGTTGGTAGTAACTCTGCGTTCTGCGCTGTAGGTTGTGAGTTCGATCCTCACCGTGGGCAAATATTTGTGTGATTAACATAAATGTTTGTTCTGTGTCTGGGTGTTATTTATTATAATTATGGTATGTATTAACAAAAAAAATGTATAAAGTATTCTATCAGTTATCTAGTCTCCATAGTTCAAGCGTAGCTTAGTTTGAGGCTAGATGGCGCTGTGAGTTGTCCACCTTTACTATTTTTATTATTTTATAATGTTATATATCATAATCATAAGAATAATTTTGAATATAAAATAATAATTTAAGTCTTTTGTTACTACATTCTGTGTGATATACCTCCATCTGCATTTATATTAAAGCGCAACAAGAAAATCCACTTGGAATAAAAAAAAACAATGTTGCGTTTGTATCTATATAATACAATTTTCTTACTTACCCACTATCATCTTTGACTTTCCACCAGTGATCCTGTGAGTCATCAATTAATTCGTACTCAGCTCCCTGAAAAAGAATAACTTATTTTCTAAAGTTTCACGATCCGAACTAAACTACACTAAAAGAGCGCCTTTTTGCGCCATGATATTTTCCATAGTAACGTGTTTATATATACGCCAACTTCGGCCTAATATTTATGCAATTAAAAGTGACGCACAGTTACAAGATTCCATAAATAAAACGGCACAAAAAAAACATACCTTTTCTAGCGATAAATCTCCGCTTTCTATAGCTTTGAAGGGATATAACGCGACGACCACTTTGCCTTTTTGTTTTTCCTGAAACTACAAAACTTCATTAGAATTGAAATATTGTTTAAGATGAGTAATATTTTTGTTGATGAATGCAGAATGGTTTTTTCTCAAAAACCGCAAAACATACAGGTTTGTTTTTTATGATAAAGATAACTTAAGGATTTAATCTATATAAATTATAGAAAGAAACACGATTGGTGAATCTTTTCTAGATAGATTTATTTTCCAAAGTTGGCTCTTCCAGAACACTAATTTTGTTTTTACTCAAAATGAATAGCTAAACAGTTCATTTAAAATAATTAGTTAGATAATCATACTAGCTACATAAATGAAAGACAGTTTCTTTTTATGTTTGATGGTTTTCAAGATAATGCGGTTTTATCACTTTTTCCGTCTTATCCGGGTAGACTCAGCCCATACAAAAAAACAAAAATTTCAAACATCACCTTAGTCTCACTCATTTTGTTAACTCTTCTTAGAATTTAAATTTTGTTAACACATTGAGAGCCAGAGACGAGGCCTACGCCAAATAAACTACTTGTTACTACTGAAGACAATAAATTTGTAGAAATAAAAGCGAATTTATAGCCCCCAACGCAATTAGGGGGGTGTTATAAGTTTGACGTGTCTGTGTACCTATGTGACATCGTAGCTCCTAAACTATTGGACCGATTTCGATGCCTTTTTTTTAGATGGTTCTTAGCTAAAATTGTTGTAATGATGTTAAAGCAACTTCTTCTAGGTAGTCTGATCGATTCAAAATGTAGCATGCTGTGGATTCTGAAGAGGGATTTTTAAAATTTGATATTATATTTATTTTATAATTACATTGACTTCCTTCTCGTTGTTGTAAAAATCTCACAACCGTAGATAGATAATATATCAATTAGTCTAAATTTTATTACAGAATGGGAAAATGTGCTTTGGTTATAGAGAAAAGTCATTTTTTATACATCGCGGAATTTACGCGAATTTTTTTCAAGGACATACTTGCTGCTATAGTGTCATTTGACGTTTTAGTGTCAAGGCCGAAGGGTTAAAAGGATTTTAAAATAGTACTTACATTGGCTTTGGGTTTAGCCGACGGAGTCCCCGGAGGGACGGCGCCACCAGGCAACATGACTGCCGCAGTGACTGCTGCAAAACAAACAAATATATTCTACCAGTTTTTGACAGTTCGCGTGGTACCTGGATAAAAGTAGCATATATGCTATTCCAGGACATAGGGTACGTATTATTCCAAGTTTCGTCCAAATCGGTTAAGTCGTTTGGGCGTGATTGAGGCTCAAACATATAATCATACTCACAAATTTTCGAACTTATAGACAATATAAGATAAACACGAATATCGTTTCAACTTCATACAAATACCCGTTGACGTACTGTTAGGAGGAAATACCTGCAGCAACAAATTTGAAAAATAGGTATTTGAAAATCTATTTCTGTGCCCTAGATATTAGTAGTATATGTATGAGTGGCGATAGAGACAACTGCAACTCGGAGCGAATACTCCTATTTAAAATTTCGTAGGTTCTCCCCTGTTTTGTCTTTCAAAACTAGATCAATTTTAATATTTTTTTAAAGAATGATGAAGATTTTATTATTTTGGCTTACTTGTTTGTTTTTCTTTTATTTTTTATACTCGTCACATCTGTTTTCTTCAATGCTTTTAAGCAAAATACATTTTTAAAGAAAAAAGATTCCAACCATTTACTACTACAACTACTCACAGCAGCGGCTCCGAATATTTTCCTTTATTGTCATTGTCATCCACACAACACATCTACGCAAACATTTAATATTAATTTTCAACGATTTAAACTTATTTGAAGGAAAGCATATCTTAGATAACCCATAACGCATATCAAAGATTGCAGACGTCTACAGTTGACTGCAGTTGACTACAGACTTAAAAATACTTTATGTCAGAGTTACTCTGGAATTGTTGCACATTTCCTTCCGCTAAGCCAGTAAATACCATTAATTAATAATATAAATCATACCTATTATTAAAATAATAACGCATTTATTCAATTCAATAAATTAATCTATAAAATTAATAAATTAATCATTTATTCAATTCAATAAATTAATCTATAAAATTAATAAATTAATCATTTATTCAATTCAATAACTTTTTTATGCAGTCGTATTTTTCATAAAATTCTTTACAACATTTAAAAGTCGAATTTTTATTGAACTGGTATAAGTAAATTCTATGTTTCTAATTGTTATTTTTTAAATCAATACATGCGTAAGATTAATACGCGTATGTACTTGCGTAAAACTAACGTCTAGGTTTTATGTTGAAGTTTGAGATAAATGTCAAAAGCTTTTGTTATTTTTTTCCTTTTTTGCTCATGTTTTTCATAATGTTTGTAAATGTACAAGTTTGATTTTATATAATAGATATAGATAGATATTTAGGTGAGTACTTATATTGTGTTTGTTATTGTACATACTCGTTATACATAAATATGTATTATGAAGAAGAGTCGCTGTATGTATACCCAACGACCATGACAACACAAAAGGTACAACACACGTATGTTATTATCATAGATCACATTGTATGGTCACGAGTATGTTTTTAAGAACATTTTATAATACAGACCAAGCACAAATAAATATCACAACGCAAAACACTTTTAGTCACAAAAACACCTGACCGAGACATGAAAGTGAGTGCAATAATCCAACCAGTGAACGTATGGAGGCCGTGAATAGAGGTCACTTGTATTTCATTACCCTCCAGAGCCGGAAGGAAGGCGGACAGCGAGAGACATGGTATCTTAGACTTCTTCTTCACCACCATAGTCTCGTCTTCGGATTTATTCGGCAACATGGGAATTTGGCCGGACGTCCGTGCGCGACACCTGGCTTCGACTGCCTACAAAGTACAAACGTGTCGAGCGACCGTAAGGCAACGGTAAAGCGGCGCTCATAACGCTGCGCGGATTTTACTGATGCTATTTAATGTTTCGAAAAAAAATCACTTTCGAGTCGCCTGTATTTTCTAATTGTGTAATGGAGCCAGAGAGTTTCTAAAATGTTACTTTCGTACCTACATAATGCTAGAGCGACAACGTTTGCACATTTCGGTTGTATAATATGGTGTAGGGCGTTATTATATAGATGCTAAAGAAAAATAGCAGGAAATGTGTGTAAGTTGCCACCACATTTCCTGCTATTTTTCTCTAGAATCTATTATATTAATTAACAGAATACAATAATTATTTGTATTTTATTGTACAAAGTAATAATAATAATAAATGTTTTTATTGCGTTTCCAAAAGTACAATATTATGAACAATGATGAGATCTCCTTTTAAGTAAAAAATACTTGTCATAGGAGATTTCGCTCTTGCTTAGGTCTATTTTTAGAGTTATTTGTGTGGTGGTGAAACTATTAAACATTGTAAATTACAATTGGTAGAAACAATATAGATAAAAATGTGCATAAGTGTGTATGGGTGTGTGTGTGTGAGTGCGTGTGTGTGTGTATGTGTGTGTTTGTGTGTATGTGTGTGTGTGTGTATGTATATTTGTGTGTGTGTGGGTGTGTGGGTGTTTGAGTTAGTGATTGATGGTGTTATATTTGCCAGTAGAAGTTATTTTGTACCTATTTAAGTAATGACTTCGAGAAGTTCTTCAGTATCGTCATAACTAATGGACAGTAACCATTTGGATAAATAGGTTTTACAGTTATGATTATTCATGGGATATATGTTTATAAGTTTATTTATTTTATTATAAATTTGGGCAGATTGCCTAAGATATTGTCGAGTTGCATAGCTTGATTTCACATGAGTTTTACTAATGACTATGTCTTTTCTTCTTCTATTTAATTTTGTGGGGTCATATTCTAGCGTCTTATGTAGTTTAAGTACAGTATTAAAAATGTATAATTTCCGAACAGTCAATAAATCCGCTTCCAATATAACATTTCAGTGGGATACCTATATGGTTTTAAGTACATTACTTTTAGCAGAGACCTTTGTGCTCTTTCGAGGTCTAAGAAATGCGTCTTAGTAGCTCCTCCCCAAATAGGAATACAGTAGGTTAGTGTAGATTGCACTAGCGCAACGTATATTTGTTTAAGAAGAGGGCGAGGTGCAACGTGTCTCAGGTTTTTAAAAATCCACATTAGCTTCCTGGTTCTACTCATAAGTTGCTCTAAATGTACATGCCAAGATAAACGTTGATCTATAATAACTCCAAGATATTTGGTGCTCTCCACTTTATTGATCGTTGAGCAGTTACAAGATTGATCATTTAGGTTACATTCGTGTATCTTAATATTTAGGTTTGGATTAGGTTGAGTACGATTGTACATCGTAAAGCAGATATAGTTAGTTTTTGATATGTTAAGCGTTAGTAGGTTCTGTTTTAGCCAAATATTAATCTTTGCGAGGCCTTTCTCTGCTTTCCGTTTAACATCATCCCAAGAGTTGCCAGAGAACACAATAGCAGTGTCATCTGCATAGGAATAGATGTGACCATCGTCTACAGTCATATTACATAGGTCGTTAATGTACAGTAAAAACAAAGTAGGTCCCAGTACGCTTCCTTGTGGGACACCATATGTAATAGATACATCCTCACTAATAACCCGACCAATCTTGACTCTTTGATTACGTTCATGTAAATAGTTTCCTAGTAGAGCCAGTGGAGAACCCCTTATGCCATGCAGCTCTAGCTTTTGCAAAAGAGGTAAGTGAAATTTACCGTTCAAACAATTGAGTCATTTATTATTAATATATTATTAGTTAAAATACGTCAGTATGAGCGTCCCAGTGAGTAACATACTGTTATCAATTTCAAAGAGTAACATGTATTCAGTAAAAAATAAATCCCTAGCATTATTTTGCCAGAAGTAGGATAAAAATAGCTTTTAGCTTTGTAGTCGTATATTGTGTAAGATTTTTTATCTTTCGTATTTTACAAGCCCGACACTTTGAAGTAATTTATAGCTATCAGCATAGCCCAAAATTAATCGTACAAAATTGATTGTCATGGCGAAGTTGAAAGTTATGATATGCAAATGAACAATTAAAAAATCTTATACTTTGAATAGGAAAAAAACCCGTTACCATGTCTAATTAATTATTACTCACCCATAACTAAATAGGTAACTAACGTAAATACGTGTAAATTTTAATTACGTAGATATTTATTCCGTGTAAGCTGCAGCGCCAACCTTATGCCGGAGACACACTTACGTGTCGTGGCGCGGCGTGTCGCGCCACTAGCCAATCGCAAGACAGCGTTTGCGACACGACACGACACCCAAATATGTCTCTAACCATACTAAATGTATGAAAGCGATTAGCTAGTGGCGTGTCGCGCCACGACACGACACGTAAGTGTATCTCCGACATTAGTAACACTACACACGATCTAGCACGTAACTTGCCACACGTCTTAACATCAAAAGCAATGGTACCACGAAGTGCCTATTCGCGTGGCATGACGTAGTAAGTCCTGACGTGCTACTACTGACGCATTGCAGCAACATGTTGGTGTGAAAATTAGGGACACCGGAATTTTAACATAATTCAATGAATTTCATCTTCTTCCAAAATCTCCTATGATCACTATCATAATAATTAGTAGAAAAGCAAGAGCAACGTCATCCTCATCAGACTACATTGATTCAAACTGAATTATAATTAAGTGCATTATACATATATAGGTCGATGCAGGTAGTGTCACGTCACGTAAGAGCATCGTTAGAATCATGCTACAAGCTATCCCGAAATCACGTAATATATAAGTGGGCGCTGCACCTAAATTCATCTCTTTTATCTGACACTAGCGACCCGCCCCGGCTTCGCACGGGTAGCATGTTATTATACATATAAACCTTCCTCCTGAATCACTCTATCTATTAAAAAAAACCGCATCAAAATCCGTTGTGTAGTTTTAAAGATATAAGCAAACATACATACAGACATACAGACGCGGGAAGCGGAAAGCGACTTTGCTTTATACTATGTAGTGATGAATAAATTATATAGGCATCTAATCTATACAAATTTGTGAAGCCGTGATGGCCTGGTAGGTTTCGAAGGTCATATGTACGAATCTCGGTCATACACCAATGGTTAACTCTATTCGATAAACAGGTAATGTTTCCTTTGCTTTCTTAAGAATGACCCACGAAAAAAAAATTATTCGTGGTAAGTAAATAAACGCAATGAGAACAATGCCTTATAGTTTCGGAGACGAGGGTTTCAAGATGGTCGCAGGCGGCCTACATTCACCGTTCGAAGCGCGGGCGCCCGGTCTACCGCCTCCCTTTCACTTATTCGTAACTTGCTTGTCGGAAAGAGACGGAGAGTCAATCCGTGCGTCATCAAAGGCTATCGACTGGCTGGTAAGATTAGAACATCAACAAAAGCCTTCCATGCATTTTTTATCAAGGGCTTTTGGGACAAAGATCATTCGGTTGTTTATAAGAGTCAGAATAGTACGTGAGTATTGTGTAAGGATATCATTGCGGATGAGTGAGATGACGGTTCGTCGTTCAAGGATTCTTATCCAAACTATTCGTACGACTTCCGTGAACCTGCCGAGAAAGTTTAATTTTTGGACAATGGATCAAACATAATTATCGTTTACCATTCTGTATTGATATCATTTCCTTGTTGATTATTTTGAGCTTTACGGTTGCGGGTGACGGCATGGTAATTTGAAGAACTATATAAAAACTACGGCATTTAAAGAGTTAGGCTATTTTTACAAGTAATTAAATTATAATTAATTATTTAAGTCTGATCTTTTGATAGCAATTATATTACGAGTAGTGTGGGAATAAGTATTTGCTCTATATCGTGGGATATGAACATCTGCAGTCTGCATGCTGTGGCCAGACGTCAGCAAGAGCACATCCAAGTGCTGACCGTCATTTAGCGTGGCAGTCAGCACAACACACCGCTATACTGACGTGTTCCGTAACTACAAGTTCTAGTATAAGATTCCAAAGGAATTCGATACACAAAAATAACAATATAACCGAAAATGTAATCATTTGTTTTCCGTTTTTGTTTATGCAGCTATTTTCGGTATTAGTGCGAAAATTTTAGGGATTAAGTAATTAACAAACGTATAAAAAGGTTGACCTCTAGAATGTTTACCTAAAACAGCTGATGAATCGAGTTCGATACACCCGATTAAATTGGGAAAATAATTGATATTGAAACAACATTTATACAAAAACAAATATAATTTTGCTTACCTGTCTCGTTGGCGATTCTATTCTTCTCCTGGAGTGCTTCAACTTGGTCGATATCAAATTCGGGCAGCGGCCAGTCGTCTGCAAGAGCACATCCAACTGCCGATCGTCGTTCAGCGTCACAGCACGACCACCGTCTAGCTGACCAAACGGCCGGATGGAAGCGGCTTCGACGCCCGTTTATTTTGCACACTACGAACAGAAAGCGGATGGTACCGGCTACTTGGACTCTGAGCCGTCAAAATATAATTTCCGTAACAAATGCTATTGTAGAACGCAACTACGGGGTTTATACAGGATGTATTAAGAATGCTCCCGAAAACTGAAGGCAAGTCAATCCCTATGAATGCAGTGGAAACCAAACTGCTTATTTTGAAGGATGTTACACTTATTGCTGTTTTTGTATCAGTGCGGAAATTCTATTAAAATGAAATGCTACATCCAATAGAGGAGTTATAAAGGATTTTAGAATACTTAGTCAAATTATGAAAAATCTACCATCTTAGTTTTTTTGGTCAAATCAATCAAGCAAGATCTGAACATCCAGTTTCAATTTTCGTGAGTGGTCGTAAATCACCCTGTATTGATAGTCTACCATTATTCAATTTTTCAAGTTTATGGCGGTTCCGACCGCAACCGCCATAAGCTTGAAACGTAGCAAAACATATTGGCATCTCCATATCGATTTGCTACCGCTATTAGAGGCTAGTTTAAGAACTAGGTTCTAGTTATTCATATTATGAATTCTAGCTATTACAGGTTATTTTTTGTGATAACTGGCAACAAGCAACAAACATATTGCCGGCCTAGTTACATGAGCAAAACTATTAAATTACTGAAACTTAAATGTAAAAGTATGAAGAAACAAAACATCACTCGATGATAGCAGAAAGTTGGTGGTAATAAGCTGCTTTAATGGTGTAGGCTTTAAATTATTACAACACTTTTCCTTCTATTATATTATGATAACACTTCCGCCTACGGCTTCGCTCGTGTGGTACCTGGATTAAAATTATTTTATATGCTATTCCAAATAAGCTCTTTCAAGTTTCCGTTTGTTCGTTTGGGCGTGATAGAACAACAAACCCTCACAGACTTTCGGATTTAAATTATAAGTAAGATGGCAAGATATCCTAGCAAAAGTATATTAAGAACACACAGTACTTAGCTTTTTTTTAAATCCTGTGTCTTTTTAGAGCATGTGCGCCTTGTCCAGATGTTCCTTACAAATAAAAAGTCATGTGACTGTGAGACTGAATAAGAAATGTAATTTGAACGCGGAGGAAATGAAATAAGACTATCACTTGAATTAGATTATTTTCTTTTTTTTACTAGCATATTATTAGGAGTCAGTTTTCATTCCAGAGACTGCGTTTATTATGCGCATACAAAGTTACGTGAGATGGTTTAATTAAACTAAGTTTATGGTAATGTAGCCAAGTTTTACTGTGAAATGACGTCAAAAAGTGACGGTCAGAGTACTAAATTGGCACATTGTAGAAAGGAATAGTAAATTATTGAATTTTACAAGATAATCCAGTTCTATAACAGACTCACTTTTCTTCTTCATTCAAACTATGTTCGAATGTATATTATTTGTAGGATTGTATCGAGATAAGATGAAATTAAAACGTCTTAACATTAAATTTGGCACATGCTCAGATTAGTTGTTAGCATTACGTGACAGGTTGCAAACCCATCGCCGCCGAGATAAGTTGAGCAAACAAATCGCAACAAACCGTTCGTGAGTTCGTATTGACAAACTCACAGCCGGTCGGTTATCGATTAGAAGAGGGTTAGCCACCGGACAAAGGACATTGTGTCTATACACGTGCCAAAATTTATTTCCACCAAAACTACGCTTCGGCCGCCTACAAAACTTCAAACAATATCTTTATCGATAATACACGCAAGATCACGTTTGTTTTAAGTAAACAAGATTTGCTTAATTTTCGACAGTAAATGCTTATTTATTTATCTAATACCTTAAAACAAACACTTCTTGTATTATAATCTGAATCTCGGAAACGGCTGGAACGATTTTCATTAAATTTAGTATGAAGGGTTTCGGGGGCGATAAATCGATCTATCTAGGTTAATTTTTTTAGAAAACTTGGTTTTATGAGCAAAGCTCAGTCATCCAGGTACTAAAGCATTATAGTGGTAATTTTCTTAGATTAAGGAAGATTTTTAAAAAGTTTTTTATAAATCTAACAAAACGAACGAGAATTTTTGTTTTTATGTTTTATACCATAAATGCGACGAGAAGAATGTTAGGAATGAAAGTGAATAAATGTAGAAGTAGAGATAGGACAAAGATGGATGGACTGTGTGAAAGATGACATGGGTAAATGAGATGACGGCTTATAGAGGGAAGTGAAAGAAATATACAATGTTGTGCCGACCCCACTTGATGGTAATAAGGGCAGGAAAATCAATGATGAAATGCGACGAGCGATCATGGACCGCCGATGCTCACCGACATTCTGCTAACACATTGTGATGTTGCGATGATACTGATTAGATTGAGAGATGATAGTTGCCCTCGGTTTACAACTAGCGATGTGATGATAAATGAGTTACGTACCGGACCTTAGAGTGTGGATCCACTCCAATCGCTCCTTATGCTCTCCAGAGACCAGGTACAACGTGTAATCGGAGCCTTGTTCCGTGTACCCCACCTGAGCAGATACCACTGTGAGCAAATGAGCATATTTCGTATACCCCACCTGAATCGATTATGAGGAATATGGAACATGATACACACATATACCAGTATGTATGTGAGTAAGCCGTGTTTGTGGCATGATTCTTCTAGACTTGGTCGCGAAGAACAGGTGTATTTTCACCTAGCTCCTAAGACTGATCCTTGTAATTGATATAAACTCTTTATGTCTTTGACTTATAGGTAGAGTAGCACACTTGGACAGAAACTATTATCCGAAAGATGCAAGTAGCGCGTACTCTGCCTGAGCAGAACCTACTAAGTAAGAGAGTTCAGATTCTAAGAGAGATATGATGAAAAGTATAATTTATCCGTAATATTAGCGCCTCTAATTATTCATAATAGTGATGTAGCTACTTAAAGACATGGCAAAATTGTCTCCTACCTAGTGTTAGAATACTAAGATATATTTATCTATCGACTTTTATAAGCACATTCAACAACTTTTCCTCAATAAATCCATTCCCCATTTTTTCATTTCACTATAATGTTCCCCGCCTTTTTGCTAGAGGTCAGTCGTCACATGGTAACTAGAGATAGGACCGTCGCATCTCCGCTATAGAGATGGGGCCATCGACCACTCAGTCTATAGACTCCTTATGCAAGGCGAACACTTTCAAACACATTATGCTTATACTGCTGATATAAGACACCGAGCGCGATTCACGACGCGCCCCGCGGCTGGCTGTGACATTGAACCGGCCAATAAGAATGCATTTTTTACCTATCCCCCTGACGCGCACACCTCAACGATTTGGCTGAATTGTTTGTTTGAAGTAATGAAGCCATTAGGCGTCTAATGGGCTATGTGGGCGATGCATCTTCGCTATAGACAAAGGGCGGTCGAATTGATAAATCCGGTTATCACTAGGTAAGTACTTACCTGAAAAGGAAACTTATTTTGTACGTTCTTGTCGCTATCGTCGCCGATCTGCTTGGTGAGCTCGCCGAGTTGCGCGACTTCCACAGTGTGGATGGTGTCGATCTCAATTCGACCCCGTTCTTTGCGCCGCTGTTATACAAAACACAGGAACATTCATTATAAATTAATATATTGGTGGACATTTAACGAATCGCCATCTAGTCCCGCACTAAGCAAAGCTTGTACTATGGAAATACTGATAGAATACTTATATATAATATACTTTTTTTTTTGTAAATACATACTTATGATACATTTTAACACCTAACATAGAACAAACATCTATGTTCATCACACAAATGTTTGTCGTTGGTGGGAATCGAACCCAAAACCTGAAGCGCAGAAGGCATAGTTACTATTAACTGATCTGTGAAGCTTCCCATAAAATAGTAACTCGAAGAAATCTAAACATCATCTCTCAACATTTTTTAATCAAAACGTAATCTAAGCACTTCAAATAATATGACTAAAAGTTTTTCTCGGTTAGACCGCGATTTATGCGAAAACTACTTAGCATATTTTGATGGAAACCGTAACATCAAAAAGCTTAGAGTTCAAGCGCTTTTGAAGATAATGCCTAAAAAAACATTACATTTAGCCCACATTTTGCAGTAGTTAGTAGTTAGTATTTCCTACGTGACAGGTTGCAAGCCCAACGCCGTATATAAGTATAAAACGAAACAAGACCTCACAATCTTTCGAATTATACTAGGCCCCTTCCGCTATCACCAGTTCCCATGATAACAGCATCATACAAGCGCATAAGAAATGCAAATGCATTTAAGCATAAGGATGCGAAAATTTGTTTTTGTTGATTAATCTCGCTATATCAGCTCAGCCAAATTAGATGGATCTAATTAAAATATGTTATTCATGACCTAGAATAGTTTAGTGAATAGTTTTTTTATTAGCTGCGGGTGGAAACTAATCGCAGATAATTTTCGTCTACTACCTACATCAGAACTCTGTACATTATATATTTATTTCAAACACTGCAAAGCAAACACCTAACTAGGTCAATCACCAGAGGTGACAATTGCTCTTTTTCGAAACGAAAAAAGAAATACTTCTGAACAAGCCACATCTCCTATTTTTATAAGTATATTACTTCAGGTTCCTACCTAGATTTCTATTAAGCTGAAAACATAATAGCAGAAACTTTTCACGATAAAGATATTTCAAAATGATACGTTTTAGAATTTATGATCGAAATATTTTATGTACCTACTATTAAAATCAACTTGTGATTTATTGTTAAAGATAGGTAATATGTAGATCTAGATTTCTATTAGAATATATTTTTGATAAGTAATTATACATAATTTATATCATTAATTTATTCGAAAAGCTAAGGCGGACCACTCGACGTGTGTTTGTCGTCATTGCAGCGGTCGGTAGGATTATTTATCGAAGTGATTAAAGATGGGTACATCTTTATTCACATATACTATACATTATAAAATAGGAGATGTGGCTTGTTCAGAAGTATTTCTTTTTTCGTTTGGAACAAAAACAATCGTCGACTGGGAGCGCCTTAACTAATATAAACTGCGCTACGATATCTCAGTATTTCGAATAGTTGCTCTATATCCGTCTCAGCTCTAACGTGACATCCGATCTGAAGCAAATACCAGAAATATAGAGCCAATAGGATTAGCTAGTTTCATAGGCAAGAAATTGGCTATTCCAGTTGTGAAATTCGACCGCAGTGTTTAACCCAGGAACTGCAGGCGACATCATCATAACGGTTTTCTATAGAAGCTCGCCATTCTCAGCACCATCATCAATTAGTTTTCGGGGAAACGCGATGTCGTCGATTACGTATGATACGGTTGCGGTATTCGGTCGTATTGCAAATGCGACGCAGAGTAAGTTCGGACTAGCCTTATGACTAATTTTAACTTTTTTTGATTCTCTGTTACGTCAGCAGAAAGATACACTTTTATTTAACCTTTTTTTATACGCATTTGAAAACCGAACTAGAAGATGCCATGAGCAACCATCGCCTAAGAAACACACTAGAGGCAGACACACACGTGAGGTCTCTTCACACCGAAAAACAACTAGGTATGTCAGGCGGCAGAAATAAATAAGGTACGAGTAGTTCTCGGACGAGCCCCTTAACAAGTACTATTTATCTGATACATCATATGGATACACACAAATAAGAAGCTGTACATCATGTTGAGGAACTTCATGGGGAAGAGTGGAAACCAGAACAAGTCCATAAAGAAGGAGAATAAAGGTAATGCGTCAGTTATCCACCTAACCATATTTTTCATTATGCACTTCAAAAGAGATTTCATTGAATTTATTGATATACTAAAATGAAAATGAAGTTCACGCTTCAGTTATTACTGATTGAATTCGATGCCTGGTTTCGAATTGAAAACTATGCATATTCAAAGAGATTTATGTGAAGTCAAAATATTCAATTAAACTGAGAGTGGTTCCGTATTCGGATAAATGATTACACCTATAAAACTAGATAGATCGACACTAGACACGACGACATTGATGCAGATTGTATCTACCTACACCTACCTACATCGATGATACAGGCTATTAAAGTAATGCAATGAAAAATTTACACATAGTTATCAAACTTATCAACCTACCTACTCCCACATCTGTGTTAGCACGACGAACGTTAATACACACGTAAATAAAAGCTCACCGGTATGCTACTATCAAGGTTTAATTACTATTCGTTAGCAGAAATTACAAGGGTATAAAACCAGATATTCGCAATCTGATATCCTGAGGAAATGCAATAAGGGTCTAAACCGCCGCCATCGACTAAGCCAATCTCCGATTGACTCCGACGAGATTCCGGTTTTGCAGGATTAGATACTCTTATTTCAATATAACGTAGAACTGACTTCGATTTATAACAATCTTATCGTGATGAACGTGAGAAAGGCGTGAATAGTGCTGATGACAATGAAACTATCCTTTATCTAAAGGTAAAATAGGAGTAAATGGAAATAGGTAAAGTTCATAGGATTTTGTCATTAAGTGTTAAAACTAAAATAAACCCTCTGAATGCAGCTATTCAACTAAGTTGAAAAAAAAAGTTATTAAAAAACTGAGTCAGAAGTACTTCGCACACTCGCACTCAACTCAACCATAAGTAATGAAATACGAGGGTGGACGAGCAAACAAAGCTCCGGTGAAGCAAATATTACGAACGAACTATTTCTTCCTTAAAGTTCCTCTAAAAATGAAGCAAAGAGTCTTGCATAATAATAGAGCTTTCAAAAAACTGAAAACTACACGCGATGTGAGAAAGAGTGGATCTTTTGGAATAATTAGCGCGCGTCGCCGAGGGCTCTCCATTATGGTCTATCCACACACATTCACTGAATGGATATTTAGTGCAGTCAGGGACGCGCGGACCAGCCGTTATCGATTACGTGAGCGTAAAAACCACGAGTTGTGCTACAGTTATATCTACTATTCCACAAAAGCCTTGGTAGAAGCTTTATTTAGCATCTATAATCCAAATCATCATGAAATGATCTGCACTGATGTCTCGAACTCGATATTGATTGCGACAGTGACAGAGTTAGCACTGTACAAAATACACAGCAACAAAATAGGACCTGCCCTGACCCTGCCTCAATCAGGATAAATAACAGATCACATCACTCTTTAACAGATCTTATAAATTAAAACATCAAACAGACGACTAACCGACACCTCAAATGCACCCAATTTTACTAACGAGGTTTTGCCCTAATACACAACCTGCTGACACTGCAATATGCTCCGAATGTCCTTGTCACCCTGGTAAGATTCTGCCCTCTGACGAACCACGGCCCGTACCCGAGTCTGCACAAATTTATGGTCCTTTTGAAATTGCTCACATAGCGGGGAGCATTCGCGTAGCGTGACTGTGCATGCATTATGAGGGGTGCCCGGCCGCTATTGTAAGGGAGTGATTGCAGAGCTTTCGTACGTAACTCGAGGCCGGTTTCATTAATCGCAACTTGGGCTTGCTATTTCGACTTTGAATTTAGTTTTAGTCATTTATATTTTTGGCACGTTTTTGCGTTTTATTATTTTGAGGCGGTATAGTATAAATGTTTGTTTTTGTTGGAGAATTTTAATTTTCAAAACGAATGCGCAATATATACTTTTGACCAATTGACAATGGCTTCGGTTTTAACGAAATAACAGACCATGGAAATGAAATCATGCAAAACAAAATAAAAAAATATCAAGATGGAAACCGTTCGTATAAAGGACCATAATTATGAAAACCGAGCAAACTAATCAAATCACAAAAACACATAAGTGACCATTAAAGTAGGAGCCTATGTGGAGAAATAAGCGACGGTGTGGGTGGACGTGGATGTTGAAAATGGTCAAATTTCGTTCTCCAAATTAATCTTGAGTAGGTATATCTGATGTCAAGTGAATGAACTACAATAACAATTAAGTATCTTCATCAACACACGTAGCTAACTACCTTGTATTGACATATTGGGTGAGTTGCTGAACCTTTCGTGCGACGTTAAAAAAGACACAATTTCGGGTCGTTCAGCTTTGAGAGGTAACATTTCCATCTTTGGCGAAACCAAAGCTTCGTAGAATTGCAAAATGCTCGGTTTGAAACAAAAAAAAATGCTCCATTTTATAGACGAGGGTGAACATTTCAATTAATGACAGAAGGATCACTGCGTATGACGTCTAGAAAGACTACAATTATGGCACTTTAACTCATCAATTATTATAATGATACTCATATTATGAGATACAATCGAGAATTTCCAGTAAGGTTCTATAGGTACGCGTCATAAAATGGTCAATAAAATGCAAGTCCATTCTCCCGATATGCACTGAAAAGGTTGTTAAAAGGACACTTGACATAAAAAAAAACAATTTTTCTGCCGCGTCAAATCAAATGTCCACAGATGAATAAAATGATCACTAAATGCTGATACTAATGATGGAAAGGTATAGTTACCAGGCGAGTCGGTGTGTGGGAGGACGTGCGACGCCGGTGCGGAACTGCCGCGCGCCACGCCGGCCGCGTCCGAGACACACCCAGCCACGCGCATGCGTATACCTAACCGGGATCAGGGATAGGATAGGAATGACTGGTGTAAGCAGTAAGTAGCACAGAAAGTAACACGCAAAAAATGCAATGATACCTCATCCATTAGCGTAAGGCTGCACGCTATGCCTTGAACGACTTGATGACCCGAGAAAAGTTTATTTTATAGAAGTATTAACATAATGTGAAGCAGCGTTTTTTCTACTTTTTGAGCATGGTAATCGCAAGAATGAACGACAAAAGTTAATTCTAAACTTGCCTCGACCAAAATTTCACGTCTACGGCGCTATTTTTCTTCCTCCAAATTTAATTATTGTCTATCTTTCGTAGGCAAATTAATTTATCGGGTCAACAAGCTAGGCTTGGTGCTCGATAGAGTAATAAATGAGAAGGTTTATACACGACCATTGGACAATACCTATTTTAGAACAAACAAGCTGACCCGGCGAACTTCATATCGCTTTAGAATTAACAAATGCTGTGTTAAGTTCCCGTTCCCGTTATCGTTATCGTCCCCGTTCTCGTTCCCGTTCCTGTTTTCCTGCTTTTCACTTGAAATTTTTCCTGAATTTTCTTTGATATAAACCTCACAGAGCCCGAGACCTATAATATATAAATAGGTACAGAACAGAGTTCGAGGGAAAATCTTTATCCAGCAGTGGGACTCAACAGGATAATCGTAAAGACGCATTTAGATGCAATTGAACCAGTTAAGTGAAGGCTTTTGCAGTTTTAAATAATTAAGCGATAACTAACAACTGACTGAGACAGCAAGATATTTTGAAATCCTGAAGAAGATTCTCTAGAATTCTAGATGAATCGAAACAATGTTGGTGTCTTTTACGTGAGTAATTTCTCGTTGTGTCTTATCATAATGTATTTTAAAATCTTTAGAATCTCACAATCTTTAGACACGAGTCTAAGTAGCAACGATTATTTCGCATGGGTGAACTCAAACACAAGTACGATGGTTTCTTTTGTGTTCAATTCCCATGGGAAAAGGAATCCTTTCGAAATAAATACAAAACAATGAAACAAATTTTTAAATAGTCTGACTAAAGCATAAATGTTAAACGCGGTTTTTTAAAGGTTGCCACAAAAAAATATTAAATAGTTTCAGAACTGTAATCCCCAAGTATGGTAGATTCTTAAATCTCCAAACTACAAAAATGTCTAAAAGAGGTAGTCAGTGGAACAACCTAAAATTACATTCAGCCTATCTATTGTAAAAAGTTGTAAATTGTAATATTGCCACATAAAATACTAAGTGGTTTCCGCACATTGATTTTTAAATAGATATTTATATTTACCACATATTTTTTTTTTTGCGATTCGGTTTCCCCACACTGTTTTCCTTCAGCATTTGAAAGATTTAAAATATTGTGTTACTAATATTACTGTGACTTTATGACAAGTCACACTTTATAAAATAGCTATTGGAGCATTATTACTTGGCTATTACACAACTAGCGTCTAGTTGCATTAAGAACTGCTTGCGATTTTGTAGTATGGAATAATAGATTCAAAGCATGTGCTTTTTAATGCAAATGTTTGTGCACAAAAACACTCCTAATATCAAAAACTTACCTCAACCAAGATGTAAAAACATCCTAGCAGCAATGTGGAAAAATAATAAAAACAAAATTAATTGATCGGCTGACAGATTATTTTCTAACAGGTGACAACTGGGAATACCAATTAAGAACATTCCCACTTGTCACTAGCGGTGACAACTAGGATACAGATTCATAAAGACTGGTGGGGTAGTTTTAAAATATACAAGTAAGAGATTATTCTGCCATTTTACTGGCAACACTGGTAACAATTTTTTGTATATATTTATATACCCATTTGTCTACTAGTTTGTCAACTAGGAATATCAGGATTACATTGTAAAACAAAGCTAAATACAGTAAAGAATACAGCCCGCTGTCACTCAGTGATATTTTCTGCCAACACAGAATCCTAGTTAGGTCAGGGCAATGAACTATCAACTGTTGAATATTTAGTTTTTTTGTCATAGAAACAAGTAGGATAAATACATAATTGTGGTTGTAAATTTCCCTTGGTTACCTAAATAGATTATCAATACTAAAAAGAGACAGATATCATTTTGTTTGACCATCACAATCAAAGTCATTGCCTGTAGTCCTTCCTAATCATTATCGATATCCACCCATTGCAACACTTGCATGGTAACTGGATAAAAAGTATGATATGCTATTCCAGAACAGATATGTGGATTCCAAGTTGCATGCAAAACTGTTTGGTATTTTAGACGGTTGATTGAGGCACAAACATCAAAACATTTTTTACAAACTTTCAGATTTATAATTTTCTACACAGACATAGTTAAATATCAATAGGTGGTTGAATTAAAAAGAGTTGCAAAAAGACTTCTATTGTCCGTGAAAATGACCGACTTTATAAGTCTAGTTTTTTTTTTAAATTCTTAAACTTGGGTTAAAAGATAACTTTGATAATTCCATTCAATTGTTCAAGCTGGGACATGTAGGTATTGAAGTAGGTAGATATAGTTGTTATTTAGGTATTAAGTCAACAGTTACAATGCTGCATCATCAAAATATGATTGCAGAATAGCGAACTTAGACAATTTCCTTGCTAAAAAAAACCATAAATAATATTAATTCATACATTACCTCGCCATCAGAATCATAATATATCAGCGCACGGGGAGTGAGGACTAAAAACCGCTCCTTGTAGTTCACGGGCGTAAACAACTTTTTGTTCTGAGATCTTTTGATCATAAAAGTTTGAAGGATCACCTCGTCTTCATCTTTTCCAGCCATCATTACTGAAATGTTCAATGTTACGAATACAAAGACACTTAAAACATTTTATTTTAACCGGTTAGCTATAAAGTTCGACGGTAAAGTTTACAACTTACAAACATTCAATCAACCGCACCAATAATCAAACTCTTGTAGTTTTTGACAAATCTCTAAGCAATTGGTGCAAAATTAGTTAACATTATGGCGATCAAACACAAGACAGAAAGAAAATACAATAGATTTTAGAGTCCGACTAACTGATATGATCAAGATTGCTAATTGCATTCATTGCATTGCTCGACCGACCGATGAAAAACGAACTACGAAACGAAACAAACGATCAAAGTATTGCCAACTAAATGAAACTCTCCCGAAAAAGTCTCATATCCGTCCGTCTCATGGCATGGTCGCTAGACCCCTCAATTATAATATTAATTAAATAGTTTGAGTAGCTATATTATATCTTGTATAAGAAATTGTATCCTATTAATAATAATAATATTCTTTATTTCAGTCTACAGATGTAAAGTAAAAGATGCAAAATACATAGGCCCATATCAATAAATACCTTACAGATTAACATAATATTATTATAAAATACAATTTACTTCACTACTCTATTACATACTTACATTCTAATACACCTATTTAATTTACTAATGATTTTGACCACTTATAATACAAGTCTATTACCTTTAAACGAGTTATTCTTGTACATTTATACATATAATTCTTATACATAGGTATACATATCTATACTAATAATAAATCTGTAGAGAGGTCCATTCTGTACATGAAATATATTTCCAAAATAACTATCAGGGGGTGATTAGGGATCGATACTGATGCCAAAAATGCAATCAGTAAAATTTTTGTCCGTCTGTCTGTCTGTCTGTCTGTCTGTCTGTATAACCGTTATAGAAACAAAAACTACTCGACGGATTTTAACGAAACTTGGTACAATTATTTTTCATACTCCTGAGCTGGTTATAGTATACTTTTTATCACGCTGCAATCAATAGGAGCAGAGCAGTGAAGGAAAATGTTGGGAAAACGGGAGAAGTTACTCCATTTTTTAAGCTTCCGTCGCGTGTGCAACCTTAATGGTTAAAGCTACACAGAATTCACGTATGACAGAAATGTTCTCCTTAAAATTATATAAAAAATATTTCACGACAGCATATGTCTATCTTTTATGGTTGACTCACAATAACACGTGTAACTCCCGATAGCTTAGCAGTTCGAAGCTTTCTGATTATATTTGTCTACTCTTACGTTTATAACACTCTCAGTCATCCCTAATTAAAAACGCGAACGCACAGGCAGGCGGCTTGCTTGGCACCTAGCGAGTAGCTTCGTAAAACGAACATTCTCGAACGTTCGCCGGCCTAACAGCTAGGCGTCAAACGCGCAGTTCGGCCGGTCGCGAACGTTCGAGAAAAAAAGAAATCATCAATAATTGTCTAATGACAAAAAAGCTGTGAAAAAAAAACGTTTTATATAAAGACATTCTGTAGTATATTTAGTATCAGCATTGCACCCGTGCGAAGCCCGGGCGGGTCGCTAGTGATAACTAAATCTCGAAAACGGTTCCACAACAATTTTAATTTAAATTTTGGTTTCAGGGGCGATAAATCAATCTATAGCTTTTAAAGCTAATTATAGCTACGTTTTATTTTTAGAAAACGTCGTTTTATTCGTGTTTTCAGGCAATTAATCGTCCAGATACTATTTTTGTATTTATTAAGGCTCCTCTCTACCACCATACACGATGGTACAATATTAATTTTATTCAGACTGATAAATAATAAACATAATAATGTACAAAAAGAAGGAAATTTGTCTAGCTAAGCTGGAACCCCAAAATTATCCGCATTTTGACAAAACGACACTGACAGATGGAATTGTTTGACATCTTGTCTGTTGTCTACGAAGAAGAACCAAGGTTTTATGCGTAAGGACTAAATTAGCCAGATAAATTACTGACGTAGTTTTATCGTGTATCGAAGACCTTATTTTATTATCTGTGATGAATTTTGTAGGACGGAAGACCGACTCCTGAGTGAGTGAGGACATAGACGACTCTAAAGTAGAGTAGTAGAGTAATAGATAGTTAGGTTTCGGTATGTGTGTGTACTAAACCAATTTCGTTTGGTAATTTTTGATTGAATACGATTTTTTTTTTATTTAACACTAAGACTTGAATGTTCTTTCGCATACACAGATAGTTCTTCGCAAATACTTACTAAATATGTCGTCCGAAACCGCTCAAGTCAGCTCTTTACCTTTGCCACCAATGCAGTACATCAATTTCTACACTGACGATAATATGAGAAGAAATAGGGCACCGCTGCCGCCACGGCCGATTCACGATTCATATTCAATGTTTGGACATGCTTTCAATGCTGATGATGCTATAATCAGATCACTGGAAAGTCAGGTAAGGCATATGAAAACAAATTGTAA
The DNA here is from genome assembly GCA_912999785.1 of Hydriomena furcata. Classification (NCBI taxonomy): domain Eukaryota; kingdom Metazoa; phylum Arthropoda; class Insecta; order Lepidoptera; family Geometridae; genus Hydriomena; species Hydriomena furcata. Next base: position 3,609,978 of record OU538828.1, on the reverse strand, counting down.
AAAAGCGCAAAACCTCCTTTTCACCTGTTTATAAATCACTCTAAAATCATGTCTTACAGGGTTTCAGGCGCTTATATCCTATGCACTTTGAGAGAAGGAGAGAGCTAAAAAAGTTAAATCATTCCTTACTAGTAAACTTTTTAGATTTACTAGACCTTTTAGTACACTGTCCGGATTCACCTAAACGAGCTGAAAAAGTTGAGGATCTGAGTTTGCTGTTTATTCATATACATCATCTACTAAATGAGTTCAGGCCACATCAGGCTAGGGAAACCCTACGGGTTATGATGGAGCTACAGAAGAGGCAGCGAGTTGAAACTGCTACAAGGTATGTTTTTAAGTATTAGATAAGCTGAGCTCATTTAAAGATACCTACCACTGTATATTAAATTACTGTTAGATAATTTTTTAATAGTAATAAGTCTTTTCTGTATTCTGAAATAGAATTAGTTAGGCTATTTTGCACTACCAACCTATTAACAATTGAATCATCTATACTTATAATAAATCTGTAGAGGTCAATTCTGTACATGAAATATATTTCCAAAATAACTATCAGGGGTGATTAGGGATCGATACTGATGCCAAAAATGCAATCAGTAAAATTTTTGTCTGTCTGTATAACCGTTATAGAAACAAAAACTACTCAACGGATTTTAACGAAACTTGGTACAATTATTTTTCATACTCCTGAGCTGGTTATAGCTAGTAATAAATAATATCAATAATTCAATACAATATGTAAATTAATCTATTAATTTTCCAGGTTCAAGAAACATCTGGATAAAGTTCAAGATATCCTTCAGAGTGCATTACAGAGTCTACCAGATCAAAATGAAATAGAATCCAACTTCAAAGTTCCTATCGAGATCCTTGAACAGATGGACTCCAGCATAAATGACATATCCAATGTAGATCCATGCTATGATTTAGATCGCATCATGTGCAATGTTGTTGATAATATGAGATAAATAATGTATTTAGGTTTGTGATAAGTTATATTTTAGTAATCGTATTTTACGAATGTGTTTTCTTTTTAAATATGTTTCATTATTTAATTTTCTACAATAAGCATAGGAAAGTATGATACTCAAGTTTTTTGAAAATAAAACAAAATATTTTTTGAACACATTTTATTTTATGTAGATGATAAAATCCAAGTCACAACACCTTGATTGCCAATCAAGGTAGAAAAAACCTGAAAAGAGCCATAAATACTAGGAGTCGAGTTATTTTTATTGCTGCTGGCTACCATTGTTTCACCTGAAATATTGCTACTTATTCATAATTACTTACACTGTTAGGTGATGGAAACGCTTCTTCGTCCCATATCTTGATAAACTGCTGATAAAAGTAATATATCAGCTGCAGACTCTAACGACTTAAAAACTATTGCAATACTTACAAATGTAGGCACACTTCATATTATCAACTATTGCTGCTTGGTTTCAGAGCCCTCATTAGATTTTCTAGTCTAGACCATCATATATTATCTAACTTAAATTACCTTTATATTTGAAGACTGTAGTAGAATATCAGCACATCTAGCACCGCTGCTAACCGCAGTACGCACCATGTTACCTTCCTGCTAAATTTAATTGTGATAAAAAAATAGCTAGCAACAAAGGAAAACTGCTGAGGTATCTGCTCCGCTCCAATACTGGGATAACCCATCAACTAAACTTCAGATTAAACTTGAATGTCAAATTAAAAGAATGCAAAACCTAATGCAACAAAATATTAAGAAAAATCAATTGAATGGGAAGTGTAAAATAATTATAGGAATTACTAATGAAGTGGTCTGCTTAGACTTTCATCAAGTTTGTTTGCCACAATGTGAGTTTTGTCTTTACTATTATAAAGACAGAAGTCATAATAAATTGAATACAAATTGTTGGTATAAAATTTGGGAAGACGCAAGTCATGGTGTGTCATCGCTTAGTAGTTACTACGCCTTTTGAACGGGGCCCCGTTGCCCCTGAAATCCCCCCTTCTACTATAGCCCCCTCTCCCCCGCCCCCCTTGGCTGGTTCCAGAAAACCTGCCAGAATTGTTAAGCCTCGAGCTGTATTTGCCAGAGGGTGGCGCGTACATTTTTTGGTGTCTTTCGCCGCTACGCGAGCGCTTTTCGGGCGATTTCTTGTCGGCGTCATCGCCATTGTCAAAGGTGATTGGCCTGTGTCGCTTATGTGGGGATATTTTCTCCTTATCTTCAGCAACAGCCTGTTTTTCCTGAAACAATACAGAAACGTTATAGGATAATTAAACTTGATGACTTTTCAACAAGGTCGTATTTTCTACAGCGATTATGGCCAATTTTGTTTTACATTTCCGAAGATAACATCAAATTGAAGTAGTACACTGCAGGTAACTTTTTTCTTGATTATATATATAGATTGGCCGTTTTACCTCTTTTTCTGGCTTCTTTGCTGATAGGAATGAGAGTTGCACTTTGCTCTTGAAGCTCGGTGGCGTACGGAATATGTCTCGAATCAGTGTGTTGATGTTGGAAGTAGTCTTCAAAGCAGCGACTTTCAGTTTGTTTTCTTCGGAGTCCTCATTTTTCTTTCCCTGTAATCGAATGAGAAATGTAATCAAATATAGATTTGCCCTCACATTTTGACTTCCTAGCAAATTATTATTTTTAGAATAATAGAGAATAAGAATGTTATTTAGCGCGATCACCTCATGGGTGTTTAAAAGGTATAAGTACCTGTGTTGTGACCTCCTTGAGTTTCTTTATGTAACCCTGTGTAAGACGCGCAGTGTACTGCAAACGTAGGCGCAACGCTTTCAGCCTCGCGTTATCAGCACTTAGGGCTTCCGGTGCTTTCCGGCAGAGTGAGTGCAGGGCGAATAGGGCGCATTCCACATGAGAAAATTGCAAAGATGGCACTGATTTAGCTTCTTCGGGTTTGCCATTCTTTTCCGGTTTTTCTTTTTCTTTTTCCTTATCAGCTTCAGTGCTTTCTTCACCTTCGATTGGCGCCTCAGGCAAGTATTTCTGAGGTAAAAATGTGTGTGAAGAAGTGCATTCAAAAGTGACAAAAAACACATCTATATAATACTAGCTATCCCGACAGACGTTGTCCTGTCAAATGTCAATAATCCCACAGAAAAAAGCACTTTCCGTTTTTCCCGATCTTTACGCCATCCTTATCACTTAGGGGTATGAAAAATAGATAGTAGCCGATTCTCAGACCTATTGAATATGCATATAAAATTTGGTAAAAATCGGTAAAGCCGTTTCGGAGGAGTAAGGTAGCTAACATTGTGACACGAGAATTTTATATATAAGATAATAATATAGGCGCGTTATTTTATTATACGATCAACATCTGCGGCCAGTTCTTACAGTGTAAAAAAAAAAGGTTGACATACCATTAGCACATCATAAACAGTGTCGACTTTCTTCTGTGAATCAGTGATAACACCAGAAAACTCGGACATTTCGGAGAATATCTTCAGCAGCTCCAGTTTAGTGTCAGTTCCACCTTCGGCAATCACAATCTCATCCCAGCGCGGGAGTACATACTCACAGAAAAAGTTGATAAACTGCGATGAATCCACTTGTGCCTATAAGAGTTTGATAACATTTTATAAAATAAATAGGATCACAACTGTAATCCCCAAGTACGATATTTATACCCTCATAGAAACTACAAACACTTATAAAAGGTGTGGTTGTGTTGAGCTATAATAACATTAAATCATGTGACACTTACAGATAATAGTGGCAATGCGTGTTGAGAGCATTGTATAATCCTATCCACATATTCAGAGTCCTCAGGATGCCAGTCATCAGGAGTGAATGCAAGGGCAGCAACAATCTGAACTAGCTCCTTCTTGCCAGCCGGCGTCTTTCCCAGCCGTGACCACGTCAGTAAGTCCATGGTGTGCTCAAACTCTTCAGCAACAACATCCTATAAACAAAATCATAAACTATAGATTTTACACAGGTTTTTACCACCTTTCATTTATTTTCCCGATGTTAGGATTATGTTACAATAGCCTTGGTCTAAAATCTATAATTATGTCTATAACAATAGTTTGACAAATAAAATCAAAGTTGTGAAGCAAGGCTTATATGAGGATTTTTGATTATGCTGATATGAATTTCACTCCTACACTCCTTATACATATAAATACCACTACCAGTTAAGTGGTAAGAACAAAAAAACAATGAAATCACAACTGTAATCCCCAAGTATGGTAGACATACTTTCAGATTATAAGGTGCTTGGATTCTTGAAGATATCTAAAGGGGGTAGGCAGAGGCATGTTTCTAACATTATGTTCTGCACAAACCCACAGTTTGCAGAGTTAGCATTCCTTAATGTGACAGATAAGTGGTTTATGTATTATGTAATATCTAACTTGCATACAGTCTACTTTGATAGTAGGTATGTTATGATTTTTAGAAAGACATTTGTACTGTACCTCAAGAATTTTCTTGCATTCTGATATAATCAGATCTTCCGCTTCTTTGTTGATAACCTCCCTACCCAGTAGCTTGACTTTTGTAGCCAAGAATTTAATACATCTCTCTCGGACAGTTTCATTGACCACCTCACTATCTGTATTTTGATGGATCTGTGAGAAAAACCCTGTTAATGCCCCTTTAGGATCATTCTTCAGAATAGTTACAAGCGAGTTTGTGACCACATTGATTTCAGAGGTGTCATCAGATTGTAGAAGCTGAGCCAGAATGTCAGCGATCCTTTGCGTGTGTTCCTTGTGGTTTTTGCAAAGGTTAGGCAAGTCCTTGATGGCTTGTTTGCGGATCTACAAAAATAATATAGTGAATTGGCATTATTATTATTATATTGGCATTTATGAACAAAGGCATAAATCTAGATTAGCAAATTTTTACCAAAATAAATATGTAAGTAAACGGTAGTTAGAATACAATTTCATTAAAAAACAAAATGTTTTATTTAACATCTAATTTTAATTTAATACAGAATATTAACAAAATACGTAAGAACCAGTTGGGCCTTCTATAGACCATTGCAAACAGTCTATAGGTAGCTTAGCTGATCCAGATCACTACCAGTAGGAAGCATTCCCAAGATACTGATACATTAAACTATTTTTGGGCATTATTGAGCACTTTAAACTCTTTGTTAACTTTTTGATGGATCTGAGGTGCGGAAACGATGTAATCCAGCATTTGAAACGTGATGAGAAAAAAACAGAATCCATGAATTCGAACATGTATGTCACTATTCAAAATACTTACGGCAACATCATCATCTTCGCACAAATCGAAATGAGCTTCGATAGCTTGATCGGTCAGCGTTGGGAAGCTGTTGAAGAATTTCGCAATAAACTGCGATGCTAAGCGTTTTTCCTTGTCTGTTCCTTTTACAGCGGCCAATATTTCCAAATACTCTTTTTCATGCTAAAATACACCATAATACAATTATAATTTTCAGTTTCTTTAGTAGAAAATATTTAGCGTTAGGTAAAAGTTAGGTTACCTACCTTAGCGATGTCTTCTTTAGCGTCGGCTAAAATACCATAATTCTGGTAAAGTTTTTCTATATTGTCTGAAGACATCGTGATTACACCAAGAAATGTTTTTATGCGCGCGCGATTTCTACGACTAGACTACCTAAATTACAAAATTGAATAAGAAAATTGGGCAGACGGAGACGAGACGAAACGACACGGTACGGTACACCCAAATTAGAGGTGTTACTAATATATTCGTATTAGGTATATATAATAGGTACAAGACAGAAGTTTAATATTAGGTAATATGAATTTTGTCGTAATAGGTTATTCAATATTAGTCAAATAATAGTGAGCGACTGAGCGACGTAACGGCGACCGAGTGACGCTATTCTTCCTTACAACTGTAAGTGACTTGCCATCTCACTCTCACCCGTTGCGAGAGAATGTGACGCCGACATTCCAATTTGCAATGTATCCTCGCGGCTCTGTCCTTGCACGCGGAGGCGTTCGGTGAAGTTATTGCATGTGTTGTAATACATCTCGCTTTTTGTATCGCAGCTTCGTGGATAATTAGAATGAAACCAAGCAATGGGTATCGATAGATTAAAAAATATGCAATATTATGGGTTAGTGATTACCTATTATTTTAACGCTGCCTATTACGTACTATTATTTGAAATATTCGTTTAGTCGTGTTTATATCATCATTGCGCGTGCGTGTACTTAACATTGAGTTCGAAAGTGAGTATAAAAATGAAGCGTGCAAGAACAAGTGAAATAAAAAACAAAGAGAACATAAAAATAATCTACATTAATAATGTAAATACAACTTATAAATCATTGTAAATATCGTGATTTACTTTGTAAATACGCCAACTATTTCGTTGACAGTCCTAAGCCTGTAAAAGTATGAAGGCAAAGTAAATCACTGTAACGGTTAAATTGCGCGTCTTTTAGGAATAAATAATATGATAAGTTCTGACTATTATTTGACTATTACCCAGTAATAGGTTAGATAACATAATATTGGCTAAGCGTTATATTCGATAATAGGATTACGAATATACGATCCTAATATAACACCTCTAACCCAAATCGTAAAGTACTTTACAATTACATTACAATACAAACTCACGTCACGTCACAAAAAAAAACTGTGTGTGGTTGTGTCTTGTCTATGCTTCGAACTTCATTTAGTGATGTTTGACATCAAATAAGTAGTGACAGTGATTCAATGGGTGACAGTTGGAACATTCATTTGAACCGTTTTATAAACCACCATTCAATAATGCAGCCATATAACCATTTTATTCAATAATGCAGCTAAATCTAAATATGTTGGGCTTTTTGTAGAAAACTAGATGTCCGCCCCGGCTTTTCACGACCGTACTTATTATTGAAGATTCTACAATCTTGTCAATTTCTCTCATAGGTTGATAAATCGTGAACTATTTTTTTTAACTGTTCTGTACAAACGGTTCATTCTGACTAATAGCGGTTTCAGATTCGGATTTCCGGGTCTAATTGTTTTGGTTCCACGCGATACTTGTAGTTTCCGATACTTACGACGTACACTGCGTGTGTATCCTAGTTAGTATGGAGATATGAAATGTTAATTATTGTATATCGTGTGATACCTACATCTTGTCACCCAATTGCATACCACCTATATGCTCTTTGTTTGTGCATACCACTTCACTAAACAACCAACCAGAGACAAAAGAACGTGAGTGAGACCAATCTGTCAATTTAAAAAAAAAAAATACTGTTTACTTTATTTTATTTTCTGTGGTATCAAATTATTTTGTCGGTGGGTCTGCCAGTGCCACTGTCAACAATTTCAACATGGCGGCCTTTTATTATTTATTCAGTTCATTCATTACCACAGATAATACGCAACTAGTGTTGTTTGGTCCTTTTATTCTTCTATTATTTTTGTGAAAGTGCCACCCAAAGAGCATAAGGTGCCACCTATGTCTATGATTTTTTTAAAGTTAAATTTATTTGCTTCTTACATTGTTTGTATCATCGACTACATAGCCTGGGCTATGTAGTCGATGGTTTGTATGTTAGATTGCATGCGCGGTCATAGTTTTTAAATTTCTAAGTACCTATCTCATGCTCTACCGTTAACGATGTGCAAATTATGGAGATAGAAACAGAGATTTGCTAAAATTTGTTTAGTTAGCACGTTTTTTTGTCAATTAACATTTTATTGAGACTAATTTTAAATAAATTGTCATTCATTTCTTTGAAGGATTTATGTAACATAATATAAATAATTGGAGTCATACAATAAACACTTTTGCGTAGCAATACTGTTTTTACGGAAAAATTATAACTTATTTTATAGAAATACGGCTAATTACCACGTTTTTTTCTTGTATTGCTTGTATTGATTTAAAATGATTAACAACCACGATAGTATTAATTAAATATCTTAAATATTTTTCGAAAATCTTGTGAATTTGTAAAATTTCGCATTGTTTATAAACTAGCTTCCGCCCGCGCTTAGTAATAGGTAGGTACCTGGATAAAAAAGGATTTAGATAGGTTCGGTTTAGACTGGGAATAGACGACCGATTTTGCTTCCGATTGTCTTGAATCCGATCCCGATAGTCATCCGATTTTTGCGTCAGACTTTTTTTGAACTCAGTCGTTCTCGAGCTGCGCTGTAATGCACACAAGTCCTCCCAAGCCAAATCTTTCATTTGCCGATCGTGATAAGCTTCAATGCCCGTATCCATAATAAGCCGTTCGTGGGTTCGAACCCCGGCATGCATCAATGGATTTTTCTGAATTAAAAACATGAAAAATTATACATTGCCATTTTATTTGGCAGATCGAAATTAGCTTTCCTTCTATAACGAGCAATGTATGACGCGTAAGCTAAAGTTTGAGTAAGTGAAACAGAAAATTATTTTAGTACAAAAGAGCGAGACATGTAAATCGGCATGCAAATCGGAAGGAGGAATCGAACGTCTATTTGGTCTATGTACAAATGTATACAGACCGCACCTTCAGACTATCGGATCGGACGGGTATTGCAGTTCAAACAAAATGTATAGCACGAGCGCCTTCCGATAGTCTGATCAGACTATCGGATCGGACTGTCGGATGAAAAAATCGGACGTCTATTCCCAGCCTTAGGTAAGTACTTTTTTTCAATATTTTTCTATGTTAACTACTTGATTACAAGTGATAAAACTAGATGGCGCAGCTAAATTTCACAAAACTAAAGATAATTTACCTACTCGTATGTCGTATCGTTAGCCCGAAACAAACTGAATAGGAGCTCCCTCAGCTGCCTCTGTAGAGAGTAGAGCTACATCTCTCTTCTTTTGAGTCGCATTTTACTTTTATCAGAATAATATATTTATCTACTTATCTAATAAATTTAGAAAGGAGGGAGCTATCTATGCATAATATGTAACCACTTACGACTTTTATGGCTAAGATGTAGGTAAATTACAATAAACAATGGTGCTATGATAGGTAAGGTTACCTTTAGTAGGCCATCTCCCGAGACTTCTCGCGAGAACACGACCAGTAGGTAGGTACGTACCTACCTACAAGAGTTACACTCACACGAGAACGGTCAGTCTATCGAACACCTGTGATGTGATAGTAGATCTTTGAGTAGATCTACCTACGAAGTAAAGAAAAGGTTGCATTACAGCATTGTAGTTATGTAGCTTTTTAAAGACCAGATGTATAGCGGATTCCAAGATGGAGATAGGTAGGTACGTACCTACGGCACAACAATTCGATAGACAAGTTATAGATATCGTCGTAAGGCTTCGGATAACAGTAGGTACCTAACTAGTAACTAGTAACCATACATGATATTCATTTAGGTACATAGCTGTAATGTATTTTATTATTAAATAAAATAGTTTCAATTAAAATACTTACGCACATAAAATATCTACGAAATCCAATCCACGTGAGTCTGACTCGCACTTTGTATTCTTTAAAGAAAAGGGTTCTTATGGAAATAGGTTACACTTATATTGAAATAAATTAATAATTATACAAAGGTAGGTAGGTATAGGTACCTAATTGTAAGCCATCGGACCGAAGGATTTTGAAGCCAAGCCGCTATGCTCTACATCCGACCGAAAGTCACAAAATTCAATGAGTCTGCGTTCCTCTTTTCTTTCATATCGCCACTGATGTAACAATGTTATCTTACCTAGGTAGGCAGCTACCTACCACCTACCTATTTCCTAGTAAATTTAGAAAGTGACCTATACCTACCGAGATAAGGTTATTTTGGGAAAGGTATTTGTATAGGTAGAGTTGTGTTGGGATGCCAACATTTTACAAACAGGTTTTTATTGGTAAGTACATACCTACAAACCTCCTTCCTAATCCTAATAATATTATTAATGCGAAAGTTTGTATGTTTGTGCCTCAATCAGGCCTACACGACAAAACAGATTTAAGATAAAATTTGCTGTAGGCTGTAGATGTAGATACCTACTTTTTGACCTTTTTTTTGACTTTTTACTTTTTGACTTTTTTTACCTTGGACCATAAACAATTGGTTAGTAAGCTAGATAACTGTGGAGTACGTGGTCCTTTACTTAAATGGTGTCAAAACTATTTGGAAAACCGAAAATCCACTGTTAAAATAGATAACTATTGTAGTGAACCTATTATTGCAACGGAAGGTACAGCCCAAGGATCTGTATTAGGCCCTCTTCATTTTCTTTCATATGTAAATGAAATGAGTAACTATGTTAGCTACTGCACTTGTTATCAGTTCGCCGATGACACGTGCCTCGTATCAGTTGATGAAGACCCACTAAGGGCATACGATCTTTTACAGCTGGATCTAAAAACGCCTTAACAAAATGGTGTCACGATGCTGGCCTAGTGATTAATACAAACAAAACCAAACTACTTGTAATTAAATCCCCCTTTATTAAATCCTCACCTAAAAAAAATATTATTGCTCACAATCACAGCTGCTTACATGCCATACAAAATAATAAATGTAACTGTTCTGTTATAGAAGTGGTTAGTAATATAAAAGTTAGTAGTATAAAGTATCTTGGTTTAATTATCGATGGTAAATTCAACTGGTCAAATCATATTGAACACGTGTGCAATAAATTAAGGCAGTTCTTAGCGAATATCTCAATACTAAAAGATCGTATCCCATAAAAGGTCAAGTTAATGTTGTACTACTCGCTGGCTGAATCCTATATCCAATATGGACTTAGTAGCTATGGTCGTACTTATTATACATATCTTAATCAAATTTACAAGCTCCAATTGAAAATATTAAAAAATCTTGTTTCAGCTAAAATCAAACATCAATTTGAAAACAACGACTTTGGCCTTTTTAGGTATTGCAAAACCTTACCTGTTCATATACTAGTTAAATATTCGATACTTAAAGAACTGTTTTTTAGAGAAGATCTACGAAAAGAAATACGGCACCCTATATACACGCGGGCATGTTGCTCATAACCGGATAGCATTACACGAAAGAACATTAAATTCAAACTAAAGTCTTACTTTTTGGCTAATTTACGAGGTGAAATTGGCTAAAAAGTGAGCAACCAATATATTATGTAACACTAAAAATGTACTTGCTTAGCTCCAGTTGTTTTTGTATTTGTTTTGTGATTATTGTTAAGGTTACTATATGTATATTATGTGTAGACTCGTATTTAGCACTTTTTTTACAAACCTTAGTGGTTTCTTATTGTGCTATATTATTTCATTTATTCTTGTAAAACGTTTATATGATAAATAAATAAAAAAAACTTATACCTACTTACATAAAATACCCGAATAAAACATAGACTAACTTTAAAATTCGAAAAAAAAATCCCAATATGCTAAAAAAAAACACAAAATGGACGATTTTGGTATAGATGGCGCAGGAGTGCATAAAATCTGACATCAGTGTTAACATCTCAATCGTCATAGCAACGTAACTTACTCTGTGATTATTTAAATTTGGACAGGACAATGTCTGTCGCGAGTCTGCTAGTAATAATATAATCACAAGATACATTTGAACATGATAGATTTAGATTAGCGCTGTTGGTCGTCCATTTTGAAATAACCAAGAAATAAAATAGAATTATATCTCTACATCTAAAAAGTGTTGATGAAACGTGCCTATAGTTAGTAAACCTATAGGTACCTATACCATAAATGTACTAACTTTTTTTAAGTAATTTAGTTTTAATTTCTTGGTCTAGGTTTTTTTAACACTGTAATTTTTTACATTATTTTATTTAACTTGCAATGTTTGTATAAGTTTGTAGGTATGTAATGTAAGTGTAACTATGTTTGTTACGGTAGAATCTTGAAACTCAATTTTGAAGCAGATTAGACCAACCGATTGAGCTGAAATTTTGCACATGTACACCTTTATTAGTTCTGGTGACAATACAATAATATGGTGACAGCGAGCTGATCTGATGACGGAGACAGGAGCTGTTCAACAAACCCTCATGGACATCAATGAAACTTCTTAATAAATACCTACTTCGATTAAGTAAAAACTTTGCATACTTGTAAGTTCCGATGACATAAATTATGTGACAGGTAGAAGCGTGCGATGGTTTGAATGATTTTACAAAAGCATATGTCATTGAAAAATATTTTTCATCCCACCATCTCGGAAAGAGTATTTTTGCTCTTCAATATCTGAGTGCAAAAGCCGTTTTTATTCTCTAGAGGATAAAGTAGGTAAATTGAATGCCATCAAAAACATAACTTGTAAAAAAAGCCAAGTCTCGCAACGCAACTCAGTTCTTCTACCGTAAAAAGTAGTGAGATCCATGTAATACCAAGTCGGTTAATTTATTCAGTCCCTACTTTAAGGGTCCTTCTGTCTTAAGTTATTACCTACGTAAATGTTAGCTAATTACGTAATAACATAAGTCAGAAGGACCCTTAAAGTAGGGACTGAATAAATTAACCGACTTGGTATTACATGGATCTCACTACTTTTTACGGTAGAAGAACTGAGTTGCGTTGTGAGACTTGGCTTTTTTTACAAGTTATGTTTTTGATGGCATCTCATTTATTTTTGTAGATAGCCCTACTTTTTAGGGTTCCGTACCTAAAGAGTAAAAACGGAACCCTGTTACTAATACTCCACTGTCCGTTCGTCCGTCTGTCCATCTGTACGTCTGTCCGTCTGTCCGTCTGTCCGTCTGTCCGTCTGTCCGTCTGTCCGTCTGTCCGTCTGTCCGTCTGTCCGTCTGTCCGTCTGTCTGTCTGTCTGTCGGTCTGTCGGGTCTGTCAGTCCATCTGTCTATCCATCGACTACATAGCGTCGATGTGTCTATCACAGGGCTGTATCTCATGAACCATGATAGCTAGAAAGTTGAAATGTTCACAGATGATGTATTTTCTGTTGCCGCTATAACAACAAATACTAAAAACAGAATAAAATAAATATTTAAGTGGGGCTCCCATACAACAAACGTGATTTATAGATAATGGTACGGAACTCGACGTGCGCGAGTCCGACTCGCACTTGGCAGGTTTTTTTAGGATTTTTACACTAAACACTAATTGTGTTTCAAATTTGAAGCTTCTATGGCTGCTAGAAGTGCCTTAAACTTTTGGTGATCGGTCAGTCAGTCAGTCAGTCAGTGAGTGAGTGAGTGACAAGATAGGAAACTTTGACTAGTTATAATTCTTAAACTACTGGTTCAAATTGAATGAAATTTGAAATATACCGTGTTTATATAGTGACTGCTTGGTTACTGAAAATTCAGGCTTCTAGTTTTATCCACAACGAAGTTATAGGGGGTCGAAAATGGCCTGAACTGCTTCGAGAAAAGAATGGTACAGCCGTGCCGCTTTATTGCTTGACTTGGCGGGGGCACTGCCGTGCCCCCAGATTTAGAACATCGTGTGCACTAAGTTTGTGAATTAAAAAAATCATTAAACCTATTTACTGCTACCTCTATGGTGCCGAATATATCATACAACTTTTTTTTAATTTGTTAAAAACTCAGACTCGGAACCTTCTTGGTGTTCCTTTTTCAATTTGCTTTGTACGAGGTTCTTTACGCGGCATTTTTTAACGTCATTATTAAGATTATTCTGTAATACTTACCTGTCATAATATAGTAGTTAATACCTAAACTGAAATAAAAGTACCTATCTTGTGATTGTAAACGTTTTTTTTTGCATTTAGTCATTTCCTCGCTGAGGTGGAATGAAAAGTTACGTGTTGCACTCGAGTGCAAAGATTTTTCACCTCGTGCTCTTTTGATTCCCTCGCTAACGCTCAGGATTCTAATTTTGCGCTGCTTTTTAACACGCGGTTAATAAGCAACTTTGCACTCTTGTATAACAAATAAGTAACTATTTCAATAGTAAAATTATTTGTTTCAGTTTTGTTTTTTTATTTTAATGTTTTTGGTAATTACTTATGAATGTATGTTTACCAACAAGTTTATCAAGATCGAGTAATAAATAGGTAATGTACCAACCTACCTATCTCAATAAAATGAATAACTATTAGGCACCTCTACCTAACTAAAGTATTTAGGTATTTTAATCATTCTGTCAGTGCGACACGCTGACACCGACGTATTATTGATTTGAAGAATGTAGAACAGTTTTTTCTCAATAACCGCAAAACACACAGTTTTGTTTTTTTATGACAAAGATAACTTATAGATTTAATCCAGATAAATGAAGAACAGAAACACGATTAGTGAAAATTTTCTCGATACTTAGATTTATTTTCCAAAGTTGACTCTTCCAAAACACTATTTACGTTTTTACTCAAAACCATGAATGAAGTTGCTGAACAGTTAATTATTTAGGGTTAGAACAAAGGATAAGAACGTGACACTATTGCTAAGACTCCGTTGTGCATCTGTCTGTCCGTCTGTTTGTGACAAGGCTGTAATCTCATAAACCGTGATAGCTAGACAGTTGAAATTTCCACATTTTGTTGCCGCTATAACAAACTAAGTAATACATACTAAAAACAATAAAATAAATTTTAAGTGGGACTCCCCCATACAACAAATATGATGTTTTTGCCTTTTTTTATGGATAATGGTAAGGAACACTTAAGGCGCGAGTGCGGCTCGCACTTGGCCGGTTTTTATTTATAAGTATATAATTCGTTAGATAATCATATTAGCTACAAAAATGAAAGACTGTATATTTTTAAGTTTGATGGTTTTCAAAATAATGTCTTATCCGGGTAGACTCAACCCATACAAAAAACCAAAAATTTCTAGTATCACTAAAATACCGTAAGTCATCTACTTATAAGTAATAATCACTAATCACTTGCCTACACATACACATATAGGTACCTACCTAAGTACCTTGGTAGGTACTAAAAAACCGGCCAAGTGCGAGTCGGACTCGCGCCCGAAGGGTTCCGTACTATCTATAAAAACGGCAAAAAAAATCAAGTTTGTTGTGTGGGAGCCCCCCTTAAATATTTATTTTATTCTGTTTTTAGTATTTTTTGTTAGAGCAGCAACAGAAATACATAATCTGTGAAAAGTTCATGAGATACAGCCCTGTGACAGACAGACGGACAGACAGACAGACAGACGGACAGCGAAGTCTTAGTAATAGGGTTCCGTTTTTACCCTTTGGGTACGGAACCCTAAAAAGATCTTCACTTGAGAGCGGTTCTACCAATTCGGCTGTTATTAGGGTTCCGTACCCAAAGGGTAAAAACGCGACTCTATCATTAAATTTTTTGCTATATTCGTAACGGTCAGGACCAGATTTTTAGGAAAAATTGGAAATGTTGCCCGGAAAATTGTAAAGTTCGGGAAAAACAGAAGTGCTTTTTTTTGGGATTACCCATTGAACGTTTGACGGGTCAGTTAGTAAAATATATAAACAAATAGGTACCTACTATGTATCTACCTAACTGTAACTAGTTACATATGTGAGGTAGGTACCTACCTACATAAAGCACAAATGGTCATTATATTAATTACCTACCAAGTTAATGGCTAATAACTCATGTTATTATATTAGTAGCTTCTATTTTATATTTTATCCCTACTTAGCCGCTATTATAGTCTTCCACAAAACTGGTTCCTTCACTAGGAACACTTATCATGCAACTAGTTATTACCTAAGTAGGTACCTACCTACCTAGAATGAAAGAAGGCAATCTTTGATCTTTTCAATCATAATTTGTCGGTAGCCTAGGGCTCATTATTTCAGACGAAGGGCAAATTAAATATGAGAACACGTAGAGTGGAGTACGGGCAGATGACGCGTCTCAAAGCGCCATGTACCGGCATCGCGGGCATCGGAGCGCCAGAGCTCGAGGCGGGTCCGGCCTCCGCGCCAGCCCATTGGCTCCGTTGAGCGCCGCCTCCTCGCCGATCAGCCCCTCCCGACTCCTACAAGCCTCCGCTTACCCCACAACCTCACTCAGTCGCGGTCGTTGCGCTACGCGAGGTGTATCTTATCTGTATCTCCGTGAACAGTGTTGTGACGAGTGTATGTGCGATGCTCGGACGGTGATCGAAGCATGGTGAATTACGTCAATCCGCTCGCCATGTACCAAGGCAAGGGCGGGCAGTACGGCGGCGGCTGGTACGGCTGGCAGCATCAGAACTTTGAGGAACAGCAGTGGTGCGCGTGGAACGGCGCCCCCGCGGGCGGAGAATGGGTTTCCGATCCCCAGTTCCCGAAGAGAGAGCCGGGAGAGAGAGAGATTGCGGATATGCCGTCCCCGGCGAGAGGAGACCTGGCAAGCCCAGGAGAAGGCTCGCCGGGCTCCAGGCCTTCGCAGCCGCCGGCGCCGCCGCGATCACCTTACGAATGGATGAAGAAACCTAATTATCAAACACAACCCAATCCAGGTATTTGTTTAACTATAATTTAATTCCGTAAACTTGTACAAAATCTACCGGTATACACCGGTTTTGTTTTTTTTTGGCTAATTTAACTTGAGATGACGGTAGACCAATATAACATTGTCAACAAATAAATTAAGTAGTCGATGAAATGAATAATAACTACCTATCAGCTAGAGTAGGTTAGGTACTTTCTTCTTCATTGATGGACGGAATGATTGATCTGCCAATCCCTGCTGTCATGCATAATGATCTGAGTATTTGTGCACAGCGTACGAGGTAGGTAGGTAGGTACCTACTCTAGGTATAAAACAAAATAATCAACAGTACCTACTTGTCAAGTCTATTCACCGATGTTTGTTATCTAATTGCCTAAGTTCCGTCTGAAAATCAGCGCTGTATTATATTGTATACCAACCTAGGTAGGTACCTAGGTACCTACTTACTTACCCGCAGGTGCACTCACACAATAAGTATTTTTTACATCTTATCTTACTGATCTTTATGGGGACGAATAAATTATTTTTAAGTTCCACAAAGTCAGGCAAAGAAAATGAACAAATGGGTAAGTACCTACCATAATAATAACAAAAACTTTCTTATACATTTTTCCCTTTTGTACCTACCAAGCTACAAATACAAAAAATTGCCCAAGTGCGAGTCGGACTCGCGCACGAAAGGTTCCGTGTTATCTATACTAATATTATAAAGAGGAAAGATTTGATTGTTTATTTGTTTGTTTGCTTGCATTGAATAGGCTCCGAAACTACTGGACCGATTTGAAAGAAAGAAAATCCGTTTGAAAACTTCGATAATGTAAACCAACGTGTAAAAAAAATTACATAAAACCAATATTACACCCGTGCGACGCCGGGGCCGACTGCTAGTTATCAATAAAAAGCGGAAAAAAATCACGTTTATACCATACCTACTTTAAAAAGCTTATTTTATTCACGCAAAACAGTGAATAAAAAGGCCTTTTATTCACTGTTTTGTTTTTATTCACTATTTTGGTGTTTGAATTTGGAACACAAAATATATCCGGTCTCTATTTCAATGCTTACACAAACTCCTTGCGCTGAGATTCGAAATTCAAAACTCTTTGGTGCAAATAAATTCTCGAGATTTGATTGGTCGATATTTGCGACAAGGGGTTTGGCATTAGATTAAATAAATATTCTCGTAGTCATGGTATAAAGTATAGTATGCAACTCCTGAATAAAGTACGAATTTATATCGAGGGCCATGAATCACTCGCGTCGTTCAGGATTCTAACAGTTGAATCACTCGCTGCGCTCGTGATTCAATCATTAGAATCCTTCACTTGCTCGTGACTCATCTACGGCCCTCGCTTTAAATCCGTCCTTTATTCACTAGTTGCATAATATACTATTGTTGTATCGAGCCCCACTTAAGTATTTATTTTATTCTATGTTTAGTATTTGTTATTAAAGCGACAACAGAAATACATCATCTGTAAAAAAATCAACTGTCTAGCTATCACGGTTCATGAGATACAGCCTTGTGACAGACAGACGGACAGCGAAATCTTAGTAATAGGGTCCCGTTTTTACCCTTTGGGTACAGAACACTAAAAAGCTCCATATTATTGCTTAAGGGACAGTTGGTAGGTAGATACATAATTAATCACATTTTTGTATATATACACAAACATTTTAACTATAATTAGGGCTAATTAACACGTTATTTTTTGTATTATTTACTAGAGAACCTCTTGTTTTAAATATATAATGCTTCAAAACTTAAATTACTTATTTTCTGTGTTTGCCTTTTGGATGCAAGTCTATTATTATTCTTAATCACTTATTTTATATATTAATGCAAGGACTTTAAAACAGGAATAATTTCAAATATTATAGGGTGAGAGCGCTGGTTGAGGCCATTTTAATATACTTAAGAATGGTTGATATTGAAAAAAATATTAGAACGACGATTGAAATGATTAAACAACATAGAATAAAGTATTTATCTATCTCTTAGGTTAAGCAAAGGTTTTGTAACAGGCGATATTTATTTATTAATTATTCATATTTATATAGACAAAACGGGAAATATTTAGTTGTGGTCAATCAAGTCAGAGGTACAACGCATCACAACTGTCACTACTCAAAACGGACCATAGACAAATAATTGTATTAAATTTAGTTTTTTTTTTTAATTTAGTTTGTTTTGTTTGCTATGCTTAGTTATTAATTGCCAAAATTGAAAATGATCAAAATCGGGGTAGGCACCACAACCGGGTCTTTGACCCTACTTAAACTTTAACTAACTTAACTATAACATCCCAACTATATCTGATCTAAGCAGTAATAAATTATGCACAGGTTATTGTTGTAAAAATATCGACGATAGACATGTTATATTATATTAGTCTATCTACATATCGACGTTTTATCATCAAAGCACAATAACCGGTTTTTTTAATAGGATATCTATCTACTTAAATAGCGATGTTCACCGAAACCTAACAGCCACAACGTCTGATTCATACAAACTGATTTTCTATCAGATATTTATATTATCGGCTTTAATCGTGATTGAAAGCAACTTATACAAATGTAATTAAAATTAAATTAAATTAAATAGGTATAATATATATATAACTATAATACCTAGATCTCTCTTATATAATATATAACTATATACCTAGATATCTCCAGGCGCTTAGATCCTAAAAGATGATTAGAGGGTTGTCAGAGTCACGTCTAAACATTACATTTAGCACATGCTTAAATATAATATGTGACTGATGTAAATAATATTAAATAATTTGATTTGACAGATAACTTATTGTAAGTAACAGATGTCACGCCACGGAGCAATCGCACTTTTAGTTAAAAAAATTGCAATTTGCAATTCATAAATCCTTACATTTTCTGATTCTTAAAAAATAATCTTCATAACTAGATTTTTACACGGGTCCTTATCACCTCGAATCGATCTATCTTCATAGTGTAAGTCGTCTCTTCAGGCTCAATAATTAATCAAATTCCATTTAGTTTTCATACTTTTATCCATATTTTTATTCATGTTTCATATACTTAAATATCGCTAATAAACATTCAATTCACTTATCACTTCCCTCCATAAACCTCTCTGTCCGAATACCTGTCCGAGTGACAGTTGACTTTGCTCATAAACCGAGCATACCTAGATCCAAACGTGTATTCTACCTACGATAAGCGTACCACTGAATAAGTATACAATATCTAAGTATTAATATATTTTAGTATGCCGCCGTTACAATAATAGTCATCTATCCCCTACTAGCCCTACTAATAAGTATCAGATAAATATAGTATTGTTGGTCGGTTGAGTTCTTATGGAAACAATTACCTACTACCTAACCAACTCAGTTTCCTTACAACCGTCTTCGTTCCGGCTTTATATAAAAACAAGTAGTTTTAACTTATCGTAATATTAGACTTGCCAATTATGTACCTACTTACCACATAACGGTACCAAGAAAATAATTAGGTGCGCGTAAAAGCTAGGTACGGAACGGTACACTAACTAGAGGGAAAACGCTAGGTGCGCGTTGAAGTCTTTTGTAGGGCCCAATTAGTGCCTACGAAAGATTTGAACGCGCACACTATAATTTCCCTCTGCTCGGTACTGCTACAGTTATTCACGGATAATTATACTATAATAAAATAATAATAAATACAGCGGTGATAGCTTTGCAACCTGTCACAAATGGAATGCTAACTACTGCAAAAGACAAGTGCCAAATGTTATGTTTGGACATGCTTCTTACTTCCCCCATCAAAGATCTAAGAGGAGATCTGGAGATCTAAGAAGATGTCTACTGTACTTGAAGCTTACATTCGTCCTTTCCTTCCTCCGCCTATTTCATTTACACGATGCTTACAAACGGTCGATTCGTCCAAATTGATTCAGAGAACCCAGCTCGCCCACTATTGGTGACAATGACCTCCAATTTGCGCATTTTGCCGTCGCAACCATCAACGTAAGCCGGCGTGAAATAACTGGTCGCTTTCGACTGTGCGCTTAAACACATCGAGCACGCAACGAACATTGTCGCACTCGCGGACAAATTAAATAAAGTAATTTACGATTTGGAAGACCACCGTGACGAAATTCAATAAATAAATTTTGCGTTTTTCGGATTACAATTATACAAACAACAGTTTTTCAAGCATAAACTTAATTGCTTTAAGTGTCAACCCGTGTCGGTAATAGCTTTACTTGTTGTAGGTGCCTTTCTAGCAATAATAAAGCAATTCATTTCTGTTTAAAATAATAGTATGTTTTTACCTACTACCTACCTACAAGTGACTGCGTAGGTAGTTTCTGCATAAATATCACTACGGTATTACAAAAACAACACTCCTTTTTCCTGTTTGAAAACTGGTTATCAAACTTGGTATTTTACTGGGAACAAACCGAATTTTTTACCTAAGTATATAGGTGCTATATATGCTTAAAAGGGTTTGTCAAAAGGTATATAGGTAAAAAATTATATAAACTCTGAAAACTACCTATGAGTAGAAAAAAGGGTAATAGATTGTATCCTTTATGACATCACGCCAAACTTTACCATACCTATAACATTTCAGACTTAGGTACAATTACATAAACATTTAGAAGCAAGTGCCATTCGACCTTCTTACCATCATCGGAGAAATAGAATGTATTTTTTTGTATAGGCATAGCACCCAAATAGGAAGGCAAATGTGATAAAAACTCGTTTTTAATAAAATATTTAGGTACCTAGAATATGTTCTAAATTATGTTAAAAATATCTGTTCAACACTATTGAAATTGGAGTATAAGGTGATAAGTGAAATGTTTGTTTTTGAACGGTGTAGTCCGTTTTCGACCCACGTTTTCTCACCACAAATCATAAATTCCAGATTCAACCCAAAATGTAGGTCGTTTTCAACCCACGAAAAAATAAAATAATATTTAGTTCGTGTTCTACCCAAAATCTATGCCTGTTTCAACCCACAGCCCAAGACAATGAGACTTGTACGGTTAGACAAAACATGTTAATATTGTATTACTAGCATTTTTAACAATATTATCTAAAATGGCAATCATACTATTAAAAATCCAGTTAGCATTGGCATGTTTTACTAAACTATCCTTTCTATTGTATGGATACCAGGGAAAAAAAGGGTATGATTTATGGTGGGATAAGCGGCGCCGAAGCGTGCGTAGATCAAAGGTGCTGTTGCTGGAGAGCTGGACACGATGAGTGTGAATAAGAAGGGTATATTTTGAAATATAATGGTACTATGCTAATTTACTCATCGCCAATCAGTTAGCCCTAAAATACAGCAAGTGCCTAACCGTGTGTCCAAATTAAAATTTGTGATCTAAAAATGCAAGAACCGGATTCAAGATATATACATACAGATACAGATTTTTAAAATGATATAGATATATAGATATATGATAAAGATGTACCCATCTTTAATCACTTCGATAAATAATCCTACCGACCGCTGCAATGATGACAAACACACGTCCGCGCGTGGTCCGCCTTAGCTTTTCGAATAAATTAATGATATAAATTATGTATAATTACTTATCAAAAATCTATCCTAATAGAAATCTAGATCTACATATTACCTATCTTTAACAATAAATCACAAGTTGATTTTAATAGTAGGTATATAAAAGATTTCGATCATAAATTCTAAAACGTATCATTTTGAAATCATATTTTTATCGTGAAAAGTTTCTGCTATTATGTTTTCAGCTTAATAGAAATCTAGGCAGGAACGTAATATACTTATAAAAATAGGAGATGTGGCTTGTTCAGAAGTATTACTTTTTTCGTTCCGAAAAAGAGCAATCGTCGACTGGCAGCCCCTTAAGTGCTGCATCAAGCCATTCATGCAATTGTATGTTATACATGGCGACATGGGAAGCACAGAAGATAAAACACAAGTATCACCACTTATATATTGCCTGCTTCTTAACAAAAAAAAATCGACATATGTGACACTGTTTCGCTTGATAATATCACAAATTCCATCGTGGAAGCCTACAGAATTTTTAACCGATTTTGAGCCAGCGGTTATGAACGCTATGAAACTTGTATCTCCACAAACCAAAACTAGAGCCTGCTACTTTCATTTCTGTCAAGCCTTCTACAAAAAAGGAAAAAAGCTACACCTAAATAAAAAAAATCATACCAAGAGACACATTGCTCTTTTGATGGCTCTACCTTTGGATGGATTTTAATATTTTTTAATATTCCTTAAAATTATATTTTGTTGCTTTATGTTGTACCAATGTTGATTTTTTTATATATTTTGATTATATTTTTTTAAAATTTTCTGCGATTTTTGTGCTAATTACTACATTGTTGATTGTTTTTAATGAATATTTTGTGAAATATAAATATGTTTAAAATTAATTTTGTTTGCTGTCGGTACCTCCGCCCTATTTTAATGTACTTAAGTCATTTTGCTTCTATGCGGGTTGAAAACGGAATTGAAAAAGTAGATGGGTAGAAACTGGAATAATTATTATTATATTTTGCTTGTGGTGAGAAAACGTGGGTTGAAAACGGACTACACCT
Organism: Hydriomena furcata; assembly: GCA_912999785.1. NCBI lineage: Eukaryota > Metazoa > Arthropoda > Insecta > Lepidoptera > Geometridae > Hydriomena > Hydriomena furcata. Next base: position 3,587,100 of record OU538828.1, on the reverse strand, counting down.
TTTGAACAGCCAACTTTGCGAAATAAATCTATCGAGAAAAGTTTCACCAATCGTGTTTCTGTCTATAATTTATCTAGATTATATCCTTACTAGCTGACCCGTGCCCGCTTCGCTGTGCGTAAGACATTTATTTTCTAATACCATCGTGGACTTTTTTGCAGACGTTTTTAAGGTATACAATACTGTAACAGTACATTATTTTGATATATCTCGTGGGGTTCAGCCAGCATTTGCAATGTAAGCGCAAAAAAATGTGTTTATTTACGACATCACATTAGAAACCTCTAAAATTATCAGTGTTTCTCTACTATATTATGCATGTATTATACTATAAACCTTCCTCTTGAATCACTCTATTTATAAAAAAAACCGCATCAAAATCCGTTGTGTAGTTTTAAAGATATAAGCAAACATACATACATACATATTACATATTACATACAGACGCGGGAAGCGGAAAGCGACTTTGCTTTATACTATGTAGTGATGTTATCTTTGTCATAAAAAAACAAAACTGTATGTATTGCGGTTATTGAGAAAAACAATTCTGCATTCATCAAAAACATTGATTACTAGTTTAAATGAAAAAAGTTATTTTCAGGAACCATTTTCGAATGATAAATCTTATTATAGATTTTTTATAGATTCCCGACGTTTCGACTATGTTACAATAGCCATGGTCGTTGTCAGACTCAAAATAATAAACTTGAAAAATAATGAATATTACATTTGAATAAATAAAACCTTAAGTTACCTTAAGTACCTACCTGCCTATGTCATAAAATTAATACTGTTTTTACTGTTTTTAAATTACTCTTTTGAAACTATGTATTTAGAAAAAAATACGATCAAAATGACAAAAAAAAACCCGCCTTACACCCTATTCAATCAAACATTAGAAGCAAAATCTCTTGCTAAATATAAAATGAGACAAACCACACCCGACCAATTTATCCAACGCATCGCAATTATTATAGAGCATAACATTATTTCGCGTTTACCGAAACGGTCCGTAACGCGTGCCTAGGGAGCGAATGCATGCCGTGGCAATTAATCCCGGATCCCGGGGAAGCGTTCCCGGGATAGCGGGTACCGACTCGTCGCGACAATCATGTTCAATGGCGCCCCCGGGACCAAAAGTTAAATCTTCGCGAACCAACTCTCTGTGTAGGTACGCTCCAATCTCCAATCTGATATTTGAGCTTTTAAATTAGGTGTAAGTTTAAAACGTTTTATTTTAGATAGACAATTTGTTGATTCATTTTATAAGTTTGATAATTAAACAAAAAACAATTTGAAATTATTATTTGGGTATCATAATGAATTTCATACAGTAGTGGCTTGCAGCCTGTCACTTACAACATGCTACGAGTACGAGTATGTTTGCAATTGTTACTGCAAAATGTGGGCATGTGGCCAAATGTAATGTTTGGATGTGTCTCTGCCTACCACTTTTAGACATCTTCAAGGATCTAAGTACCTGGAGATCTGAAAGGACGACTAATCACTACATAGTATAAAGCAAAGTCGCTTCCCGCTTCCCGCGTCTGTATGTATGCTTATATCTTTAAAACTACACAACGGATTTTTATGCGGTTTTTTTAAATAGATAGAGTGATTCAGGAGGAAGGTTTATAGGAATCAGCTTTGCAGAAGCCGGGGCGGGTCGCTAGTTAAGATTGTTCAATCAAATTGATTCGCTATTACCTATATATTTCTTTAGCAGAACCTATCCTGCATATTAAAGATACATATGGACTATAATCTTAGAAAAAAATAGATATAAAAAATGTCGTTGAAACCTACACTGAAACGACATACAAACAAATTAATACAATACCTATTACATGGCTCACATCAATAGAACACAGTTGACATATGTAGTCCAAGTTCGTATTTGTATTATTGTGTCCACATTGTCCTTCCCTCGCTTGTGTACAAACCGTCTACCTCTATTTATCTTTTCGTGTTTGCACAAAACCGGGACATTCGGGGAAATAAATCTTTATTTGTCTACATTCACCAATCCGCTGTCTCGGATAGTCCCGATACGCTCGGTGGGATATAAGAATCAACTTCACGCTTAAATAGGGTCACCAATTCACCATACTGTGGCAGGTCCTGAAAGACATTCTTGCATTCTTTTCTTCTTCAGTTTCGTGCCGATTCTGTTGGTGCCAGACTAAACTAAAACTAAACTTAGCGGCATCCAGCTCCTTCTGTTTCGCATAGAGTAAAAGAGACAGCAATCATTTTATAGGTTTAGTTTGGTGCCAATAGAATTTTGACACTATTACAAACCTTAAAATAATATCAGAAAATTGTAGATGCCGTGATGGCCGTGAAGGCTATATGCAATGATAATTTAAACGGTGTAGTTCTATTCGGTCATAGAATGATTTGCATCAGAAAATAGTGTGTTTCTAACCCACGCTAGACACAAACATATTTCGAATACTTACCTAGTAGGTACTTTAAAGGGATATTAATTTTTTTTTTTTTTTTTTTTGTTGGACTTTACACACAGCGCCATCTAGCCCCAAACTAAGCAAAGCTTGTACTATGGGAACCAGATAACTGATAGAATACGTATATACTTTTTTTTTTTTTGTAAATAGGTACATACATATTATACATATTAACACCCAGACACAGAACAAACATCTATGTTCATCACACAAATATTTGCCCCGGGTGGGGATCGAACCCACAACCTACAGCGCAGAAGGCAGAGTTACTACCAACATTTTATTTTTCCTGACTCTAAAATCCCAACAATCCATCAAAACCATGAAATATAAGGACGATACTAACTTGTCCATACAAATCCGGGTATTTTGGTAACCCTAAAGATAGTATAGAGTTGTTCTGTTGAGACGTATTACTTTTTGCATCATTGTTCACTGTGAATAGAGCTTCAACAAATTAGTTAGTGTTGAAAGCTCTCACTCATTTGCGGGCACCTCTCCATGGGCAGTCTATCCAAAAAAGTCGGAAGCTGTGAAGAAAGATTTAGGTTATTGTTTGAGCCCGGAACAAATCGACGATCAGTAGCCAAAGTTTGTTTATTGTTAGGTACTGTGACGCTTTTAAGTCGCTACGCAGCAGGTGATGATTATTTAGCTGTCAGAGGAATGGCTGATAAAATATACTTTCATAGAATGTTAGATGAATCGTTATTATCTCTTTTTGAAATAGAAAAAAACAACCTGTTTAGTAGGTAGTTATGTAGTATAATGTAGTAGTGCGAGTTTAGTATTTAAAATATATTCCTTAATCTTAGCTAAGTATTAAATTATTGAATATTATCATGTAAAAAGTGAATAACATGGATAGTAACACATTTATGCCTTGTCACCTAGATAACCTAAACAAAACAAAATATTTTAAGACGAGTAATAAAGTTAAGTTTTTGATGAATGCAGAATTATTTTTTTCTTTAATACCGCAAAACATACAGCTTTGTTGTCTTATGACATAGACAACTTAAGGATATAATCTAGATAAATTATAGACAGAAACACGATTGGTGAAACTTTTCTCGATAGATTTATTTTCTTAAGTTGGCTCTTTAAAAACACTAGTTTCGTTTCAAAAATACTAGCTAACTAAATTATAGACAGTTTCTTTTCAAGTTTGATAATGCAGTTTTATCACTTATTCCGTTTTATCCGAGTCGACTCAGCCCATACAAATAACCAAACATTTTACATATATCACCTTAAATAAAGGATCTTTTATAAGGAAGGACACTACATTTTGAAATGTAAATATAACAAGCTGTATGTGAGATATCACATTTTTTATTTTTTATTAGTTACCTACCTAATAAAAAGAATTTTTGATGTCAACACGCATAGTATTTTATAACGTCTCGTCCAAATGCCCGCCGCGGCTTTGCCTGGAGGCACGTATTCTGAAGGTTCAAGTCTTGATGACTTTGTCGCATAAACCCGGCCAAATTTACTAATTTACTGGATGGCGTTCATTATTACAAGTTTTTATTTAACTTGCAATGTATGAATGTAACTATATAACTATTTTTGTTAAGGTGGAATCTTGCAAATCAATTTTGAAGCTGTTATCTTCAACCGATTGAGCTGAAACTTAGCATACTTAAGTAACTTAAGTAACTTAACACCAAGTTTGGTGACAATGCAATAATATGGTGACAGCGAGCTGGTCTAGTGATGAAGTCAAGAGCAACAGTCACTCACAACGGAACTTCTTAGTAAATACTTCGATTGAATAGAAACTTTGCATTCTTGTCAAGTTTCGTTGACAAATGTTATATGATATGACAGGTGATAGCGCGCGGTTGATTTTACAAAAACTTGCCATTGAAAATATTTTTCAACAGAAAACTTATGTTTACTTTGAGAGCATCCATTGTTTACAATTTATATGCATAGAACCCTGATTCAAACCCCAAAGCAAGCAGTTGGAATGCGTTAAATCGCACTATCCAGGCCAGCTCACTTCGGTCGAGGCTACGCGAATCATCGAAAATAATGTAATGTGCGGAACGTTTCTCGAACGAAGCACTGACTGTGACAACACGAATTGTTATCGTTTGGTAAAAGGTATAGTCAAAACGTGAAAACTAGACTTATGTACAGTGTATAGGGCCACTGATGATTTTCACGTTGTTCATCGCTACAACCAACATTATCAACCGACGAAAAAGAAGGATCTCAATTCGACTTTCCGTCTCCTGACTTTTCTTTTTAAAAAAGTGTTATGTCTTATGAAATTTCGAGCGTCCATATAGCTAAAATGTAGCTCGTAGGTTGCAAGCGCATCGCCGCTTTATAACTGGTTACAAAACTGGTTTCTTCTGTTCTGTGTACACAAATAGCAAAGTTTATTTTAAAAGTTTGTAAAACCTAGCCATTATATTTCTGTGAAGCACTTACCCGATCCTATGTTTTTATCTATGGTATCTATTTTGGAAGTGATTTCAAAATTTCGCAGTTAATCAATTTCACAGTTGAACACCTGCCTGGAGTCGCAGGCTTAGAACCGGCTCTGGGTATTTTAGGTACCTACTTACCGAATAGTAAACTTGAGTTGCGGCTTATCCAATGCCCGTAACTAAACGTCAATAACTGGCAAAGTACGTGTCAACGCATATTAAAGAGTTCCGTAGGGAAGACTGGCAGGCATATTGCTTAAAAATCGATCTTCACCTGCTGATTTTCATTGCCACATCTTTCAAATTTAGACAATACAAATGTCATGAACATTCACTTTATTCAGATATTCATTGTACTCGTATAATAGTTACCATGGTATTGTTTATATTCGATGAAAATTTGCGAGTGAACGATATTTTCACTGGATACTAAGTTATTTGTACTTGTACGTTTTATAATTTTCGATATTCCAAGGTATCCAGGAAAATGAAAATATTTTGTAACAAAAAGTATGAGGAATTCTAAACTACAAGCTTTTAGTAATTGCTGAAATAATCATCCGTGGTAGATAGACGGACGGACGGACGGACGAAGTCGCACCGTTTTGGTTCGGAACCCTAAAAAGCTATATTAATGTAAAGTATACTTTTATCTATCAGCGGCCATGACAAAAGATAGTATTATATATTATACCTATGACAATTTTGAAAGGAGAAACTCATGTCATGGAATCAAATCATGAATAATTTCAAGTTTCCGGTTTAAACTAGCATGAGAGAGAAACAAGTAGTCTGACCCCAAACTACTTTTTTATCGCCTTCATATCTGACTATCCTCTTTACCTAAACATCTTGGAGACTTAAAAGTATGTCTACATCCGTAGGACACTCACTCTCCGTGGGAAAATAATCATGAGCATAATTTATTAAATATTAGTCAATTGACCAACTCTTCGTCGAGTGTTTCTTACAAGTAAGCAGATAAAGTTTCTCCCAGATTCAGAGGCAATCTGAATCAGATTTATCTCGATCGATCAAGCCACTTCTTTATGAAGTGTAGCACTATACTTGTGAAATGTGAAGGTACTTCGTGCTTACGACGACTATCGCAGGTACCGACCGCGCCTTCGTCTATCTAAACGGTACTAACTATGTCGGTAATCTGTAGAATTCTGACGATTGTTGCAGGTATGCTCAACCGATTCTTTATTTGACAACATTGAATGGAATTCAACTATACATTGACAAGTTTTCATTGAACGGACGAAATAGTTCATGACGCGAGTCCAAACTAAACAATTATAGTTACTCGTAGCCACCGTACCTATAATAAATTAATATTTATTAATACTTTAGTTGAACTTACTTAAAAAATTAAATACAAAAAGGTAATGGCTTAATGCCAAGGCATTTTCTATATTTAGTGCCATTTTGAACCAGTTTTTCTATCTACAATTTGATGATAGGGCAAAGATATAAGGATTTAATTTAACTAAGTTAAATACACAAACAAGATTAATAAACCTTTCTAATAGATTAATTATTCAAAAAGAACTATTTAAAGCCATATTTTTGTAGTGCGCATGCAAGACAGTGGCTAGCGCTTTCCACTCTTTTGAATGTTAATGCGTCCGGTGGTGCACGAGTCGGGTCGCAATCGCCAGCGGGCCACAGCTATCATACCCGTGCTTATAAGTCAACTACGATATGATAGGTTAGTCAACACTATCAAAGGCGCCGCTATCAGCTCGCCTTCGATAATCGCGAGGTAACTGAAACCAGGATTTCGGCGCACCGACAAAGAGGCCGATAAACGGTCGATTATAGTTTTCCTCTTTCACAGTACATGTACAACAAGCAATCCGTACGATAACTCGTACTTACATGTGTAATCGCTTGATAGTTTAATCGGCCGATAGCTGTGATGTTCCTTTAGGTTTTTATTCGTACTGGGTTTGGTATATTAATTGACACGAGTCGAATATGAGTTTGGGGACTTCATTTAGTTGAACTGAGTTGATATGTTTGCGTCCGCCGCCTCTTTACGAAGAAAATAACCATCAAATTACGCTGGCTTATTCTATTTTCTCTCTCACCATACCATATACATACATATAGATACACCATACTGAAATACACATAAAGTGCGCCTTCAATATGGTTCGTACTTATGTACTTTGGCTTTTGTATTTTTAACACTACCACGTTTTAGTTTAACATGACCACATCTTGGTTGTCCACTTGCGTTTGCAGATGTTGACTCACATTTCTCACTTTTTTGTGCAGTATTTTATTATTTTCCCTATCTCAAGGAGCGCTTTGAGTAGATACCTACGAGTACCTTTATCTTTCTAATCTACGCGTTCCTTTGAGACTTTGAATTTTAAAACTCCTTATTCACAGTTCATTTCCCTATGATTGGTACCTATAAAGATATCATAATTTACTTATATCTATTTTTAATTACTTAGATTGTAACATTGATTGTAACCTTCTGTTTCATCACGCTATATCACGCTTCATTCTTCCATCATCACGCTAAAGTTTAGTCAATATTATAATTAGCAGTTATAATAAGTATATTTCTGAATATTTATCGCCGAATGCGCACAATAAGCTATGCTTTTGTGACACCGTGGGATGAATGTTGAGGTCAAGCGTTGCCCTTTGTGATAAAGTTCATACTAGTTTGGGGGGAAATAATTGTCAATCGTATACCAAGATGGTCGACAGCATGGTTACTGCTGGTTTTACTTTGAGTTAAGCAGGTCGTCTGGAATATAAGACCGGCTATCGTGTACTATTTTAATGAGGTCAAATTTGTATTTTTGTTTGTTAAACTAAAAACTACTGGACCAATTATAAAAATTCTATCACCTTTCAAAAGCTACATTAGAGATTAGTAGCATAAAATTAGTAACATGGGATATATTTATTAAAAAGAAATAGAGATCTCGAAAATTGCAATAATGTATCCTAAGGTATCAAATATTTGCCTAGTATCTTCATTAGTTGGTACACTCGTGCGAAACCGGGGTGGATTGCTGGTTGTATTATAAAATTGCATTTCAATCTGAAGTATCAACGATTTATTTTAGCTTCGGTACAAAATCTCAAGTGTTTTGTATCAATCCTCATTATATTTCAATTTGAGTCTATATTTTGGCCTACGTTATCGTCGAACAAGTATGGATGAGGTGCGTTATCATAAATTACATAAAGTAGGTAATAACAATAAATGTAGCAGTATTCTAATGAAATAGTATCTTTATTGGTACAAGGTATTTATTATGTGCAGTGATTTATTGTGGGAAAAAGTTAGGAATAAACACTTCTACCAAGATTCTTCTATTGCCGATTTGCAATAATAGAAACATTACAATAATACTTACCTATGTCTAAACAACCTACTAGTATGTGTTCCTACGTTATATTACATTACAACTATATAATATAATGTATCTACTCACTTTTACACGAATATTAAACTACTTGTAGATCTGAGATGCGTACAACTTTTAAGGTTTGTGAATTACAGCTGTAAGCCTAGCCTTAATTACTCAAGAAACAGCTGAACCGATTTTCATGAATTTTGATTAGTTGGATTTGTCTTCATCCCTAATATAACAGAATAACACACACATTGTAGAAGTGAAACCCTCTTACCACGCGATATATCGTCTACCCCATTCACGCGGCCGTAACGCATTTTCGTGGCAGAAAAAGTCCTAATACCCCCCGTCTATACAGAAGTTTCACTTTAAAAACCGGCCAAGTGCGAGTCAAACTCGCGCACGAAGGGTTCCGTACCATTATCTAAAAAACGCGAAAAAACTGGTTTGTTGTAAGTATGAGACTTAAATATTTATTTTATTCTGTTTTTAGTATTTGTTGTTATAGCGGCAACAGAAATACATAATCTGTGAAAATTTCAACTGTCTAGCTATCACGGTTCATGAGATATAATCCTGTGAACAGACAGATGGACAGCGAAGTCTTAGTAATAGGGTCCCGTTTTTACCCTTTGATTACGGAACCCTAAAAATGACACAAGGGGATCGACCCACCTCTTGCATGCACTTCAGTAAGAGACTCGCCCACTACACCGAGGTCGTCATTGAATATGGCTATTATGCACGAGGAGCCAGGCTAATCGCAGCGTATAACTATTATAATGCCAACATACTGTTACTCATGGCAGGTTACGCAAATGCGCGAGTGAACACGCAAAGAAGCATTAGTCAAGCTTGGCTCAGTGGTAGCACGGTCAGTATTTTGTATTTGTTTCGTTTATATCCAGCGGGTGTCGTCTACCTTCTTTTTGAAATAATCGCAATCTCGATAAAGAAGAGTACCTTACACTTTTTTCAGTAACAACAGAGTATCATGCAGAATATCTAGTGAAAATAATTTAGTAGGTAAGGTAGGTATCCTCTAATTTGAAGTCATTAACACACTTTTATTAACTTTACCTGTAACAATCCTACTATCCTACTTAATATTATAAATGCGAAAGTTTGTGTGTGTTTGTTACTCTTTCACGCAAAAATTACTGAATGGATTGAAATGAAACTTTACAGTAATACCTATAGTTTATACATCAGAATAACACATAGGCTACTTTTCATCCAGGTAACACCCTTGCGAAGCTGGGGCGACCATTTAGTATGTTAATAAATAAACGAAATCGAAATTGATTCACTTCTAAATTGTTTGATTGCTATCAAATTTTGTAGTTGTGTGTAGTTTTAATAATCAATTTGATGATGGAGCCGGAATCAGCTCATCGCGAGGAAACTCCTCAACGGCTAATAGCACGGAGACCAAACTTTGTATAGGTACGCATTCAATTTTTAGTGCAGTAGGTAATATGTAAGTGTTTTTTTAGTTTTTTTACACTTTATATTTTTTAATTTGTTATCAAAAACTTATTTGCATCAATGATTACAGTCAATGGTCGACAAAACATGTTATCGCATTCTCGTAAAAAAATAGATAAACCCTACTAGCTAGTCGAGCATGATGATCCGAGAAAGTTTGTTTTGCAGAAGTATAAACATAACATATTTTTTTGTGTGAAAAGATGTGGTTTTTCTTTTAAAACATGGCAATCGCAAGAATAAACAAAATAAAAATATATATGAACTTGCTTTGACCAAAATGTCAAGTCTACGTGCGCTATCTACGTCAATCTTTGTATTTTTGTAAGCGGCGATTTAGCGAACAGTTTCCTATTTCATTGGTTTTACCGTAAAAAAAAGTATCTAAATTAAACCCTACCAGTTCCTACAAGGAAGTAGCGAGATATTTTCTGACAAGCGCGTCTAATACGAGTTTGGCTTGGACACAGACACCACAATCTGCTTTCGATGTGAATTTGTACGTGAGGAAACAGACCGGTCCCGCCTTCGTTCGGTCGCTCCCTTTCTGCGTCACTCCACCAGCACATATCCGTCTCCCACGTTCCAATAATACCTAATGACTTCAGTACTGTGTGGTCTGTGTGTTTGATATTCAACAAAAGGTTTTAATACGTAAAAATTGCCTCGGGAATCGCATAAGGTCCCAACTGGTGAAGCTAGAATCGAAATGAATCATGTTTATTTTGACAAACACAGACAGAAGACAAATTCAAAAATAATACTGATAGGCACATAAAGTAAATAGGCATAATTGTAGGAACAACCTTTCAAAAAAATATTGTTGTTGGTTACCTATGAATGTACATTATAAATAAACTATCTTAGAATTACGTATATTAATTATACATTAGTCTCCTGTCCTATATGGGCCAAAATGTCTCTGTTCTGCAGCAGCGCTGGTTTTCAGCCTTAAAATTGTTGTTATCGTTTTGAATTATTTACATCGCAAAATAATCAGAAAGTGTGTGCGTGCATGCTACGGGCGTTACAGTCATTGTCCAAAAACAGAGATTGTTGACATACACCCAGACATTTTAAGACACTATTTTGTTAAAAAAAACATGCGTGTAAACAGGAAAAACCATGCGTTATCCATAGGCGTATTGTATAAAATCACGTCAATACCAAAAAAAAATATTTAATCAGTGCGCAATAAAATAAGAATAGTGTAAGGTTTGCTGAACTTTAAACAAGCAAAAACAAATGTAAGGCCTTGTCACACAGCCGGCGTAGTCGCGGCATGGCGAGGTGTCGGCGGGACGGCGGCGTGGCGGGGGCGTCACGCGGCGTGCGCAGAGGGCGACCCTCTCATGGAGCGCGGGCCGCCACGCCACGCCGCCACCACGCCGGTGCCAGCGGGTCGCCGCAGCTCTAGTCCAATCCACAGCGACCAAAGCGCCTGGCTCAAAAGTATTTTACCATTTCATATTACTTTTTTAACCTATTTCTTCTATTCATAGTTCTTGAATACAATCATCGATTCGTTTGTACTTAATGTACTTAACTACTATTTTATTTCATAAAGTTGCTACTAATTCAATCGTAAATTAAAAGGTTTACAATTAAAGGTAAAAAGCTCAGAGTTGGATGATATACAATAAATTGATAGTTTTTATTGCTATAAAGTTTTATTTAAATTTGAGTAGGTTTTGATTTGGCCGTTCGTGTCGTGTTGAATCGATGCCGCTTCGTGTGCCGCCGGCCGTCCACTATTTGCCCCTTACATTAGCGCCTGCTATCAAACGCAGCATCTTCTATCGTCTATAGACACAACACATTTGTTTACCTTTCCTGTTCTCTGCCTTAACCTTTGTTTGCTCCCCTAACAGGAAATTTATTTTAGTTATAATTTTCTGTCATTCGAGAGGTCTAAAGAGTTTATCTGTACTGTAGTCTTGTCATCGCCTGTTGAATTCATGTTGCTGTGTTGTCTTTCGACCTCATGTTTTGTTTGACTTTGGTAGGTATGTTTTATATTGATCGAGTTTCAGAATGATTTAATAGAAAAAAACTAAGGATTGTTAGTTATTTATTATATTTATTATTTTTCAATTTACGCTTTACACTTATGTATAAGTATCAAATAACCGTGCTAAACTACGTTTATATCGGCGAGACAAATCGTCTATTAAAAGCTGTCAAACCGTTACGTTTCGCTTCGCATCGCTGACATGTAGGTATGCACGCTTACTTAAAGCATTTTTGTTGCGTCTATTTGGCCGTAACTTCAAAAGTTCAAGGTGCATTTCCAACAGTTACTCGTACCTACAACTTCATGTAAAACCAGAAATCGAACAATGTAAATTTAAAAACCTAAATTTTAAAGCCATTTCGAATGTTTCGTAATATTTATAATTCCACTTTAATTCTCTCGCGAGTGACAAACATAATTTATGAAGTTCTTAATACAGAGATAAGGAATATTTACACACTCCGAGTGTACACATTGATACCCTCACCTCTGTCTTAGTGTATACTATTCGTGTGTTGTTCATTTTACACGTAAGATAATAAAATGTAAAGATAATTAAATTTTAGAAAAACTCCTATGGAAATCCCTGCTTGAATCGCAAATAATTAAATATCAATGTCCACATAAAATCATAAAGTAGCATTTGAGGCATACCGCAGGTTATCTTAATTTGACATTGAAAAATTACAAAACTGTGAAGTTTTTCGCTATTTTTATTACTTATCGACAAATATCTTAGATTAGTCAGTTTTTTTAGAAACACATATACCAGAAACGATTCGCTAGTGTCTAACTCGAAATATCAAAGAACACAACTCTATTGGTTATTGTACAGGTACATACATGATTTATATATAAAAAAAATACTTCGCACTTTAATTTCTTCGAAATTTTGATATCAACCAGTACTTCGTATAGTGTGTTTACTTTTAAGTACCACTGGCACTGGGGTGGTCCACGGTTGATCCTCTATCTAAGCCCTGACGGCGCGGCGCTTGTGTGTTCCACCGCAAGGATTTACCTTATCGAGCCCTGGGGACCCTTTCCCTCCAACACTCAACACTCCAGCTCGAATCGTTACGAGAATATAAAAGACTTTTGAAAACAGTAAACCGGAGAATTATCGTAGTACTTAAGTTTCCTAAACCACAGAATGGAGGGATTGCAACTTTATTTACTAAGTTAATAAATACAAATAAATATTGATAGATAGGAAACCAGATAACTGATAGAATAATTGCATGCTTTGTTTTGTTATAAATACTACATAGGAATCTACAGTGCAGAATATGGACTTACTACCGACATTATTTGTGTCGGCCAATGGCTTAGCACCTAGGTACCTAATACCTATACAATACAAGTTGCATACATAGTTTTAAAATGTTTTTCTTCTATAAAAACATTTTCTTTCTTAAAAACGACAATTATTCTAAGGTGTATGTTGACATCTCACCTATATCAGACATTGACTGCAACATTCATAATGAGTGACATGATTTTCGTTTTGAATTTTTAGCTTTTACTTGTTACAATATTTCTAAAGATTACATAAAACTATAAATTCACTTACCTTTTCATCTTGTGATTTGTGGTTGTATGTCTTATTTAATTTTCTGTTGTTTCAGGTAAAACGCGGACAAAGGATAAATACAGAGTGGTGTATAGCGACCATCAGAGGCTGGAGTTGGAAAAGGAGTTCCACTACAGCCGTTACATTACAATTCGACGCAAAGCTGAACTGGCCGCCAGCCTCGGCCTTTCGGAACGACAGGTCGGTTGTGTGAAACAATATTACCTCAATACATTTTAATAAATCTAGTCACTGAACGCTGCCTACAATGGCTCACTTGCCTTGAAAAGGTGTTAGATGCAATCTGATCTAGGTACAAGAATTTTACTACCTCAACATTTGCACGTTGTTTGCGTGTGTGTGTCTTTGCATAAATTTTTCTTTGCGTTTATCAGTTTAGACGAATTTCACACATTCGCTATAGAACAAGCCCAGTGATTAGTACGAGAATTGCATGCGGAGCAATCTCTTATGTTATTTGACTTAAGTAATCCGTCTTCGCAGGTGAAAATCTGGTTCCAAAACCGTCGTGCAAAGGAGCGGAAACAAGTGAAGAAACGCGAGGAAGTGGTTATGAAGGAGAAAGGTGACCACGCGTCGCTCCAACACGCCCAGCTCCACCACGCAACAATGCTTCACCACCAGCAGATGATGAATGGAATGATGCACCACCATCATTACCATCACCAAGGGGTGCTCCAGGGTGTCCCGGAGCCTCTTGTCCCGGGTGTACCCCCAGTGCCCTTACTGTGACCGCGAGACTGTGACTGACTTTAGTGAGTGAGAATAAAAACTGCGCGTTACTACCGGTGCGCTTTTACGTGTCACGCGCCTTGTGGACGCGTATACATAGACGTTAATACTCTGGGGCCGAGTTCACCGATACATAGACGGGAGCTGCCTGTCATTATGAACTATAGACACTCTTGTTATCGAGAATTGGTTAGTTAAAATCCCTTTTATGTGTCAGTGAAAAGGCAAAGGCGCTACTTTTGTAAACACTTACTATATTTAGATGATAGAGCTTTTTCCGTAATGAGTGCTTTGAATCGTCGAAGTTCGATTCGTCAATTGAACATCTTTTATTATCTCGTTATTGAAAAAGTTTTTTACATCAAAATCGTTCCAATGTTGAGATTAGCCTTTATTTTAGTGTTTTATACCTAAGTGTTCACGCCTTACTGCAATGTTTTTGTACCTATTTGAATGAATAGGCTACTTTATTGTAATTTAATGAATTTTTATTCACTTGACTGTAAATATAGATAACTATACTATATTTTTATATTATTATTGTAATAATTAAGTATTATATTGATTAATTTTAAGTAAATAATTATATTTCTCAATGCTACAAGTGCCTTTATTCAAAGCAAATTGTTTTACATAGTTCAAAAAAATTAATTTCTTACAAATCCAGCGTTAAATTTGTTACCGTTTAATTTGTATTAATTTTGGCAGCCATGTTTCATTGTTGAATCTTTGTCCATATTAAAATTTATCACTTCAATGAATTACGTAAAATGGAATATAATTTCATTGAGAATCTCATATGTAAGCAGAGAAGCAATGAAATCATGAAGTTATGAGTATTTATTTTTTACATTTGTAGCTTTGGGAAGTACCTAAGTGCAAATGTTTTTTTAATTGAATGAGATTACTAGTAGTTGTAACTGCCCTGTAAATAATAGCTTAAGTCCTAGTTTGACTTCCTATTCCAGTTTCTAGAATAACACGGTAGTTAGGTCACAAATTTCCTACACGAATTGTTTGAGATGAGGTGTTTAATAATTATTAACATGTCTTCGTTGAGCTAGGGTTGCTTAAGATAGCGGTACCGCCACAAATCGGCAGTAATATAGCTGTGTTCGTAAAATAAATGTTTTTTCGTTTTACTATTTTGGTAAGCTGTACCACTATCTTCAGAGACAGGCCAATAGATTTTGATTTGTTTCAAAAACCATGTTACAAAATATTTATTTGATTTCCCAGTGTACAGGAAGACATGATTGTTTATCTTTTGTTTTGTGATACAAGTTGTTTTTAACCGACCTCGACGAAGGCAGTTTTGGTGTGTACAGTCAACAGAAGAATTTAACTTTGATCTGGAGATGGTGATAGTTTTGAATTAATTTTATAGCTAATCTATAAATAATTCAAAATGTATCAAAAACAACTATTTTTACTCACTTCAGATACTTTGGTAATTTATTATTTTTATGTTGACTGTACAAGAGGTCATACGTCCTTTTTTATGTGCTACGAATGTGTAGTGGTGCTAAGTAATGATTCTTTGCAATATTTTTATGTAAATTTCAAATAGTATAAGTTAATAAACTGTATTATGTGGATGTTGTGTTATATTGAATTGTTGTTTGGAATATAAGTGATCACAATGATTTTTAGAATGTACACAGCACTATCACGAAACACATTGATAAACTTAATAAACCCATGTTAATCCGTGTAATTGTGTTTAAATATTTATCAGCGAAAAGCTTCAAGTAGATATAGATACCTACGAATACATAAAGTCGTGTACAGATTAAAGCCACGGACACTTAAGGTGTGATCAGACATAGCACGGCAATCGAGCGCGGCAGCCGCGAGCTAACTGCTACAGTCTAAACTAGTCACGCGGCTAACTTGTGGCCTGCGAATGCCGCGCGATGTCTGGTCACACTAATGCGACATTTTCCGTCTTTATAGTAAGTAGTTACATTAATAATTAACTTATTAGCTGTCCGCCCGCCCCTGGCATCACATGGGTGTACTAATGAAGATTATAGGAAAACAATTATACCTACACCTGATGATAGGTTAAATTATTGCAATTTTCGAAAGGACCTCTAACAACCTAGGAGGAAATTGGGAAAGAACAAAGTTTAGTCCTCTGTATGTGAAAGTATTATTTATTCACAAACAATTATAAACCAGTATTTGAACATACATATAACAGTACCTGGATGACCGAGCTTTGCTCGGTATTTCATTGCCTGAAAACACGTGCCCCAAAATCAAACCTATTAGCTAGATCGATTTATCGCCCACGAAACCCCATACTAAATTTCATGGGAATCGTTGGAGCCGTTTCCTCCTCGTTTGAAGGTATTAGATAGATAGATAAAACAACATTACGCCTGCTGTAAGATTCAGAACCCTTCCTCCTGCCGTATTCGGGTGAAAGAGACATACTGGAACCCTATGAATAATAGAAACTATTCGATTCTCTCATCAACGGAAACAAATATCAGTTGGCAGCATGCGGCAGGCGAAGGAATGTGTGTGTGCGCTAATTGTAGAACAAACCAATGCTTATTGAGGGCATTTTGTGAGTAACTTCAAAGGCGCCTCCTTGGAATCTTGCCGCATAGGCCGCCCACCTCGAGCCTACATTATTCTTCACTTACATAATCAGCTACTTCCTCATAATCGTAAGACTTGAGAACCAGTGGTTGCTACACATGTTTCCTGTCTGATGAACCACATACGACTCAGGAAACTTATGTAGGGAAAGCACTAATACATCCCTGAACGAATCGATAAGTAGGTTCCTAAGTACGAGATAGTTAGGAATAGGTACTACACTACACTGGAGCTCTACATAGCACTAGGAAAGGATCATTGAAAAAAATGATAGCCGTGTTTTTTGCCTGTCTTCTAGGCTTGGTCGCGAGGAACAGGCGTTTCGTTTCACCTAGCTCCTAAAACGTTTCAAAGATGATTTTTGAATTTGAATAGACTTAAAGTTCGGTGCAATTATGAGAATCAGAATAGTTTATCATTCTAATTAGGTACAAAGTTTCAACCATTTTTAATTCTCGCTTGTTGGGAACCGCGTCGGCCTAGTATCACAACTGGCTCTGTCTGAAAACCAGCGCTGTTCTGTTCCACGTCATGATTCGTACATGTGGAGCAGCATAAAGCTGCTAAAAGCAAACAGTAGGTGTGTGTTTTTATGTAGGTACTCATCTTTCTTCTTGTTATGTGCATGTGTACTTATTTATCTGTGTGTGTCAAATAAATGTATTTCATTTATCTCGACTTTTGATTAGAATTCGACTATTTAATTAGAAAAATGTAGTACCATGTATCTAGTATCTACGTGCTCAAAACTGTAAGGGAGAAAATAAACCAGTTGGTATTCAAGCCAATTAAGATGTTACTGTTTTCAACATCTTAATTGAATACCTTCTGAGGCAGGTACTGCATTTCTATATAGGTAGTACGTAGGTACATAGTAAATCAGCAGGCTTTATTTACTGCACGATGCAAACCTGAAGGACGGATGACGGACAGTCAGTAACCTTTTATTCAACTATTAAAACGTGTTCCATACCTAAGGTAGGTACTAAACCAATGACCAATACTATAAAAATGCTGCAGAAATGCTTTTTTATTTTATTAAGGTTATCCGATTTTGATCATAAACCATTTAAAGTGATACTTCAAACTATTCGGTTTCTGCATAGACTCCGGATATAGTAATAAATTATTGTCTTAAAAACTATCAGACATAAAAATAATAACAAGTATTTCATTTTTGTACTTGATTACAGCTTTAATTCCTATATTTTTTACTAGCGACCCGCCCCGGCTTCGCACGGGTAGCATGTTATTATACATATAAACCTTCCTCCTGAATCACTCTATCTATTAAAAAAAACCGCATCAAAATCCGTTGTGTAGTTTTAAAGATATAAGCAAACATACATACGCGGGAAGCGAAAAGCGACTTTGCTTTATACTATGTAGTGATAAGTTATTATACAAAACTCATCAAAAACTCAAAACCATTTATATACTTTAATTCATTATAAAAAAAAAAGTTTATTTCAGTAGCCAAATATTACAGGTACATAAACAAGGTTGGAACCTTCTTTTAAGTACAGAGTACTTGTGCCAGAGAGTTCCGCTCTTCCATAGCCATATTAATGGTTACAAAGTCGAACTACTACATTTTTTTTGTTTTTTTTTTAATTTATATTTAAACATTTAAAAATCTCTAGTGTGTGTGAGTTTTAAGATGAACGTTGTGTATTGGGTCTCCAAGATACCAGACTCTAGAGTCTGGGAAAGGGGAGATTATGTATCATGCGATAGTTTTAACTAAATAAAACAATATTAACAATGATAATATACCCTTACACAGGTAGTTTTAAAGGGTAAGTTCGTCTTCCAGGCCATCGCATTATAAAAAATTTAGGTAATTTAGGTACATAAATAACTGATTGAAAATAGTCGCATCAACATAATTAAATCGTTCACAGGATCACAGGTGACGTTGGTTGGCAGTGCTTAGTAGAAGTACCGTCTTGTACCTACATAATTAAAGTTTCTGAAATTGATGAATTGTGTGGGATCATATAGCTTTTCATCGAGCTTTTAGCTTTGCTATTTGTATATCAAGGCTGGTTTTCTATTTTACATAGAACAAGAAAGGAAAGGAAAATGATTCAAATGCCATAAATATCCATTGTAGAAACAGTTACGACCACCACGTCGTCTCTACAGAGGCCCGGCACATCGCAAACACGACTATGTTTGCTCTCCCGGGTTTGTTTGCCCTTTGACAGCAGTCTCACAGGTCGTTAGCACGTCACGCCTAACCACAGATTAAATAATCACGTCACAGGTATTGATGCTCATAAGAATCATCACAACACTCATTATGGCGGGTCAATATTAGGCTTAGGAATACCGGAAGCAGGCGATGATTCATACATCATTTACAAGTATAATGAAATTCCATATATTTACAAGATAAAAGAAAATTTCAAAAATAATTGCTTATTACATCATTGTACTCGTATATCTAAATATTTTACAGTAGTGTACAGTAGTGTAGCATAGCTGCGCTACAACCAAATTTGCAATATTTGAAGCCCTAATAATTCTTATCTTGCTTGCTATATTGAATTGAAATTTGTATGGAAGATTCTCAAGTATGTAGGTGACAAAATGATTTTCTTCGGAAGATGTAGGCCCTGACTTTAAAAACTCGGTAGGTAAGTCATGCATTATAGAGGTCTTTGAGAGGCCTAAAAACTCCGTCTCCAGAGTTAGTCACTAGCTCATACAAACTTATTTTAGGCAAGTAGGTATAGGTATCACAGCTTAGTTTGTAGTGGCTCTGTCTTCTGGGCTGTAGGTTCAATCCCCACCCGAGATAAACATTTGTGTGATGAACATAGATGTTTGTTCTGTCTCTGGGTGTTAATATGTATAATAAGTATGTATTTACAACAAAAATAAAAACGAATATAAGTATTCTATCAGTTATTTTGTTTCCATAGTACAAGCTTTGCTCAGTTCGGGGCTAGATGGCGCTGTGTGAAATGTCTACCAATATTTAATTTCTTCATTTATTTAATTTAATTTATTTGAAACTAAAAGAGAGTTGAATGTCGAAAAGTATTTATTTCAATAAAATCTAGGTGAAGCTACGCCCGCTCGAGGGTTAAACCCTTTCAGTTAAAAGCCTCTATGACAGCGACTGTATATAGGATTGGATGCGAGTGATTGGCAAACACAAAGGTACCATTCTAATCGTACTCATTAGGCTTATAATGACTTAAATTATGGTGTGACTACACTGAAAGAACATATTGTTGAACATGTGACAATTTCGCTTTTCCATTATAGAATATGCAAGTTTTAGTGACTTGTTTCGAATAGACATTTCCAATCAGGCCTGATGACGTCATATATTTTAAACAATGAACAAATTACTGTATAAAATTAACGGCTTATACTACGTTCTGCTCTTCATCATGAACTTTGCAAAATTAATGTTAATATTCTGTATCTACTTGTCTATACTAAAATATACTAGCTCATAATATTACCTATAGCTTTTTTTGTGAATATGAGCTTTGTGAAATGAATCCAATTATGTAATCGTAGATAGGTGTCAATGAAATAAATACTAGTCATAGATCGATGAATGCCAAATATCAAGATAAAACGAGAATATTACATTATATAAATATACATTTTAATGACGATTGTGGCACGTTACATTTACAACTCAATAAATCTGAATCTGTAAAAAATTGACAGGCCAAATGTAATATTCAATGCGCGTATACCATTTAATCAGTTGTTATCGCTTGCATTATGTTTAACTAGGCGGGTTTAATCCTCAAGATTTGATATCTTGATAATGTGTGGATTATCGGCGAACATGAAAGCGGGTAAATTAATTTTTAATCCACCTTTCCCTCCGTCATTCGGTATCTTAGCTACGTCGGCACACAAGTCAAGTCTGATACCAACGATAAAACGACCGCATCGAACCATAAACTGACTATACACCCAAAACAAGAAGATATACATAATATTATGTATAGCTAGCTATTGGTAAATACATAATTTACTTGAAGAAGTGAAATAATAAAAATCCTTACAAATTAATATAATTTTATTATGTTATATATATGAAAGTACCTTTGTTTGTTTGTTACCTCTCTTCACACGTAGCGGCTGCTGAACAGATTACCTACCTACGATTAAATTGGCAATAAGATAGATTGCATCCTGAAAAAGGACAAGGCTACCTTTAACCAGAATTGCCCTGGATGACTATCTCTACTTATTAATTCTCTAATCTAGTCTTTGTTTGCATTTGTAAGTACGTAATAGGTATAATGTTTTTTCATACACAGAACATATTTTAAAACTGATAGTTCCATAAAAATAGCTGGAAATTAGGCCTACACCCTCGTAGTTCATTGTACGCGCGCCTTTGATAAAACATGGGAACATATATATTCGAACTAAACATATAACAAAGTATATAATGGGTGGGTAGATCGTCGCGCCGCCATGTTCGCCAGGTATGTACTACCAAAATGGTCGGTTCGTGTTCGATCGATCCGAAGTTTCCACGTATTTTACGACGGCCCATAAATTAAACCTGCAGTAAATATAAATCTCGCTCCGCGTCAAATCACATCACATATTCATGCCTTAATGTTGTTAAAATCTAAACAACCGATGCCACTTCCAAAGTGACCCGTTTTAGATACCTACTGACGCCGTATAAAATATTTAATGACTTATTATTTTTAGGGTTTTATTTACAGTAGAATCAAAAATGCCGGGTACAATTAAATCAGTGGAATTGATGCGACCAACAAAATTTGAAGATTGAGGATTTAATAAAAGTGTTTGGTGTCTGCAGGTATTCAAGAATTATCGAGGTTCATGTTTCCTCTCGTATTTATTAACGAAGATAAGATCAACTTGGTGGATAGATTATACATTCACTCATTACAAACATACTCGTACTGCTTGCTTCTAATGCTTGTACAGATTATGCATTATGGACACACGATGTTTCTATAAAATAATTGTCGTATTCTAATAACCGAATATCTGTGCTACCTTTGCAAAGATTGGCTCAATACAATTGTGCTTATTTATATGTTAGACCAGACGTTTAGGCGGTTTTTTTTACAAAGTACCCATTTCGGTGAAATTATCTTAATTTATCCTATTTAGAAAAATATATAAGTAACAAATCCTTTTAAATATGACTCCCGCGTAAGTCAAAGTAAGAATACTTAGCACGTGATCGAAATGTCGAAGTCGGCACCACCCAAAGGATAATTTGAATAGACGCAGTCAAAATATGTACAAACGTCGGTTCGTAATGGGCTAAACAACAAAAAATGGATATCTTATTTAGCATTAGGTAACAATAAGCGGGCAGCATTTGGTACAAAGTTATTCCGGACAATGGGTGTATTTACGATGTCGTAAACCCCAGCGTCTTTGTCCAAAACTTGGCCAATAAACTACGAAGAGCGAACCCGAATGTAAAATACTTATGTAGGTTGGGATTACTTGGGATTGATGGGAATGAATATTAAATTTTAGTTGTTTTTTTTTATATTTCACATACCTACGTAATTTTTTATGGATTTCATGATGATGACTTCTTCAGAGGATCAGAAATGAAACGTAGCATATTATCTTAAAAAAATCTCATTGCAGAGATACACGAAAACTACTATTGATTTATTACAAAACTATAAATCAAAGTACCTAGGTGTTTAAATATATAGGCACAGTTTTTTTATAATGATCAAAAGTTTGAGCGTGATAGATATTATACTTATTTATTTATTTAATTTAATTTATTTATTAGCCGAGGAAGTTTTAAGTTCCATGTAGAAGAATCAAGTTCAAAGACTGATTTTATTATAATATAGGGCAAGAGCGCTGGTTTTGGATTTGGAACCTTTATTCTCTGTATCGAGAGGAGGGCGTTGGTGTTTGCGACACAGTCTAGCACTTCTGAAGGCATCATCGTTTTTAGGGTTCCGTACCCAAAGGGTAAAAACGGGACCCTATTACTAAGACTTCGCTGTCCGTCTGTCTGTCACAGGGCTGTATCTCATGAACCGTGATAGCTAGATAGTTGAAATTTTCACAGATTATATATATTTATTTATATAAAAACAGAATAAAATAAATATTTAAAGGAAGCTCCCATACAACAAACGTGATTTTGTTGCTGTTTTGTATAGAAATAGTACGGAACCCTTCGTGCGCGAGTCCGACTCGCCCTTGGCCGGTTTTTTTTTACTGTTTGTTATAACCTATGTTCTTATTCCCAATAAATATATATTTCATATATTTCATATTGGTTGTGGGCACTTTAACAACATTTTAGTTTTCAACTAAACGGTTTATATTAAAGAAAAGATATAATCGACGATTTTTAAACAAAATAGAATAGAGTATTTAAATTTATCTATCTCTTAGGTTAGGCAAAGGTTTAGTAACAAGTGATATTTATTTATTAATAGTTAATATTTAAATAAAAGAAAGCGGGAAATCATTGGTTAAACTGTCACTAATCAAAACGGACTATAGACAAAAGAATTGTACCTGGGGACAATAAATTAACCGACTTGGTATTACAGGGATCTCACGTTTTTTTACGATAGAAGAACTGAGTTGTGAGACTTGGCTTTTTTACAAGTTATGTTTTTGATGGCTTGTTTGCTATGGTTAGTTATTGATTGCCAAAATTGAAAATGCCCAAAGCCGAGGTATAGGCACTACAGCCAGGTCTATTGCCTCACATTAATAGTTATTATCGCAATAAAGTCATAATGTCCAGTTTCGACTTTATAGACTCGCCGTTAATCTCCGGAATGATCCGATTCTGAAAATACTTTCACTTATGGGGTCCAAGGAAGCTTTCAGTCCTGAGTGCTTTATGTGCTATATTTTTATTCTGATAAAAATTAGTCTTTACAGGCAAAACTGCGTTACGCAGTTAGTCTAAACTAATATTAGAAAGAGGAAAGATTTGTATTTTTGTATGTTTTTAACGAATAAACTCAAAAACTACTTTCAAAAATTCTTTCACCATTTCTGAGTAACACAGGTTATTTATTACAAGAAAACATTAGGGATCCCTACTAACTTCAATAATTTAACCTAAGGTGTAAAAAGAAGTTTAAATAATACTAATGATTTAAACTTTTATACCTTGGGTTACATTATTGAAGTTAGTGCTAAGCCGGCGCGGACTTTGAAATTGCGTATTATACGGATAGCGCAAGCGAAACGTAGATGGCAGCTGGTATAACTAACCATGTTTTGTAAATGTTAACCTTCTCATAGATTATCTGAAACAAACAGCAATAACTTTAACTGTACTCTTTTTATAACGTGCAAATTCGTTAGTTTTAACAGTTTTTAATGAAAACAAAAGGTGCTACCTGAGTTACTGAGGCCGGGTCTTCCCGTATTTCGGTGTCTTTAATACCACAGCCGATGCTTTTGTTTAAAAGGTTGCAAACTACAGGAAAATCCTTTGAACTGTGTAAAACTGCATTGTATTAACTTGAAAGGGTGCCGACGTATACCAACAAAAGTCAGTATCGGTGCCACAGTAGAATAGATAATGGAATTACTGTTGAGCGCTACAGAATTCGCGTTTTTGTTTAATTGTAAGAACGCTTATCTAACTGGTTTAATAATAATCTGTTTATACGTGAAAAAATGTTTCAATGGTACTTAAAGAAACTCAAAAATACTCATTAGGTAGTGCTTCTTGCGAAAACTAGTGCTTCTTGTGTCGAGGAGACTGCCAGATCAATGAGCAATTTTTTATTCAAATTAGAAACTTCATCGTCTGTGTATAAAAACGCAGTTTACTCATTCTTAAAATTAACAAATTGGTGTATTATTTCTTAACCGAGGAATGACTGATATACCTATATGATTTATATTTAATAACGTCAATTAGAAAGCCAATTATGAAAAAAAAAGCGTACTTTTTCACACGCTCGATTTATAACGGTAAGTATCACATAAAACGCAATAATAAAACTTGTATAAAACATATCGTTTCTACGATGAATTATTGCCAAAACAAACTCGAAGTATGCAAACACATCCGAAGAACAAGATCCACAAAATAATAAAAATCATCATCATTATGGGCCTGTAACATCTACGAAAGATGATTTCGGGCATCTTCAGTATAGACGCTCGAGGAAGCGCCACTGATCCGCTACAACAAAATTTTCATACCTCATGAATGAATTAATGACTTTAGCAACTGTTTTTTTACTTATGCTAACTCTGTGGCGCTTTCTCGAACATCTAACCTGAAGGCACCCTTAAGCAGCGTCCTTAAAATGATCTAAGGCACATAATGTTCACACGGGAGCGACAAATTTGACCGCACTTTTTACAAACGAAAGTTTATATCTGTGGTGGTAGAGCGGCTGGCTTATTTCGTAAAATCTATGATTTTCGTAGCCACTATGAATACCAGTCGAATTTAGAGAATACCAATTTCATAGTAACTATTATGAAAGCTATGTACATCATTTATTCTCATAGCTATGAAAATCATAGGTTTTTGAGAATACCAATTTAATAGTAACTATTTAGAATCTATATAGGTACCTAATCTATTCTCATAATATGGCTATGAAAATCATAGGTTTTGAGAATACCAATTTAATAGTAACTATTTTAGAATCTATTTTCATAGCTATGGCTATGAAAATCATAGGTTTTTACGAAATAAGCCAGCAGCACGTTGATGTCATAACATATTTACATACTCGAAATAATAAATCGTAGTATATTAGTTCCAATTGTAGTTACCAAGTGTGTATCTACAGTAAATACAAATTCTAGTAGGCAGTTGCGTACGAAAGGAAACCACTTAAATTATAATAGGTAAGAACGGCGATTATGCGCCATAAAACTAAAGCAGTAAATGTGTAGTTAGCCGCGCTGCCGCAAATTGAGCGTGTGCTGCACGTAGGTATACTGTTACATTCAATATTATTACAACGAATCACAAGATTGGAAATCGAAGTATCTACCTCTCATGCCATATATGAAAACCCCGCGTCGTTATTCACAAGAAGTTCTTTTCAAACTGAGTTACCTTCTAAAAATAAAAAATAAATAAATAGGATCACGACTGTAATCCCCAAGTACGGTGGACATCTCAGATCTTTAGATGCTTAGATCCTTTGAAGATGTCTAGTGGGGGTAGTCAGAGGCACGTCCAAACATTATATTTGGCACATGCCCACATTTTGCAGTAGTTAGCATTCCATACGTGACAGGTTGCAAGCCCATCGCCCCTTAAGAACACTAACTGGTTTCCTTACGATGTTTTCCTTCACCGTTTTGAGCACGTGTTTTTGATGCGCATATAATTTTTTCGAACAGAAAAAGAGTTACCTTCTAGGAGTTGTATTTTGAATATTTTCCTTCACTATGCACGAAAAAGAACACGGCTTCAAAATTTCAAATTTCTGCATAGTTCCAGGGGTTAAACTCGGTAACTGAAAACGGAATTTCGTGACAATATTCGTTTCAAAATTACATCGTTTCGATTATAGTTTGAACGGTGGTACGACAGTAATTACTTTTAACAAACATCGATGTATGTAATCCTACTTACAAATCAGTTCAAACTATAGTCGAAACGATATAATTTTGAAACGAATATTGTCACGAAATTTGGTTTTTATTACCGAGTAGATCCACAGAAACTTGAAATTTTTGAGGGTATTCTGCGTTTTCTGTTAGTCGGTATGTTGGGACTCCTCTAATACTCGTACTTACCTACTCATAGTTTTATAATATAATAATTACGTGTATATCTGTAGGGCACAAACTGATAGGGATTACATAATCAGTAGGTTGTAAACATTGCGTTAATACCTCAATAAATTATTTAAGTTATTCTAATTTTGACCAAGTTACCTATTAAAGCTTGCTGTTTCTTTTTATTTGAAAAAAAAAACTTAATAAAGTAATAAATTGCATTTATTTAAATAAAGTAAACGTATGAACACTGTCAATTTTCTTTCAATTTTTATAATAAACCGTAAAAAACACACCTAAAACGTTGATTTTTGATGTTTATTATTACATTCATCTTGTACCGCGGTCCTTGAACGTAAGCCCTGATAGGACATTGCAAATTTTCTATTAAATGTCGATAAGCCGAACATAAAAGCTATTTACACTCCAGTTGATTTGAATCAATTTTCAATTATGAGCATAATAATAATGCCAATAAAAATCATATTAGAATATTAATTTAAAGCTCGTTCATCACGAATCATTTATAAATTTGACGACAAAGCTTAAAATAATTACCAAAGTCAAATTTATGAAATAATTATCATTCTACTCAGTTCGGTTCGTAATTTACACACAAACTACGCCGAATACAACTCAAGTAGTAATTAATACCTACCATAAAATGATATATGATCAAACGAACTTCTAAGTGAAGTTCGATCATTATTATATGAGTTGCTTCATTAGAATATATGATTTAACACCGTAGTTTCCCTATCTACTTGGTAACTCCGCACGTTTTTTAAAGATTTAAAAACAATTCAACAAAACTTATATCCGGTCTACTCAACCCTAGGACGCCATCTTGGTTATTTCTCATTATTTTTAGAGTAAGTAACTTTTACAAAACTTTCTATATTATATGGGAAGCGCTATGCGCCTGGGTGGGAGGGTGATCATATATTCTAATGAAGCAACTCATATAATAATGATCGAACTTCACTTAGAAGTTCGTTTGATCATATATTATATTTTCGTTGCTTCATTATTCATATATGATTTAACACCGTAGATGTTAAGAGCAGGAAGTTTTGGAATTATAATTAAAGACATATTATTGTTATAATTATGTATTTATTTATTTAATAATCATCAGTATGTAATTTATAGTCTGCTATAATAAACTATAATCTAAATAACAATCAACTTACTAAATCTAGTGATTACATTTCTATTGGTAATCATGTTAAATTTAATGTTACTACTGACTCCCTGAAGGTAGGCAAACCGATCGGGCAAATTCACCTTCGTCCAGGATAGTTCTATTGTAGAAACGGGCAAATGAGTTGGATGTGTTAGTCCAGCCTGCGGTCTTGCGGATAGTTTCGATACTGACGCCGGCAGAGCTGGCGGCAGAAGTGGACGCGTGTCGGGTACTGTGGGCACCGAACACACTGACATCGACACCACTTTCTGACAGGACTTGTTTTATCCATCTGCTGATAGTCTGTGATGTAGCGGCTTTGTGTGGTCGCTTGTGCGTTATCAACAAATTATGTGTTCCTTCAGGTCTTACATTTTTAGTACTAGAAATATAGTCTGAAAGAACTGTAACTGGACATATACTTATATTTTCTTTAAAATAAGGTAGAAATAAAATTGGTTGGTTTCTACCGGGTGCAGATGTTTTAATAATATCTGTTATAATAATTTGAGTGCCGTTTTCTGAGAATAATATGTTGTCGAGTTTGATAAGGGAAAACGTTTGTACCCTGTGGCCAGTACAAAGTGCTAACAAGATCACAAGCTTTTTCGTGATCTTTTCGAGCGAAAGTTCAGTGTTAGGAAACCATGTTGAAATGCGGTCTAACACCACCTGAGGGTTCCAAGTGCTGGAGTACTTGGGCTTAGAAGGTCTTGATTTGTATGCCCCTTTAAGGAGACGTTTTACATACTCATCTGAACCGATATTATTGCCTATAAATGCTGACAAAGCAGAACGGTGAGAATTAAGGCTACCATATGCACAACCATTGTTAAATTGTGTTGTCAAAAAAGTAAGTATCGATGTCTTCGTAGGTTCGAATACATCTATGCTGTTTACTATGCAATATTGCCACCAAAGCTTAAGCGAAGTGTTATATTGTTTAACTGTACTGTCAGAAAGAGATGACAGCATCAGTGTCGATGAGTCCGTACAAGCGCCCTTTCGGATGAACGACTGCCGCAGAGCCTCGCGACAGCCAGGGTAAGGTTCTTGTGTAGGGGGTGATGATCTCTGAAATGAGATTGCAAAATATTCTTATTGGGTCTTATGTAATATACGTTTGAGACTATTAATTTTTGCAGTAACGGGAACCAAGGTTGCGATGGCCAGTAAGGATACACCAGTATACCATTTGCTTTGTCATCAATGATTTTTCTAAGGCATTTTAGAATTAAGGAGAAAGGCGGGAAGGCGTAAAAATATTCTGCGTGCCAGTTCACCGTAAATGCGTCTACAGCTGTCGCGTCAGGGTCTTGTTTCCATGAAACAAATCTTGCACATTTCGCATTATCCCGTGATGCGAATAAATCAATTTCTGGTTGGCCGAAGTGATGTATGACATCATGAAAGGCCTTATCAGAAAGAGACCATTCCGTATCCGGATTGACTATTCTGGAGGCGGCGTCTGCGCGGTTCTCTTTGGTATTCACATATGAGGCAAATATCCAAAGACCGCGCTGTTCACACCAACTCCAAAGTGTTCGAGATAAGTCGTTAAGGTGGGGGTATTGTATGCCCCCCATACGGTTCACATAACTGATCGCAGTTGTGTTATCTATGCGTAATAATATTGCACAGTTGGTTACATTGCTAGCGAATGACTTCAGGCCCAGAAAAACGGCCATTAGTTCTAGGTAATTGATATGCATTGATTTTTCTGTGGTTTTCCATTTGCCATTAACTTCAACGTTCTTACAGACTGCGCCCCAGCCAGTTCTGTAAGCGTCAGAATAGATCTCAAGCTCAAAGTTTGGTTGTCTCATAAAGTTGGATGTAGTGCCAATATTTGACGACCACCAGTATAAATCATCTAGTATACCCCTAGAAAGAACAATTTTGTCTTCATAATTTTCATGTTTAAGCAGGGCTAAGTATTTTTGACGTTCTAAAATCTTAGTATACATCCATGCATATTTAGCGGCTGGGCAAGCGGCCACTAATATACCAATCAACCGCGCAAATTCGCGAATAGAACATGAGGGTAATTTTAAAAACTTTGTAACCAACTCGGCAATATTCAATCGCTTATCGGGGGGAAGATACAAGCTTAGGCTCTTGGAGTCGTAGATAAATCCTAAAAATTTGCAGGATTGTTGCGGCGTTAAATTGCTCTTATCGTAATTGACGACGAATCCTAGACAATGCAACAAATTCAGCGTTTCGTTAACGTTATCGATGCATTGGTCATATGAATCACTGATGCATAATATGTCATCTAAGTAGCACACTGACTGAAAACCGCGATATCTTAGATAAGCTATGACCTCCCTCATGACCTTAGTGAATATCCGTGGACCCACGGATAATCCAAATGGTAAACCATTAAAGGCGTATGTAAATGTTTTATTTGAACCATGAGGCTTAAATTGAAACTTTAAGTACCTACGATCAAAAGGTCTAATAGGTATAAGAAAGTAGGCATCCTTCAAGTCAATAGTGGCTAGATATCCATCACGTGGTATTAATTTGCATGCAGTTCGGTAATCCTCCATTTTAAAATGCTCGTTTCTAATGAATTTGTTCAAGGGTTTCAAATTTAATATGAACCGTTTATCGCCGTTAGGCTTAAGAGTAAGGAATATCCTAGATATGAATTGGTCCTTTGTTACCTTGCATTCGGAAATGGCCCCTATTTTCTTTAATTTATTTATGGCCTCAAACATATCTAAACTTTCCGTGTATGAAAAGTTATTTTGAGGAATGGTTGATTGATTTACGAGGTTTCGAAATGGAAGAGAGTAACCATATTTTATCCAATCAAGTACAACCCTATTGCTTGTTACTTTTAACCAACAGTCATAAAAGTGTGTAAGCCTACCGGTATGTACCTGCGCTAGTGAGTCTGCGCCGGGGCACGGGGCTTGTCTTGGGTAGCAGCGCGTTGCGACTGCTGCGCTGACGCTGTGTAAGGGCGGCGAGCTCCTGAGGTCGTCGGCGGCCTCCTGTTGTAACCTCCTCGCCCCCCCCTGTTCGCCGGGTACCGTGGAGGCGCGTTCCAGTTTCCCTGGTAGGAAGTTGGTCGAGTGCTGGACTGCGAAGCAGTGGGCTTCTGTGGTTTAGCAGGTTTCTTGATCGAAAGGCCTTGCTTTTCGATGGCCTTAGCGGCCTTTATCTTTTCTGAAAGCGTTGATCCGAATAATGAATTATCTCGTTCAGACTCGTTGATCATATGTAAGAATGATTTGTCCAAACTGGGTGTTACCAGTTTTATGCGGCTTTGCGTAGCTATGTAGTGTGAGTCGCATAGCAATCGACAGCCATTGCTTAGATGTTTCATAGCTTGGACCTTGTTATCGCTCTTGAGAAGCAAGTCGATGCCTCTGTTGATGGCGGTAATACCTGAGCCGAGTTGTTGTTGTGATGCTGTGAGAGTCTTATCACGATTGCGGACCATGTCCGGTACTGCGGCCGAGATCTCTGCGTTTAGCTTTGGCGCTTGTAAAAGTCTACAATTGTCCGGTATTAGGTAGTCTTTCAACAATTTGTCCTTGTTTTCCTTGGGCATTCATTTTTTCAATAAAGGAAGCCACAATTTAGACAAATTGTCGTGAATATTTTCGCCATAGTCGGGTGAGTCGGACGTGGATTCACCAAGCGCAGACAATAATTCGGGGTCCAGATCAGACATTACACTGGCGGTGGTTTCCTCGGGAATGCAGGGCTCTGCCAGATTTTCTGGGGCTGGGATTAGCTCGGCGATCTCATTATGGTCGCTACCCACGGCTTGTCCCTGATTTTCGTTACCTAAAATCACAATTTGCAATTTAGGTTGTGAAGAAAATAATTTGAGGGTACTTTTGAAAAATTATTTCAACGAGCATGTTTTGCTGCTAATGTATTGCAGAGGAACGTTACATCTGTTTTAGATTGTACGTATTTTCTGCATAGGTCATCGTTGAAGACTCGCAGTCAACCCCGATGCCGCGTTTGATCGCACATATTTTGTATATAGTTTTGGAAAAAAGTCAAAGTTATTGACTCGCAGTCAATCCCAATGCATTACAAAACTATTGCTATTGATACACTTTTCACTAATAGATAAACAAAACTTTGTACGACCACAAAAAAGCTAAGCAGGTAATAAAATATTACTAACCTTCGTCGTCTGAAGATGACGAATCAATCGGGGATATAATTCTCCGTCGTCTTTTCTCATTTTCTTCAATTTTTCTTATTTTTCTTGCGTATTTCTCGATTTGAGACTGCGCACTTCTTTTTGGCATAATGCTCAGAGTGCGCGTGCGATAGTTACCGCGCACGAAAAAGGAATGAGAAATAACCAAGATGGCGTCCTAGGGTTGAGTAGACCGGATATAAGTTTTGTTGAATTGTTTTTAAATCTTTAAAAAACGTGCGGAGTTACCAAGTAGATAGGGAAACTACGGTGTTAAATCATATATGAATAATGAAGCAACGAAAATATAATTAATATAAAAGGTCAATAATCACCTTCATAACTAAATAATCGTGAGAGAAAATATAATGAAGTCTGGGCCCTTATTCTGCAAAACGATTGAACTGTAGTAGAATGTATGATATCAAATTGACAAAAGTAATCGTTCCATCTTTCAAAATATCGATTTTTGTTCCGATGTATCGTTGATCGTTTTCCAGAGTAGACCTCCTGTCTTGAATGATGACTTGATGATGACTGTCTTGCATTTTGGCATTCATACCACTACGAGTGCCCCGTCCCTCTTACCGGTCTTACCCGACACTAAAATTATGATCTACAAAATAACTTTCAATATAAAGTCCGGTGGCGAATACCACCATATAATACAGAGTAACCAAACCGCTGCCGCTGCAATGAACAGGTGATGTAGCTTTCCATCGGTCAGATGTTTTCTGTGGTAATATTTGCCGATCGAAACTGATATGTAGTCAGTATCTACTAAGTTCTAAACTACATATGTTTGTTTCATAAAAACTCATGCACAGGTTCATAACGGCAAAGGAATGATAAAGTCCAGTCAGTTATGATGGCTGTAAAAAAGAGAGTATATTTTGAATACCACTTGGCAGTTAATAGAATGGCCATGCTGTGCAACATCAACCATCGCCTAAAACCAAACACTATCTCGCAAGAATGCGTTCTACGATATTGTGTGGTGGCCACCATCTTGAATTATACAGGTGGTAAGCCTCATGTGCACTGAAATAATACTAACCGACTCGATTATTTTGCTTTACCAGTACAGTTTTACAGTACGTTCTTGAGTAGTACTTTTAATTATTATTCTTGTTTGAGCATTCACCTTGTTCAATTGGCACCACACTGGAGCTTTACATAGCATTAAGGAAAGGATCTCAATCAAACTAGTTCCATTCTAGATGGTTCTATTTTATTCTGGAACCGGGAATGCATTTATCAAGGTTCCTATGTTTATTATATTATATACCTAATATCGTATAGCAGGTTATTGCGGCGAGCAACAAACAATATGGCGATAAGCAGATTCGGCGGCGCCTTTCATGTGTCGCCTTTGTCCGAGTTTAATCCGCCGCCTGTTGGTAGTAAGCTGGGCAACCACTGCTATGCGATCAAGGTTTTATATTTCATAATACATACGTTAGATTGATATTGCTACAGTAGTGAAAACCGCAGACTCATTCATAAACCGATGATGATGTTTAAACAGCGCGAATTTAGTGCTTCGAAGAGTAAGTAACGCTTCTAGACTCGTCTTTAACAGAACAGTTATCAAGACATGATGGAAGGCTTTAGAACCCCGTTATAAGGTAAAGCCACTTATAGTGTAAAATCTCATGTCAGCAAATTCCTGTCCAACCCATGTGTTCTTCCATTTCCCTCTATCAGCCGTCATTCTTGTCCCTTCTTTATCACCCATGTCATCTTTCACACAGTCCATCCATATTTTCTTCGGCCTGCCTTTACTTCTACATTCATCCACACTCAGACCTTACATTCTTCTCGTCAAATGACTTTATATTTAGATTTTATAAATATGTTGACCGATATTAATTTCCGGCTTCAAGTGAATTACATAGGTACTTTATTTTTAGAAAATAGTGTTGTTGTCTCTACGCACGTAGGCGCTGCTACGCCCACGCTACGCGCTACGCCCTACGATTCGTAGAGGGCTCGTAAACAATAATGTGTTTTTTTTACTATGCACATTATGCGGCTTAATAAAAGTCAGTAAGGCACAAATCTATTATCTTACTTGACGTCTTACTTACCCAGATGTAAGGGGGAGTCAAGTCAGAGCTTCGACTCGATTAGACCATCGGTTTCACAATCCACCACGAGGTTTTTTCCGCCCACTTTTGTAACCACAACCAGTTTTTTTGAGTTATCTGGTTGTCATTGGGCTATATGTTTAAAAAAACCTTGAACTCACTGGTAGATCATGGACAATTTGGTTTTGATTGGTCAATTGATCGTGTATAAACTAATTTGTTATTTTGTCTGTACAAGAGATGCGCAACATTCTTTCTATATTTAATTAACTCTCTCTGTTTCTCTGGATACTGCTCGAATCTTCCAGGATTAGAAGGAACCATAGAAAAATGATACTAAATAGAGAATACTAGTGATTGCACATGTCTCTTTTTGGTAGTAGGCCTACTTTCCTACTAAAATAAAATAAGTAATCAACCAAAAAGCACACACTCGTAAATAAATGAACATTAGATAATATTGTTCACATTAACAACACTAATTGGTTTCTAATTATTATTAACCCAAAGTTATATTGCACGGCAACCAACATAAAATTGTGTAACTCTCGTAAATGTACCTACTAAAGGAACGATATATCTGGCCACTTTAATAAATCTTTTATGACTGTTTAATTAGCAGCAGTATGTGAAAATAACCAGCAAGATAAACCTAGGTTGGTGTTGATGTCGAGCTAAAAGGGCTTATGTTTACGAAAATAATAATGTCATTTAATATTATTCTGTAACCAAAATAATATAAAATTTGCGTTACTAACGGACCACAGCGTAAACCACTGGTTATAAAAACTTGAAATTTAAAGAGTGTATTTCTTTTAGTGCTTAGAGAAAAGATTTCCTAAAATTCAACTCCTAAGAGAACATCTGTCGCGATTACAAAGGGGTATACTGAAAATCAGCGCTGCACAGGCAATTTTGTGTGTCAGCATTATTGCTGAGCATACTCCTATTGCCTAACTAGATAAATGTATTTTATTATGTATGTATATTGTGTGTAATAGTAGTAAGGTAAGGCAATAAATTACTTTCATTTCATTTCATTTAAGAGGGTTCAACGGGGGGTTAAAATCTATTTGAAAATAACTTCACGTGAACGAAGAATGAATGAACCAACTGGCTATAGGCTAGGTCGCTCAAAAGCCGACATGGCTTAACCCCATTTTATTTATTAATTCATTTGTAATTATTAATTATAATTTACTAGCCGACCCGTGTCCTGTCAAATTTCAATAATCGAATAGAAAAGACTGAATGTATTTAGTCGTGAGATCAGACTGTTGCAGTTGTCAGATTTGTTGTACACCAGCGCCATCTATACAGAAATCATCCCTTTTGCGTTTTTTTATAGTTTTTGGGATGTTTTTTATATCTCAAAGTAGTCTATTATTTATTCGGGCATTATATCTACATCTACAGCATATTTCAACTTAATCCGTTTTGTCGTTGAGGCCTGATTGATACATACAAACTCACAAACTTTCACATTTATAATATTATTAGGATAGGATTATGTAACATTAGGTAACTGCGCTAAATGTTACTGGGCTCTAGGAAACATTTTAACGACCGTTTTATACTGTAATTGGTATACAAATTACAAATTATGTAGTATTACAAATTATTGTCACCTGATGCCACATGTGATTTTTCTGAAATAAATCATATTAGTTATAAACACTTAGTTTGTAAAATTAAAATGCGTATTACTCAGATAAGAATACAAGTAGCTTCACTTGGCCCTTAAGATGTTTCAAAATGATACTTGTGATTTTTTTTTAATAAATACCATTTGAATTTGAATTTTTCGTGTGCTAAAATATCACAAATGGACGTACTTGTGTCCTTTTGGCTTAGCATGACAGAAAGTACAATAAATGCAATCATTTTATGTCAAGGTAGATGAAGTTTTATTGAGGCAATTGACGGTGTGTTGACGGTGTTTATCTCAGACTGGACTAGAAAAAAATTAAGACTTTTTAACATTTTTCCTAGATAATTTATATAACGTCAGGTGAAACTTTCTACTCACTTACGGGACGCTTGGTAACTGAGACATAATTTTAGAAGAAGTTGATTTGTCCAGTACAATACCGTCCTCTCCGCTTAGTCGGCAAAAAATAGGTCTGTCTTAGACTTACTATACGATCCTACTTGTTTAAGTTCGGAATCTTACGTTCATTTCGTTCTAGTATTGGATTTCACCAATAAAACTGACCATTCACTAATTTCATGGACAGTAATCACCGACAGATTGTTCTAAAACTAGCTCGGACAATGATCGGCGTTTAGTGCGTAGTCCATAAAGTGAGGTGACGCCGTTTTGTTCAGAGCTTTTATTGTGCACTGTATAAATTTATGGAATCATCATCGAGTTGTATGGACTGCTCTATTCGTTCGCAGCGGAGTCCATAACCATTACAGATTGTATTTTGATACAAATTTATTTGCTCCGGCAGTCGGCTCGGAATGATTTCGTAAACAGTAGTCTTTAGAAGGTTTTTATTGGATTGTGCGGAAGGAAGCGAGGTGTAGATTTAATTGTGTTTATCAATATTATTGTTGGATGCAGTATTATTTTCCACAGATACCTGTAGGAAATAAATCTTTACTACTAATTTCTAAGAATGCTAGACATTCTTGAATGTATCTAAGAGCGTTGTCATAGGCACGTTTTGCAGTAACTAATAAGTGACTAAATGGTTTCCTCAAGATGTTTTCCTTCCTAAAAGGACTTGAAAGTTGAGCATGTGACCGTGATTTGAACCTATAGATTGATGACTTTTTCCGAATACATCATCACTACATAGTATAAAGCAGTCGCTTTCCGCTTCCCGCGTCTGTAATCTGTATGTATGTATGTATGTTTGTTTATATCTTTAAAACTACACAACGGATTTTGATGCGGTTTTTTTTAATAGATAGAGTGATTCAGGAGGAAGGTTTATATGTATAATAACATGCTACCCGTGCGAAGCCGGGGCGGGTCGCTAGTAGTATATATTTACAAACTCTCGTCTTATACGAGTTACAAAAATAATAACTCAATTTATTTCAAGAATAAAAATTGTTTTAGTAAAGATACTTTAAATAAATAATGACGATTTATTGGGCATCTTAAATTATTTGCGCTTGGGTGTAAATTAGTTCCATCTATAATTTTGTTGGCATCGTATTAAACGCAATATGACGTATGCACAGAACTAAGATAATAAATCAGCAATAAATTATCCAAAAAAATATTGCGCGTCAACATTATAGATTTTATTCGAAAATAATGCAAATAAATGCAAACTAGCTCATAAATTTATTTTTTAGAAATTCATAATTAAAAGAATGCGATTGACGCCAGAACGATGAATTTGCACATATTAATCTAAATATAAGTATATAAAACTTTTGCGTTAATGACTGACCGATCTATCAACGCACAGCCTCTAGATAACTGGTCCTAGAAACATGAAGGGTATATGTAGGGGTGCACTAAGAAAATAATTTTCGGAATTCAACCCCTAAGGGGGTGTAGCGGGTTTTGAAGTCTATTTGACAATAGCTTCAAGTGAACGAAGTTGCGAGAGTTTCCATTAGTAAAGCATACAAGATTTTCTGATTGTTGTAAAAACTACATGAGTTTATTATATATGATTATTATATATTTATTATATATGAGCTTTAGTTTAGAGCTTTAAGATTAATGGCACCTACAGTGTTCTGCCCGATCACATATCAAATTTAGGTTACATAAATTAATGTAGCGAAATGTACTCTACATTATTTTAAATTGCAGCATGCAAAACTGCAGGAAACTAATTAATTATTGCTGAACATTCCAACAGAACGGAATCAATTATTTAAAAAAATAAATAACAGTCCAACAATTATAAGCTCCACATCGGCAGCTGAACATAACCCATATGCTTTATGTACAACGGCTAAGGGCTCGTTATTTTCTGGTCAATTGCCGCTTTACAGCGCCCGCGCATCCTCGCTTCCAATTACTGCCCAGCCGCCAACGCCATAAAACAGCATCGCGTGTTCATACGCCTTTATAACCAGCCACCATCAAGCTATTTTAGACCCTATTACAAGTTGGGTAGGGACGAGTCCTCGGTCGGGAAGATAGTATCAGATGCAAATTATGCCTGAAGGAAAACGTGTTTGTCTGTTGGGAGTTTTATTTTTTACAATTATACATATCGGGACGGTTCCTTGGAAATGCATTCGAGAAATCGGAGGGTTCGTTTAATAGGCTTAGATTAGAAGTTAAGAGCCGGGCCTTCGGGTCGGCCATTAAATGGTTCTCAGGACATGGCGCGGCTCTCATTAGATATTCTGAGAGAACGTATGTGACTTTTATTTTATTGTGTTTTATTATATAAGCCAGCCGTGTAGGTATAAGCTTGTGACGTAGAAAAGAAACCTATAGTGATAGGTATTTTTGAAATGTCGATTTAACTTTCATGAGGTTTTCATAGGTTATATATGAAGCCCCATAAAGCGATGAAACAAATACTTAAAACATAGCAGAGAGATGGATACAAACGACAAAATAATGTTACTCGCTATAGATACTTGACGAATTGATAAACTGCATCTTATTATATATTTTTGAAGGATAAACGAACTTTTCTAAGTTTTTTGGAAGTTGCCAAAAGAATAGTCATTTGCAAGCTATGTTCGCTGTTACCTGTTACCGTTGGTAAATACTCGTATTATTCAAAACTTATTTATCTTTTGTTATTGTTAAGTATCGACAAAATGAAAATAGAACAATGGACTCTTTCAATTTACCTACTTGCTAAAACAACAATAAAAATAGCAACATTAACTCTGGTACATTTTGCTGATAAGTTCATTATAGTAATAAACCTTTAGTTTTGCGTATGCAATTAGGCTGGTATGCCGACAAAGGGCTGGTTCCCTTTGATGTAGCCGCCGCTCAGCATCCGCTTTCTCCTCGAGATAGCGCCGGATGTGACGTGGCCTTGTGCTGTGCAGGGGGAGGGGGTGGCTTTTCACGATTACCTGACAAATTCCATCGTAAGATATGTCGGTATGTATGAAGCATAAGTGACTCATGTAGATTACGGATACCTATAAATAGCAAACGGACTCAAACGGACCTTAAGTTAATCGCTTGAAAGTGGTGATATGGGTTTTGGTATACCTATACCTACCTTGTTTCCTTCAGGTATCATTATCACAGAAATAGAGTAAGAGTAAATAAATGGTTTTTTGTCTGCAATGTTGTATACATACCTATGTGGTGTATTATTATGTTCTAATGTCTAACTTCACCTTACACTTAAACCGTTTTTGTAAAAAAAAAAACATCGTCTCAAATCAATTGTATCTGGGGGCACGGCAGTGCCCCCGCCAAGTCAAGCAATAAAGCGGCACGGCTGTACCATCCTTTTCTCGAAGCAGTTCAGGCCATTTTCGACCCCCTATAACTTCGTTGTGGATAAAACTAGAAGCCTGAATTTTCAGTAACCAAGCAGTCACTATATAAACACGGTATATTTCAAATTTCATTCAATTTGAACCAGTAGATTAAGAATTATAACTAGTCAAAGTTTCCTATTTTGTCACTCACTCACTCACTCACTGACTGACTTATGTTATTACGTAATTAGCTAACCTTTACGTAATAACTTAAGACAGAAGGGCCCTTAAAGTAGGGACTGAATAAATTAACCGACTTGGTATTACATGGATCTCACAACTTTTTACGGTAGAAGAACTGAGTTGCATTGCGAGACTTGGCTTTTTTTACAAGTTATGTTTTTTATGGCATTAAGTATGACTAGCTGACCCGTGCCCGCTTCGCTGGTCGACAGATAGTTTCACATCTGGTATTCCAATTTTCAAAACAAATTATAGCATATATGTTGCCGAGGACTAATAACTACATAACGAAAAAAGTTTTATCAAAATCCGTCCAGTAGTTTTTGAGTGAAAGTCGGAAAACAACCAAACAGACAGACGGACAGAAAAAATTTAAATATTTTTTGTTTTTGGCTTGTGTTACTTGTTAAGGGCCCTTAGGAGTATTTTTTTTTATTTTTTATTCAATGTACAAAATTGAACTCTTCTACAATTTTATTATATGTATATATAGAATAGGTAATAAATCCGATAGTTTGTGTGTTGGTGCCTGCACGGACTCATATGAAACTTGGTATATACGTACATAGCTTAATGTCCTGGAATAGCATATAGAAATATTTTTATTTAAGTAGGTACCACGCGAGCGAAGTTGCTGGCGGACACTAGTAAAATAATTCATCAACGATAGCTACCTACATGCTTATGAGTTCCGATGAACGCTCAGGGCAATTTATTTTAGTAGCCTTTATTACAATTTATGAAATCAGGTTCCATATTTTTCCATGCTACCGAAAGTCAGGTAGCATTCGCTATCAGTTTTACTGTGCATTAAATTATGCAGAAAAGTATTGCCAACTGGAAAAGCTGTTTTAGCTAGATTATATATCTATACTAGCAGACCCGGCCACGCGTTGATGTGTCAACAGATATCGCCATCTGTTAGAATCTTTTGGAGCTAACAGATAATTGTGACTTTCAGATAATAAACAAATAATTTGCAATAGAATAATATTGCGACTATAAATTGAGATGTAAGCTATCCGATCTTTCAAGTTGGATCAAACTGCACACGGTGTGCAAAGTTTGATTAAAATCGATTAAGTAATTTAGGAGTCCATCGCGGACAAACAACTTGAATCGTAATTTATACTTGTTTTAAAAGTAACAAGTTGTGTGTAATGCATTGCTCTGGCAACTGTGAATCAAATTCAATTTGAGCCGCTTTATAATAATGAAATAATGATGCGAGAAAAGATCAGCTACTTTTTTAAAGCCGAGCCTGAATTTAATTATCTCCAAATCATGATCAGCTATTAATTTCGCTAGCGGTCATCTATCCACTTAGGACCGGGTTAAAGGCTGCTTAACTTAGAATGACTTAGAAACTACTAGGCAAGCTACGCCACAAACGCACGAAGGTGATTGGAAAGGAATGGAAGGACTACAGCCAGCAGCCGTAACGTCCTCTAATTAAAGCCGAAACACACTTACGTGTCGTGTCGTGGCGCGACACGCCACTAGATAATCGCTTTCATACATTTAGTATGGTTAGAGACATATTTGGGTGTCGTGTCGTGTCGCAAACGCTGTCTTGCGATTGGCTAGTGGCGCGACACGCCACGCCACGACACGTAAGTGTGTTTCCGGCATATTTCTAAACTGGCTTGTAGCCGCCAAAAAGCTCAGAGTTGGAAACATATCCACTGCAGTTTTAGCGATGCAGTTTGAGCAGTTCACTCCGATAAAAAAAAGAGGGAAAGGCAGTGGGGGATAGGAGGGGCCGTGGCGGGCCAATAAAAGCGTGCCGTAAATCCACGTAATTTAGAGCGGTCGTAAATTAAAGTTCCGCTGTAAACGGCCGCGTACCTGCCGCGCCAAGCCCGCCGCGCCGCGTCACGCTAGCCGCAGAGTAGAGAACATAATCAGTATCACAACATAAGATAATGCGGAATTGAGCATGTTTTTATGGATGGCAACATGATAATAGGTGATGCTTACTGACGTATATTGATATGCGCCTAGTTGAGCTTACAGATTGATATCACAACAAATGTCTTGTAAGCTGCTTGTTTTTACAATAAGCACCTACACAACACCTAAATTTAAGGTAGTTTTGATGACTTCACTTACCCCCTTAGGTTCGGTATTGATAGATAGATAGATGAACTCTTTATTGCACACAAAGAAAACAAATGGTAAATAACACCAAACATAAATGTACAATGGGCGGTCTTATCTCTAAAAGCGATCTCTTCCAGACAACCTTTAACAACCTTTATTGATGTGGTATAATGCTGAGACGGTGATATATTTGCCTCACACTGCACAATGCTACCCGTTGTGCTCATTTGTAAATCGTGTTGTACTTGTCGTGGGTCAAATATATATTTTTTCATTCATTTTTATTTTTTTACGAAGTTCTTTATTAATACTCGTATCTACTAGCTAAGTCACAAATATAAAATTGAGTAAATAATGCTGAATCATCTCTCTTCTATCTAACTCTATGTACGATGCTGTTGTGTTAATAAGTAACTAGGTACAAAATATTCCCTCCATGACTGCAACAATCTACACCAATTACTGCACTGCTCTGCTTGGATTGCTCAGAGCATTATGTGTTTTAAATAATCATAATTAATCGAACTGCATCACTGGACTTACAGCTATACTGTGCCCGACATCGAGGCTCCACATGCTTGTGAATATATAAAACTCTTGCTTTATTATCATGACTGACTGACTCCCTGAAAACAAAGCACAGCCCAAATCCTAAGTAACCCCTAGATAATACAACCCCTTGGACGACCAATAGAAAAAACTTTACGCGAACAAAGTCAAAGCGCTCCACTAGTACAATCGAAATATATACAATTCTTGCCTTACAGACTAACATATCTATCAACGCACGGCCTAAACCATTGGTTCTAAAAACTTGAGGTTGGAATTGGAAGGATGTATTTCTTTTGGTGTAAAGAACTAAAGAATTTCCGTAATTCAACCTTCAATTGAGTACGGGAGTTGAAGTCTGTTTGAAAATAATTTCACGTGATCGAAGTCGCGAAAGTTTCCGCTAGTTATTTTGTAATTGTTAACATATAAATAGCCGAAAATTATAAGTCAATTAGATATGACTTGCTAAATTCATTTAGCAGATAAACGGATGGTGACTTCTAAAAGCTAAACAACTTGCAGACTTTTTTTTTTAAATTGGAGCTGAAAATGTTAAAAGATCCCTGCTTTCTATTTATTGAGTTAATGCACAGCTTTGATTGCGTGAGAATTCTCCAAAGCCTGGATTCTATTTAACGTTTCTGACTTTAAGTGTGAAATGTAACATCTTACTCGTAATTCAAGAGGATTAAATCTGTTGCCCACAATCACAAATCCAGTTACATTTCTATTGAAAAGAAACTAGCCGGTATTTGATGTGCCGCGTCTTTTATAAGATCACGACTGTAATCCCCAAGTCTGGTAGACATCCTCTAGATGAGATCCCTAGATGCTTATCTTTCAAGATATATACAGAGAATCAAAGGCACGTCCAAAATTACATTTGACACATTACCATACGTTGCAGTAGTTAGTAGGTACTCCATAAGTGACAGGTTGCAATCACGTAGCCGCTAATAAGATTACTTTACGTCTTTACGTTAATCTATTGCGTGAAAGCTTTGAATACAATTTTAATCGAATTAATTACATACTGGTATATAAATGTTGTTACATTTTCTTTGACATGACTTCATAGTTTGTTAGTTTAAATATTTGTTGCATCAGAAAACCTAATATGTGATGTAAGATGCGATAAAACCGCAAAAGACCGCGGAGTGCCTATATGATTATCTCTACATAGGTATGTTTTACTTATGGAGAGAGATTACAAAAGCTATACCAATAATATTTCAAAGGCACATGTAGGTATGGTGTAAGAAAAAGCATTTCTTTCTCTACCTATACTAATATTGAGAATGAGAGCCATAACTCTACCTAGGAGACGAAATATCTTGATATGTTTTAAATAAGACTTTTCATACCACCATTTTCTCCCCTTTTTCACCGCTTATTAAACTTATGATTTTTTTACGTGTAGATTCTACACTGTAGAGTAACATATTTTGCTTACATTCGCGAATCTTTGGAAATCTATTTACATCCAAGATAATATCTAGATTTTCCGTGAAAAAGCCGAAATTGCTGTTTTTGGGCGGGTAGAATTTTATTTAATAAAATTATACCGATCGCTAGAAAGAACGGCTGGCAAACTGGCAACCCGAATGGGGATGATTTACGCTTCAATATAAACACCGTGACGCCACAAAACTGCCCAGTTTTATGAGTACCTACGGGTCCCATACACATTATCTGTTTTACGAGTACAACGGGTTCTAAAGAACACATTATCGCTTTTATCAGAGCTAAAATTCCCCTAAAGAGATAAAGGCTTTACCCGTTTGTAAATAAATTATTCGGTATTGTGTGGCTCGGATTGTCTAAGGTAAACTCTGGATATACTGTCGCATCAGCAGTAAATCAATCTCCCATCTGTTACGTAAAAGGGTTTTTATAGAGGACTCGTCTATGAAAAGGTAACATATTATAGACACGTCACAAGCTCTGAAAAAACTTGATAGATATGTGGCGTATGTATGGGCGAGGGTGATAAAGTATCTTACATGGATAGAGCTTGCTTAGATTTCAATAACGACCCAATGAGTGAGTGCTTGATGTTATAGTAGGTATGTTGGAAAAACTTGAGCTGACTACAACGTTGAGCGCTCCGATGAAATTATTTTATGACGAATTCCACTTTAAAAACTTTCTTACTATTATAAATATGCTAGTGTGTTTGTTGGTATGGATTTATCTCATTCGGCGACGGAGCAACGGATCGACATGATTTTCTGCATCACCACATAGTATAAAGCAAAGTCGCTTTCCGCTTCCCGCGTATGTATGTATGTATGTATGTTTGCTTATATCTATAAAACTTCACAACGGATTTTGATGCGGTTTTTTTTAATAGATAGAGTACTTCCTCCTGAACACACATGCATAATATAGTAGAGAAACACTGATAATTTTAGTGGTTTCTAATGTGATGTCGTAAATAAACACATTTTTTTTGCGCTTACATTGCAAATGCTGGCTGAACCCCACGAGATATATCAAAATAATGTACTACAGTATTGTACACCTTAAAAACGTCTACAAAAAAGTCCACGATGGTATTATAAATGTCTTACGCACAGCGAAGCGGGCACGGGTCAGCTAGTAGATAAT
This sequence comes from Hydriomena furcata, assembly GCA_912999785.1. NCBI lineage: Eukaryota > Metazoa > Arthropoda > Insecta > Lepidoptera > Geometridae > Hydriomena > Hydriomena furcata. The sequence goes on along the minus strand of OU538828.1, from coordinate 3,542,271 downwards.
AATGGGCAAAGTTAGTCAGAAATCCGAATAGAAACTCTATAAGAACATTGGTAAGATACCTATTTAATTGCTAGTGAGATTCGAACCCGCTCTTTGCTCAGAACCGGCAATGCGATAACTAACCGCGTTATGGTCTGAATGACGCTGTGTTTGAAATCCTGGGAGATAATTATTTATTGGGTCACCACTTAGCTTTAACCACAGGGTTCAATCTGATACATTACTGTTCATTCTAAGTAATAATAACCTACCTGATGGTTAAAAAAAATCTGTTTTGCCAAATAAAACATCTTTAGATATTTGATTTATCTAAATTACAAATTGTTGGAGTTGGAATGAGAACATAATATTATAACAAGGAAAAAGTTGAATTGGTGCAGCCTTGTATATTCGAAAGCCTATTAAAATGCAACGATGCAACGAAAAAAGGCTTAACGCGACTTAATATTGGCCAGTAATCTGCTACATAAAAACAAAATCGGCTACCGAGAGATCGGAGCGGCTTTCCTTTTGCTTCTTTTCTCATTGCAGTGGCATGGAGCCTGAGCTTTATCTGCGATCAAGCCCCGCCCAGGCGCGTCTGCCTGTCCGCAGCGCCAGGTACTAACTGAGGCGTAAACTGTGGCTCAGTGCCAGCGCCCGATCCAATATGGCCGCCGCCGGTCGACGCGACGCATTTATATACCCTAATGAAAACCACTTTAATTATTTCACAGGCTTCGCAATCACGTGTCAGGCCATACCAGGCCAGGCTTTTACGTTTATTGTTTCCATATCATTTTCAAGCTTTTGATTTCTCCAGAGTGTCACCGCCATTATGTTTTGATGGAAATTAGCGTTTATTGGTGTCGTATTAGTTATTACGATTATTTAATAGACGTTACGCAACTTCTCACTTATGTTTATTGTGTCATCTAGGTATTTAGACTTAATTTTGGGTGGGGAACACTAAAAATTATACATTGTTTTTAGTGTTCCTCACAATTATATTTTTATTTGAAATATCCATAGTTTAAAAGTTTTCATAGAAAACATAAACGATAATTGAGCATTCCTCTAATTTGAAACAAGGTTTACCTTATCGAAAGTCTAACCTCTCATGGCAAACGTACAATAATCGTGAACAGATAAACTATACCTAGTACAAAACCATGTCCACGCGAGTCAGACTCGCACTGACCTTTGGGTACTGAACCCTAAAGACCTGGTCTTTAGGGTTCAGTACCCAAAGGGTAAAAACCGGATCCTATTACTAAGACTTCGCTGTCTGTCTGTCACAAGGCTGTATCTAATGAACCGTGATAGCTAGACAGTTCAAATTTTCATAGATGATGTATTTCTGTTGCCGCTACAAAAATAAATAATAAAAACAGAATAAAATAAATATATAAGAGGCTCCAATACAAACACGTGTTTTTTTATAGATAATGGGACGGAAACCTTCGTGCACGAGTCCGACTCGCACTTGACCGGTTTTTTTTCTGTTGTGACTGATTATGCACAAAAGATAAGCATATGCAGAAAATATAAACTTAATGTGGTTAATTAAATTAAAATAGACTTTTATCTAGTAGGTATATTACCTACCAGTTAATTAAATTTGGAGTTGTTTGTTTTTACATCTAGTCATTTAATATCAGGCTTGCATGCAGACACGAAATGATTTAAATCGAGAGAAAAACTGCAGCCGTATCGAATCTCAAATTGCAAATCAAAACAATTTACATAATTTTGTTGTTTATTGTGGGATTTTAAGGCCCTGTATGTCGACGATTGCTCTTCTTCGAAACGAAAACAGAAATACTTCTGAACAAGCCACATCTCCTATTTTATAATGTATAGTATATGTGAATAAAGATGTACCCATCTTTAATCACTTCGATAAATAATCCTACCGACCGCTGCAATGACGACAAACACACGTCGGCGCGTGGTCCGCCTTTGCTTTTCGACTAAATTAATGATATAAATTATGTATAATTACTTATCAAAAACCTATTCTAAAAGAAATCTAGATCTACATATTACCTATCTTTAACAATAAATCACAACTTGATCTTAATAGTAGGTATCAAAATATTTCGATCATAAATTCTAAAACGTATCATTTTGAAATAACATCTTTATCGTGAAAAGTTTCTGCTATTATGTTTTCAGCTTAATATAAATCTAGGTAGGAACCTGAAGTAATATATTTATAAAAAAAGGAGATGTGGCTTGTTCAGAAGTATTTCTTTTTTCGTTTCGAAACAGAGCAATCGTCGACATAATGTCCCTTAAGATTTATTATGAGTTTTATGTACCTTATTCTGAAACTGTGACAAAATTAAATATTAATTATTAGATTTTGGAATAAGCAGCAGAGAAAAGAAAAATTCTTGAAAAATGCTTTCCTGTGGATTTGTTTTGACCTCTCTCGCATGGTAGGTAGGTCGGAATTAAAAATGATTATTTATGCCATGATGACACAAACTTTCGCATTTGTAATACTAGCTTATGCCAGCGGCTTGGCTTACGTTGTACTTGGATAAAAAGTATCGTATTTGTTTTTCCAGGACATAAACTATATATATTTCAAGTTTCATCCAAATCCGTTTGGTCGTGACTGAGGCACAAACATACAAAGGATACAAACATCCTTAAAAGTTTCGGTTCAATTTATGCCGAATGACTAACTAAATGCTAAGCGGAATTTTATTTATAGCCTAAACTTTTAAGCCTCATAACTTCAGCCAGCCAATTAATGTTTGACCTAAGATAAAATAGAATAGATTTGTTTATAAACTTATAAGATAGTGAATTAGTTACGCATTACAAAATTTTGTTAAAAAGTTGGTAAGGAAATAAAGCTTTTCTTATTTATATGGTACCCAAAGGGTAAAAACGGGACCCTATTACTAAGACTTTGCTGTCCGTCTGTCTGTCTGTCACATGGTTGTCTCCCATGAACCGTGATAGCTAGACAGTTGATTTATTTTTGTTGTCGCTATAACAACAAACACAAAAAACAATAAAATAAATATTTAAGTGGGGCTCCCATACAACAAACGTAATTTTTTTGCCGGTACGGAACCCTTCGTGCGCGTGTCCGACTCGCACTTGGCCGGTTTTTATATCTATAACTTTAGACTGCTGGGCTACCTCCACGAAAACAGGTAGGTACTCTAGGTACCACTTTAAAAATCCATGGAACACATCTAAAATACGCACACGTTAACAACCGTAGGCAGAGGTGTACCAGATATAACGTAGTCTCATCGCACCACAGCTCATATAAATTCAGCGGTAAAGAGAAACAAAAGCGACATTTATGTGTCAGTTGTGCTAAATAAATCAGGCGACGTTAAATTCGCGTTGACGCGAGAACAGGACCCTCGGGAGATACGGCGAGGACAAATTGCCGCGGGGGAGGCGGAGGCGACGCGCGTTTAGGGTTGTTATGTATGATATCATGAACTACGGCTCTAAGAGCTCTCCCGGATTCATTATTAAAGGGGAGATATGACCTCTGTGTTTTTGAAAAAAATATTTTTAAAAAAACTAAAGAGAAAACCGACGAAAATGTTTTGACCAATCAAAAATTTGTCCAACATGAATAAATATAGGCTAAATTGAACCAACTGGGGACTGTTCTCTACATAATAAAAACAAAAAACATCTACATCGGATCACCAGGCAAAAGATATGCGCGGTTATACCTACACAAAAAAACATATAGGTACATGCCTTATTTAGGTACGTGTCGAAATGAGAACATCTTTATATTAAAACTAGCTGTACCCCGCGGTTTCACCCGCGTATAACTTGAAGAAATAAGAACTTCTTAGCGTATTGCCTATAGCAGACCCGCGACAGAAAAAAAATAATCCTGTCAAAATTTTAATAATCGCATAGAGTAACGCACGTTGCTATGAAGACTAATGTCAGATTTTGCACACCAGATCCATCTATACCAAAATCATACCTTTTGTGCGTTTTGTTTATCATTTTGGGAATGTTTTTCTTATTTTAAAGTAGTCTATGATTTATTCGAGCATTATACATACATCTACAGCAAATTTCATTTTAATCCGTTTTGTTGTTTTGGCCTGATTGAGGCATAAACATACGAACAAACTCACAAACTTTCGCATTTATAATATTAGTAGGAAGTAGGGACTAACTGGATTTTATTTCTTACAAAAAATCCATTGATGCACGCTGGGATTCGAACCCACGACCTTAAAATTAAAAGTCGAGGTACCTCCTACTCAACCAACACCGCTTACTACACTTTTATTTATTTAGCTAAGTATTTGTAAAAAAACTAATTGACCATTTTATAAAAAAATTAAACATTTTTATTGGATCAACCCTAAGGTAATTTAATACTGGCAGACGTCAACGCCCGCTGTGCACTTGAAACGTGCCGTTGAGTCAAAGCAGTTAAGCTCATATTTCCTTGCGTCGTTTGACATCTAGAAAGTTATCTCGGGACCCCTTCTAGTACAATTCCAGATTTTTGGAGTACAATTTGTACATTTCCATAGATTTGTAAATGCATTTTAACCCTTAAACACGGTGGGTCCGGTTGCGCAGTATCACACAAAAATTGTATGAAGCTCGCGCTCGGACGCCCCGCTTTTTTATACCTTCGGCCGCGAGACGCGTCGAGCGCGGCGACGGATTCTCGAACGTTCGCGACCGGCCGCACTGCGCGCTTGACGCATGCTTGACGCCTAGCTGCTAGGCCGGTCGCGAACGTTCGAGAATGTTCGGTTTACGAAGCTACTCGCTAGGTGACTCGCTAGCCTCTAGGCGCTAAGCAAGCCGCCTGCCTGTGCGTTCGCGACCTTATATACAAAAATAATCCTTATAGCATGATTCAGTATTCACGCGCGATGGCTTATTATTAGCGTATTTCATGTATAACTTTGGTGTTTCTATACCGATTTCTATGATTCTTTTTTATGGAATAGTTAATAATGTAAACTTTTTTAATTAGGGATGACTGAGAGTGTTATATACGTAAGAGTAGTCAAATATAATCAGAAAGCTTCGAACTGCTAAGCTATCGGGAGTTACACGTGTTATTGTGAGTCAACCATAAAAGATAAACATAATGCTGTCGTGGGATATTTTTTATATAATTTTAAGGAGAACATTTCCGTCATACATGATTTCTGTGTAGCTTTAACCATTAAGGTTGCACACGTGACGGAAGCTTAAGAAATGCAGTAACTACTCCCGTTTTCCCAACATTTCCCTTCACTGCTCTGCTCCTATTGATTGTAGCGTGATGAAAAGTATACTATAACCAGCTCAGGAGGATGAAAAATAATTGTACCAAGTTTCATTAAAATCCGTCCAGTAGTTTTTGTTTCTATAACGGTTATACAGACAGACAGACAGACAGACAGACAGACAGACAGACAAAAATTTTACTGATTGCATTTTTGGCATCAGTATCGATCCCTAATCATCCCCTGATAGTTATTTTGGAAATATATTTCATGTACAGAATTGACCTCTCTACAGATTTATTATAAGTATAGATGGAATAGGATCACGATTGTAATCTACAAGTACGTAGACATCCTAGATCTCCAAGCAAGCAGATCCTTGAAAATTACTAAAGGGGTACTAGTCAGAGGCATGCCTACATGCCTACTTTTTTTAGTAGTTAGCGTTACATAGGTGAAATCCCTACACCCGATAAGCTAAAAATTGTTGCGTTATTATTGGTTATTTTAGCTTCACTTTACAAAGAAAATCTTTGAAATCGAATTTGACCATCTCCTAATTGTTGGAACATTATCTTTGGCAGTTGTGTGCAGTTCTGATGATAAATACAATAATATGATTTCAACATGATGACGCAGCGAAAATCAGAGAGAATTCTTTAGTGCAGTAGGTACCTACTATAAAAGCGTGTTCTTAGTGTCATCTATACATATAATAAAACTGTAGAAGAGTTCAATTCTGTACATTGAAAAAAAACTAAAAAAAATAATCCTAGGGGCCTTTATATAAGTTACACAAGCCAAAAAAAAACATTTTGAAAATGTTGTCTGTCTGTCTGTTGTCCAACTTTCATGCAAAAACTACTGGACGGATTTTGATGAAACTATGTTTGTTATGTAGCTATTAATCCTCGGCAACATATAGGCTATAATTTATTTTGAAGATTAGAATACCAGATGTGAAACTATCTGTCGACCAGCGAAGCAGGCACAGGTCAGCTAGTAAACAATAATCTTATTAAGCAGTTTTTATTAAGTGGAAGCAGCTGACTTATTTCTTAAAAAACTGTGTGTAAAAATAGGTATATTTTAATAGCAATACCTATGAGAATAAATTCTATAATAATAATTACTACGAAATTGGTATTCTCTAAATTCGACTGATATTCATATGCTGTGGCTATAAAAATCATAGATTTTACGAAATAAGCCAGCAGGTCTTAAAAATCTTTTTTTACATAAGAAAATTTGTTTTAGAGTCATAATTGTCTAACACAAAACATAAACAAACATATCAACTAGTTTAGAACGAGTACCAACCTATTGGTTATTTTATAACATGTTATTCGAGGTTATTTCAGAAAGGTTTGAAAAGTGAGGTTGTTAATTGGTAACAGAAAATTTATAATTGCAAGCGTTTAGCTGAATCACCACGTAGAATGCAGATAATATGGATATGTTCGATTAGATAGATTGAATATGTCCATAAAACAACCTTGGTGGGCGAGTGAGACCAGATTGCCACTGCGGGACAAATATGTATGTACTTGCATCATGCTAATATTGTAGTGCCCTAGCGGGGTCCACGTTGAGAAACTCTGTATGTAATATCTTAAGACCATTGTAACCAACTGGAACAATAAATGAATATGAATAATATTATTGACAGGCCTAACAGCTCAGTTGGTAGTAACTCTGCCTTCTCTGTAGGTTGTGGGTTCGTTCCCCACCCAGGGCAAACATTTGTGTGATGAACATAGATGTTTGTTCTGTGTTAGGGTGTTACTATGTCTAATAAGTATCTATTTACAAAAAAAATAAAATGTATATTAAGTATTCTACCAGTTATCTGGTTCCTATCGTACAAGCTTTGCTTAGTTTGGGGTGTAAAGTCCGCCGATATTTATTTATTTATGAATCTGAAAGTCTGTGAGGATGTTTGTTTGTTTGTGGGTCAATCACGCCCAAACGGGCTTGGATATGACTTGATATAATGATAATTTCCTGGAATTGTATAAAGATGGAATATTTTTTATATAAGTAGGTAGGTACCTACCACGAAAGCGAAAGCATGTTAGGCATATTATTAATATTATATTATCATACTAGCTTTTATCCACGACTTCGTCACGCAGATTCAGAAAAGTGATTGTAATTCTTGAAAACAATAGAAAATTTTGGGAACAACAGTAGCCTATGCCCGTCCCAAGACTTTAAACTATCTCTATATGAAATTTCATCACAATCGGTCAAGCGGTTTGGCCATGATAACGTCACAGATAGATAGACAGAATTACTTTCGTATTTATAATATTACTAAGTATTGATATAGATTTATGCTATAATTATGTCAATAGTCTTATGTGCTCCCATTGCAATTGTCAACTCAATTTTTACTAAGATACATTAGTCGTGCCAGAAGCAGTTTACTTATTGTCAAAATCTTTAAACTTGTAGGTACTATGTTGAACTCATAATGACCCGTGACGACATACCACGATAACTTGATAAGCACAAACTGACAACAAAACACTTTAGTTAGACACGTCATCCTAGAAAGTACACACTATAATCATCGAACTCTAGTTTAGTAATTCCTTTTGACATCATTACCTACTAATTATTCAGATAGGTACTTACTTAAAAGTTTTTTTGGTGTTTAAAAATAAAATTCATCGCATAAGAAACTTGTGAGGAATAATAAAAATGGCGTCAAAAATAAGTGTTTCTGATGTAAACAGTTTAGCAGAAGCCGAGTTTGAAGGTGTTTTTGGCAATGTCATTGAATTGTGCGCGGACGCAGCTAAACATGTGAAAAAGTTACGGCCGTTCAAAAGTGTTGAGGAGGTTTGTGCGGCTTTCCGTGGATACTTGGATGAGATCAACATTGAAGGTGAACATGATAATTAAAATCTACTCTGGGTAACGTAACCCATTCAGTATCTGGCCACTTATATGGCCACTGGGCGCCTTGGCCAATTCGAATTGTTGTGGTTTTTAGACGCGTCATCCAAATTGAACTTTTATCTATATATCTAAAAGACAAAATATGTGTCTACCATCTGTTATAGACTCTTAAATAAAAGGCTGGACCGATTTAGATATTTTTTAATGTTTGTTGAAGCCCGGAAAAGGCTATTTGGAAAAAAAAATCCCTCGGGAACAGGATAAACGGTAAAACCGCTAGTATTTAATACAAATAAACATTTGTTTTGTATTTTATGGCAATACTAGCCGACTCGTGACAAACGTTGTTCTGACAATTTTTTTTGTAATAATGTGATTATTAGGAAAAAGTAATTTCAGGCAGCTTCCAATTTTATTCCTACAATCCTTGTAGGTACTATGATAAATTAGATTACAAATTTTGGTAGAATGCGTTTCATTCATTAGTCAAAACTGCGTTGCTATGACGACTAAATGTTTTTAGTCTGTGATGTCAGATTTGTTGCACACCAACGCCATCTATACCAAAATCATCCTTTTTGCGTTTTTTTATCATTTAAGGGTTGTTTTCGGATTATAAGTTCCCCATTTATTTATTCTGATTTTTTATCTACATACTACAGGAAATTTCATCTTAATCCGTTTTGTCGTTTATTTTTGATTAGGGAACAAACATAGCAGCCTTATCCATTGATTTGGCCTTATCACAAACTTTCGCATTTATAATATTATTAGGATTAAAAATAAACAGGTAGGTAAATCTATAATCAAGCTCAATTTCCTATTGCTGGGTACATGCCAGGGCTAATTGTTTATGCTTCATGCAAATCAGGATTATAATAATATGCAAATTACAAATAGGTACCTACTCAAAGTTAGTTACGATTTATTATTATATTTTAAGTACGTTGGATAATGCCCTACAGAGGTATCTACCTCACCTACCTAGATAGTCAGTTGCGCAAAAGTCAGATAGAATAAAAAAAAATAACTGGTTTGTTTTGCCAGAGGAAATTGAAACAGGTTTTATCTTTATCTTATCATAAGATGTCTAAGAGGGTAATTATAGGCACGCACGTTCAAGCATTACACTTGTAGAAATACTTACATTGTATGGAAAAGCTGCACATAGTTGTAATTTAGAGTTATTATTATCAGGTGTGTAGTGTACCCAAATTTATGCAAAATGAGGGCTTGTTTCAAATGTAATGTTTGGATGAGCCTCTGACTACCCCCTTTAGAAATCTTTAAAGGTCTGAGAGGATGTCTGCCGTTCTTGGAATAACGTGATCAATTAAATTTTTGGTACCTACTAGGTAAACTAAACGAAAACTAATAACCTGATAGAAAACAGTTTATTTCACCTACATACGCGGCACTCTGTATAACACTAAACTAACCGTCCATAAAGGAAGTCGATGATTAAAACGCGGAAACTTATCGCCATAATCGATTTGGTACTAGCAATTGATTGGAACGAAATTAATACCTACCTGCCTATGAAACGCGAAAAATTGTTACTATGATACCTACTCGTATGTTTAGGTATACCTACCTAAGTCACTTATGTAGGTACCTAGGTACTTATATGTATTTAAAAAAAACCAGCCAAGTGCGAGTCGGACTCGCGCACGAAGGGTTCCGTACTATTATTTATAAAAACGGCAAAACGTGATTTACGTTTGTTGTATGGGAGCCCCCCTTAAATATTGATTTTATTCTGTTTTTAGTATTTGGTATTACAGCAGCAACAGAAATACATAATCTGTGAATTTCAACTGTCTAGCTATCACGGTTCATGAGATACAGCCCTGTGACAAGTTTTAGTAATAGGGTCCCGTTTTTACCCTTTGGGTACGGAACCCTAAAAATTGCTTGGTTTCAATCTTAAATTTACTTACCTACATGCATATAGCATCAATTTGCACTCGGTAACACCTAGGTACGGTAAAATCTCCTGTTACATTTGTCTGTATGTTTGGGGTAATCTCGAAAGTAGGTACTTACTCGGATTTTCATAAAGGTTATAATACCCAAAGCAGTGGGGCTATTTCGTAAAACATGATTATCATGCTATGATATTTATATATATCAATATTTATTGGCACTGAATGCCATAATACCTACGCTTTTTATGCTGTTTAGGTACCTACTTATAGCTACGCTTCCAATACTATACTTACGCAGAAGCGTAGGTAAAGGTGCATAAACAGTGAATAATAAAATAATAATAAATAAATATTGGTGGACATTTTACACATCGCCATCTAGCCCCAAACTAAGCAAAGCTTGTACTATGGGAACTGATAACTGATAGAATACTTAAATACTTTTTTTTTTGTAAATAAATACTTAAGATACATACTAACACATAGTTATAGTTACCATGAAGTGTACAGATTAGGTATTTTCTAACATTAGGTACCTATTGCATTCAACATCATAACATGATAATCATGTTTTCTACAAAATAGCCCCACAGGGCTTATAGTTCGGTGTTGGTAGGTATAGGAATAATGTAGGTAGGTATTTCATCAGCGAGTGACATTACAAAAATGACGAGTAAAGATATCAATCCATTCATACACTTGCATTATCTACCTATAATTTTATATTTTACTTTTTTACTTTATTATGATGGCTGCAAGCCAGCAAGCCGTTTATAACGAGTTTATAATTCACAGAAAAGCTGACTATACTAAAGCTACATCCAGATTTAGCCGGCCGATTGGCCGCTCAAGGGGAGCTGACAAAGGAATCTACGAACGAACAACGATCCGCTGGATTGCATGAGCTCACGGCGGATGAGAAGAAACTCATGGATGAATGCAATAACAGGTAAGCGAATCATACAATCCGTTTAAACAAATTTGGAGGTACTTGTGGCGCCATCTATGCTTTTGTCAACCTAACCGAGATCAAACCATTTAAGTGTGAGGTTCTGCTATTAGCCGCTAGATGGCACTTAAACAAATTAACCTACCATGCAGTACGCATTATCTTATTTACAGATACAAAGAAAAGTTTGGATTTCCATTCATCATCTGCGCAAGAGAGAATAAAGTACAATCTATATTAGCCGGTCTGCAAACTCGATACCACAACAATCGCGAACAAGAAATAAACACGGGCATTGGAGAGGTGAAGAAAATCTGCACACTTCGGATTCTAGATATTATGCATAAAAATTAGTTCTGCTCTGCATCACTGGTAAAACTTATATTGTGAAAACTGATGTTTTAAAGTATTAAAACATTATTAAGTAGTAAGATTTTTTTAGTTTGTTTTTTTTGGCATGTTATTTACTATTCTGAAGGTACAACTAATAATACTTTTAAGCGGCGACAGGACTGCAACTTGCCTCTGACTACTATTAGACATTTTCAAGGAGTCTGGAAATATGAGAGATTGCCAACCGTACTTTGGGATTACAGTTGTGGTCCTATATAATTTTCGACAACTCAACCTAAACAGAATAGAATGGATTAGATGAATCTTAGTCTGAAATGGTAGTGTTCTGGAGAGTAATGATCACTATCTAGCTAAGATCTTTTAACAGGGTATATTAAGATGCAAAACTATTGCAATTTTTTATAAAATTTATTATGAGTAACCAAGTTATGAATACAATAAAACTCTCACATAAGTCCCATAGACCTCTCCAATACCGCATGAGGCTGGCCAGCGACCTCACAAAGCTCTGGTGTGTTCAGGATATCTTCAAAACCAATGTCCAGATATCTGCCGGAGAGGATATCACGTTGCAGGTTTGAACTGGGGAGGAAGGGAAGGCGGCCAATCTGAAAATTATTAAAGAAAGTATGATGTTTGTGTTTTAGAAATAGTTAGAACCAGTTTCATCTATCTTGCCTAAAATATATGATTTATTATTATTATTATAAAGTTATCCCATACATACTTCTCAAAGCTTTCATTTGAATTGCATTCATTCTACTATGGAGTATTCTTCTGCCATGTCATGTGTAGCGACATTTAAGTTGAGACTAAGCTTATTTTGACCCACAGAGCCAGGAGGCTGATAATATTATGATAATTTGTTTATTTTTATGTAGGTAATCACCAAAAATTGTGATCTGTTTTCATATATAATAAACTTTATATCATGTTCACCCAACTTTCAATGATCACTGTGATTATACATTATGATTTTATATGTCACCAAGTAGACAAACTTTACTCGGTCCACTCTTTCTCCACCAATCAGAATATTACAAACATTGCAACTTTACAAGTATTTCCTCTATGAGTTTTAGCAAATAACATTGATTTAGCAAATAACAAATAACAAATGGCATTACCTTACTAGCAAACTTCATTTCCATTGAGAGCTTCATAGGAGCAGCCAGACCTTGGATATTACGGAGCATCGCCATGTTCATTTTCTCTGCATTCATGTGGTACTGAAAATAAAACAGAGTAATTAATTTATTGGTTAATAAAAACTATTCCACATCAGAAATCATCTCTATTACAGCTAGACTTACAAAATGCATAGTCATCATCTAATATCTTGACATGTGTTAAAAATTTGCTTCATACTATTTTGATTACACTTTTAAGCTATATTAGTCATATATAGTCATAGCATCTTTATGTGTTAGTGTGTGTTCCTTCATTAGGAAATGTAAGCCAAGCTTAGGTTGCCATGCCGTAGGTTAGGTTGAATAATTTTTCAAACAGGTGTTATTTACCTAGGACTAGGCATTTGATGTCATTGCAACAACTAGTGTTATGGTAATATGACTTACATTTCTTTCAGAGAGTTCTATAGGATGTGATGCGCCAAGTTTTGGTTTCGAAGCGCCAAGCCCAGCCACAAATGGGTCAGGCACACCGAATGGACCCTCTTGAATTTTAATGCCATTGTTCGTGTGCTCAGGCTTTACTTTTAGAGAAGGCAGACCGAAACTCTGAAATAAAAAAAAATAAGTTGTAAGATTTCGTAAATGTGATTGGGAGAAGATGCGATTAGAATTACTGAACTACGAACCATATTGGATGTTTTGTAAGTTAATCTGGATAACTAATGAATAGTTGGTTTATATGGTGCACGCAAATTTAGCGTAACTTTTTATTTTCTGAAGCAAAACACGACTATGCCGCTTCTTTACTTTTGCTTTGCTTTGATAGATTTTGTCAGTAGGGATGCAAACGATACATCGATGTTTTAAAAACATCGAGGTATCGTTAATAAACATCGATGTTAACATCGATGTATTTATCAGCGATGTATCGCCGATACATCGTTCATGTTCGGCATAAACATCGACATCGTTAATCGTTGTCTTTTCAGTCGGCTCGCGAACGTAACGCTAATAACACGTCGTTTTATGCGCATACTTCGATTTGCCGACAGAAATTTCAAGATTTTTGAACTTGAAAATTAAAGTCACATTACTAAATTGGTTTTTAAAATAAATATTTTTGCATACTAAAATGTTTTGTTCTTGTTTGACAGGGAATAACTTGTAAAAAATTATACATTTTATTAATTCAATTTTTTTTTACTTTTATTTATATTTTATTAATTTAGATTTATATAACCATATTTCTTGTTACCAATGAATCGTAAGGTAAAAACAAAACATCGATAAAACATCGATGCATCGTTCTTATGACCGATGTTTTTTTAACATCGATGTTTTTGTTTGAACATCGATGTTATTATACATCGATGTTTTTAAGAGCGATGTTGCATCCCTATTTGTCAGTCACTCAGACAGTCATAATTCTTGATTCTTGCATAAATCTGTCAGTCAAACTGTCAATTCTAAATAATGCTGCCAGCTGAGGAAAAAAATTAACACAATAATTCATATACTGTTAAAATAATTAATGAAATTATTTTCTTTAGCTTCATATTCGAAGAAAAAATTTATGTAGGTTAGTTAATAAAGTTTACATCATTTTCACGTCAGTATTACGATTTACATTAATTTCCAGACAGTGTTTTGTTTGTCAATAATACTTCAAAATTTGAATTATTTCAAATTAATACTTTCGCGGAGGAAATAAAACTGTTTTCTAATCTATTCTATTCTTAAATGCATGAATTCTACATGACAATGTTGTTAGGAATTATTCAATTCTATAATAAACACACATCTAGATACCCTTATTTTCAGGAGTTTATAAAGAGTTGGTAATCTGAATCTAATCTTAAAAATTGCCATATCACTTCAATCTCCACAGACTAAATTCAAAAGTATTTTGTTCGTTCACTCAGTACTTTCGTGTAATGCTCCCCTAAGATAATCCGGAAGTGGCAGTGAAGTGGAATGAAAAAAATGTGTGTATTGTCTATGTTATTTGGCGGGAAGCTGTGAAATGAGGTTAGAGTTGTAAAAAGTTTTAATGTAAAGAGCTTTATTTTGTGAATAGTATGGTTTGTTCACCGTACAAAGGAATCCAAGTCACTCACAATATCAATGTCTCATAGACACTATCTTCTATCCCACTATTCAAAGAGAATATAAAAACGAAAACTACACTGACAATAAATCTTATAGATTGGGAAGCGCTATTTTTGAACAAATTGTTTTATTTACATTTTCTAACCTTCTAGCAAAATGGCAGGCCGCGGTGAGAAAAAGAAGGAAATTGTAAGAAAAATACATTCTTTTGTGAGATCAAAATATCAACATACCTTCCGTTTTTATTTACGATGGTAAATTTTGACTCTAGGACCCCGAGGAACTGATGCGAAAGAAGTTCCACGCAAAATGCCTATTCAAAGCCCTTGGGCGAATGGTAATGGCCAACACATATTGGCTGATCGAGGGAGTGGATCAGTATGAGGGTGTGGAAGACGTGAAGCGGAGGGTCCAACAAGCTGTTCGAGGAAAGGCGAAGAAAAAACAACTTTTGACTATTACTGTAAGTACCTACATACCCACCTAACTATTCTGATAATCGCACAACGAAAGTACAGACCTAAGTAGGTACCTATTCATAAGCTACACTCAGATTATGTCCTTTTTCGCCTGAGATATAAACAGGTTCATTCTAGTTTATGGTCTTATTTGTTACTATTCCGTAATGTAAATCTTCCGTATATAATATATTCCGTATATAATTATTATATAATTATAATAATATTCCGTAATGTAGGACTAAGTTATTGAAAAAAGATTTTAATATATTATAATCTAAAATTATTTTTGTTAACTTACGAAAAAATTGTTGTTGGCATTTTTGCAACCATTCATCAACAGATGGCGCTAGTATGTAGCAAAGCAGTGAATTTTGTTTTGATTTCAGGACAAAGCCCTCCTGAACAAACCAGCAGACGAAAGAACAGAGCATGAGAAAAAGTACATTTATCGAATAATTGGTGGATTGAAGTGTTTTAAGAGATACCCAAATGTAATAAGAATTGACACTATTAACATTGTATTTAGTTGGCAGACACCAAGGTACAGCAAAAATGATTTTTGCCCAGATTTTCTATAACAATTCGGATATCAGCAACTACCTAAGTGAGCAACCTCACTGGCGTGGTAAGCAATTGTTCGACTGAGACTCAAGAAGTGCAGTTTTAATCCCCGAGGCTGGACTATAAGCTTGTATGATCTGTAAATATGTCCATTATGTTTGGGGTTACCGATTACAGTCGTGATAATTTTTAGGGTTCCGTACCTCAAAAGGAAAAAACGGAATCCATAAATGATGATCTCTCTGTGTCTGTAGGTACGTCCGTCCCTCCATGCCCCCCTAACCTATCTCTGAAACATTAACTGGGCTTAAAATCTGAAAAAAAAAACAAAAAGTTCTTTACCAACAGATTACCTATAAGTTTGAACGGAACCCGTGCGCGTGTCTCGCACTTGTCCAGTTTTTTTCTTTCTCTACGGCTAAAAAAGCTCGTTTCTCCATAGCATGTGAAAAAGAAGCTCGCAGCAGTAACCTACTTCAAATACTACAGTCCAGGCAGAACTATTGTGAGACAGCATCACGAGGCTCACGCGTTATACTTCATAGTAACTGGGGATGTGGTCGTCAGTCAAATGGTATTTGACGAGCTGATCCAGCAATATGTTTCGGTTGATATCGGAGTTATGCATTCAGGGGATATGTTTGGAGAAGTTTCGCTTTTGCATAACATACCGAGGACCGCTACTGTTACTACTGTTGGTTAGAATAACTACTATTTAAACTCTTACTCTTTTTTCCCAAAGAAGTTTGACGTTTGGTAGGCGGCCGGTTGTAAAACATACCTAAGCTAAATCCTCTTCGCAACATGTTGTGTGCCGACCCCACATTAAGTGGCAAAAGCAGAAGAAAATTATGATTTGAAACTCTTAGGTATGTTATTCTACATGACAGCTTAAGTTCTTCTATAACGTTTGATAAAACAAAGATAGAAAGCCTTAAGCCATGGATGAGCCATTGCGTCGGCAAACCGGCTTTTAAAATAGCAGCCTTACGACGCCTATACCATGATTTCATACCACAGTTCTTCCAATATTTTTACCGTGGAGTCATAATAGCAAACCATTAGGGTAAAACAAACTATGTTAAGACCCCAAAAGGATATTACCAAACTTGGCGCATCTTTAACAATCCAAAGCAGACCAGGCTGAAAGTAAACAGTCCTAGAGTCTAGGACTAAAGTATGTACCTACCTATGTAATACGCACTGGATATGATGATATCAAATCACTTTGCGAGGTAGTAGTCTTTCTCTTTCTCACTTTTTTCGGTTCATTTGAGCTTCAGTTTGCAGCGAACAAAGGTCAAGGCCCAACGTTCGTGAATGCATATTAAAATTCCCTTCACCTAGGAAGAAGCAGTGAGATCTGATAGGTCATCTCTAGTTTAGAAACTACCTTGAAGAACTGCCGGAAAACTTCAAGCCAATCACTTGCCAGTTGCATGTCTTATTTGGTAACTTATCAAGTTGGAAACTTGTATCGATCAATCTTCTGTTGCGTTAGTTACCTCATTATAAGACTTGTTATGAGTATACCTACCTAGCGATGCAGATAGAGTCTGTTGAGTAGTGTATCAGTGAGTGGTTGATATCAGGTCACTGCGAGACGCTTGCTCTGATGAAGGAAGACTTTAAGAATGTCCTTCAAGCGTCAGTTCAGAAGCAGTGGGATGAAGTTCGTCGAGCTATGTCTGCGTTCACTTATTTTGATGCCCTTGATGAGGTTAGTACCTGCCTGCCTACTCGTTCTTTTGCATAATTTAATTTACCTTCATAAAAGATCGATTGGAGGAAGGGTAACTCTAGAAGTTACACTGTACCTACTTAGTAGTTCCTAGTAGATTCAGTCTACATTCGATCTCTGCAGAATTTTTCTAACTAAAATTTAGCATTGATATTGCTGAGTTGACTTGTGGAGTCGAATTAACAGTTGTAGTTATAGGTTCAAATTCTGAGCTCAATTTTGGGAGTTGATTGTGAAAATACCCTGGAATTTATAAGGCATGAAATATATATGGAGCAAAAATCACCAAGTCCTGATTGATGATAAATATACGTCTCATAATTATCTATCCCTTTAGGTAGCTCGCCGTGAAGGTTGCATAGTAGCCAAAATGAAATCTTATGACGCTAACGACACATTGCTCGGTGACGGTGTGGGCGTCGCCAATTTCGTCTACTTCATCCTGTCTGGCCGCTGCCAGATGATTGAGACCGTACAAGTGATTGTCACTACGCGTATGGGACGCAACTATTTCAATCTTTATGATCCTTACGTAAGCAGTTTTTTCTATTTTATAGGTACCTCTAATTTACCTCAGTGGGCTGTGCGACTGGTTTTACCTACAAAATTGAAATGAATATGAAATAGGTACCTAATCCCCAAGTAGGTATAGGAGACATCCTCTCAGATCTTCATGCGCTCAAATCCTTGAAGATGTCTAAAATGGGTAGTCAAAGGTGCGTCCAAACATTACGTTTCTCACATGCCACATTTTGCAGAAAGTTAGTCTTATTTAGGTACTGAGAAAAAGCGGTGGGACCAATTCTAACATGACTCTGCGGCTGAGATGGAAGACGGCTTATCCTAGAGCGGCACTGAATAAATATAGCCAACGGACTAGACAAATATTACAACTAGGTAGATATTTGTTCGGGTTTGGCGTTGTGTACCATGCTTGTACCTACTCGTATGGGTAGATTCTGATGTCCGCGATAAAGAGAATCTATGTAGACAGGACCATTTTGGCTGGCATTTACCTACCTACCTAATGTACCTATATGAGCGAGCGCTTGATTGTTTATTCATATTAAGGACACTGAAAACTTTAAACTGTACCATTCGTACCCTTTTGAGTCGGACACCTCTAACTAGGGCAACACAGCTCTACTCCTAGATACGGTTGTGTGTGAATCTGGTTAAAGTTTTACCTCAGCTCTGTTCCTAGATCCCAAAAGAAGAAAGCGAGCAGGATTTCGACGCAAAATACTTCGGCGCTTACAAGAATCTGAATAAAAGTCGCGAAAGTCGCGGCTCAACTTCCGCTGTGGATGAGCCTGTCAGCCAACAGAGGGATAGTGGTCCTGTCTCTAAAGGCACAGAGAGCATCCTCAAACCGCCTAGTTCAATGGGGAAAATGAAAAATTCCGGAAGTATTAGGTGCTTGTCTTCTTCACTACATAGTAGGTATAAAGCAAAGTAGCTTTCCGCTTCCCGCGTCTATATGTAATATGTATGTATGTATGTTTGCTTATATCTTTAAAACTACACAACGGATTTTGATGCGGTTTTTTTTTATAAATAGAGTGATTCAAGAGGAAGGTTTATATGTATAATACATGCATAATATAGTAGAGAAACACTGATAATTTTAGAGGTTTCTAATGTGATGTCGTAAATAAACACATTTTTTTTGCGCTTACATTGCAAATGCTGGCTGAACCCCACGAGATATATCAAAATAATGTACTACAGTATTGTATACCTTAAAAACGTCTACAAAAAAGTCCACGATGGTATTAGAAATGTCTTACGCACAGCGAAGCGGGCACGGGTCAGCTAGTTTATTATAAGTGCACTGAGTTGCTGCGAAGTGGTTTTATGTTAAAAATATTTTTCAATTAGTTTAACTTTTCAATAGCTTTTGTAAAATCATTTAAACCATCGAGCACCAGCACGCTATAGCCTACCCATCATAATATCATTGTCACCGGAACTTGCTAATGCAAAGGAGTTCCGTTGTGAGTGTTTGTTGAACAGCTCCTGACTCCATCATCAGGTTAGCTCACTGTCACCATATTATTTCATTGTCACCGAAGTTACATAAGTATGCGAAATTTCAGCTGAATCGGTTGGGGATAACTGTTTCAAAATTGAGGTACCTACATAGTTACATACATACATACATTGCAAGTTAAATAAAAGCTTGTAAAAATAGGATCACGACTGTAATCCTTGAGTATGGTAGACAGACATCCTCTCAGATCTCCAGGCGTTTAGATTCTTGAAGACGTCTAATAGGGGTAGCCAGAAGCACGTCCAAACATTTGACATATGACCACATTTTGCAGTATTAATGTTTCAAACTGTCGTGATTATTGTTACAATAGCCATGGTATTCGGGAAAATAAATTAAAGGTAATTACGTGATAAACACCCGTGTTAAAATCTATAGTTTTGCAGTATTAAGTAAAGCAGTTCATTCGTGACAGGTTGCAAGCTTGCAAAAACACAGATAATGTAACTTCCTATTAGTGAAAGAATTTTCAGACTTAGATCAACAACTTACAAACACGCAGAATCACAAGCAAGCTTGACTGAAAATTCGATGTAGTTTTGCACATTCACAGAGCGTTTCAGGGCACGACTATATAGAGTGGTTTACGTTTTTCGCACTGACGACCATTTCAAACGCAAAACGCCAATGCATTCATTTGGAGTTGAGTGGTGTACCTATACTCAACTGTTTGGAAACCCAAGGATGGACGCCGTTTTATAATCAAACTACGTTTTCGACATTCATTCTGATTTGGAATGCCGTCGTTCCATTTGGACTGTTTGACGGTTCGTCATAGGCCACTTATTCACATCTCAGGAAGGGTGTTAAAGTTAGCATGAAAAATATCGTATGCATATGCATGACTAGTAAAAACCCTCTTGAATTCCTTCACGTGCAAGTATTTTTACACAGACTTTACCTCATTGAGGGTTTAATTTAGAGAATTCCTTTCTTAGTGCACTACACAACACCAAAAGAAATTCACCCTTCAAATTTCAAGTCTTGCTTTGAGTGAGCTTTGAGTCTTGCTTTGGCTTGCGTTGAGAGATCAGTCAGTCAGTACCGCAAGAGTTTTACATAAGATGACATTATTGGCTAATATAATTATGTTTAGCTGCATCAAAGCTATCGAAATACGATCTTTGTCTGTTTCAGACACGAGAGCGGTGTGAGTGGTGTTCAGATTATGAGCCCCGAGGAAGAGACGAGGACGAGTAGGCAAAGATCGTCCTCAATGAAGTCCCAGGTTATACTACAGCCTTCGGAAACACAGACGGAACAGACAAGGGAGTCGGTCAGGTATCTTGCCCAAAACACCTGTATTTTTAGTCCACCTTTCCCCCGTTTCCTCAACTCGTTTATAATAGTGTAAGTTAGCATACTTTAGCAGTATGAAATCTGCGTTAAGATGAAAGACGTTACATGTAAGGCTTGGTCTGGAAACTATTAGCATAATATGTGTAACAGCATTTAAACTGAAATTACGAGTGGGTATGCCTTTTTTGACACACAAAATACAGGAGACTAATTGAAGTTTATTTGTACAACGAAAAATATATTTTTTTGGTTCGAGTCCGGAGAAATTGATAGATAGAAATTGATCACGTCCTGGGGGCAAATGTTCTTGCGTTCTAATGTACCTACCTAGTTAAAATGTTTGTGTAGTGGGCACAAGAAGAAAATATTATTTTTGGTTTGCCGTCGTGTTTTGTGTTGTTATGTTTTTTGGGTCTAGTTAAAGTCGTGAACGGAGAATAACAGGTAATTTATACAGGGAGGTTTATGATCTTTTTAAGAATAGACTAGGGCCACGGCTTTTTTACATCAATGGCCACGGCTGTTGCTTTTCGTAAAGCTCATTACGTGCTTGATTGCTGCCACGGTACCCAACAATCAACAGCTATAGATATTTATCTAAATAAATTACAGACTGGAATATTGTTATCGAAGTTCAGTAGAGAAAAGCTCTTAGTAAAATAGTTTTAGTTAAAACTTTGCCAGTATTAATTGCATTCGTTATTTTTGACCGCATTTGGGTAATGTCATACTGCTTCCATAAACCATGAATACTTAAAGCAATACTTTAAGTATTCATGTTGGTGTTTTATGTCGCATATCACACTGCTTAACGACTTGTACATAAGTGAATGTACGCAGTGCGGAAACATTTTCTCTATAGTTTATGAAATTAGTATTTCAAACTAAATTGCATTTCAGGTTGAGCGTTGTACCTGAACATGAACAGGCTGTAGAGGAAAAGCTACCAGCGAATATCAGAACTTATTTTATGCAGGTCATTATTATCTTTAAAGCCACGGATACACTAGGGAGCGATGCGTTCCACAACATTTTGCTCAACAACTATGCGAATGCGTCGGAGATAATGTTGTCGAACTTTTTACAGGCCACACTACTTAAAAACGTGTTTATACCCGTGTTTATAAAAATGTCATCCGAGAAGGTGTCCTTGTAAATTGCAGGCATGTTGCGATACACTGGAATGTTGTAGCGTCACGTAGATTGAGTGTTGCGCGACAAAATGTCCGCTAGTGTATTCGTGACTTATTTAGCAACTTCTAATAGTTTATAACAAAGTTTAGCATTCAAACTTATAAATACTTAGTAAATATCACGCTTGTTACTTCAAGGTCTGATTGACATGAGACTGCGATTTTCTTTCTACCACAAGTTTTTCAACTAAATATTGAATTTTAGGTGTGCCAGTTCAACCCCGGCTCTAGTTTTGGATTTGGCGAGAACATGCGAGACAGACGAATAGTGGCACTTACTCCAGTAGATTGTATGCTACTACCAAAAATATGGCTGCTTCAACGAAACACTGCTAATATCTGGACTAGAATAGAGCATTATTTGGATAAAAAGGTAACATTATGTTACGTTGACCCCGTTAGTGCTGGAATCTCAACTTCAATTTGCGTTTGCGGATAAAAAAATGTTTATCTATAATGATTTAAATTACTTTTACCTTACTTCATAATTGTTATTTTTTAAATATTATTATTTAAGATCATTTTGCTGAAGCTGATTTTCGTTTTGTTATCATTACTATTATTAGGTCATATGATGGTAATTATTTTTGTAGTGTGTGCTAAAATGGCATAAGTGCGTGAAAATATGTATCATCATAATAATTAGGCATTCTTATTCCACTGCTGGGCATAGGCCTCCCTTCGTTTGTGCCATTCGCCTTTATTAATTCGCGTGAAAATATGTATAAGGATGAATAAATAATTTGAATAAGGTTGCAAAGTCTACTTAGTGTGTCTCAGATAAGGTCAAGGATAGGAGTTGGCATTGGAATTGACTTCGGAGTAGAGTCCTGGGTTAATTTTGGGTTCGTGTTAAGATCAGGACAGCTATAGATTAGATATCTAAGTTTGGATTTAGGTATGGCGTCAATTTTTGATTTCTTTTATTTATTAAAAAGTATACAAAAAAGTATATAAAAGTATACCCAACACAGGTGTACACATTCACATTCAAGAAAAAGTAATACAAAAAGTTAAAGCAAATGACCATGGTTTTACGATCGAAGATTGATCTCAAATAATGACCCTGATAACTATATCATCAGATACCAACCAAGAAGCAGCTGTTCAAGGACTTTGTCGCTGAGCGGCGCTGGCAGGAATTCCGCGAACAGATGGTCCAAGATGTAGTGGATCGCTCCAACACTGTCAACTGGACTTCAGTTCATGACGTGCCTTACTCTATCAGGATGGAGGAGATGCTTGATATTTGAATAAATTACTTTGTTTATTGACTGTTGTCTTGTTATTTACATTGTTACCAATACCAAATAAAATAAAAAATTGTGGGCTTTTACACACAGTACCTACCATCTAGCCAAAGCTTAAGCTTAAACCAGATAACTAATAGAATAATGCGTGAAGAATGCGTCTTTAAAAAAAGGAATATAAGTAACGCATTCTTCATTATTAACACAAAGGTCCAAAATTGTGATTTGATTCGCTTTGCTCGTCAATTATTTTTATTACAGCTAGCCTACATACCTAGCTGCTCTCTTCCGTAATGAATGATTGAATGAGGTAATTGCTGCTCGTGTGTACAGTCGGCAGTCCTAGGCAAACGTAAAGTTAGACTGCACGTTCTTTAGTAGATATTAGTAATCTACAATCCTTTCCCACAACGAACACACGAAGCTTGGTCACTCCATAAAACTTTTCATTATCGTATCTTCCTTCTATTAGTTAGCTTATCCTAACATCTTAAAAGTTTTATTTAATGTATACTTATCTAGAAGGAAGTAAACTTACCTACCTACTCGTAGCAACGAGACGTCTGACCTTAGAGCTCAGTTGGCTTTGCTTTCTGGTCGTAGGTTCGATTTCCTCCCAGGACAAACATTTGTGCAATAAACATATTTGTTTGTTCTGTGTCTGGGTGTAAACACCAAAATTTATTTGTTTTGACTTCAGATCACTAGTTAAGCCATAAGCCATAAGCATTAGATCTTATCGAGTGAATTGCTAAAACGCCATAGGTACCAGATCGAATCATCCTATTTATTTGGTTGAATAATCATGCTAAATAAGCTACTATCCGTAATGGTAAGACGGGGGCGGAGGCCGTTTGTGCCCAAACACGGGTGCTGGGTGGGTAGATGCGCGGAATATAATGGATTGATTAATTGTTGTTCCTATTTGTAAATTTGTTGTTAGGCATAGAATAACAGAGGTAGTCTAGGAGGTGCCTTGCCGCCTTCTATAAATTAGAAGCCTCGACATTTCTTTTAATAATTTTAAATATTGCTTCCGAGGTATTGAAAAACATGCGCTAACTGCGTAGGTCGGTAGGTACTAGGTATGTACTTAGTTATAACTACTATCCTACGCTTCTGAACCGAGTAGTTTTAGGAGTATAGTAGGTATCCTGGTAGGTACCTACTTTGTTTGAGATGAAGTCTGGATGCGATCGCACTCTGCGCTGCTAGTGCTAGCTAATATACCTAAGTACCTAGTAGGTAACTACCTGCTTAGGTATACTGCTTAGGTTTTTGCTCTAACTATTGGGTCTAGTAGATATCACTTAGACACATTCTGTTATAAAATCTCTCCAAGCCCCACAGAAGAGTCCGCTTGTGACATCACGGTGCGTCGCGTAACCGAGGCAACCGGTTTCGGCGGGAAGCACTCACGAAGACTCCACCAGCTCCATTCGACCGCAGTGCACCGCGAGATCCGACCGTGTGACCGACGACAGCCATACACTGGCTGATCGAATTTGTGAATTCTGTAAATAAAACAACCTAAAAATAACTCATAAGTAACATAACCTTCACATTTAATCTAATCCGAAACGACGACTCACCAAGTGACTTTTGGGAACAGTGACGAAATAAGCACGTGAGTTATTGATGTTACCTACTCTTATTTGTAAACAAGACAGCAAGAATGCCGATCCCTATATTTTGTTTATTAAAATGCAAGTGATTTTTTGGGACCGTTCACCGAAATTATTTTAATTTTTTTGTACCATCATAGAACTCTACATACCTCATGCTTAGATAATATGATATTGTTTTATATAGTCTTTGGTAATCTTCTAACATCTTCTCACCTCTTGATTTTGTATGTGCCGGTACAGTAACGGTCACAGAATAGCCGAATCTATTCGTTCTACTCTGTGGTTACGGATGGTATGGTACCTACGTTACCCTCGTATTCACACATAAAGTGATGTTTATGAAAAAAGATTTCATCCACTGTGGGTGCGTGTTCTCATAGTGTCGTTCTTGAATACGACGGTTAGACGGCAAGTACCATTCTTATGAAGATAGAGCCATAGATCACATAAAGCCTCATATTCTACCTAATGTTAAAATAACAACTAAAAAAACAAGCAGGGCTATGATTCAGGATGTACACATCGTACCTATACCAATATTTTCAGTTTAAATGATTGATCATCATATCACATTATAATGTGGGTACATAAATGATGACTACATCACCACTCAATACGGTTGCTAAATCATCACAATCATTGTAAATCAATTTTCATATAACATTGTCCAGTTAAGTCGATGATTTACTTGTAACAAAACTTTAAATAATCATTTTCTTCTCTTTTTCCCACTTAACACGTTGACAGACATGCTGCGAAGAGGATTTGGCTTGTTTTACAACCCGCCGCCTGCCTGTCAATCCTCTTTCGTAACAAAACTTTAAATACCTAATTTATTTATTAATTAGAACAGCCAATTAAATACCTACTCTAATAAACTAGATGCTAAAAACATCGTTTTACCAACTAGGCCGTTAGATTTCAACCCACTAGTTAAGTTTGATTCTTTAAAACCGGGTCTCCTGCAAACTAAATTTCGCAATTTCAAGTTCAACATGTTGTGTAACCAATTTCGTTGAACATGCCGTCGCCTGCAACTTGTCGAGTGTCGGACATTGTCACTAGGGACGTCATCTTTATACACAACAGACAGCACAACGAAAATGCGTTGTCAAGTAGCAGGCATCTGTCTTGACTATCGTTGATGCCCGACTTCTCTCAATGCTTCTGCAGTCGTTAATTTCTCTAATGTCCACATAACATTGTCCAGTCTAGTCGATGATGTAGCATAATAATTATAAACAACACTGCCTACTAAACCGTTATATTTCGACCCACCATTTGCACTTGTTTCTATAAGTACCTTCCTACTTACCTATCTGTCTTGACTAATGTTGACGCATGACTTGCAATGCTTCTGCAGTTGCTCGTTTAATTTCTCATGCATGTGTGAATTACAAAACGAACAACAATGCTATTACGAATAACCAGCTAAATAGGGTCGCAAACATAATTTATTTGTTAGCTAGATCTATTGAAACTATCATAAATCTTAGTAAGTAGGTGCTAGGTATAGGTAGGTAACTACATCTTATTTTTCGAATTCTTGAAAAAGTTATATATTTATACTTAGTTAGTTTTAATTATATAGTTTAATATGTTATATAACTTTTCAATTTAAAATTTAAACACATCAATCAACCTTTATGTTGATGTCATCAATCATAATAAATAAATCCACCAAGTATTTATTATAAGGAATTTGTAATTATGTTATATATCCTAAAATTTGCAAAACAAAATCTGCGTAATTAAATATGATTCAAATCAAACAAGTTCTTCTAAGAGTGCGAGTCGACTTGCGCTACGAGGGTTCCGTACAGAAAGTAAAATATCAATTTTTAAAACCTATTCTACAATGTGCAATCAAAACTTTCAAATGATACCACACTTGGCCTAGTAACCTCATTTAAAACTTCACCACAACTTCTCCCGAAATAACACAAAAATAACACGTGTTGGTTGGAATTTTTTTCCTTGTATATTTACATATTTTTCCAAATACCAGCTATAAATTCAATAATTAAAGGTGATACCTTTATAAGTTGCTGAAGCAATTAGCCTTTGCAAATGGCCAAACAGACGAAGGCGGACATAAGGGTTACCTTTTACCATTTTGCTTTGTTATCCCCAAATAAAACACATCGATTAGCAAAATTGCATTGATTAATGACGACTCGCTATTGAGATTTATCTATCGACCTTAGCATTTTGACCTTTGTAGATATTTCCTGAGCAATATCTATGGCTGTTACGTTTGTGTGCGTAATGGTCGATGACGGCATTGCAACGGGCAGGTTATCTGAACGAGCTCAATTGAGACAAAACGTCTCATTCAGATTATAAAGGTGAATTGATAACAAACTGCTATGCAAAATATGAGCTCAATGTCAAAATAATAACAATAATTCTATATACTACTACACTCAATGTGGTACATGATTGTTTGTGGAGGAAAAATGACTCTACCGTAGCGATAATGAGTAGGTAGGTAGGTTACTACTAAACATTAAGGACAGTTTTGAAAAAATACACAAACAACTTGCTTATGTTAGACAAAATTGTAAGTAGGTATATTCTATTACCTACTATCTGTATCTGTTGTCATTATAAAAGTTTATGATGACAACTGATTTTGATGAAATTTATGAAAAACCAGTTCAGGGATGACCTCAACCAAATAGCTAAATAAACTATGGAAAACGGGCCAGCCATCAAGGAGTAATCATCTACATAAGTATAAAAATAAATAGGTAATAAAAAACAAATTGTTGTAAGTTAGCTAAACAAATTAATCTCAAGGTAGTAAGCAACGTCATCGTAAGGAATTTGTTCATGACATGACAAAAAGAAAAAAAGCTATTAATCCTAATAATATTATAAATGCGAAAGTTTGTGAAAAGAAATGTATGTTTGTTCCACAATCAGGCCTAAACGACAAAACGGATTAAGATGAAACTTGCTGTAGTATGTAGATAAAAAATCAGAATAAATAATAGGGTATCTTAAAATCCGAAAAACAACCCCTAAATGATAAAAAAACGCAAAAGGGATGATTTTGGCATAGATGGCGCTGGTGTGCAACAAATATGACATCACAGACTAAAAACAATCAGTCAATAATCGAATACTGTATTCGATTATTGAAATTTGACAGGACAAAGTCTGTCACGGGTCGGCTAGTAGCTATAAACTCGGCTGCTTATAAGTTTACAACTCGCTAGAATCGTTTCTCCCTATAAAGTCTCTCCACAAAGTTAATTTTCCTTCACCACCATCGACGCGAGACGCACACTTATAGTAACCGGGTAATATTCGCGAAGGCTTCAGGACGCACGGATGGCCCATAAACGATTTTATTCATTTTTCATGGCGACAGCGACTCGTACAAGCTGGCACTGAATTTTCTTTTCTTTCAGGCAACGTCTTTTACAGCGTAGTTATAACATATTCCTCACGCTCTTTATAGCATCGACTGAATCAATAAAAACATCAGTTTAGTTTTGGCAAGTTCATGTAGAGACAGGGTCAAAGTCACTCACTGTGTTTCTGGGGGAATAAGTTAGGTGTACTACTTATTGAGGGACTATAGAACGTCAATTTAGTAAAAGCATTTGGCTTGTTGAGCTTGACTTAAAGTAGTTAGTAGGCATACCTTATTTAAAAACGGAGATGAAATTCATCCTTGATATGTGCTAAGTGCGAACATCACAGAGCGCATAGGTACCTACATGTTTTTGTGCTTCTGCTTTGTCGTTGCTTTGACGTTACAATTTTTATTACATTATTAACACGCCTTTTTTAGAATAATAAAAAATAATCTTGGAAATCGATCTTCTAATAATAATTGTTGGGTCACTCTCTTTGGCAGTTGTTTGCGGTTCTGATGACAGGTTCTTTACATTCAAAGATGCTGCTAGTAGGTACCTATTTTCTTATGTGTAGGTACCACATACTCGAACGTAGGTATATTGAACTGTAAATAATTCGAAGCTATGAAACTGGCCGATATAGGTACTACTTACCAATAAATTACTAGCGTGGGTTTATGTGAAGGCGTTCAATGAGTAA
The DNA here is from genome assembly GCA_912999785.1 of Hydriomena furcata. Lineage (NCBI taxonomy): Eukaryota > Metazoa > Arthropoda > Insecta > Lepidoptera > Geometridae > Hydriomena > Hydriomena furcata. The sequence continues at coordinate 3,513,412 of OU538828.1, read as the reverse complement.
CATAACCACTTAGTTGTTACCTATACACCTATACCTATCCATGATGACAATCCTTAATCACCATCGTCGTATTGTTAATGTACTAGATATTTATGATTTGATTTGAATAAAATTAAACTCTGTAACAATTTGAATAAACATAATTTATATCAAAACTTTCCAAGAGTTTAGAAAGGATTCTGAATTGGAAATGAGAAATCTTAATATTCAAGTTTTATTGTCCAGCTTTCTTGTTGATTGTTCACCGTAATACTGGTTCTTTCTTATTGTTATGTACAAGGTAACCCGGCGAACTTCGTATCGCTTTAGAATTAACTCCCGTTCCCGTTCCCGTTAAAAAGTCCTATGTTCGTCTCCCGGTTCTAAGCTACCTCCCCACCAATTTTCAGCCAAATCGGTTCAGCCGTTCTTGAGTTATAAGTGTTGTAACAAACCCGACTTTCTTTTAGTAGAGATGATTATGTCAATAATTAGGGTTTATGTATGACTAGCGACCCGCCCCGGCTTCGCACGGGTGCAAAGCTGATACCAAAATATATTACAGAATGTCTTTGTATGTTCGTTAACAGCATTTAAAATTTAAAAAAAAAGTCGCGCTGATTTGAAATCTTAAAATTATCAGTGGTTCTCTAATAAATTAAGCATGTTATTATACATATAAACCTTCCTCCTGAATCACTCTATCTATTAAAAAAAACCGCATCAAAATCCGTTGTGTAGTTTTAAAGATATAAGCAAACATACATACAGACATACCTACATACAGACGCGGGAAGCGGAAAGCGACTTTGCTTTATACTATGTAGTGATTAGCTGTCTGCCCCGGCTTTGCACTGGTGTACCACAGTGTAAAAAAATTAGCCATAAATACTAATTAACTTTACTTGACGATAATGCAGCTTTTGATAGGTGAAAGAGTTTTTAAAATTGATAAAATTGTTGATTTTTAATTATATTTTACAAAAATTATACCTCTTTTTATAATAGCAGTGTGGATACAGATGGAGTTATTAAATAGTCTTCTAAGTGTTATGTCGAAAGAATATTATTCAGTGTGGGTATCCTTTAAGTGCACATTCCTGGCGTTTCCTTAAAATACTACAAAAAAATAAATGGTGCTCCCAGCGTACCCGGTTAACGAAGTGGTTTTTTTTGCTAGAACTTTCTGTATTAAAAATTTCCACATAAGCCACTGTGGAGTTTCGATAGTGAGCTTATGTCACCAGCACTTTAAAAGGAAAATCGGCTTTCTACAAGTTAACTGTGCATTGATTTTGCGAAACGCTTTAATCTAGTCCATTTATGGTAACAGACAAGATTCCGAAACATCGGACACGCTAGAGTTTAGTGTAACAATGGAATAGTTTGAAGGACCTCATTCGTGTGACAAACTCTTTTGACTACAAAAAATAGATTATAAAGAGGTTTGTCATTTCATGTTATTTATTGATGCTGTCAAACTTTATTTATAACTTTTGATGATTTTTGAAATGAACGTCTTACGGATGAAACAGTATTTTCTAATGTTTATTTAGTTTTTGTTAGATATTTTAGCGTGTGGTTTGCTAGTTATAAAAATGATGCAATCTAAGTCAACGAAATCTACAATAAGCTCGGCCAGATCGGTAAATAAATTAATACTACATCATTTTTGTGTCCTTGAATTACATTTTTATTTCTGTGACGTAGAACTTAGAACATCCTAATCTCACCTCAACTTTTGATCCGAAGGACGCGGGTTGGTGGATTTATCTATTCGATAAATCTTTACTAATATTATAAATGCGAAAGTAACTCTGTCTGTGTATCGGTCTGTGACGTTATCACAACCAAACCGCTAGACCGATTGTCATGTAATTTCTTAGAGAGATAGTTTAAAGTCTTGGAATGAACATAAGGCTATTATATAATAGTCAAAGGCACGTCCAAACATTAGGTACGAAAAGAACATTATTTGTTATACTATGGTTTGTAAATAAGGAGTAAACAATCCTTTTGGTTTTCTGTTGTGTTATGAATGTGTCAGCAGATTGTTTTAAATTGTTTCGACAAGCACATACATTATGTTTTTGCTGTCCAAATATTTTAAAACGAAAATAAGCATCTGAAATTTGTTAACGCAGTTTACAAGTATTTTTATAAATGTGAAAAGTAAACATAAATTTGAATAAATATTGATTGTACAACACAACATATGCAAGCAAAATAAATATAAATAAAAAACCGGCCAAGTGCGAGTCGGACTCGCGCACGAAGGATTCCGTACCATTATCTATAAAAATGACAAAAAAATCACGTTTGTTGTATGGGAGCCCCCCTTAAATATTTATTTTATTCTGTTTTTTAGTATTTGTTGTTATAGCAGCAACAGAAATACATAATCTGTGATAATTTCAACTGTCTAGCTATCACGGTTCATGAGATACAGCCCTGTGACAGACAGACGGACAGCGAAGTCTTAGTAATAGGGTCCCGTTTTTACCTTTGGGTACAGAACCCTAAAAAAACAAATGGTTCTTGGGTGTAATTACTTTGAATTTGTTTTAGGCGTTTACTGGGCATCGGGTAATACCTAGGACATCATCGTCTTTGCCCAAGAAACTCTACCCGTGTGACTCACTGATGGGCGTTCGTCAGAACCCGTGGAATCCGACGAAGAGACGCGGACCTATCGCAGCTGAAGCGGCTAGCCCTGGACCAGCGGTGGTTTCCCTGCCTACTCTTATAGGTAAGACCTTTGAACAGTTTACGTGTTACTGCATGAACATACGGATCTATGCTAACTACTGCAAAATGTGGGCATGTGCCAAATGTAATGTTTGGACGTGTCTCTGACTAACCCCTTTAGACATCTTCAAGAATCTTAGCGCCAGAAGATTTAAGAGGATGTCTACCGTATTTAAGGATTACTGTCGTGATCATGTATCATTTAGTTTTATATTTTTGAATAAGCCTAGGAATTGTTAAGTATTTATGATTATAACTTGAAAATTTTTAAAGAAAATATCTGCTGAAACCTTTAAAAATAATTCTCGTTTTTGGTAGAATAACGAAGTCGTATTTTACTTTTTATTTACAAGTTTATTATGAAAATATTCAGTTGTATTTGTATCAGTTTTAAAAGTTTTTAAATAATCAGTTTTATTTCAGCGATTTGACAGTTACATCAGTAATCTCTCTCTCAATACCATCCATATTAAATACTGTTGGTATTTTGAATAAATTAATTTGGCATTAGCCAGAGTCTTAAATAAAGCAATGTAGCAATAAAAAGCGGTTTTCTAGTGCCGTTTAAATGTGATTATTCTATTTTTTCTGCCTTAAAGTCCTCTGTCTCTTATAGTCCTGTAGTTATCCATCTAAAAATGTTACTCCATAAATTTTTCTTCGTCAATATTATCTCTACCTCTACCTGGGGCTGTAGCGAATAATCGAATACTGAAATGGAAAACCCAGAATGTTGTTATGTAAATCTTCGAGTATTTTTAAATCGAGACATGTTTTATATTCATCGTATTTGAACATATTTATTCTGCCATGGTCAATATTTTTTGTTTTCATTCATTTGATTGGTTATACACCAAACGAGGGAAGGTCACCACAGCAAGTTAATTATTTTTAACCTTTATTTTTATGTTGGATTAAAATAAAACTAGCTACTGTCCGCGGCTTTGCACGCGTGGTAACTAGTTAAAATGTAGCCTAATGTCACTTCCCGACACATGAACTACGAGATCTCTACTGTGAAATTACCATTATGTAACTGTTAAAAGATAATGGGATTTTGACAGTTATAAAAAAATAATAAAAATAAATAAATAAGATCACGACTGTAATCACCAAGTACGGAAGACATCCTCTCAGATCTCCAGACGCTTAGATCCTTTGAAGATGTCTAAGGGGGGTAGTCAGAGGCACGTTCAAACATTATATTTGGCACATGCCCACATTTTGCAGTAGTTAGCATTCCATACGTGACAGGTAGCAAGCCCATCGCCGCTTATAAGAATACTAACTGGTTTCCTCACGATGTTTTTCGTTCACCGTTTTGAGCACGTGTTTTTTGATGTGCATTTTTCGAACAGAAAAATCCATTGATGCACGCCGTGATTCGAACCCACGACTTTCAGATTGAAAGTCGAGGAACCTCCCACTCGGCCAACACAGCAGTTGATTTGACAGTTTTAGTCGATTACTATTATCAGTGACTAGCAGTCCGCCCCGGCTCCGCACGGGAGTAACGTATTATAACGATTTTATGGGTATTTTTTTACCCAGGTTACATTATCGAAGTTTTAATAGGGATCCCTATTTTTTTCAAACAATTAATATGGCCTATTTTACTCAGAGATAATGTAGCATTATAATAGTACACGATTTTTTGAAATCTATCCAGTAGTTTTTGGATTTATTCCATACAAATATACAAAACATCTTTCCTCATAATAATATTAGTACCTATAGATTATTACACTCATAATAACTTTTGAATGGTATGGAATTTGGGAATGGTATAATTAAAAAAGTAATTTACAGGTACTGATATGGCCTTGAAAATGAAGTGATTTTTTTGGATAAGGTTTAATACCCAGGTACGAATAATGTGGCCTAGTTTGTACAGGCGGCGTTACCATTGCATATTTTAACATGAAAAAGTAGTTATTGTGACATAACTGTAATAGTTGGACATAATTATGGTATTAATGACTTATTTGTAGATATTGATATCTTCTTTAAAACTGTAGTACATCACTTTGCTCTATTGTCAACAATTTCCGCAGCGTACGCGTTATAAGGATTTTTTTTTGGATTTTTTTTCACACCTTGGGTTACATTATCGAAGTTTTCATACGGATCCCTAACGTTTTTGAAAATATTCTATAGCCTATGTTCATCAGGGATAATGTAGGATTCTAATGGTAAAATAATTTTTCAATTTTTATTTTTTTCGGAGCCTATTCATTACAAACAAACAAACAATCAAATCTTTCCTCTTTATAATATTAGTATAGATTACGTAATCGGGCTGCTGATATCAACTAAGATAGATATTAATAATCTTAACCGTAATAAATAACTCTTTTTAATATTTAAAGTTTCATTTTACATCGACTTTAAAAAGTAAGCAATTTGGTTGTATTTTATTTTATTGTTTATTTTATTTAATAATTTTAGGATAATTTACAGCTAGGTACACAAGAATAAAACAAATTAAGCCAATTAAAAGTTTTCACAGATAAAATATTGATTTATATATTATGCTATGCATAAGTCCGCTAATTTTAAATCAGTGAGTGATTATCTTTTTACCTTGTCTTTAAAGTCAGTTAAAAATATGCTATTGTCTCATTTTCCAATAATGCCTTTCAACTATCTAGTCACTTCACCACAACAAAACAAAGTTTTCACGCGTGCCTACAAAGTGTGTTGATACACAAAGTGACATCACTGTGTTAACACCGTTCAGAGAACATAAACGTGTTTCGAACATTTATAACTAAAACCGGAAATTTTAGAATCCACTTAGTCTAGTGTGTGATTTTTTATACGGAGCGTAAAATTAAGGTGATTTAATAAATCAATTTATTATAAAACAGATTAATAAAAGCTGGTAGAGAACAGGATGGACCAAAAAGGCGAAATTGTATCAAACTCTATTTACGACTGTACGTGGGCAATACATTGACACTGCTCAAGGTGAAGTCAGATGGCTGTATGTTCGACATTGACTAGTTATGGCGTGGGATGTGTTATTCTACCTCTTACCATTACAATAAGAGTGTTTTTTTTGTTCTCATTACTTGAAAGTTTTTTTTAAGGATAATTATTGTTTGGCATACGCGAAATATTATTGAACTGTGGCATCCCTAAAAGTGCTCTGTTCAATTCCCTGTGTTTAAAAGTAGCTGTAGCCCGCAGCTTTGCTCGAGTTGTATTCGAATAAAAATAGCATGGTAAACTATTTCAGGTCAATTAAATCGCGATTCCCAAAAGTAACAAAAACGATTGGTAAATATTGCAAGCACATAATTGATCATTTAATTAAACTCTGACATTAAAACTCATAACGGTACTATAATCCTATTTGTAGTAATTTAGACAAGACTTTGATTTGTATATTATACCTGTAGGAGTTTAAAATAATTTTAAAAACTGATAACTAATTGAAATAATTATGTTTAACTCTCCTCAACATCTCTTTGTACATACATGTTGTAAGGTAAGTAGGTATTTTATGTATTTCTTTGCAGTTTTTTATAAAAGTTGTGATACAAGCGAATGTTTTCCAGGAAAGCCTCCTCAAGAGTCGCGTAGACCACGAGCTCCGGCGTTTACCTTCGGACATAAGCTCGAACCTCCCGGTGCCAACGTTAAGGCTGGACCCGGACCAGCGTCTTACAACACAGAAGGCATGACGTCTAAAGGTATGTCAATAATATTTTACTACTAACTGTCCCTCCCGCAGATGCCTTAGGTTAAGTTATTACAATTTTCTTAAGGTTCTCTATTTTTTTTAAATAAAATATAAGCTATGTTATTTGTTGATAATGCAGCTTTCGTTAAGTGAAAGAAATTTCGAAATTGGTCCAGTAGTTTTTTAATTAATCCGGTACAAACAAAATTTTTTTTTTAAATCTGTTAATAATATTAGTGTAGATTGAAGGGTTCATAGGTTATAAGCTATAATATCATTGTTTTATTGTTCAATATTTTGATGTGACCCATTTAGTGATTTTACGGCTGTGACCTTCATGTTTAGTGAGTTTAGATTTATTACCGAGTAGGTATAATATAGTCGAAGGTCTTCGTTTGACCTTTGAACTCCGTCATCAAAGCTGACCCCTAGTTCATAATTAGGTACTTAGATATAGATGTACCTAAATATGTATGTGTACGTTAAATTATTTCAACTAAATTCTTGGGAAAAGGTCTCGAAGGTATTTATACTTTTCTATCAGAATAATGTGTGAATAGTTAATTGTTGTCATTATTTATTTACGATTCCAATCATTGTAGCAATCTCAAAGTAGTAAAATCTAATTAATCACCATTTCTCCGTTCGTAATGGGTCCGAAAACAAATGGTTTAGTAGTAAAAAACACAGTTGTTGTTGCTACATTTGTGCGGTTTCTGGATTATCAATGCGGACGAGGGACTTGGGCCAATTATAAAGTTTGGTTTGATGAGCCTAATGCCTGCTTCGTCTCACAAAACACAAAAAAAATCCACAAATTGGTTCAATGCATGAAGCATCGAGTTGAGTATTACAGGAACTTATTTATATTTTTGTTTCTAAATATAAATCCATACTTTTCGTTCTTCGAATAGCAGGTGTTGTGCGTGGCGCCAGTAATTTATCCGTGCCACCTTTACATAAAAAGACTTAGTTATTGCTCGTCTAATTTAATCCGGATACATAACATTTGCGTATTCCCTCGATAAAACCTTTGATTTTATCCAGACTGTGTAATTATTTTGGTCACGAGTGGAAAGCTCGAGTGACATGCGTGCCGATTCCGTATTCGGGTCGCACAAAACTGTGGACAAATTGCCCTCTACGACTGCGACACACGAAAGTTTTTACGTCACAACATTTAGCTTTGTTTGCCTTTACCTACTGAACTCTTTATCACCCGTCAGGAACGCGGTGTTAAACAAAAGCTTGGAGAGCATCCACGCCCAGCAAATGGACAAATTTGTTATGTGTGGATGTTGTCGACAATTACATTACCTACGTAATTCATTTTGACATGGGTCTATAACCTTTAATTAATTTTCTCGACGTTTTGACTGTTACAACAGTCAGTCAGTGTGTCAGTCTACCCGTGACCATGGCTTTGTAACAAAGTCGTTACACCGGGAAAATAAGTTAAGGCAAGTAGGTAATACAAAAAAAAATATAGTTATAGGTACTAATCACTATAGTTTGATGGTAATCCCATTAATAATAAGTATATCACATCAAAAACGTATTGCGGCCAATTGTTTAGAAGATTTACTGGGTATATCTTCGAATAATTGGGCATCATGCCACAAACATTCGATTTGATTTGTTTGCCTATAAACTGGAACGGCCATAACAGGCAGGGCATCAATCTACAACGGCCGCGTAAAATAAAAAGTTTATTGATATTGCTAAAGTAAGTGATGTTGGGAATCAATTTGAACGACGTACTATAAATTTGCTGCCTGCGGTGGGCATGATTTATCAGGACAACTTAGACAAAATATGACGTATCTAAGTACTTGGAATACCTACGTCATTTGTCTGTGTCACTTTTGTGATGAAACTCGCACTCCGGGTAAAAACATTCCTTGTCACAATGAATCTGTGAGAAATGAGAAAATGAGAGATATGACCAACATAATAAATTAACAGTTCGTTTGACAATACTATATACCACAGAACACATATTATATCCTACGGACTATATACAGATGTTTAAAGTAGCGCCGTGGACGAGGGACGTAGGTAAGGAAAGTGCAAAAACTTAAATTTTAATGCGTTCTTGAGATTGCTACGCTAAAACAGAAGTAACATCGCTGCTTTCAACACAAAAAATATAGAGTAGAGAGCTAGAATATTTTAATTCTAGCTAGAACAATACTCGGCTCCAATATCTCAATACGTTCAGTCTCCTGTCAGAGATAGACCGTCGAAATCGAGGGATTTAAACGATTTATCGGCAACCGCACCTACGGAACTAACATAGAATCGTTCAAGCGCATCCAGATATGAAGCTGTGAACCAAATTGAACGATTGTCGAGGACCCTTCTCTATTTTTACTATAGGTCAATGACATTGCATGTTTTTGTCACTAGGTTTTTATCAGCTTCGTTACCATCATTAGTCATTAGTGATGATGGCATACTAAAAACTCCATTTGTGGACGGGAAAAATGAATCCTAACTATTAACTTACTAATTTCAAAATGCGAAAGTGTTTAAAGTTAGTAATAGATGGATAGCTAGTTCATGACCTGAAATAGCACAAAAGGCAATTTCTTAAAATGCGAGCGAAGCTGCAGACTGAAGCTTGTTATTTATGTGTAGATGTGACCGTCACCTCAATTGGAAGACGGGAAGTGCGTGTGTGTAGCAATATAGCTCTCTAGTAGGTATATAGGTCCAGTAGGTAGGCTTTTAGGTGGTTTTAAACTCCATTACCAGAGTTGGCCACTAGCTTCTACAAGCGTAGGTACTTACCTGTTATTTAACATTTGAAGTCAAAGTTTTCAAAGGTTCAACGAAAATCCTATTTTCACCTATTTTTTTTCCATCCAACATCTGCCTACGGTTCCACTCGTTTATTACCCAGCTTCATATAAATTGGTGCAGACTTTACGGCGTGATGGAAACTTTCGCATTTATCACTACATAGTATAAAGCAAAGTCGCTTTCCGCTTCCCGCGTCTGTATGTAATATGTAATATGTATGTATGTATGTTTGCTTATATCTTTAAAACTACACAACGGATTTTAATGCGGTTTTTTTCAATAGATAGAGTGATTCAGGAGGATGGTTTATATGTATAATACATGCATAATATAGTAGAGAAACACTGATAATTTTAGAGGTTTCTAATGTGATGTCGTAAATAAACACATTTTTTTGCGCTTACATTGCAAATGCTGGCTGAACCCCACGAGATATATCAAAATAATGTACTACAGTATTGTACACCTTTAAAACTTCTACAAAAAAGTCCACGATGGTATTAGAAATGTCTTACGCACAGCGAAGCGGGCACGGGTCAGCTAGTATATAATAATAATAGGATATAGATATATAGAAGGATAAACGGATTGGCTAATCGCTTGATAAGTTCAATTAGTCTACGAGTTGTGATAGAGATCGTCGTGGATAGCGGCGACTGTCGTTTACTGGATAATTGCATAGGTTTCTTCGAAGGAAATTGCCTCGTGTGCAATTATAGTCTGCTGCCTACGCGCAGTCGTCGCCTGTCTTCGTTATTTGATTTGAATTCAGTTTTATAATAGAACCATTTAGCACGCAAGGACACACTTTGTTTACTGAAGTGAGGTATAACGCCTAGATGATCACATCGGTTATGACACCGCTGTAATACAGTCTAAAGCAAATGCATAAGAAGACAATGTATGGCATCATATTTTAGGGCATCATTTTCTAGATCAAAATTCCATACCGGTAACTTCTATAAAGCATGAAACACATAATTTTATTACACTGGCGCTCTATCAAATTAATAATAATTTTATTTAAAAACAATAATAGTGGCAATTTTAAAGTTTTTGAAACATTCTCGTACTATTTTGGAATGAAATAGAAAAATATACCTACTGGTAATAATATGGTCGCGAGCTTAAAAATGTTCAACTAACCAGTTACAGAACACAGTAGTGGTTATCGACACGGTCTGTTAGTACGCATCGTTACAAATAACCTATGCAATCATATAGAAAATCATACAAATTATGACGAATTTTATTATTTATTGCTATAACAATGTGCATAAAGCAGCCGCAGTTTATCCCTCGTATTCAAGAACGACACTATGAGAACACGCACCCACAGAGGACGAAACTCGATATCGATTTGCCATTCGTTTCAAATTATTGTATGAAAAATGAACAGTTTTATTTTATAGCAACATGCAATATTCAATGGAATCGAAGAAAACAGATGCTTTTCCTAACTTCTTTATTTTTATCTATATTATATTCTATCTATATTATATAAACTATATTTAAAAACCTCGATAATAGGAGGATCGTAATAAATATTAAACATTAGAGAGTAGTTAGAAGAAAATCCAAATTAATACAAATCCTATCCTACTTCCTACTAATATTATAAATGCGAAAGTTTGAGAGTGAGTGGGTGTGTGTGAACACTCTTTCTTACTCCTTCACGCAAAAACCTCAACGGATTAAAATAAAAGTTTTCTGTAATATAGCTTACAAATCAGAATAACACATAGGCTTCATTTTAACAAGGTACCACTCTGCGAAGCTGGGGAAAACACTAGTACTATAATATATTAGGTATCATTGTTATGATGTTTGCGATTTACATGATAGTTTACAAGATTATCACCAATTTTTGGAATGCTAACTAATACGTCTAAAATTCTAATTAAACCTAACAGATCTTACTAATTATTTACCATAAAGCCGAACGAAGAAAAAAAGATAATGAGTGAAGATCCCGTCAAATGCGGAAGATCTTTGGGACATTTTCCTTGGGGTCGTGATTCATACTGCGACACGACTGGAAGTGGGTCATGACTGCAATGTTATTTGCATAACTGATGTCGTCTGCTTGTTTTATTACTACCTGTTCAAGTTAATTCCGGCATGCACTTTTTGCACCTTACACAAAACTTATTTATACTCAAGTTCCTACAGTAAACAGCTCGAGGAACCTTGATAAATTCTGATTGGATAATTGTAAAGAACATAGTGCTTAGACAATTTCATTCAATAAGCTTAATTGGCATCATGTAGGTTGACATTGGCCGGTCGTGAAATGAGTTTCTCTGCAATGAATCGATGTCGCCAAATAAGTCCGTATATTGCGAAGGTGATCTGGGTGTCTGTCTGAGTCAGCGCTGCCTACAAACCCTGACGGCTTGCGTCTCTCGGGCCTCGGTACCTACTTGGTCCTCAGTCGCGCATCCACCTTCGGTCAGCAGTCACCGCACGCATGTGCACCTCTAACTTGCAACGCAAGTTGTGTTAAGGTTTCGTGAAGTTTCAGTGTAGTGATTGTTGATTGCGATAACAGCAGCTGTTTTAGAGGTAAAAAAAGTTACGATAAGCAAAGAGTATAATCCAAACGGTGCAGATATGCCACTATGAAAAACAAACTGCTATTTGGGAACTATTCAATTTTATTGAGACGGATACTACCTACACTATTTATAGGGTTAGGCTAGTTTAGTTATCAAGAGTTCGACGTTGTTTGAATGAACTTTGTGTTGTTCGTCATTTTATTGCATTGTTTATAACTATCAAACTAAATAAACATGTCAAGAACAATTTGCAGTGTAACAACATATCTGCAGCTTTGATTTTGATAAGTCGTGTTATAATAGGCATTTATTTGTATTGTAGGTAGAAAACTTATATTATGATCGTGATGTCTGTGGAAAATGTACAAGCTACTAGGTACAAATAATGAAAGAGAGCCTACTCCTACCTACTCGTAGGTACTTTTCAAATGCGTCTATGGTAATTGCGACGACAGGGCGAGCCGTCGGACCTGCTGTGTCCCTGCACGGTCGCTGGCCTCCTCCACGCGTCATCCCTACGCCTGCCCCCTGCGACTACGAGCCCAACAAGGCCTCCAAGGCTACTCATGACCATGCCCCAGCGTTCTCTATAGGACTCCGAGTGTGCCCACCGCTGCCGGGGGGCAAGACACCAGGTCCAGCCACTTCCCCCTTATTAGAATCTTGTGTCATCTTTTAGTTTTTTTTATCATTAATTGCGCATCGATGTTTTGATTTAAAAGTTCAGCTTAGTAGCCTACACGTTTGATTTTAATCTTTCTGTATTTCTTTTTTTCTGACTACGCACTCCAGGTGCTCTGCCCACTGACTTATCTTTGATAGCTTCTTATCTTTGTTGGTTTGATTATGCTTACCTATGTTTTGTAATTAAATTATCGTTACATAGCAAGTTATTTAATTGCATTTGGCTACGCTTGATCGATCATAAGTGTATGATTTACATGCTCATGGTTGCTGTTTCCTTGGTTTTAATAATGTATGTAGTCGTTCACATATCTTGTGATCACCATTCCATATCGAAGCACTCAACATTGTTTTTTATTATCTTACTATGTTTTTCTAGTCAGCCCACGACCATGACGATATTTTCATGTCATATATTAGGCACATCTACATTACATTTGCGGCGATGGGATTGCAACCTTTCTTAAAAAGAATGCTAACTTTTGCGAAAAGCGCGTTCCTGTGCCAAATGAAATATTAGGACGTGCCTTTAACTATCTCTCTTAGAGAAGAGAGAATGTCTATTATGATTGGAGATTACAGTCGTTAGCCTTTTTTGGATTTTTTTCATATTTACTTTTTACGTAATATATGCCTATTTCCTTCAGTAGGTATTTATTACCATTTTGCAATAAAAACGGCATGTTGTCGCTCCATAATTCAAAGATTCATTGAATCTTTTCCATCGCTCCAAACACGTAGCGCTATTTTATTTTATGTTCGTTCAGTATCCATTTTTGTACGTGCAATAATGTCGAAAGCTGCTTTGGAGAGCAGATGTCTCGACTTGGTTGAAAAGTGGTTTTGCCAAGTTGGTTCATTCATCATTTTGATGTCATCGTTCATTTTAGTATCGCATTGTTTTGGTTTAGCATTGAACTGTCGGCCTTACTAGCTCATGAATCATTTCGTCTTACTATGTACCTATTATAAATCATAATGTACCTAGTTGTAGAAATATAGTCCTAATATCTGTAGGTAAAAAGTTATTGCTCTTGTCAAAAACAATTTGAGCTACAACACAAGGCAATTATTATTTTCACATAGATTCAAAAAATATATACCTACTGACCATTGTTGTATCATTTGAGTGCACTTCATGAATGTATATCTATTCGTACAGCTTGCACAGTTCTACAAAATATTTATCTTTGTCCAAATCTAATTTAAAATCATTACTTTTAGCGCCAAACGTGTACTCTATGCCTCCCGTACTGGGAGAGGCTAAGGAAGGGAACAAAAGAGCAGCACCGGCTTTCAGCATTACTGGGAGAGGGAAGGACGTAGGAGAGAAGACGCCTATGCCTGGACCCGGCACCTATTCGCCAACACCCTCTGCACTGACCAAGCGACCGCCTTCGTACACCATGGCGCCAAGAAGGGAGCTCAAAGCACCAACAGCGGCCGTCCCCGGCCCAGGCGTGTACTGCCCCGAAAAGGTAATATACATCATACTTTTGTTCGATATTGTTTTGAATGCAAAATATGACATCACCGTTTAAAACAGTCTAAGTTATTCACGGACGCTGAGCGTGGAGAGATCGTCTACCGTTGATTTTATTGAATCGTCTACAGTACTGCGCTAGTATTTTAATGTTTTGATTCTATGCATTTGAAATATTAAGCCAGTATATAAACCGAAAAAGGTTATGTGGGTGGGAGAAAGAGGCATTGTTTGTCGGTTATTGAATAGGTTCATTTTGCGAACCACGCGGAACATTGCTATTCGCGATACGCCCTCAGCGGATAATGTCAATTCTAATAATAACAAATAATCAACAATGCAAATAAACATGTATCAAGGTCCAATGGCCTATGTCAGTTTTGAAGAGATAAAAAATAGTTTCATTTTTAAAACGTGACGACTTACTAATATTTTTGGTCACTATGTCATCGTTTTCAAGATTATTTTGTAGATACGTTATATTGTTTGGCAAGTCAAATTGTGTACCATCTAAGAACCGGATTATTTACCCTTTTACGGGTCCTTGTGATTTGGCTAAATTATTTAATAAGTCAATATGCAATGTTTTATTTATATTACAAATTTAATACGGATAAGTTTTGTGTAATAATCAAAAAGGTTCATAATCTGATTTCTTGACGGTACAGGTATTGCAATTACGTTATTTTTATGTGTAAACGCGTAGCTAGCATTACTAATCTCATTTTCTATCAAACTAACATAAGCTGGGTGCACATAACAGGTGTGCGTGAATCTTCCGTGGGCGCCGGCGCATACATTTGGCATTCGACACTCGCCGTTCACAGGCGAAGCCGTCCACTACCCTGCGCCTGAAGAAATAAGCACCTTCTAACATCTGTCTGTAACAAGCTTAAGAACATTAAGATTAACATTCTTTACCATTGCGCTTTTATACTTTGATATACTTTCGTATTTTTAATAATGATAAATGAGTAGTTTATTTGATATTGCTTATTAAATCATTGTTCTAAGATCTTAAGATTTCATTTCATTTGTATAATTAATGTTTATAAAATTACACGCTACATGGAACTATCTCTAAGATATAATAAGGTAATTTTCAATGCTATTTCTATTGTGTTTTAAGTTTTGTTTGTACATAGAGTAGCAAACTGTATAGTAAAATGTACGCTTATGTAGGTATTATTGGTTGCTCAGTTAGTAAATTTTAAAATAGGTACAGAGAATAAATTTAGCAAGTAGATATTATTGGTTGAGCAGTAAATTTTAAAATCGAAACTAACTTAAACTTATTTATTTTCAGGCTGCAGGGAGACTTACGAACGAGACGACGAAGTATACAATATCGAGCAGAATGAAGATGGTTCGTAGAGTGGACAACGTTCCCGCTCCAAATGCGTACTCCCCGGAAAAGGCAGACAGAATGCTCAGAGAAAAATCTCCTGCTTACTCCTTCAGAACTAAATCAGAGATTGTACGAACTCACGACGCACCTGCACCAAATATTTATTCTCCCGAGAAATCCTTGCACTCTTTTAAAAACGGCCCCAAATACACCCTGGCAGGAAAGGGGTGTGCGGAAAAACAAGAAGTTACTCCTGGTCCCAACCATTACAACCCTCAGAAAGCTGACAGAATTCTACACGAAAATTCGCCGTCATATTCAATTCGCTCGAAAGATGTCGTCGATAAAATCGAACAAACTCCTGCTCCTAACATGTATTCCCCAGAAAAGTCAATGCATATGTTAAACGGCGGACCTAAATATACTTTGACAGGGAAGAGCACAGTAATAAAAATATCAGAGACCCCAGCTCCGAATAGCTACTGTCCAGAGAAAGCGGATAACGTCTTACATGAACATTTTCCAGCTTATTCGTTTAGAACTAAAGAACATATTACAGTAAGAAGCGAATCGCCTGCACCCAATATGTACGCGCCTGAGAAATCCATTCACATGCTGAACGGAACCCCAAAATTCTCGTTGGCTGGAAAAGGACACTGCAACAAGATCCAAGATACTCCTGGTCCCAATGCTTACAGCCCTGACAAAGCTGACAAAATGCTTCATGAGTCTTCGCCATCCTACTCATTCCGCGTAAAAGATCATCTGACTAAAACTGATGATACTCCAGCCCCTAACGTTTATGCGCCTGAAAAATCTATTCATATGCTGGATAGTTCTCCCAAGTATACTATGCTAGGGAAGGGACCTTCTCCTAAATTTGATAATATTCCAGCGCCTAACATGTATTCGCTTGATAAAGCGGATAAACTTCTTCACGATTCATCTCCAGCCTATTCGTTTAGGCCTAAAATTAATTTTGATAGGCCTAACGATACTCCGGGTCCAAATATGTATGAGCCTCATATGTTGAATGGTACCCCTAAATATAGCCTTTATGGCAAAGGTCACGATGCTAAACCTTTTGATACACCGGGGCCCAATCAGTACAATCCTCAATTATTAGATGGCACACCAAAGTACAGCCTTGGTGGAAAAGGCCACACTATTAAGCCCTCATATGTTCCAGCGCCCAATGCGTATGATCCTCAGTTACTAGACAATACTCCTAAGTATTCTTTGACTGGCAAAGGTCACGATGGAAAACCATCCGATACTCCTGGTCCA
This sequence comes from Hydriomena furcata, assembly GCA_912999785.1. Taxonomy (NCBI): domain Eukaryota; kingdom Metazoa; phylum Arthropoda; class Insecta; order Lepidoptera; family Geometridae; genus Hydriomena; species Hydriomena furcata. The sequence continues at coordinate 3,496,832 of OU538828.1, read as the reverse complement.
AGTAATTATGACCCTCATCTACCAAGTAACTCGCCAAGATACACAATGGGTGGAAAAGGCCCAGATGGAAAGATTCCTGAAGGTCCCGGACCTAATTCTTATGACCCACATTTCCAAGATGGCACTCCAAAATATAGCTTGGGAGGAAAAGGTCATTCTGGAAAACCTTCAGATACACCTGGACCAAATGCATACGATCCTCATCTACAAAGCAACACCCCTAAATACACTATATTAGGGAAAGGTTCCGAAGGAAAACCATCAGATACCCCTGGCCCTAATAACTATGATCCTCATCTACCAAGTAATTCACCAAGATACACCATGGGTGGAAAAGGACCAGACGGCAAGATTCCTTATGTGCCTGGACCTAATGCATATGATCCTCATTTTCCAGATGGTTCACCTAAATATACTATGGCAGGAAAGGGTCCTGCTGGCAAGCCCTCTGACACACCTGGCCCCAATGTCTATGATCCTCATTTGCCAAACAATACACCACAATACACAATGTCAGGAAAAGTTCCAGATGGGAAGCCATCTGATACCCCTGGTCCTAATGTATATGATCCACATCTACCAAGTAGTACACCTAAGTTTACGATCTCCGGTAAAGGAGCTGATGCGAAAATATTTTACGTGCCAGCACCTAATCAATATGATCCTCATATCAACGATGGAACTCTCAAATATACAATGGGTAGCAAAGGGCATCCTGACAAAATTATAGATAGTCCAGCTCCAAACACATATTATCCAGAAAAAGGAGATAAAGTTTTACAGGAGAGCTCGCCTGCGTACACTTTTAGATCAAGGCAGCCGCTGCAGAGACCTGATGATTATCCGGCCCCTAACGCGTACGATCCTAACAAGTATGAGCACATACACGACGGAGTGCCAAAACATACTTTTGGTATAAAACGTCTCGAACAAAAGCATTTTAACAACCCAGCTCCTAATGCTTACTGGCCGGATTGGGCTGATAAAGTAATACACGAAAGCTCTCCGTCTTACTCCTTTAGGCCTAAAATTGAAGATGGGAGGGTTGTGGATACACCTGCCCCAAATTCCTACAATCCTGAGAAAGGAGACAAAGTTTTGCATGGGTCTTCTCCTGCATACACATTCAGGCCTAAGATCGAGGACGGCAGGGTAGTAGATACGCCAGCTCCTAATTCTTATAACCCAGAGAAAGCTGATAAGGTGCTCCTTGATAACGCACCTCGCTACTCGTTCAGAATAAAGACTAAGCCCCACAAGGTTGATGATGTTCCTGCTCCAAACAGCTATGACCCAGAGAAAGCTGACAAAGTGTTGTTACCAAACGCACCCCAATACACTTTCAGAGTTAAATCTGATACATTAAAAGTTCTTGATACGCCAGGTAAATTAATATTTTTTAATTCTTTATTAATTTCTATATCATTTATAGTTTTTTTAGTATAGTTTTTATGACTAAAATTTATATTACAGCTCCCAATAGTTACAACATTCCAATTCCTGTGGAAACTCCGTTGTTCACCATTTCTGGCAGACACAAGGAACCTATTGATGAACGATTAAAAGTACCAGCGCCCGGAACTTATAGTCCTGAGAAAGCTCACAAATTTGTATTGACTTTCTCTCCGCAACATAGCTTCGGTATCAAGCTGCAAACTAATAAATACACAGATACACCAGGTTAGTGAAAATATATTTTAATAGACTTTAAAATACTACACTGCAAGCTGTTTAATTGATAGAAAGAGTCTAAAAAAAAAAGTCTAAAAAGAGCCTCAAAAGTACATGACAAAAGTTTCGAAAATACTCGTACAAGTTTTTTAGACGATATAAAACGAGCATGTTCCCATTCTGCCAATCTTATTGTCTGACGTGCATAAATTTGCATGTATTGTTGTTTCAGCTCCAAACACGTACCGCATCCCCTCGGTTCTCGACACTCCTGTATACACGATCACGGGCCGACATAAAGTACCGGTCGACGATAGAACAAGAGTGCCCGCGCCTGGCACCTACTCACCCGAAAAGGTACATTGATGTTTATAATGGTTTAGTAGAATATCTATATCTATTTTTAGTTATCTTTCTTTTAATTTTATTATGATTATAAATATATATTTTAAAGGTTAACATCGCAATATTATTTCAGGTCCAGATAAACAAAACACCTCAAATAACATTCGGAATAAAGCACTCTCCTCTATTGGGCCAACTGAAGCCGATCGAAAACACGCGTTCTGTTGAAAATCGCACAAGCTTGGCGACGACGGAGACTTCACAGACTAGCAATACCGTACAGCGATCTGTGGTTCAAAACTCAAAGGTTAGCCGACAAGATACTTACGACGCTGAAACCATCAACGACGTACAAACTCACAGTCATATCACCCAACTAAGACCCGATAGTGAAATCAGAAGCGCCACCATCTCCCCCGAGCCGATACAAACAATTGACACACTGACCCAGGAGATCGTTTGGGTGCCTGAGCAGCCAATACGTAGAGGTTCTTACACGATCGAAAATCCCGATGGAAACGGTTTCACTGAACGTTATCAACATAGAGAGGTAATTCCAGTCGAAAATGGGGTCATTCGTTCGGCGGAGAGCGGGGAAAAGGGTGCGTACTGCAACGAGAATAGGAGCAGCGAAGTGATTCGAAGGGACGGGTTCGAACAAAACGTAGAAAGGAATGTGAAAAATGCTCACGCTCACGAGAGCAAGCAGACAGGTAGCGAGGAGGTCCGTTTTGGAACTGAGGTACAGCATCTTGCTAACGGGGGTATCGCTAAAACGACCACGACAACGACTATCCGAAAAGTTGGTACCGCGGCTAAGACTGCCAACACAACCACTTCAGTCACACGCACTGCCACTGCAGTGACGTCACGCGACGTCGGAGTCAAATAGGACCTCGTGTTGTTCCCAAGAGTACGGTTGGACTGAACTGAAGTTACTATCAGCATCAATCTTTACTCACTCTGAGGACTTATTGCTGAACAAATTTTTTTTTTTTACATTTTACATTATATGGAGCCCGTCCGCGCCATAGTACCATTATCTTTTATGACAACTTATTTATCGTTGTTTTGCGCTATTTACATTTTGACTAACACTAGATTACCTTCATGCAAGTGCTATTTTATTAAATTATTAATAGAGCTTAGTGATAATACGATGTATGATTTTATACTTGACAGTAGTTTTTTTCTGTTTATGATAAACCTATTATCATATTATTATGTAGTACGCGTGTTTTATTATTAACACAATATCATATTATTATGTAGTACGCGTGTTTTATTATTAACACAATGTTTTGCATAATGTACGTTTGACTATACCGACTATGATTATTTTAATGGACAGTAAATGCTGTGTTGATACATACTAATCGAGTTGTAAATTATGCTTATTTTATAAGAATGTGGTTCAGTTTATCCCACTCAGCTTTTGTTATAATAGCTTTAAGGAAAAAACGTTTCTTTAACCATAACTTTACTACTGATATTGTTATAAGCTACGAATTATATTAATAAAGTTTTATTGATAAGAAATGTTTTATTTTGTGCTAAAATACTTATCGTCCACTTACTCGTACCCACTAATGTATTAAGTTTTACCGAATTGAATGCGGACACTTTAATATTTACAAGTAGTCAAAATCTACAATAGCAAGAATGAATAAAAATAAAAGTTTCTACACTCCACTCAACCTACAATTCTCATCCATCTGTGCTACAATCTAATACTTATCATAAATTTTGCTTATCCACTCGGGTGCTCACCTAGGACTGTCGGAGTCATAAATTTCATATTAGACAATCTAGTTAGTTACTAGTTTCAGTTACATATTTTTTTGTGTGTTGATAAAATAGACTCAAATTCTTTGTTTTGCAAACAATTTTACTCTCCGTAGGTATACAATGCTTATCACAAAAATTACAAATATAAACGTGAAGTTATCTGCTCTGTTGTAGGGCGGATGTACCGATAACTTCGTTGAGCGGATGGTTGATAACATGGACTCTGGATATATGAACAATGAACTATATGCATCCTACGCACTCTCTCACTCTATGAAAATAATATTTATAAAACGCTCTGAGAAATTGATAAATAGGCAATAAATAGAGGAGGCAATAATAAGGTAATTTGAAGTGAAAAACTAGTGACTATAATTATAAGAATATAGAATATACTAGCCGACTAGCCGTGACAGATGTTGTCCTGCCAAATTTTAATAATCGCATAGGAAAAAGCAATTTTAACTTCCAATTTTTTCCCTACAAACCTTGTACTGATAAAATAAATTACGAATTTTGGTAGACGACTAAATGTTTTTAGTCTGTGATGTCAGATTTGTTTCACACCACCGCCATCTATACCAGAATGATCCTTTTTGATTTGTTTTTCCGGATTATAAGTTTCATCTTTATTTATTCCGATTTTTTATCTACATACTACAGCAACTTTCATGAGTTAATCCGTTTTGGCGTTTATTTTTGATTAGGGAATAGTATATTATGCAACTAGTGAATAAAGGACGGATTTAAAGCGAGGGCCGTAGATGAGTCACGAGCAAGTGAAGGATTCTAATGATTGAATCACGAGCGCAGCGAGTGATTCAACTGTTAGAATCCTGAAGGACGCGAGTGATTCATGGCCCTCGATATAAATTCGTACTTTATTCAGGAGTTGCATACTATACTTTATACCATGACTACGAGAATATTTATTTAATCTAATGCCAAACTCCTTGTCGCAAATATCGACCAATCAAATCTCGAGAATTTATTTGCACCAAAGAGTTTTGAATTTCGAATCTCAGCGCAAGGAGTTTGTGTAAGCATTGAAATAGAGACCGGATATATTTTGTGTTCCAAATTCAAACACCAAAATAGTGAATAAAAACAAAACAGTGAATAAAAGGCCTTTTTATTCACTGTTTTGCGTGAATAAAATAAGCTTTTTAAAGTAGGTATGGTATAAAAAACATAACAGCTTTATCACAAACTTTCGCATTTATTATTAGGATAGAAGTGACTATAAAAGGAGCGATTTTTTTACTTACCTAATGTAAAAAAAACTGTTGGTTTTAACACATTTATTCTGACTTCATTATTTTTGACACAGTTGTTTTCACATTTTTATATTTCCAATAGTCGGTATACAATTTTCTTGTGAAAAACATGAATAATAAGCCCATTCACCTAACGGTCTAAGGAAAAGAAGGCACAAAACGATGTTATATTGTTATGTTTCATTGTGTTGTTAAATGGAGCAACAGTTTTTTTGTACCTAATTAACCTTTATTGAGTTACACAGTTCACTGTATAGATACTAGGAAAAACCGGGGTGTTTGTCTAACCTATAATTTATTACGATGTACTCTAAACTAGTTACATGTTTAATTAACGTAAGTAAAGACTAAATGGTTAGTATAATAGCAATGGTAGGTATAGGTGGGTGAGCAGTATTTGTAGTTGTGAAGTGTATAGACACGCACTTTTGTGTGCGTGACTGCGGGTTGGATGATATTGAGCGCTACACACACAATGATGATTAAACCGCATTCGTGAAATAGAACAACTGTATTTATTTAAGAGTAGTAGAGGCAGTACTACCATACCTATTTCCAGGGTAGATGACTTGTTAAGGTTTAGTGGGCAAGTTGCTTTACCAATCAGTAATACCTACAATTTTTTACCACACTCAAATTAATTTCTTCGTATCATTTGTTCTTTATTGTTCATTAAGCGTTAGTTCGTTGACCGGATTGTTGTTATGATCGATGTTGGCAGGATATAAAGCCAGGAATACATTCCTGAAAATATGAGTAGCATGAGGTGAATTTTTGACGTTTTGACTAAATAAACTACCTACTCAGTGAAATCGTGAGGAATAGAGCAATTTAAATAATTAGAGGAGAATAATTTTAAAGTCCCTTCACTCAACATCTACTTTTGTTTATTTTTTTTAAATGTGTTCTTTGTACAATGTACTGTGCACATTGACGTTGTAGATCACGCGACACTGACGAAGGTTGATTGACGTAATAGCACGAAATAGCCCCCTCGCAACCCCCTGCCGCCCTACTATAAACGAAATTAATGTTTGCCTGTACCCTGAGTCCATCGCCGATAAGCTTTTGCCTCACAGACTTATTAATAGTTGCTATAGACCAAGTTTGAATTTGTAAGCGACATTTAATTAAAAAAAAATATTGTTCAACGTCTTTACCCCAAGCATGGTAGACAGACATCCACTCTTCAAATAGAAATACTACTAATTACCACGTTTCAACGTGTATAGCTGTCGTTTCGAGGGGACTCAGATGCTCTTCAAGATGATCGAGCATGGCCCGCGACCGCTTTCAACGGTAGATCGGCGAATCAACTTAGATCTCCAGACGCTCAGATCCTTTAGTTTAGTCAAAGGCACGTCTACATTTTGAACTGAATATAATGCATTAAATATTGGCAAAATTACAGTTCCGCTACGAAAAGATACGAGTCTCTACCTATTACGACACAACTACACAATGCTGCGATAATACCTTGTAAAATACAAGTACCAACACAGCTCAGTTGGTAGTAACTCTGCCTTCGGCGCTGTAGGTTGTGGGTTCGATTTCCACCCAGAGCAAATATTTGTGTGATGAACATAGATGTTTGCTCTGTGTCTGGGTGTTAGTATGTATCATATGTATGTATTTACAAAAAAAAAAAGTATATAAGTATTCTATCAGTTATCTGGTTCCCATAGTACAAGCTTTGCTTAGTTTGGGGCTAGATGGCGATGTGTAAAAATGTCCACCAATATTTATTTATTTATTTATTTATTTATTATCTTATCAAAATTTCAATAATCCATTAAAAAAGCATTTTCGGTTTTTCTCAAAAAATTTCATGCAAACCCTGTTCTGATAATTAAAAACAACAAAAAACAGTCAAATCGGTAGAGCTGTTTTCAAGTGATGATCTTTATTCAAATGCGGCAATACTTTTTATTTACCTAAATTCATTTATTTATACATAGTCCATTTTCTAGCCTTTGAGGTTTGACGACCGACAGTTTGCTGAACGAAAACTCTTTGAAATGACCTTCATCTTCTTTCAATAGTTTTTTTGCAATGTATCAGTATTACGACCGATCACACTAATACTTTAGTATTGACTGACCTCACAGCTTAGTTGGTAGTAACTCTGCCTTTTACGCTGTAGGTTGTGGGTTCGATCCCCACCCAGGGCAAACATTTGTGTGATGGACATAGATGTTTGTTCTGTGTCTGGGTGTTACTATGTATATTATGAGTATGTATTTACAAAAAAAAAGTATATGAGTATTCTATCAGTTATTTGGTTCCCATAGTACAAGCTTTGCTTAGTTTGGGGCTAGATGGCGTTGCGTGTAAGGTAAAAAAAATAAAAAATAAATTGTACCTGTCTTCACTACATAGTATAAAGCAAAGTCGCTTTCCGCTTCCCGCGTATGTATGTATGTTTGCTTATATCTTTAAACCTACATAACGGATTTTGATGCGGTTTTTTTTAATAGATAGAGTGATTCAGGAGGAAGGTTTATATGTATAATAAGAAGCCGTGCGAAGCCGGGGCGGGTCGCTAGTAGAAAATATCACAGTAGTTACTTATCAAATGTAATTTTCACGTGCTCTATAATAATTTCTATTGTCGCTTGAATTTTATTAAAAGTTGAAGGTAAAGTTTTTCTAACGAAATTATAGCTAGAACACGCGAAGGGTCAAGGGCGTTTCAAAACTTAGAATTATGTAATCACTAGATGCGAAAAAATTACTTCAGTCTGTAATATTTTGGTATAAAAATATGGCTAACTGGTTTGCAACTGGACAACGACTGGCTGGACAAACACAACTCTCCAACTATTTATTTCTTTTGATCATATATTCACGTTGTATCATGAATTTTAACAATGTCAACGAAAACATATCTACTGAAAATATCATAAGATGACATCACATAAGAAATGTCATCACATAATGATCACCTAGTATAATCGCCGACCACATAATATCCGATATACAGCTGACATTCGATTCACTTCTAGTGGTAAAACGGTCTAGCTTCCAACGTCACCCTACGCAATTGTCATTTGAACCAATTTGTGAAATGAATTCCTACAGCCCGTAGTGGTGCCATTGCTAACTTTATATACAATGACATGTTGTATATCTACTTGTAGTGATGACCTCAGTGGCGAACGAGACTGCTCGACTGAGACGCAAGAGGTTTTTATATCTGTTCCAGGTCTAGGTGATTTGTTACCTGGTACTAGTAGTTTCAGATACCCATGACTCAGGGAATTTTAGTAGGTTCAGGACTACGAGTATATATTAATATAACAAGAAGCAAGATTGAGGAAACTACTTGAAAGATAATCGTAAGTAACAAAATTGCTAACAAAATTGCAGTGCTCGTTTTGAGGTGAAATGTTTGTAGATTGAGTAGAGGTCATCAGGTAGACAGGTCGTTAAGTCGGTAATTATGGTATGAGTAGGTAGGTAAGTAGAGAAATATAATGTAGAAAACTTACTTGTATGTTATACAAAATCTAAAAAATCAACAATACCTATACGTTGTGGTACTTATTACATAATCCAATACCCGACTGCTTTTAGCCTACTTTATCAAAGAAGTTGTTATGCGCGCTCTTATCATCATTGAAAAACAAACAATCAACTCGCGTGGATTCCTCTAAAATAATTGTAACTAAACATTTATTAATTGTTGTTTTATTTTCCGCATTAAGCATTTTAACTATGTGAGTGATACCAAAAAAGAGTAACAAATCCCAAGCACTGTCAGTGCTGTTATCGTTTATCAGTATACAAACAGAAATCGGGAGATAAGAGCGTTTTGCGAGATGTAATCAAGTTGTCTACAAAGTGTATTTTATTTCTGATTGCACTATCTACCATAGATACTCGTTGATATCTACTCTATGGCAATTATATCTAAATTGCAGTATGTGTTTATATTTATTTATATTTTATTGTATTGACTGTACTATTATAGGAAACAAATAATTCACGCATTCAATAAATACGGTAGGTACCTATTTAATGTGTATCTAATAATATGTCAGTTTTGGCCTTTGTTTGGGTAAAATATCATGGTAATTAAGAGAATTAGGATAACGGTAACCACAATACTCAAATAGATTATTTCCTGTTCAGAAGGAACATAATAAACACCCGTGTTAAAATCTATTGTTATGTCTACTAATCACGATAGTTTGAAAAATAATACAATTAACGGCTGTAGACTGCAAATGTTTGGCAAAATATGAGCTTGTGACAAATGTAATATTTGGACGTGATTAAAGTCGTTATCCTATTTATATTCATCATCTTCCTGCCCTCCACCATCATTCTGAACTACTAAACCAAAGTACCGAAAATTGGAACAGACTGGTAGGGATACCTACATGCCTTAGGCAGTTGGGGTCAAGTTGACTGAACCACCGAAGTCATAAAACAGATGCGTATTCTCAGACAAGAACAGACATTTCACTTTCAAAACTTTCGTGAGTTGTCCTACACATTATTACAACAACGGGAACGAGTAGACATAACAATAGATTTTAACACGGGTGTTTATCACGTAATTACCTTTCATTTATTTTCCAGACGTTTCGGCTATGTTACAATAGCCATGGTCGCGGGTCATTAATAGTAGGTAGGTAATTATCTATCATAATATTTCTGTACTTTGGCTGAACGAACGGACACTTAAACCGAAGATTCTTAGGTATGTTCTAGCAGTAACTGCTTAGTACGATCACAACTAAGACTCTCTGACTGTCCTCTGTTTAATTTTTTTAAAATTTTTCTGTTCGATATTTTTTTCCTCGTTGCACAAAATATAGAAAGCAAACTGTGTGTTAATAAGTAGCATACGCATTACGCAGGGCACGTAAGCACGGCTAGTAAAAATATCATAATTAATAAACACTGCATTTACCTTGAGGCCTGGCACACATTTTTTTCCTTGTATGGGTGGAATATTACTAATAATTTGCTGCATGGTCGCTGCAGGCGGTCTGTGGAAAGTGAAATTAATGCCTTATTCCCACGACTCGTTAATTAATAAGCTTAAGCATCGCAGCTATCAATTTTAATTTGCTTCGTTTTTAGGGTTCTGAAGGAAATATGATATTTGAGTCATTTTAATATCTGTCGTCAGCATGCTTATCTGTTATTATTCAGTAGATCTTGATGTCTTGATAGAATATTATGGAGTTAAACTCATTCAAGCATCATCATCATCATTTCACCTTCGTAAGACCATCTAGCTGTCCTATAGGTATGCCTAAGCTCGGAGCTCGCTGATAATCGTAATCGGCTTCAACTGTCATCATCCCATTGTCTTTTGACTGTTACACAATGGGAATTTGACAGTTGACGCTTACGCAATAAGGATGCTGGTAAAACAGTAAAGCAGCAAGACCGGAAACGGCACTCCTATTTTATAATGATCAAATATACATACGAGTGCATGTAGATACGTATATCAACTCACAGACATAAACTTCGGTAGCGCCATTGTTACGAAGTTCGTCTATTTTTAGGGTACCGAACTAAAATGGTGAAACAAAACGTACGCGTACTTTCGTTTAACCACTATCACACCTCGTGGATAACAAAGATGTTGGAGAAGATGTAAAACAGATACATCCTATTCACTCTCCGCATAAAATAATTGCGGTTTACGGTTTGCAAGATGAACGCGGAAGAAAGATGATTTGTGTGTGACAGAGGAATGTTTATTGTGTGCTAGTCGTCCCATGATATAAATATTACAGGAAAAATAAATCGAATATTCTAACTAGCAATATTTTTTCAAAATCTTAATAAATGGAGCGAGTGGATGGTGAAGTTATGCATTTGAAAGGGCTTGATTTGCACATTGTAGAATGTACGGAATCCTCGGTGCGCAAGTCGACTCGCACTTGACCGGTCTTGTTTTACCTAGGTACCTAACATACAAGTAAAAATATTAGAGTTATGTACTGTAGTTTCAGCTTGATTTAGATTTTTCTAAAAGAGTCCCGATTTATTTTGAGATCTTTTCTAAAGTAACAAAATTGTACGCTTATGAATTATTAATGCAATGGTGAAAGTGGTGAGTTAGTCAGACTGTATCCAGGGAGTATACGAACGTTTTATTTAAAACTCATATTTTCAGTCGTGTTTGAAAATTTCATCGTTTTGTTTACTTACACTAATGAAACGAAGTGCAATATCTAGGTATACTTACAGTTCGTGCAATTCCATCGGGTCATGAATCATGAAACTGGGTGCAGTTTTATGTTTTCAAATAAAAACTAACGAGTACGAGTAGGTATCTATAGAATCTATAGGGATTAGTACTTATGTTTTAATTTGAAAACGAATACCTATATAATACTATCTCTTATTTGTATTTTCTTATCGTATTGAAAATAAATAATATCACTACCTACATAGTATAAAGCAAAGTCGCTTTCCGCTTCCCGCGTATGTATGTATGTTTGCTTATATCTTTAAAACTACACAACGGATTTTGATGCGGTTTTTTTTAATAGATAGAGTGATTCAGGAGGAAGGTTTATATGTATAATAACATGCTACCCGTACGAAGCCGGGGCGGGTCGCTAGTATTATTATAAAAATGAATCGGCGAAATGTATGTACGCGAATAACTTCTGAACGACTGCACCAAATTAGATATTTCATTTTATTTGTGTGTTTCGTATTGTCAGGACAAGGTTTGTATGAAAGAAAATTTCGGAAAATCCATTGTAAAAATGTAAAATTCGGGAAAAACTGAAAATGCTTTTTTGTACGGGACTATTCAAATTTGACAGGACAACGTCTGTCGGGACAGCTAGTAAAATATAAAAAGAAAAGTTAAAGGTAGATGTCGAATTGTCATTCATTTTTTACGTCGGTTAGAAAGTGATTTTAAAATAAAAGTTTGGTTATATAGATCTAGACGACAAAATTGTTTAGGTTACTCCCCCTTTTGTATAAATTGAAAGCAAAGAAAACATTTTAATAAATGCGGCGACAGGGATAAACAAAAGAATACAGACAGAATTTATTGATCCTGATGTTTTCTTTTCATTTTGATAGTATTTATTCCACATTTAAAGGTAAAAAATGCAAAAACAACGTAATTATTAAACTTGACAAGATACGAGTATACTTTAGGAACGATTACTTTTTGAATTTTAATTACCGATTGTTTAACTGGTTCCACTGATAAATCTGATAAGTAGTAGTTTATCATTCTAAATTTTACACAGAATTATACAATAGCACACTGAGCACCTACTTACTATCATGGGCTTGTGCTGTCTTTACCAACTTATGTCCTTTTCTCGCATGGTGTGCGAGAGTGAGAGAGCGCATGCTCGTACTTGGCCACATTCCGTCGTAGTTGATGGTGCAAACGGCCGCGTCTATACATTACTTCGAAACACACCATCTCCGCAACTTTTATATCGGCCTACTTTCGATGCCAATACGGTTTAAACGGTTTAACAGCTACAAAATATAAAACCGCAGATGTGCCTGCGTTTCTATTACAATGTAATTTAAATGGAAATATCCATTACCAATTAGCAATTGCGCGTATGGCAAATCAAAGTGACTCAGTGTTTTTAAGTTTATAGTGTTCTTAAGTTACAGTGATCGAAAACCTGTGGAATGTGCGATCTATAGCTTCGAATTGGAGTCGGATTGTACTTAAACTAGAACCTTTTGACGTTGCATGCTCTGTCAATAATAAAAAATTGTTTATTATGAGCCAACAGATATACACCTATGTTTACATAATATAAATCAAGTGTAAAGAAACGCTCCAAAATGATTATCGACTACAGATGGTTACTGCTTGCCTTTACTGGATTAGCACTTTTAGAACCATCTGAGACAACCGATTCAAACAATTGTACAACAGGTTTGATTTTTTCTTTTGTAATGAAGCCGAATCTTCCTTTCGATACTCGTTGCACCGCAGCCACATACTTTTCGCAAAACATGATGCCGTATCTTACAGAAGCACCCTGAGACACTACTTCAAATAACTTTCCTCTTTTAAAACCTCCACCTCTATGGTCAAAACAATCAATTATCTAGCATTTTTGTATTATCGTACACGAATGCGAAGCCAGTGTTTACCATAGCATACAAAATAGAATATCTGTAATTACCAACGAAGCAGATAGATAATAGTTGAACTTTGTTCGCGTTTTAGAAATACCTACTCATAACTCTCCTCATTTTACATTCATTATTAAGATAAGAACTATAGTAGGTAGGTATTGATAAATAATTGTATGCTATGGAAATCACTAAATATTGGATCTAACAAGTGTGTAACGAATTTACAAAAAACTACTTTTTTTATGCGTATTGTGAAAATTTTGGCATCTTGTATTGAATGTTTGCCTTGGTCACTAATTTACAAAATAAGGCTTCTAGTTGAATGATTAATATTTTATAAAGTTTCAAAGGGAAGGACTGAAGGAATGTGGTGTAGCTTTTATGTCTATAATAATGATTATGTCCTAACAGAATCTGCACATTTGATAACATATGGCGCTAGATTTAATACTAATACACTTTGGTGGGAAATTGTGAGTAAAATTATATAATAGGTTCATAAAACAAAACAGGGAATTAATTTCTTTGTTCGTGGAATAACAGACATAACCACTAATGGTAGGTATGTGACGGTACATTGTAAAATTGCGGAAAAGATCCATATTAATCATATTACGGTTTTAGATATTTGTGCGCGCATGTTTTACTGGAAAAAGAAACCTGATTTATTCATCCAAACCATAAAAACCTAATCTACCTATTTCCCTTGGTCACGGCATCATGCGTGAACGGCTGGACCGATTTTGCTCATTCTTTTTTTGTTGTTATCGTTAGTGTCAGGATTCTTATGAAAAAAAAATGAATTTGACAGAGAACGTCTGCCAGGACAGCTAGTTTGATATAATTCACAAGTGGCTCCAGATGAATAACGTCGTATCATAACAAATAATCAATTACCTATTATAATGAACGTGGTTTCTTATGATTAGTAGTAGTGATAACATACAGTACAGTAACTCTTATCTAGAGTTTTGGTTCGAATGTCATCGTTATCAGTTACAAATTAATTAAATATCTTCGCGTACCCGAAGATACTGCTACCGTCAATTATTTATGCACCTCTCAAAGAAAATCAGGAAGATATTCCACATTTTCTAACTATTTTTCAGTAAGTAAGATACCTATTGCCAATCATTAATTTGCAAAATTCCATTGGCAAATAGTGTAAAGGTGCTACCTACTTACTAAGTTTAATTACAGAGTATAATAAAAAAACGTCTAATACAAGCATATTTCTTACTCAGTATTTACAGAGAGATAGGTATAGGTACTATGAGTTTCGATAAGTTATTCGTATAGGCAATAATGACCGCTAATGATCTAAATCCAAAGTGAAAAATTACTATTTTTATTCAGACAACCTGATTTGAAAAAGAAACAAATTATGAAGTTGTAAAATAACATGCATGATCTTTATTTTCGGGAGTGAACTTAATATACCTTAGAGCGCCCTCATAACGACTTGCAGCCTCACAGCTCAGTTAGTAGTAACTCTGCTTTCTGCGCTGTAGGTTGTGGTTTCTCACAAAGGACAAACATTTGTGTGATGAACATAGATGTTTGATATCTACCTAACCTCACACTAAGCAAAGCTTGTACAATGGGAACCAGATAGCCTTAATACCTAAAAAAAAACAGATTATAAAGATGACGCATCAATGAAACATAGTGTCCGTTAAAGGGTTTTTATGAATGAACTCACTGAGACACATCGACCAGATGGGTCATATATGTCACTGAACAATACACTATAGTTATTTTTATCATTTTGGCCATTCGTTTGTTTATGTTGCTCATCAATCATTCCTCTGTTACATTTTGTCTGCTTATGCCGTGTCAGGGAAGATGATGAAAAAATATTTGATTTCCTTATGTCTTTATTCGATCACTGACTGGGTTAAGGGTAATCATTGTATACATTTTTCAGGAAATATTCTTTTTATGTATGTGATATATTAGAATAAAGAGATATTTTATCGAACGTTTTCAAAAAAAAGTTGATTCTATTTATAACTAGCTGACCCGTGCCCGCTTCGCTGGGCGACAGTGATTTCTAAATGTGATTATTTTGAATAAGTATGGCTTAAATGAAGATGGGTTTTGGATGCTTGGCGCACGTGCATCGCCTCTCTGTGCGCCGTGGTGGGTTTGTGCCTTTGCACTAAACACATATTGAAAGGGCTTGATTTTCTTAACAGGGTGATAGGAATATCGCGACAGCTTTCATTTTGTTTTACTCATCATAACTTCAAAACAACCGACCGACTTCTTAACGACCGATATGAACAATTCAAAAAGTGGTTCACTCCTAAATAGCCTTAAGGGGCTGCCAGTCGACGATTGCTCTTTTTCGGAACGAAAAAAGTAATACTTCTGAACAAGCCACATCTCCTATTTTTATAAGTATATTACTTCAGGTTCCTACCTAGATTTCTATTAAGCTGAAAACATAATAGCAGAAACTTTTCACGATAAAAACATTATTTCAAAATGATACGTTTTAGAATTTATGATCGAAATATTTTATATACCTACTATTAAAATCAACTTGTGATTTATTGTTAAAGATAGGTAATATGTAGATCTAGATTTCTATTAGGATAGATTTTTGATAAGTAATTATACCTAATTTATATCATTAATTTATTCGAAAAGCTAAGGCGGACCACGCGCGGACGTGTGTTTGTCATCATTGCAGCGGTCGGTAGGATTATTTATCGAAGTGATTAAAGATGGGTACATCTTTATTCACATATACTATACATTATAAAATAGGAGATGTGGCTTGTTCAGAAGTATTTCTTTTTTCGTTTCGAACAAAAATAATCGTCGACTGGCAGCGTCTTAAGAGGCTGCCAGTCGCTGATTGCTCTTTTTCGAAACGAAAAAAGAAATACTTCTGAACAAGCCACATCTGCTATTTTTATAAGTATATTACTTCAGGTTCCTACCTAGATTTCTATTAAGCGGAAAACATAATAGCAGAAACTTTTCACGATAAAGATATTATTTCAAAATGATACGTTTTAGAATTTATGATCGAAATATTTTATATACCTACTATTAAAATCAACTTGTGATTTATTGTTAAAGATAGGTAATATGTAGAACTAGATTTCTATTAGGATAGATTTTTGATAAGTAACTATACATAATTTATATCATTAATTTATTCGAAAAGCTAAGGCGGACCACGCGCGGACGTGTGTTTGTCATCATTACAGCGGTCGGTCGGTAGGATTATTTATCGAAGTGATTAAAGATGGGTACATCTTTATTTACATATACTATACATTATAAAATAGGAGATGTGGCTTGTTCACAAGTATTTCTTTTTTCGTTTCGAACAAAAATAATCGTCGACTGGCAGCGTCTTAATTGCTAATTAGATAAGTAACATTATGATATGGATAGAAACAAAAACGGTTATTATACCTAAACTTTGATATTTAGATATATACCTCCTCGCAGACTTTCAGATGCGCATTTATGAGGACATTCAATAATGTATCATTATTTGTTTATGTACTATTAATAGTTTTTGCAGCACACGCAAAAAAAGAAACATTTTTGGTAGTTTTTTACATCTTTACATAAAAGTATCGCATTTTTTATAAGGAATCAATTACTTTTTCAAAAATAAAAGATATCCTATGTTACTCAGAGATAATGTAGCTTGGTAACAATGAAATTAAAATCGGTTCAATAGCTTTTGAGTTTATCCATTACAAACCGATCTTCCAAAATTATAGTATATAAGTTGCCTAGGACTAATAGCTATATAACAAAAAAAGTTTCATCAAAATCCGTTCAGTAGTTTTTGCGTGAAAGCCTGACAACAGACAGACAGACAGACAAAAATTTCAAAATGTTTTTTTTGGCTTGTGTTACTTGTATGAAGACCCCTAGGAGTATTTTTTTTCGTTTTTATTCAATGTACAGAATTGAACTCTTCTACAGCTTTATTATATGTATAGATGTATGTACCCTTAGGTACTTATACAGGGTGAAATCGTAAACACACGTCAAATTGATATGGGTGGTTCAGTATACGTAATAGTTTGGTTTCATGAAAAAATAATACACATTTAAAAAAAAAAACAACAACTGATGTAATCAATTTAAACGATGCAGACAAAGTCAATGTATTTAGATAAGTTCATAATATCAGTGTTTTTTTTTGTTAAAATATTTAAAAAATAATATTCGGATAAAAAACATTTAAAGTATCAAGTTAATTTAGTTGAACTAAGTACACAAAACTTTGCGAGTGTAATAAGATGCCTTTGCAGTTGTTGTTTTTTTTTTTATGTGTATTATTTTTTCATGAAACCAAACTATTACGTATACTGAACCACCCATATCAATTTGACGTGTGTTTACGATTTCACCCTGTATATATATATTTATTCATGAACCTACGCATGTATGTAACTACACCGATTACTTCGCAACGACTTTACGATCGAAAAAGTACTTATTAATTTCAATATTTTCCCAGACTATTTATCTTGTAATGGCGTTGACTTGACAGAACTAACAAATCACGGACGCGAATTTTAAACGGGCTCATTGTGATTTGTTTCGCGTGTATTGTATCAATTAGAGCCGTGAACTTTGTTGGCAAATAGATTGCCATATTTAGACACCACGTAATTGCACCTACACTACTTTTTATGATACATAGCGGTCAATGCAGTCTTTGTATTTTTATCTGCGATAACAAATAAAAGTGTGTGTATAACTTGAATTGTACACATTATTCTTTTTGTTGGTCTATTCTAAGACGAGCTATTTTTATGGTTCCGTACGCAAAGGGTAAAACCGGGACCTACTAAGACTTCGCTGTCCGTCTGTCTGTCACAGGGCTGTATCTCATGAACCGTAATAGCTACAGAGTTGAAATTTTTACAGATGATGTATTTCTGTTGCCGCTATAACAACAAATACTCAGAACAGAATAAAATAAATATATAAATAAGGGCTCCTATACAACAAACATGTTTTTTTGCCGTTATTTATAGATACGGAACCCTAGGTGCGCGAGTCCAACTCGCACTTGGTCGGTTTTTTTATTGAATCTCTAGTCTTGAATGAACCAGGACACAGCCGTTTATCGTTATATAAGGTAGTTACCTACCTATGCACAGAAGAAATAGCGCTCAATAGAATACGACAAAAGGTGAGATCGATTCCCGTGTCCGGACAAATGATTGCATGATCTGAAAATATCTGTTTCGAGTCTAGATGTTGTGGTACCATGATGCGTATAGTTTCTGATACCCACAGGACATCTTCAGGAATCCTAGTGGGTCGGGTGTTAAGAAAAAACAAAAGAACTACAGTACTCATACATACAATACCAACGGGTGTTAAAAAATTTAAAAGAACTACATACTCGTACAATACCACTTATTTGCCATTGACTTTATGATGACCTTTGAATTAGTCAATGGTCGTCAAGCTTCGAAGGACAAATCCATATTTCTAATAGCTTGGCACCAAACTGTGGGCAGTCAATATCTTTGTGGATATTATAATATCAGAAATAAATGAATAAAAAATTATAAATATTAGGTAAGTACTAGACATAATGAAACATCGAGATTTTTAAGGATCTCAAATACCTGGATCTGAGAGGATGTACAACATATAATTGGGGTATTACAGGAGTGAGCCTATTTCTGTTTTCAATACTATACAATTAAATTTCAACAAATGCAACCAATGTCCGGCTGTCCCCCGCGCCTCGTCAGTTACTAACGAGCTCAGATAATGGCAACCGTCTATATTCAAAATCGGGTTAGCATTGGTAGTGTATCATAAATAGACGAAAATTGACGAGACGCTAGTCGTTATACCTGCAATTTTCTTTGGCATCCACTGCTATTCTTATATCATGTTTTCTTTCATCACTCGTTAAAGACTGGGTTTTCTCAGTCGTAGATACTTTTTGGAGTTTCCTGTTTATGTATTTGTGCTGCTTTGAAGAAACCAGTTTTGCCCAGACATTTCTAATTAGAATTTAGCTGTTTTCCAACCCATATTTTCCCTCTTTAAAAGATATTATAGCGTACCATACATACCTATAACTACAAGTCGCTATAACAACAAATACTAAAAACATAATAAAATAAATATTTAACTGGGGCTCCCATACAACAAAAATGTTTTTTGGCGTTTTTTATAGATAATGGTACGTAGCACTTCGTGCGCGAGTCCGTCTCGCACTTGGCTGGTTTTTATTACTGACGTTTCGAGACAATTCATATGCTCTTCATCGTCAGCACCGCCCGCGACCGCGATCAACGGCAGATTGGCGAAAAAACGTGGTAATTAGCCGTATTTATAGTTAAAACAAGTAGTTTGCAATAATGTCATTCATTGTCGTTACTGAACTACTACGTTCTTCATGTATCAAATTTTTCAGAAGAATTCAAATAAATCAAATTGAATAAATGAAACAGGAACACTACTTTAATCCCCAAGAAGGTAAAGATGTCCTCTCAGATCTCCAGGAGCTCAGATCCTTGAACATAACTAAAGGGCGTAGTCAGAGCCATGTCCAAATATTACATTTGACACATACCTATATATTGCAGTAATAATAATATTATTTAATTTAATTTAAATAACATTTAATAAAGTACAAAGCACTTTCTAAGATTGAACGTCTGAAGAAGTATAGGGCGCCAAGATTATGACCTGCTGCTGTGACTCAGCGGTCTCAGATGAATTCACAATATCTTATGAGAAAACATTACTTGTAGGTACCTATTACTATGATTCACCCGTTTACTACCCCTGTTTGGATGACAAATCCATAAACACAAATTTTCGAAGTAGGTACGTTTTCTTTATTTATTTGGAACAAAATAACATTGGTACTTATACAAAAACAAGTGAAAAACGATGACAACTGTAAAAGTAAAAACCGGCCAAGTGCGAGTAGGACTCGCGCACGAAGGTTCCGTACCATCATCTATTAAAAACGGCAAAAAACACGTTTGTTGTATGGTAGCCCCACTTAAATATTTATTTTATTCTATTTTTAGTATTTGTTGTTATAGCAGCAACAGAAATACATAATCTGTGAAAATTTCAACTGTCTAGCTATCACGTTTCATGAGATACAGCCTGGTAACAGACAGACGGATAGACGTACAGACGGACAGCGAAGTCTTAGTAATAGGGTCCCGTTTTTACCCTTTGGGTACGGAACCCTAAAAACTATGACAACTGTAAAAGAAAAAAACTGAGTAGCAGAGTCAACGCCCTCCTCCAGAGCATAACGAAAACAGTGTTCCACAATAATAAAGACGAGTAATAAAGGTTTTTGATGAATGCAGAATCGTTTTTCTCAATAACCGCAAAACATACAGTTTTTATGGCAAAGATAACTAAAGGATATAATCTAGACAAATTATAGGCAGAAACACGATTGGTGAAACTTTTCTCGATAGATTTATTTTCCAAAGTTGACTCTTCAAAAACACTAGTTTCGTTTTTAATTAAAACTATGAATAGCGAAACAGTTTATTTTCGTATAATTTATAGGCAATAATACTAGCTAAGTAAATTATAGACAGTTTCTTTTTAATTTTAATAGTTTTCAGGATTATGCAGATTTATCTCTCTTTCCGACTTATCCAGGTAGACTCAGCCCATACAAAAAACCAAACATTTCACATATCACCTTAAAAAGGTAAAGGTATTATCTATCTAGTATACATCTTTAGACTACTCCTAAAAACTAAAGACAAGTACAGATAACCCTAGGTCATTGCCTAGTGCAATGGGCTATTTGACAAGATTTTGAAAATTATTCTAGATTATTCAGTAGTGACTATGGAACCCATAAAAAAATATTATTTTTAATTCATTAAGTATTGGGCCTAAAAATGTAAATTAAATTATTGGCAATTTAAATAACTCGCAAAAACGCTTCTTTACTAAATGGCATCGCACTACATTCTGTGACGTTACATGCTTGTCAACAAATAAACAAACGTCAAGTTTTTCAAGGCAGGCGATGACATATTGACAAGCATGTTACGTCATCGTCGATTCGACTAATCCTGACCGTTTTGTGTCACGTGACTGACGTTTAAAAATAGATAATTTTAATTATGGGTTTTTTAATAAATCATTATTTATTTTCAAGTTATTTTAGTCCATAACGCTTCATGTGGACATAATTTACATAGATTATTACCAACAACACTTTATTTTTCATACTGTCAAATAGCCTATAAATGGCGTTGATGGCAATAAAGGAAACAATAATATCCGCTAATGAATCCAAAGTAAAACATTATTCATTCATTCAGGCATCGGTGTTTTAAAATAATGAAGTTAAAAATTATCAACTTTTGTTTTTTTTACAGTGATCAAGATGCATCAGTTCAGGTCAGATTTAGTTCCATTTTTTGGAGTAGTCTTACAACCTGTATACTTCAATTTGATAATATTAAAAATCTTTTTCAAATATGGACTAACTGCAAAATAAATTACATCGTAATATATCGTACAGGAAATATTAATAAAAAAATACACTCTTTATCAACAGTTGGCACTTATCTGATAATTGAAAAATACATCTGCCCGGTCCCCACCTCCATCTGTTTTGTGCGTCTATAGTCATAATTGGTTATTTTTTATTTTTAGAATAAATTAGAATAATCTATCCTACAACCGCTAGTTAATAAAAACCTGACAAGTGCGAGTCGAACTCGCGCACGAAAGGTTCCGTACCATTATCTATAAAAACGGCAAAAAAAACATGTTTGTTGTATGGGAGCCCCCTTAAATATTTATTTTATTCTGTTTTTAGTATTTGTTGTTAGAGCAGCAACAAAAATACATAATCTGTGAAAATTTCAACTGTCTAGCTATCACGGTTCATGAGATACAGCCCTGTGACAGACAGACGGCCGGACGGACAGCGAAGTCTTAGTACTAGGGTTCCGTTTTTACCCTTTGGGTACGGAACCCTAAAAATCCAGCTGTAGATCGTAAACTGCTACATGCCATGCCTAATTTATTGTAATGGCTATTTCTGCCGTCCATCATACTCGCGCTCGTACAAGAACCAAGGAGTGATTCTGTATAATAGCTCCGACCGATCTAAATATAGTTATCTGGATTATAGATTAATCGAAGCAACGAACTTTGTGTTCCTTCAATGCTCATTTAAATTTGAATATCTCAAATCTATACTTCTATATCTATACTAATAATATTATAAAGAGGAAAGATTTGATTGTTTGTTTGTTTGTATCGAATAGGCTCCGAAACTACTGAACCGATTTCAAAAATTCTTTCACCATTAAAATTTTACATTATCCCTGATGAACATAGGCTATAGATTATTTTCAAAAACGTTAGGGGTCCGCATGAAAACTATGATAATGTAACCCAAAGTGTGAAAAAAAATCCTTATAATATTGCGTTTGCTGCAGAAAGTATTGACAATAGAGCAAAGTGATGTACTACAGTTTTATAGAAGACATCAATATCTACAAAAAAATCCATGATGCTATATGTCTAACTATTAGGGATCCCTATTAAAACTTTGATAATGTAACCCAAGGTGTAAAAAATTAGCTATAAAATCATTATTACACCCGTGCGACGCCGGGGCGGACTGCTTGTATTACATACATAGAACACGCCTCTTTCCAAGAGGGTCTCTCTCCAAGGTAGAGACCAAAGTATTCATAAGACATTATGTAGGTTCCCTATATCTAAGCATCAGCATTTAGTCTATTTACGCTAAAGAATTTTACACCAGGTGATTCGAATACATTGATGAAAAATGCATGTATTTTAAACATGTATATAAAACTATTGGAAATCACCGCGACTTTGTTATGTTATTTTTAAACATACTTCAACTCTCCCTGCAACCTTTTAGAGGTTGAATTTCGAGGATTTCTTTCGAAGTTGCATGCTTCTAGGAATTATTGTTTTGGTGTTGATTTGATTATCAGCCGGTACGAAGTAAGAATCTTAATAATCCTAATCACTACATAGTATAAAGCAAAGTCGCTTTCCGCTTCCCGCGTATGTATGTATGTATGTTTGCTTATATCTTTAAAACTACACAACGGATTTTGATGCGGTTTTTTTAATAGATAGAGTGATTCAGGAGGAAGGCTTATATGTATAATACATGCATAATATAGTAGAGAAACACTGATAATTTTAGAGGTTTCTAATGTGATGTCGTAAATAAACACATTTTTTTGCGCTTACATTGCAAATGCTGGCTGAACCCCACGAGATATATCAAAATAATGTACTACAGTATTGTACACCTTAAAAACGTCTACAAAAAAGTCCACGATGATATTAGAAATGTCTTACGCACAGCGAAGCGGGCACGGGTCAGCTAGTAATATTATAAATGCGAAAGTTTGTGATACGTCTGCTATGTTTGTTCCCTAATCAATCATCAAAAATAAACGACAAAACGGATTAAGATGAAATTTGCTGTAGTATGTAGAGAAAAATCTGAATAAATAAAGGAGGAATCATAATCCGAAAAACAACCCCTACATGATAAAAAATCGCAAAAAGAATGATTTTGATATAGATGGCGTTGGTGTGCAACAAATCTGACATCACAGACTAAAAACATTTAGTCATCATAGCAACGCGGTTGTTAGACTAATGAATAATACTTATTCTACCAAAATTCGTAATTTATTTTATCAGTATAAGCTTAGGTTTGTAGAGAAAAAAATTGAAGCTGCCTGAAATCCTTTTTCTTATGTGAGATTATTACAAAAATGAAAAAATCGACAGAACAACGTTTGTCACAGGTCGGCTAGTCACTACATAGTACTGTACAAAGCAAAGTCGCTTTCCGCTTCCCGCGTCTGTATGTAATATGTATGTATGTTTGCTTATATCTTTAAAACTACACAACGGATTTTGATGCGGTTTTTTTTAATAAATAGAGTGATTCAAGAGGAAGGTTTATATGTATAATACATGCATAATATAGTAGAGAAACACTGATAATTTTAGAGGTTTCTAATGTGATGTCGTAAATAAACACATTTTTTTGCGCTTACATTGCAAATGCTGGCTGAACCCCACGAGATATATCAAAATAATGTACTACAGTATTGTACACCTTAAAAACGTCTACAAAAAAGTCAACAATGGTATTAGAAATGTCTTACGCACAGCGAAGCGGGCACGGGTCAGCTAGTTTTATATAAATAGATGTTTGGGGCCTCTAGGCACTGACAATCAACTTGTCTCATGGTCAGGGGCTCAAGCTCGCGGAATAATAACAAGATGAATTCTAAATACTTAGCGGACTAAACAATAAAGAGACGAATAGACGTTTTTATTGACCTTAGTTATCAAGACAAGCACAGCCGGTTTCTACCCACGATGTTTCTCGCATACTATAATAGTAAAAGGTACATCATAGAATAAGCTATTCAAAGAACTGTACTACTATTTATTTATTTATTGTCTGGCTGACAGCCCATCTCATATTAAATTCTCGTGTCACAGAGTTTGTAATCAAACTCCTCCGAAACGGCTTTACCGATTTCTATTAAATTGTATGTGTATATTCAGTAGGTCTGAGAATAGGTCATAAGGTATTTATACCCCTAAGTGATAAGGGTGGCGAAAAATTCGGGAAAAACTGATAGACAGAGTTTACAGGACAATGTCTGTTGGGACAGCATTATTTTATTCTGTTTTTTTATAAATATTGTGCATTTAAATTTGTATTGAGCACGATCAAAATGACAAAACATAATTTATTAATAACCTCTCCTTAAAAACATCTATTTAAGGACGGTTACCTAAAATGTCTGTTGTTTTATTTCAAAAAATAAATAGGTTAGAGTTACATTTGAGGTGGAACAACGCGAGGTAGGATTGTTTAATGTTACACGTCATGTGTCTTCGGTAGATAAAACTAGTAATAAATCAGCGTCCTTTCGCAATTTACCCCGGCTTGTTTGTAAGAATTCCAAATATTTATTCGACGACAAAATACTACATTATTCTGTCAAAATGGAGCTTTGATCAAATATAATGTCTGCCTAAACCTTCGCGATTTCGGTTACCACGAGCTTTATAGAATCGTTTAATTTTTAACGAATTATTTACGCGCGGGGTCATTTAAGCACTCTTTTATTTTACCTCATCAGACTACCGATCAAAATTATTAGGTACCTAAATATTATTTTTATAGAAAAGTAAAATACATTTAATAGGAAACTGTCTGTAATTTACTTAGCTAGTAAGATTATCTAACGAATTATATAAAAATGAACTGTTTAGCTATTCATATCTTTGATTAAAAACGAAACTAGTGTTTTTGAAGAGCCAACTTTGGAAAATAAATCTATCGAGAAAAGTTTCACCAATCGTGTTTCTGTCTGTAATTTATCTAGATTATATCCTTAAGTTATCTTTGTCATGAAAAACAAAACTGTATGTTTTGCGGTTATTGAGAAAAAACGATTCTGCATTCATCAAAAACATTTATTACTCGCCTTAAACCTGAGCAGGCGTTACTAGTAGGCATATAAATAAACCTCGGGAATAATCACCAAATAAAATTAGGTAAAAAGAGATAGCCACGAAGCTCGTAAAATCCCTTGTTGCCTAATTTTATTACACGCTAATCGATTTCGATGAACGTCACAAAACATAATTCGTTATTCTGTCACTCGATAGTTGATGGATGAGACAAATTTTCTTCGCTTAGGATTAGGTTCAGATTGGTTTCACCAACACCCCAATTTGATTATTAGACGCTTGTTATTTTAGATAAGACTAGCCGACCCGTTAAATACGTTGTCCTGTCCAAATTTCAATAAACGCATAGAGTAACGCACGTTGCTATGACGACTGATGTAAACACTGACGTCAGACTTTTTGCACACCAACGCCATATCCCAAAATCATCTATTTGTGTTATTTTATTATTTTGGGGATTTTTTTCGTATTTGAAAGTAGTCTAATTTTTTATTCGGGCATTATATTTATATCTGCAGCAAATTTCATCTAAATCCGTATTGACGTTTAGGCCTGATTGAGGCACAAATACAAAAAAACTCACTAACTTTCGCATTTATAATATTATTAGGATATTCAGTGAACATTTAGTTAATGTATCAATACAAGAGTTCAGTTTTGCTTTCATAAAACAAACAAATACCTACAGGGTAAGCATTATTGGATGGCCCTCTGATTCTAGACGGATGAAAAAATTATTAGGGTTCAATTATAAAAAAAAACGGCCAAGTGAAGACAGAACCCTAAAAAGAACTACATAAAACATAGAAATAAAATAAAACTTATTTTTTGAGAAAATTATATTTTTCCTCAATCACAAATACTGTAAATATAATAATTTAATAGTTTACATTCAATAAGAAGATAATCTAATCATTAACCTCATCATCGTATTATTCCAAATGACATAAATAGTTTTAAAATAGAAATTAGTTTTAAAAACACAGGATAATTACTACAAAATATTGAAGTAATAATTACAATAATTAACTAAATTAATTATTGTAATTATTATTTTTCCATTTTCCTCTATCAATCGTCATCACAGATTCATGATTATCATCATCACAAAGACCAGTCCTTTCAGACTCGCTTAACAAACATAGGTAGTTACAACAGATATAACATTACGTGTAAACAAAATTTACTTGTACCCACTAACGTATAAATAATGTTCAACGGCCAAGTCACACAACAACTATAATAATAAAGAAATCGCAGTAAGGAACCTCACACTTGGCACGACTTTGTCTAGATTTCATTACTTTTTAGAGATAAACAAGCAGTTCCATCGAGACTTGGCTAGTTTTTTACAGAATGTTTTTGGTGGGATGTAGATATACGATACGTCAATAAGCTTTCACGAAATCATTTCTGCTCAGATTCAAAATTACAAAGTGTAGTACTTCGATTTGTTGCTATTGTTGATCGAAGGAATAGTACGAATGCCAAACCGACTAAAAATAAAACTATAAAAACAACCCAACGGCTCAATTGGGATTAATTGATTGATTATTTCAAGATTATAAATAAACCGCATGTCAATTCATGACTTTGATATCAACGGCTCCGTAATCAGATTGCGTGTCTAGATAGCGGCGAAGATGTTTGGTAAACAATAAACTCAACTCTACGTGTTTTTGTCTATACTTTGCTACTACATTTCTACTTGCTTTTAGGAGTTTTGTGAAAAATGTATTCATAGTAAATTTTTATATTAATAAAGTCATTACAAAGAAACTACATATTCGGACGTCATATAGTTGCATGCGGATATTATTATGATATTATAAGAAGTAATTAAATATCTGTAGGTAATATTCTCGATATTTTACATACTACGATGACCTAACATCGAATATCGATCCGATTGTTTTATGTTCAAATCCCAGTCGTTACTACATTTTTTTCATACTCAGATAAAAATGAACTCAGAAAGAAACTTGCTTTCAAATTCCATTCCATCAAATGTATTAATTGTTCAATTGATAGCAGTAAAATGTTATTATTATCTTATATTATACATCCGTACATAACGTAAATGGTTCTGGTCAACGTTTTCTTATCATTTTAAACAATAATATACATCTAATTTTATTATTTAAACCACTACATTTTGTACGATGATTCACGTTATGACGGAGCTATTTGTGAACTATTTTATAACTAGCTCCTCGTCCCGGCTTCGCATGAGGTACCTGGATAAAAAGTAGCCTGTGTATTCTGATGTATAAGCTATATAACTGTAAAGTTTTTGCGTAAAAGAGTAACAAACAAACACACACACACACACCCCCAATCACAAACTTTCGCATTTATAATATTAGTAGGATAGTAGGATGTGAATGACTAACGTGTATACAACTAAGCGCTATGAATTAAATAACAAAATATAAAAACGGCAAAAAAATCACGTTTGTTGTATAGGAGCCCCCCTAAAACATTTAATTAATTTTGTTTTTAGTATTTGTTGTTATAGCACCAACCGAAATACATAATCTGTGAAAATTTCAACTGTCTAGCTATCACGGTTCATGAGATACAGCCCTGTGACAGACAGATGGACGGACAGACAGACGGACAGCGAAGTCTTAGTAATAGGGTTCCGATTTTACCCTTTGGGTACGGAACCCTAAAAATGGATAATCAATAACTTTCCACTAACGTTATTGTGCGCACAAAACTCATAGTTGACATACGTAACCGACGGGATCTTGATCACTTAATTGATATCAATTTTGTGGAGTCTGTAATAATCAATTTATCAGTGACGCGACGGTACACTTGTTTTCCAACGGGTAGGATTAATTTTCCGAATGTTAGCCGCACCTTTGTCGCGCCCTGTGAGCTCGGCTAATTAATAGTGCTTTCGACAGGCGTGCGTACTGTACCTTGCGGCGTGGGTACAGTTCTTCAGCTTACGTTACCACTAAGGTTGTAATTGTAACGGAGGTCTTCTTAGCGGGGGCGGAGGCGGAAGTGGAATTTAACGGAGGCGGAGGTGAAAGTGAAAAATAATAGTAATTCATGACTTATTAAAGTAACAGAAAGTCAAAAAAACTTATTTTAAATGGGTTTATTCTTTCATAGCGACGATGAACTTGCAACCTGTCACGTATGGAATGCTAACTACTGCAAAATGTGGGCATGTGCCAAATTTAATGTTTGGACGTGCCTCTGAGTACCCCCACTAGACATCTTCAAAGGATCTAAACGTCTGGAGATCTGAGAGGATGTCTACCGTATTTGGGGATTACATTTATTTTCTATTTATTTATTTTACTTATTTATTTCATTCATTCATATGGTACACTATATTGAAAACGCAAATATTACCTACTGGTAATCAAAGTGAAGTAGAGGCAAATTATATTTCACAAGCAACAGTTTTGCGGCTTTGCCATCTGCAGACGTACCTTAATAAACTTCCGTTACAACTCCGTAAAAAATTAACAGAGGCGGAGGCGGAGGTATATTTTCTTGCGGAAGTTCCGCAGTAACGGAGGCGGAGGCGAAGTGACGTTACAACACTAGTTGCCATCATTAGCATTATAATCCGCATCGCCTTCTCGAGATCCACGTCCCCGTCGCGTCGCGTCAACTTGAGCTTGTGGATTGATATATTACCTTTCGATTAGCGCTGAGCTCACGAAGAAACACTAAACTCTACCTTGTTACGGCTATCTGTGTTGAACCTTTCATTATGATTAAACACGTGTTTGCGTGAAGCACGTTGCAAAAAAAACCGGCCAAGTGCGAGTCGGACTCGCGTACGAATGGTTCCGTACCATTATCTATGAAAAACGGAAAAAGATCACGTTTGTTGTATGGGAGCTCCCGTTTAATATTTATTTTATTCTGTTTTAATTTATTGCTATAGCGGCAACAGAAATACATAATCAGTGAAAACTTCAACTGTCTAGCTATCACGGTTCATGAGACAGACATGACAGACAGACGCACAGACGGTCAAGTCGGACAGCGAAGTCTTAGTAATAGGGTCCCGTTTTTACCCTTTGGGTACGGAACCCTAAAAACGGTCCAACATCAATCAGTAGTACCTATACTCAACAGTTACCGATATCAGTTTACCTTCTTTACCTTCAACTTTGTTGGTAGTATACCTAGATAAGCTAAAACGTATACATAAATAAGCTAAAACACGACCTGTACCAATTCTTGCTTATGAATACTAGTTATTTTCACTGTAGATCGATAACTCTGGTCAAAACAGTATTTGTATCAGCAGTGCAGTATAAATAAGTCAATTGGTTATGCATTTAAAAAACATAATAAGACTGAAACCACTTTTAGCACGCAGAAAAGTCCAACTTATAAATAACAAGGAGGAAGTGTACCAATTATTACTAATTAGTTTCCAAAAGTAAACATTTTTAAGATAACAAACAAAGAATTATTATCTTTTCAGATAACCGATTAACCAATGGTCCGATTATTACTCCATGTGTGAGCGAAATTATATTACAAAAAGGACATAACTATTCACTGACATGCAAAGGTGTTTCTCAATTACGATTCATACAACAACATGTACCAGAAGTAGTTACTTCAAATTTTACAATAGTAAATATAAGTACTTCCATTGACGAGGGAGAGTATAGGTTTCAAAGAACTCTGCACTTGTATGAGGTCGATCAATTTGCTATTGGATATTACGCATGCTCCGACGAAACCGTACACGAAAATACCGTCAATAACATAATCGAAGAACCAGAAAACACTGAACACGTGTCTTACATTTACGTGTATGTTGATGGTGAGAACAAACCCTAACTAAATCACACGGCAGACATCTAGTTTTTTTATTTTCTTAATCATTTATCTACGTTTTAGGTACGAGCAGTATTTTTGCGCCAATGAGCCAAATTGTAAGGTCTAGATGTAAAAAAATCCTGATTGAATGTAGACCATCTACTCCAGACGTTAAAGTTAATCTCACTTCGCAGGTACGTATGCATCCCACGCCCACCGCTGTACAATCGACGTATCTACATTCTGTTTAATGCTCAGCTCATACCAAAACAAAAAAATACGTATCTTTTACCAATAAATCAGTAGTAGTAGTTCGTTTTTTATTACGGACTTACTCGTATACGAATAATAATAGCATCAGTTATAGTCGTTTGCATGATTTGAATGTCAATTTGTAGGTAAAACTAGCTAACAAAAACAAGTTTGGCATAATCAAAACAGATATACCTACAATATTATGTTTGGCTTTTATAACAGTGAATTTGTGCTTTTTGTTGAAACATGTTGCTTAGTTATAAATCTTGTTACATTATAAACCTACACTAACGCTTTTTGCTAAAATAATGGACTGTCAAAAGCATGTTTAGTGGGAAGACACACATTAAACAAATATCTATTTTAAAGTATTTCTTTAACAGCAGTTTAATATTCAGGTCATTGCAGAGAATTTTGATAAACAATATAGTCCCAAAGTCGGATTCACCTTCAATGATGATTATTTTCATCTTGACACACTTCCACTTCCCTTTAGTTGTGTCTTTACGAGAAAGGACATAAATGTTACAAAAAATGTTTTTGTAAAACGTGGGTAGACTAGACAATGTGATTTTTTATAATACATTATCGGAAAACACACTCACGAACAATATTATCTAAATCACACTATTTACTTATTAATAGTACTTATTTACTTACCTATAATTTTTTTCTTGGGTGTTGTAAACCGAAAAATGTTTTTCAATTTTAATAAGAGCATAACTTTGGATTTTTAAATAAGGTTTAAAAGACCATGAATTAAAATTGAAAAACTGCATTTAATTACCATTAACGTACACCAAGTATCCGTACTAACCGAACTATTTATTTAATGTCAGCACAATCAGAAGTCGCAGAACAAGACACCAAAGTATTCATCAAAAATTGGATTCATATTGAAAAAATGTGATAATTTTGCGTACACTTGCGAAGGACAACGTGGCAATATAACAGAAAACAAACGCATCCGTATTAGTAAGTAGTACAGTGGCAATGATACTTACAGCTTGTCACGTTACGTGGTGTGTCGGTTTCATTCATTATTAGATATGCGGACCATTAGCACAGAGCCAGTCTGACTATAATTACCAAGCGATGTAATTTTTCAAGATAGTTGTACTAAAGCAGGACTATTTTGTAAAAACATGATTATCATGTTATGATATTCATACCTATATTTATTGGTACTGAATACCATAATACCTACGTTTCTTATGCTGTTTAAGCACCTATACCTACGCTTCCAATACAATACCTACGCTTCTACATAGGTGCATAAACAGTGAAAAGTTACTATGAAAAGTGTACAGATTAGGTATTCTCTAACATTCTCTACATACAACATCATAACATAATAATCATGTTCTTACAAAATAGCCCTGCAGTGCTGGCATCGAGGCCTATACGGCTCTACCTCCCTAAAATCAGAGACAATATTGGGGCAGCCAGCCCTATTGCGAAACTGTCAGAATACAATGGGATTTTGACAGTTGAAGCCGATTACCATTAACAGAGAGCTACCTGATTAGCAGTGACTGAGTGACCCTCGTATTAAAGAACGACACTATGAGAACACGCACCCACAGTGGACGAAATCTTTTTTCATAAACATCACTTTATGTGTTGAGCGGCACTATGGCGCACGCTACCGTGTGCCTTTAGAGCTCAACTTTGGCTAGAGGCACTCGACAATGTGCCTCTAGTCACACTATGCAGTGTCGCACAATACATAAAGTGATTTTTATGAAAAAAGATTTCGTCCACTGTGGGTGCGTGTTCTCATAGTGTCGTTCTTGAATACGAGGGTGAGTCTCACACTCATTCACTTTAAAGAGATCTGTTGGAGCTTTAAATGAATCCGACAGGGCAAATAGTGATACGAGTTGAGAGGTAGCGTTTAACGCACGCGTCTTACAAATCCTTGCATACATTTAGCCTGGTGTTTCTCATAATACTATATTAGTGTGCAAGGTCGATGTGATTTACACGAGAGTAACCGCACGTGTTCCTGAATACCGTTGCAACAGTAAAATCATAATTATTTACGTAATACGTTAAATAAGCCGCCAACAAAGCCAACACGTAAAATCAACATTCATCGTTTATATATTATTAAGCGGAAACTTTATTTATTTAATATGGAGGCGAATTCATTTGTTTTCTTATTTGTGTACTACTTATTGTCCCTGTGTAAATGGTCCATACACATCAGTCCATTTTGCGTTAAACTAACTAAATGTTTTGTGAGCTTGTCGCTTGTTCTATCTTTTCCTTTGTCTTTTCTGTTCTATAGGTGTGTTGCTCTGTGTCTCTGTGTGCATGCATGAAAACTTGTAAAATACTTTATTTACCTAACAAACTAATACTTTTTTAAATTATCTATTTTTTGATATTTTATTTGCATAGGCTTTTTACCAGTCAATATGCCTTTTAAAACGAAGGTATCACAAATATACTACTTGTACCACCATGTGAAAATATTGCACGTTTAGTTCAAATATTTGATGTTTTTGAATTATTTTATTTAATACAGTGACTGTTGCTTAGTAAGACTTCGGTTACATGCTAATTCTGGCGTCAGTTCAATTCATTATTCTGGTCAGAATGACTTGATGAATGAATTACCGTGTAACACGCGGACTGATGGGATGATGGTCTAGACTGATGAAAATTTAAAACCGTTTCCATTTTCCATCATTCTGGCATCAGTCAAAACTCGAATCGAATGATGGATTGAACTGTCGCCAAAATTTGCGTGTGACCGATGTATATGATAGGTCTTACTTAGATCAAAACAAACTATTTTCCAAATAAGCTCAGCCCATAAAAACAAAAAAATAATGTTTTGGGTCATGTAGCTACGTAAAATATTTCCAATTTTCTTGTTCTTGTGAAATGAGTTTTATTTTATTTCGACACATACTGCAGTACCACTCATACTGGTAATTTTGTTTGTAACAGCCTAGGAACGTAATGTGTTTTATGATAATTATGATTATCATGTAAACATTGTGTTTTTATCTCTGGATAATAAAACTCAAATCAGACTCAGAAGAGTGATAAAAATTTCTTGATGTTCACTCAAGAATCATACGACGAACAGTAAAAGTCTATGAACATAGACATAATAGCAATTTATTTTGATTAGAAGGATCTTAAGGTTACAATGGTAGAATAATGCTTAGAAACAATGCTATTATCACGCTGGGGCCATACTTACTAACTATTTTTGAATCTGTGTTCATGTAGGTTCACATACTCAGGTATTTGTTTTAACATTCTGAATGAATTTGCTTTACTTTATGAAAACATGGTAAATTTGGAGAATTATTTTGAATATTAATGTACTACCGCAGTTATGTTAATCAGGTAAACTAATTCTACGTGTGGCCTAAGAAGCATCGAAAAATTCGTATTATCAAGTTTATATTGTTACTAGGTTTGTAGGTAGGCCACCATTTCAGTGGTATTGCAGTTGTTGTTTTAATAAATTATCTTTTTTAAATAGTGATACATGTACCTGTAGGTTATTATTAGATTTGTAATTTTATTTTGCGTTCATACCATATTTGTATTTAGGATTTAGGGTCCTAAAATCGTCTGCTGTCAATGACTACCGTAATATTGCGCAGAATAATGTTAGCAAATAGGTAAGCAATGATGGCACATTCTTAAAGAAATGTTCTTAATTACTCACGGATGACTTACTGGACTTACTACAAAAGCTACTGATTGATTGAAAAAAAAAAACAAGCACATTCCAAATAAAATCTAAAATAATCATCTTTAAATACGCTAAAAATTTATGGCGTTACGTAAAAAGACTGTAAAATGATTTTAAATGAATTGATTGCAAAATGTTATTCTTTAGCAATAAAAATATATCTTAACAAATACCGGGCAACTCTTAACTGACCTGCGCAAAGCGTCATCATTCCCACCGGACACTTCCAATTTTCCCTCCGGCCTAGTCAGGTCTAGTCCTAGTCAAAAGGCCTAGACAGACATGTGGTTCCGCTAACACATGGTTTCCTCTCATTTGCGCCTCCTCAGGGTATAGACTCCTCTAAAAACCTCTTTCCGGCGATGACCAAACCGAATTGCCCCAAACTAACTTATACATGGCCGCAGCGCCTTCTGTGCTTGCTAATCCGGCAACGCTGACTCGAAGGTCTCAAAGGACAACAGTATATAAATCCGTCCGAAATAATCCCTTCCAATAAAAAACTCACTACCACCAATAAAATTATGATGTTGGTAATAAAAACTAGAGCAAAGTTGAAATAAAGAGAGACATGCCATAACTTGGCACATCCTTTCTAAGTATTCGAAAGAATATGTCCACATAAACTATACGAGTAGGTAATATAACTAAGAATACCTAGTAGAAAACTAAAAAGCTTGTTCGGGCAGTTACTACCATACCCATTTTTGCTGCCAAGTAGCATTACTGATTTTCAGTTTAAAGAGTATTATTGCCGGTGAATTTATAGCTATACGAGGCTTAACACCTTTATGCCTCTAGTTGGCGGATGAAAGGCAGTGCATTGTAGGGCGCTTTCTTATTATTCATGACCAGCGAGATAGTGCTTTGTAGCATGACTATCTAGTAGTTCTGTGGTATAAAAAATAAACTCTATAACTCTATGGTCAGTAAGACCTTCCGACAAAGTGGCATTCGGGATTGCGTGGGTCATTCTAGAAAGTCTTTAAGAATATTCCTTTTTTTTATGACGCCTTTAAGTTTGCTTTATTACGGCAGTCATAGGGCGGTCATTTCAGGAGCTTATTACTATTAATTATATTGTTACAGTACTCATAAGCCATTGTTTTTTCAGATGTAAAGGATCCGCTCAAACCAGTGATAGGAGCATTAACAACGGCAACAGCAAGACGCTTTGCTGAAGGCGAAAATTTTAGTCTCACCTGCACAGTTAATATGACATTTCAACCGGCTCAAATCGTAAATCTGGCTTGGATATTACCCAATGGATTGAACATGGTACGTTAGTATTACGAATTTCAAAATGGAACCCTTCTACTATCACTTATGCGTCTGTTTGTCTGTCTGTCAAAGACATTTTTCTAGGAAACGATGTGTTTAGCTTTATAACGTATATTATGGTGGCAATTCTGTTGTTTCCATAAAAAAAACTTAAAATATGATCGCTCTTATTCCTTTACGTTAAAGTTTAAGTTAGCGTAAACACAAAATGAAAGTTTTTAAATTTAGAAATATTTTAGTTTTTTTCGCATATTTCAAATTTTGCACTAATTTTATATTACTCACGAAATATAAGTAGATACATTGTACTATATTTCGTTGGTCGTTTGTATTTTGTAAGGAATTATTGATGACCTAGAGGAGGTTAGGTAGATATAGATAACATTGCATCTTTATCACATCTATGCATCATTTACATTAAGTAGGAAATAACTAGTCTTATTTTATCCATCAGAGCGACGAAAATATAGATGAAACAAGCAATGAAAAAAACTCCACAGATATTTTTAGTACCATAACAGTATATAACGCCAGTAAAAAACACGCAGGTAAATACATATGCGTGTCGTGGAACACTTGTAACCATGTTGATTCAAAAGCGGTGCTAAAAGAATACGTATGTAAGTATTTTACTTTTACTTAATTTATATCAGCGGCATGCAGTGATTCGCCAACTAGGCCTGAAGATCTTGTACCATGTAAGATCAATTGACGAACCGATAAAATATTTGTGAAACGACCGAGTCTACAAACGGCTCGCACACGTCATCACAATATTTAAAATTTTAAACCATTTATTTATACAGTGCAACCTAATTAAAAGTACTGAAGCTTATTTTGTGCGTACTGCCTCAAACTTATCAGGATCCTTCATGTATTATTATAGATAACATATTTTTACATAATTTTTACTTACAAAACTTATTTGTCATGTTAATACATTACTTATTATATTAACTGTACAAACTAAGACGGGATAACATGGGTCGCAAATATTAAATTAATCACTTACATATTTTTACGTATATTGTATATGTAACACAATTTATTGACATCACAATTTAATTCATTTAGTGGTTTACTGTGAGTTATTGATAAAGTTACACGATATAGATACGAGTATTCATTCTATTCAGTTTTCTTTCTTTGTTGATTTTGATTTTCATAATAAAACGTAAAAAGACAAATAAACGTATCTACAAGCCACCAACACACGAGTTAATCGTAGAGTAGCTACATATGCGTATGTATGGTATGCCAGAATCGTATAATATGAAATCTATAATGAATCGTGAAGACTGACTGACTGACGGCCGTTGGGGCAGAAAAGTTCTCGAGTGGAGGACACGCACCGGAAATCGCAGTAGAGGACGGCCCCCCACTAGATGGAAAGACGATCTGATAAAGGTCACTGGGTCGCCGTTGGGTGCAGGCTGCACAAGATCGGTCGTTCTGGAAATCTATGGGGGAGGCCTATGTTCAGCAGTGGAAGTTATGTGGCTGAAATGATGATGATGATGATGAATGAATCGTGGTCGAGACCACGCCTTTGTATACCTCTGATCAGTATACGATGCAATGCAATGTATATATTAATATAATGTATGCGACCCGCTGTTAATATTCGATTTATATTAACATACATGCTAATATAAATCGTGTTGTGTCATGCTGTTAACATACATAACTTTATTAAATTAAGTACATAAATTTATATAATCAGTTTCGTTCTGCATTTTTCAGCTGAACCATTTTTAAACTTGACTCTCAAAAACAGACTAGGCCTCATAAGACAAAGCGAAACAAGGATACAAGTGGAGCTCAATGCTTACCCAGAAGCTGTTTTGGAAGTGTAAGCATATTTATTGTTGCTAATTTTATAATTTCAAGTTTTTTTCTCTTTGCTACAAGATTTACAAGACTTATATTTTTGTTTTTAGCCTGAGGGACGGCATCAAATTGTATACTGATAACACTGATAAATACTTGTTAACGAATATAATTTCGTCTAATAATGTTCAACTGATAATATATAATCTAAGTGTTGCAGACATTGCAAATTATACCTTCGTTGCTAGAAACAACAAATTTAATAAAAATGTGACCTACCCATTAGAACTAGCAGGTATGAATATTTTGTAATCTTTATGTAGGTACTTGTAATTATGTTTTGATGACTGGTATTGATAGTATCATTGAGAGCAAAACAATAATGCTCAAATGGGCAGTCTACATTAGTCAGATACGAAGTGGGATAAGGACAAGAAGATGATGATCTCTAGAAGGTAGCGACATTGTCACTTTTTCACGCATCTCCCGTTTTCACCTTACAACATCCTCAGAGGACGTTGGCTTGACAACAATAAGTTTAAATAGGCAGGTCATATTGTTAGCCAGCTGCATCGCTTGAAGTGGACGAACATCGTCAACTCTTGGATTCAAGAGATTCTGAGGGAAAAAGACGACAGCGGGTATAGCCGAGAAGGCATTGACGATATCGATACCTATGAAAAAATATGTTGGGAGACCACCAAAGAACGGCATGAGTAGGGAATTTAAGAGGAGATATTCAGACCTTTGTGTATCGATGAGAAAAAAACACATAGGTACAAAAGTTCTAAAAAAACCGACATCCAATTTGTGAAATTATATTCTATATATATAAAAACTGTGCTGAAACTATCCTGAGAATAAGTATAGGTATTATTTATAAACAACTTGAAATGAAATAAGTACCTATCCAAAAAATGTTTTCCACAACACACCGTGTGAGTGAAATTTTAGATAACACGATTTGTTGTTAGTTACATGTTAGTTATATATTAGTTGTTGTTTGTTTGATGATTAGTGTTATACACATGTTCAGGTAGCCACTGCCCGTATAAAAAAAACAAAAAAATGAACTATCACTTGAAGTTAAATAAATTTTATAAAGTTAATTTTGAGTTCATCCTTAAGGGGTGAGCTATACATACATAACGTAGGTATTCTTTTTGAAGCGGCTTTAATAAATTTACTAGGTCCCTTTATTGCACTTTTTTATCTAACATTTGAATAATATTTTTTTTAGTTCATCCTAAAGTTAGTTTAGATAAAAACAACATGAAATGCGTAAAAGGCATGGTAACTAGCTTCAGATGCGATGTCTCCGGATATCCTCTACCGACCGTCAAATGGGAGTTTATAAATGATACGTATGCTAAAGAATTAAAGGTAAGTGAAAAGCTTTACTTTTTTATGTTAGGTATTTTTTCTTTAAAATGTCATCTTTCTGTCTTAAAATATTTAGTCTATATATTTTTCATGAATTTTAAATTAACTTTACAGAGCATACGTGAGGTTGAATCCTCGCTTTATAACAAGACGTCGTTTTTGGACATAACAGATTGCCACAAAGGAAATATAACGTGTATAGCGATAGACAAAACGAAGAAGAAGAAGGAAGCTTCCGCAATGCGCAAGCTTTTCGTTTATGAGATATACGATGGATTCGGAATATATAATAAAACGGAAAATGAAAAAAAATGGTTCTTAGAAAACGACCCGTTCTCTCTAAGGTGCTTGGCTTCAAAACATGATTTTAAAAACGTCACATGGGATATAGAAGATTCGCGGGATATAGGTGAGGAAAACACGAATAAAACATATATGTATATAAGCAAAATTATTTTTTGTACGCACTTAAAGCGGATTTTTGAATTGTTTTTTTTTTATTATTACAGATTTAAATTGGAATTCAACAGAGTTTTCGATTGTTGCTGAACTAAAAATAAATAAAATCACTTTGGATCACATCGGAACATATACTTGTGTCGGTACCAAAATAGACGAAAGTAAAGTGGATGACATTATTCAAATTAACGTCCTAAGTATGCATTTTTTGTAATAAATCTAATAATATGGGAGCCCATGGTATCATATACTTTCTATCAAACTTGCTTAGCCGTCTATGATATAACTATACCAGTACATACGTACTTACGATTTGATCTAGAAATTTATCCGTTTTTCCACTGGTCTAATCTAGACCAGACTAAGAGTCTAATAAAAGAACTGTAGCCCCTGCAACTGGTAGCTGTAGCTAACGATATTCGATAGCGAAATATCATATTTTTCTGATAATAATAAAAATAATACTGATACTTACCTATACCTACGAGTTGAGGATACTTTTGATGAATATATAATCACTAACCATATTTTTTTCAGAATTGCAATCGCCATTTATTTATGATCAAGACGACGTCGAGGATGAAGTGTTTCGTTTTGATGACAAATATTTAAACTGCACTGTAAAAGGCGCTCCATTGCCCCAAATAGAGTGGTATAAGGTATTTATTTTACACTAATACTGCTTACACATGTTATTTTTTCCATGAACGAACCGCCCAGAGGGGGTAGAAGCGAATAACTAAGGCGGATCTTTGTTATTTATAAAATCTCTACGTTACAGGATGGAAAACGCATAGACGCAAATTTTGACAACGTCAAGATGTACCAAGAACCTCTGGATCTTACCACCATTAACGCCACGATTTTTATAAATAAAATTCAACCAAATAACACGGGTAAATGGGAATGTGTAGCTAAGGGCAGGGGTTCCATTCAGAAGAAATCATTTACACTTAATCTAAAAGGTAATTTGGTGTTTTTTTTAGTCTTTTAATATTTTAAATACCATAACGGCTTCGCGTGGCCAACGAGTACCCAGCTGTGACACCAAGGTTCAGGCTTGTTTCTCGCGGCGAGGCAATTGATTGTATTATTTACTATAAATATTTGCTCCGGGTGTTAATGGTACTATATGCTACCGTACTCGTCGTTTTTAATACATGGCATCCTAGTCAGCCTACGCATTCGAAGCTGAATTCGGAGCAAGTTTGTATTCTATGGTTTAGAAATCCACTGCGGATTCACCGTTCGAGCTTCGAATTATGATTACAAAATAGCTCTACGGCCTACCCAGGCAATAACTACCTAGGTTTTATAATAAATTTGTTTACGACTTATGTGATGTGTACTTAAATACTCATTACTTAATAAAAAAATTTTAGTTGACGAACATGGGACAAAAAGCTTTGTAAACTTCGGCATTGCAATTGCTGTGATAATGCTTGTCCTGATAATACTGATCGTATACCTGGTTGTGAAGATAAAGAAGGAGAAGCAATTCAGAAAGGAGTTGGCGGCGGCTGGCCTCTTGTACTTTAGGGAAGGCGTCATCAATTCGCTTAACCCAGAGCTGGGCATCGACGAGCAAGCTGAACTATTGCCCTATGATGAAAAGTTTGAGTATCCTCGCGACAGTCTAGTTTTAGGTGAGTTTCGTAATCATCGCGGCTGGAATCATTTATGCTATTATTCATTATATTATTTTTTATTGTGATAAAATAAAACGTATTTTGTCATTCAGTTTTTTGCGTATTTTGTCATTCATTTATAAAAAAATACATGATTGAAAGTTGAAAGGATTTCTTAACTTGTAGAACAGTAAGTTACCTAGGAGGGGTAAGTTTATCTTTGTTTGTAGTAATAACATTAAGATTGCTGCTATTTTTCTTAAACATACTAATATATTTGTGAACATTATCAGATTTTTATAAATTTACTACTTACTAGTTAGGTGAAGTCAGGAATGATGTGATTTCAAAAAGACATGGCATCTCCCAACGGTTGTAAAATACCCCAAGCCAAATCCTTTTACAATACGAGTATGTTTTTATGAAAGAAAGAGTGGAAAATAAAAACATGTTATACCACCCCCATAAGGGCGAAGAGATGATAATTTTGATAGAGATAGTATAGATAAATAGACCATGTCTTAGGTATTTATTTATGAATTGTTTCGGTTCTTTAGTTAAATGTTAAATCGATTATCTTATCTGTTCAAAAGGTATACAGCTCGGTGCTGGCGCTTTTGGGATCGTTTACAAAGCTGAGGCGCGTGGCATCATAGACGCTGAGGAAACCACTACAGTTGCCGTCAAGACGGTGAAGAAGACGGCAGATAACATGTACATCAAGGCGCTGGCATCCGAACTGAAGATTATGGTGCATTTGGGAAAGCATATCAATATTGTGAATCTACTCGGAGCGTGCACGAAGAACGTCGGCAAGCGTAAGTAATAATCATCGTTCGATATTTACGATTAAAAGAAAACGAGAAAAGGCACCGTTTTTACATTCAATACTACATACAACTTAACAGTAAAATAGTACCTACGCCTCATTATACAACACTAACTTCCATTCGCTTCAATCGCAAGGATAATAAGAAGACTAGTTTATTCCAAGTTTTATCCAAATCTGTTGAGGACTTGATTGAGGCACAAACATTGCATCTCTCTTGCAGGTTTTGGATTTTCCATTCTTCTTACCAATCTTCCATTCATCTTTTAATACACTTCAACCTAAAGTTGCCTATGAGATCGCATTGGTTCAATTTTGTTGCGACCAACATAAAATAGTTCCTTCGCGATACAATTCAATGTTGGATGGATGTGATTTTAAACCCAAAAATTTTCAAATCTTTTTATAGGTTGTAAATTATAATTATACCTTTTTTTAGGTGAACTGTATGTTATTGTTGAGTATTGCAAGTACGGGAACATTCACAACTACATGCAGCGACACAGGGAGGTGTTTATAGATCAACTCGACTCTGGCAACAAGGATAAGTTGGGCAAGGTGAACCGAGCCTACACGACTACTAGCACTGGAAGCTCTGGGTAAGATACTTTCAATCATGGCAAGCAGGTAAACGCCCGTCTGAGACGAAAGAGTTCGATCGGGTTCTATCTTCGCAGCGGGACAATGTCAGAGTGAAGTCTTGATTTCACTCTGACATAGATA
Source organism: Hydriomena furcata (assembly GCA_912999785.1). Taxonomy (NCBI): domain Eukaryota; kingdom Metazoa; phylum Arthropoda; class Insecta; order Lepidoptera; family Geometridae; genus Hydriomena; species Hydriomena furcata. The sequence goes on along the minus strand of OU538828.1, from coordinate 3,454,199 downwards.
GAACGCCATCTTTATAGTAATTGTTCATTAAACTATTGTTTTTCTAGGATGAATTCTGAATACTTTGGTGCCAACAATACACAAGACACCGACCACACATTCGTGAATACAGCAAACACAACTGTCAGAAAAAGTAAGTTTTCAATAAAAAAAAGGTTACTGGATCACGCCTATTTCATCAGCAACTTATGTTGTCAAAAATATATTTTAAGGTGACTATTAAGATTGTGTTTAAGGGATTTGTTATTTTACTAAAAATCACATTTATATTGTATCCAGATTCCCCTAATAACCAACCAATGGAAGAAGTGAAAGGTACTTAATTGTAGACTTTTGCATGACTTAGTGCTTCACAATTTGTCTTTTTACAAGCTTTTATTTAACTAGCAATGTATGTATGTATGTAGCTATGTAACTGTGTGACTATGTAACAGTGTTTGTTAAGGTGAAATCTTGCAACACAATTTTGAAGCAGTTATCCCCAACCGATTGAGCTGAAATTTCGCATGCTTATGTAACAGTGAGCTGATCTGATGATGTAGTCAGGAGCTGTCACAATGGAACTCCTTCGTAAATACTTTGATTGAGTAAAAACTTTGCATACTTGTCAAGTTCCAATGACAATGTTATATGATGTGACAGGTAGCTCGCTGGTGCACGATGGTTTAAATGATTTTACAAAAGCTTTTTATTCAAAAGTATTTTTCAACAGAAAACCTATTTGTTATAATATTATCGTGTGTGTTATGTTCTAGTTCTTTTAGATAATATTTATGGCATTCATCATTTTATCAAGCATCAGTAATAATTATATTATAGACTAGTTGGATATTCGACAGATGTTGTCCTGTCCAAATTTTAATAATTACATAGAAAAAAGCACTTTTGCTATCCGAATTTTTCAATTTTTCAATCCGGCTTATAGTACAACAATGAGTCATTGATGAAAATGTTCCATAAAAATAAAAGCTGAATTCCCAGAATAAATCGAAACACGCGGTTTTTTTAAGTTACACTCGACTCAAACGGCACTTTAAAGCTTAATATATCACAAACTGATCCCTTAATCGAAAAGTTGTTTTCACCAATCTTCAATACTTTTTGAAGATCTATCTAACAATACCCCACACCATGGGATACACGAGAAAAACAAACATCCCCACTTTAGATTTAGGGGAGGTACCCTAAAAAAAATGTTTTTCCATATTTTATTTTATCACTTTGTTGTCATTACTAATATGCATTTGTATATACATGCTAAATTACAGCTTTCTAGCACTGATAGTGTCTCAGCTAAGCTGCGGACAGACGGACGGACATGGCAAAACTAAAATGGTTTCTTGTAGACTACGAAACCCTAAAACCTTCTTTTGTATGTTTATCTAATTGAATTGAAAAGCATAAATACTAAATTTCAAGTAGTTTCGATTGTAATCTATTTATTTATTTAATAAAATTTAGTTAAGTTATGGGATGACATTCTAAAAACTCTTATATACATGTTTATTTAATTGTATATATTTTATAAAAGAGAATAATTACAGCCATTACCCCAGAGCACGCAGAAAAAGTTTTTTCGGTCTTTCTTTACAAATATGAATATTTAAGACTAACCAAGAACATAAGCGTAATACTAGATAGCCTATAAGCCTTCCTCGTAAATGTGGCTATTATATACAAAAATATTGTTTCTAATCCGTCTGGTCTTTCCAGAGATTAGCGCGTTCAAACAAACAAACAAACAAACTCTTCCGCTTTATTATATTAGTATATATTATTATTTTATGAAATACCTGATTGTTTTGATAATAATAATTAATGATTTAAAATGCATAATCCATAAATTTGTTAACGGATCGCCGCCGTTTTTTTACAGAAAATTTTGACATCCCGAAAGAATTGTTTTTGAGATCAAAGTAAGCATGTTCATAATCTATCTATATACCAAATTTAATCGAATTCGGTTTAGTCGTTACGATGTGATTGGGTAACAAACAAATATGTATAACTAGCCGACCCGTGACAGACTTTGTCCTGTCCTGTGTAGTCAAAACTGATGTCAGATTTTTTGCAAAGTCAAAGTCAAAGTTTCTTTATTGCTTGAAATACATGTACAGAAGATGTTAATTTATAAATATATTACCAATGTACTCTGCCTATGAAGGCATGCAATATCAAATTTACAACATATCAAAGAAATAATAATAATAATAAAAATTGTAATAATTGTAATTTGTCATAATACATTTTTGATGTCATTAAAAATAATAATAATAATAATAATAATAGTAATAATGTCAAAATACAGTCAAACACGGAAATAATTAAGTACATTTAAAATAAATAAAAGAAATAATAAATATAAATAAATTATGAATTAATTAATTGAGATTTTTATCATTCATGAAATCGTCTATGGTATAGTAATATTTGCTTATAACTTCCTAAGCTTCCTTCGAAACAACGAACATGGCATATCTCTCATTAACTGCGGGAGTTTATTATAAATGAAAGGAGCCATACAGAATATACTCCTGCGCATAAAAGTAGTTTTAGAGTTGCGGATTGTCTCGTCTATTTCGAACAACAACATCAGAAAGCCGACAAAACAGATTTGGGTTATTTTTTACAAACATAGCTGTTTCAAAAATATACAGTGAGGGAAGTGTTACGATGTTATGCTTATTGAATAAATTTTTACAGGAGTCTGTAACCTTAAATTTAAAACTGCACACCATCTATTATACCAAAATCACCCCTTTTGCATTTTTTTTATAATTTTTGGTATTTTTTCGGATTATAAGCCACCTTATGTTTTATTCGGGCATTTTAACTACATCTACGTTAATTTTCATCTTAATCAGTTTTGTTGTTTAGGCCTGATTGACTTTCAAACATACTAACATCCTCACACATTTTCGCATTTACAATAATATTAGAATAATGTGATATTATACCTTGTTGTGCATTGTTGGCTTGTTGCATCATTCGTGTGGCGATTCTGTTGTGTCCACGCTAAACCTAAAATTCCTAAAAACGATCGCTCTTATTCCTTTATGTTAAAGTTTAATTTAGCGTAACATCAAACTGACAGTTCTACCAATGTCTCTGACTAAAGCTATTGTCAGCCAGATAATTACGTAGGTATTGTTTTATGGTTTCAGCATCGGAAGGCTACGTGCAGCCCGAATGGCGGTCGAACTATGTGAGTGACTACAGCTATGATGGACGTAGCCCTCGACCTCTGTCGTCACGTGACCTGCTGGCTTGGGCTTTTCAGATAGCACGGGGAATGGAATACCTCGCCAGTAGAAAGGTAATCTATGTAAATAAAAAACCGATCAAGTGCAGCATGGTTCCGTACCACCAAGTGATTTACCCTCGTATTCAAGAACGACACTATGAGAACACACGCCCACAGTGGACGTAATCTCTTTTCATAAACATCACTTTATGTGTTAAGCGACACTATGGCGCACGCTACCGTGTGCCTTTAGAGCTCAACTTTGGCTAGAGGCACACGACAATGTGCCTCTAGTCACACTATGCAGTGTCGCACGACACATAAAGTGATGTTTATGAAAAGAGATTTCGTCCACTGTGGGTGCGTGTTCTGATAGTGTCGTTCTTGAATACGAGGGATAGAGCGCTGGAAGGAAGACATAGAAAACCCCCATTTTTAGGATTTCGTAGTCAACAAGAAACCCTTATAGTTTTGCCATGTCCGTCCGTCCGTAGCTTGCTCAAAGACCCTTAGTGCTAGAACGCTGTAATTCGGCATGAATATGCATATTAGTCACGCCGACATAGTGGTACTATGTCGGCTTTTTTGGTCGACTTGGCTTTTTTTACAAATTAAGTTTTTGATGGCATCTGATTTCTTTTTGTAGATAGTCCTACTTTTTAGGGTTTCGTACCCAAAAGTTTCGTATCCTATACATTTATATGGGATTACAATGTTATCTAGAAAACCGGATCGAAATTGCAAAATATTTTAGTTTTTCCTTGATTTATACAATAAACACTAATTGTATTCAAAATTTGAAGCTTCTAAATCTGCTAAAAGTGTATTAAAGTTTTGATGATCGGTCAGTCAGTCAGTCAGTGAGTGAGTGAGTGAGTGACAAAATAAGAAACTTTGACTAGTTATAAACTCTTAAACTACTGGTTCAAATTGAATAAAATTTTAAATGTGTTACTGTGAATACTGTGTTTATATAATGCCTGCTTAAACTACTGAAAGTTATAGGAGGTCGAAAATAGCCTGAACTGCTTCGAGAAACGGATGGTACGGCCGTGCCGCTTTTTTCTTGACTTGGATAACTAATTCACCTTTATTATAGGTGCATATAATTTACACAAACATCTAATACACTTTCACACAACACTCAATATTATTTGGACGTTGTTATTCATACCTACGTAGGTTTAGGAATAACGTCGCTACAATGAAATTATAAGAGAAGTGTCCTCAATTATTACCGAGAGATTAAAGCATTGCAAAGGCTTTTATTCAATTTGTGAATTCTTGTTTTAAAGAGGATATTAAACCCTTTCAGGTTTTGCACGGAGATTTAGCGGCGAGAAACATTCTGTTGGCAGATGACAACGTCGTTAAAATATGCGACTTTGGGCTGGCTAAGAGCATTTACAAGAACGACGAATATCAGACGAAGGCAAATGTGAGTTATTTTGGAAATCAATTGTAATAAGTCTTTCACAAATCTTGGAACGATTATTCTGGGGAGGTGGTAAAGAAAAACCAAGTGCGAGTCGGACTCGCGCACGAAGGGTTCCGTACCATTATCTATAAAAACGGCAAAAAAAACATGTTTGTTGTATGGGAGCCCCCCTTAAATATTTATTTTATTCTGTTTTTAGTATTTGTTGTTAGAGCAGCAATAGAAATACATAATCTGTGAAAATTTCAACTGTCTAACTATCATGGTTCATGTGATACAGCCCTGTGACAGACAGACAGACGGACAGCGAAGTCTTAGTAATAGGGTCCCGTTTTTACCCGTTGGGTACGGAACCCTAAAAATGGGAGATCTTTTCCCAAAAATGAGACAGCTTTTACTTTACTGTAATCTAGGTAAACAAAAATAGCCCAACTATAAGAATACTTCTACTGCCCGCGGTTGTGCTCGCGTGGTGTATTATAAAAAGTACCTACTACTTCTACTACTTCTAGTCTATTTGATATTCCAGGGCGTCGGCTGTGTATATTTCAAGTTTTTACAAATCCGTTTGTGCGTGATTGAGGCACACACATCCAAACACAGTCTATAATACCTTTAAACGACAATTCTTGTAGGTATATACATAACTAGCGACCCGCCCCGGCTTCGCACGGGTAGTATGTTATTATACATATAAACCTTCCTCCTGAATCACTCTATCTATTAAAAAAACCGCATCAAAATCCGTTGTGTAGTTTTAAAGATATATAATCTGAATCTTGGAAACGGCTACAATGATTAATAGATCGAGCTAGGTTTTATTTTTAGAAAACGACGTTTTATCCGTGTTTCCAGGTAATGAAATAGCTAGCAAAGCTCGGTCATCCAGATACTAGATACTCGTATAAGTACTGGTAGTTAACGTTATGTAGTACTTACGTACCGCAATGTTTGTGTATCTGTTGATAAGTACCGAAACATTTTTCATTATATGTTTTTTTTTTCTTGTTTCCAGTGTCTTCTGCCTGTGAAGTGGCTGGCCATCGAGTGCATGACCGATCGCATATTCTCCACGCAATCTGACGTATGGTCCTTTGGTATTGTTCTATGGGAGATGTTCTCGCTGGCAAAAACTCCATACCCCAACATACATCCGTCTAGCTTACTGCAGTTCTTGTCTGAAGGGTAAATACTGATTTGTTTTCGATTTGACTCGCGTTGTGCCCATTTAAAAAGTAGCACATGTGTTATTCTAGGGGTAATATTGTCCGCATCATCATCATCAATACTGGAGCAGAGGTTCATTATTTACAATTTCTACATTTTCCAGGCATCGCCTAGACAAGCCTGCATACGCCGACGAAAGGCTTTACGATGTGATGAAGAAGTGTTGGGAGGCGAAGGCACCCTTGCGGCCTTCCTTCTCGCAGCTTCAGGAACTCCTGGGTACTTTCCTTGAAGACAACGTTCGGAATGTAAGTCGCATCATCTGTTCTCACTCTCTTATATTTAGCTTGACAACCATAAAAAGGGCTCTGATCTTGAGCACTCAAATCGAAAAATTTATCACAAGTCAGAGGCACGTATAAATATTACATTTGGCACATGCCCACATTTTGCAATAGCTAGATTTCATACGTGATAGGTTTTAAGGCCGTTGGCGACCATTGCAATGCTGTATCAAATTTTGTAGAGCGCCTTTTCAGAACTTACAATAAACATTTATTGATACCGTGTACTATTTTAATTTCAGCATTACGTGGACCTAAACAACACTTGCATGGAAAAAAATGTAAAAGTTGGGACCCAAGAGGACTATCTCGATATGATGTGCGCTCCTGATTACAACAACTTGGTAACACCAAGCCCGCACCATATTTATATTAACGCAGACGCTCAAAAGAGCTTCTTCCCACCTACACCTGTTAAAGTTGGTATGTAACATTTACGTATTTCATTCTATCGGAGATTTGAGCATTTTAACGTAGGTTTTCATGTGGAAACCGAAATATGGCATCTAGTGGCGTTTTATTAGCTCGCAAGATTTCTTCATCGCCAATATTTTCAATTTACATTCGATTAAATACAAACTAGTTTGTAAAACATTTTATTTCCTTTTGTCAGATGATTCCGACAATCCACCGCTCTGACTTCGTGTGGTAATACAGTTATCTACGCATGGAGTTATCTCTGTTACTAACAAAAACACCGATTAGTTTGAACTTGCAACTACTAAAACCATAAAATATGAAATTTTAGTGTTGTAGTTAGTGGCATGGCGACTTTAATGAAAGGAATACGAAATTATATTAATTTAGAATAACGTGTAATTTCAGACGATGAAGGCTATCTGCAAATGAGTCCAACGAACCCTGGGGTATTCAGCCCTCGAAATCCCAACTCAGAGTTCGATTTCGATCCGCGAAAGTTCAATGCGAAGACTTCAGATGCTGGCAGCTGCGGGTCTGAGCTGACGCCCATGTTGACGCTTAACAATCTTCCAGCTAGAAGTGGCTCCGAGTCTGATCACGAGGGGAACGCTCCCTACCTTAACGTGTGTACGCCGATCGAGGAAGTTGACGAAGTGTTCGCGCCCAGCTTCAACGAAACAAAAAACGCTAAGAACATGCAACAAAGTGCAGTCACTAACCCCACTTACATAACCTTTGACAACATTGAAGAGAAACCCAAGAATATTAATAATTACGTCAACATGCCGAATGGTCTAGTCAAATAAAATAGTTTAGCCATATAGTGAAACACGTAACCATCTCATTATATAGGTATTAAAACTAAGAATCTATGTTTGTTGTTTAACCAATATTGTAATAATATGTGATTGTTAATTTGATCTCTGTTATGTCATTTAAATCGCTTCTTTCTGTAATTATTTTTATTATTCTCTACTATTTGAAACATAAGAAAGAGGATATAACAACTAATACAAATATTATGTACAAAATACACAAGAAACAGTTGAGTTTTCTGAAGATTGTTGTAAGCGATTTATAGATAGCTAAAATGATATAGATCTGGATGGTAATGCTAATTCGTTAAACCAGATACAAACCAGTCTTCGTGGACACGCTTTATTTTAATTGTAGCTATTCTTATATAAAAGTACTTATATAAAGTACGTAGATACCTATTATGAACAGAGTGATTCATTTCCCACTAAAATGACCCCTTTTACCCTTGATGAATTAAACCAACGTTTTTAAAGTTTATATTGCTAAACCTTTTGATTATTTTTGATACTCTAGTCTAGAGTCATAGTCGAAAGTCCAAATACATTAACTTTAAATATACCTTATTATATCATAACTCAGCGGGATGTAACAATCTTTGCTTACCACCTCTAATAAAACTAGGATTAAATAGGTGGCAATTTTTTTTATTAAATATAGATAATATTTTATAATATAAGTTTATTTGTATAAATATTATTGTTATTAATTAACCTCTGGTTGGAAGTTTTCAACTAATATTACAACTACTAAGTCTAATGATATTCATATGTAGGCCACGAACTATATTTATTATATTTTTATACAAGTTAGGTCAGTCGTTAAGATCCGATTGAAACACGAATATTAAAACATGCTACTTTTGCATTTTATAATGTGAATAGGATATAATAATACCTAAAATATTATAATAAAATTGTTGGTACAAAATGCGACTCTTGTCTTGTAAAATTGATCCTGATAAAATAGTGCTGGTTCAAGATAGTCTTGCTTATTTTAGATAGTAGTATTTTCTACGACTTTACTACATAATTTAATAAACTGAATCCCACCACGTTCTAAAATAGTTAATGATAACATTCCTTTATTGATTAATACCTATTCCGATTTCACGTACCTCTTGAATGTGAAGGCTATAGGTACTAACTGGTAAGAGATATCGCTGTTATTTATCTTAAAAACTATAACTACGTTAAACTAAAAAACCCGGCCAAGTGCGAGTTGGACTCACGCACGAAGGGTTCCGTACCATTATCTAAAAACGGCTTGTTGTATGGGAGCCCCGCTTAAATATTTATTTTATTCTGTTTTTAGTATTTGCTGTTATAGCAGCAACAGAAATACATAATCTGTGTAAATTTCAACTGTCTAGCTATCACGGTTCATGAGATACCTACAGCCCTGTGACAGACAGACGGACGGACAGACAGACAGACAGCAAAGTCTTAGTAATAGGGTTCCGATTTAACCCTTGGGTACGGATCCCTAAAAAACCGACGAGAAAATGTTTCAACTAATCAAAAAGACGATAATTCGTATAAATAATTTCTAGAAATACAATTTGAAATGGGAGTAACTTTGGCCTAGTCTCTACGCATTAGGAATCTCATGCAAATCGAATCACCGGATATAAGAATAAGCGCGGTCATACAAAAAAAGAAAAAAAGAACACGTTGAATTGAGAAACTCTTTTTTTCGTTGGTCGAAGATAAGAAAACAAATTTTTGTTTACCTTCTCTGGGTTTATTAAGGGCATTTATTACTTCACGCGTAGATAAGAAATTCAAAGAAGTGTGTGTTATTATTGTTTGCGTTAAAATAAATATTTTATTTTGTTAATTAATGTTAAGATTGCCAATTTATGTATTCGAAACCTTTAGGAACGAACTTAACCTAACATAGCGGTATTTTTGTTACGACGGTCGTAATAACCTTTATCACTAAATAGTATAAAGCAAAGTCGCTTTCCGCTTCCCGCGTATGTATGTATGTTTGCTTATATCTTTAAAACTACACAACGGATTTTGATGCGGTTTTTTTTAATAGATAAAGTGATTCAGGAGGAAGGTTTATATGTATAATAACATGCTACCCGTGCGAAGCCGGGGCGGGTCGCTAGTATTTTATATATTCGAGTAAGTTCTTAGTCTTCGTATAATAGTGCCGCTATATTAGGAATCTTTTTCTTTGCATATGAATAAGTATGATATTATAGGTCTGTAATAAAGGTCTGTTGTTTAATTAACTCAACCTAAAAAATGTGCTCCTTTCCTGACCTAACAAATGGTTATAGCTTTTTCTTATATACCAGTAGGTTCTTAAATTTTCAGCTCTTTGTAGGTGACAATAATGTGACAATATAAAAGTTCTGCTAGTATGATTTATTAAAAAAACTTGGTACTTAGTTATAGTTGTATTGTACGTAATCATAATCCATTTATTTAAAAGTATAAATTTTCTCATAAATGGTTAACTTTCGCACTAGAACATTATGGTCTAATTCAACGGAAATAACATTAAAGGAAGAAAGGATTTTTAGAAATTCGAAATGTAGTATTTAGCCTTTTAATATATGATCCTAATCCATGTAAAAGTATGTGAAGAGATAATATATTATGTGTTTGTATCCTAATCAAGATGATAATAAGATGAAATTTGCTGTAGCTAGTAAATAAAATCAGATAAACAGAACGTATAATCCAAAAACATTTGTATTTCTTTATCATTTAGGGGTCTAAATGATTAAAAAAATGCAAAAAGGATGATTTCGGTATAGATAGCGCTGGTGTGCAAAAATTAGACATCTCAGACCGAAAATGTTGAGTTGTCATAACAACGTATTTACCAAAAAGATTGAATCCTACTAAGGTCGGTATTTGAAATTAATTTTTTCAAAAAAAATCTGATATTATTTTGACTACCGAATGATACGCATTCTACCAAAATTTTTGATTTATTTTATCAGGTCAAGGTTTAATATAGGAAAAAAATCCCTGAAAGTGCTTTTTTCTAGTTATATGAAGAGTACCCACAGTAAAGCACCGTAACTCCTAACTAGCTCACATAAGACAATAGATGCTACCTCAGATACACGGCCAAACATAAACACATTTAGAAACCTTAAACATGAAGTCGGTTTTGTTTTAAGTTTCATAATATTGTGATATTTAGAAGAACCTTTCTCTTAATTTGTAAAACTATTTGTGTTTTACAAATTGTAACAAGAGGAAGGAATAACAGTTCCACATCACTAAATGATACTTGTTTTCTAAATGCAAATGTTTGACTTGTTGCTGTAAATACTTAAATCGCTTTAAGTATGTCTATAGTATTTGAGAAGTTCCCATGGTCTGACTTGAATAGTTTATCTATTCCATGTTTAATAAGAACGACGAAACTATTTTACCTACAAAATAAATATGTATAAACTAGCCGACCCGTGACAGACGTTGTCCTGTCAAATTTCAATAATCGTATAGAAAAGACTGAATGTTTTTAGTCTGTGATATCAGACTTGTTGCACACCAGCGCCATCTATACAGAAATCATCCATTTTGCGTTTTTTGATTGTTTTAGGGATGTTTTTCATATTTTAAAGTAGTATATTATTTATTCGGGCATTATATCTACATCTACAGCAAATTTCACCTAAATCCGTTTTGTCGTTTAGGCCTGATTGAGGAACAAACATACATACAAACTCACAAACTTTCACATTTATAATATTATTAGGATTGAAAAATTGATGATTTATTTATCTTTTAGTCATTAGTAAATTAGGAATGAATGTGGATGGATGTAGACGTAGAGGCTCCTAAACTACTAAACCGATTTGAAAAAATATTTTACCATTAGAATCCTACATTATACGTGATGAATATAAGCTATAGAATATTTTCAAAAACGTTAGGGATCCGTATGAAAAATTCGATAATGTAACCCAACGTTTAAAAAAAATCCTTATATCACGTTTGCTGCGGAAATTATTGACAGTAGAGCAAAGTAATGTATTACAGTTATATAGAAATCATCAATATCTACAAAAAAAAGTCTGTAATACTATATCTAGCCTGATTTTAAAAATGTATTCACCATTAGAATGCTACATTATCTCTGAGTAACATATACTATAAAAAAAAATAAGGATCCCTATTAAAACTTCGACAATGTATAACTATAGATTTTGACACGGGTCTTTATCACGTAATTACCTTGAATTTACTTTCTCGACGTTTTTCAGTCTGCCCGCGATCATGGCTATTGTAACATAGTCGAAACGTCGGGAAAGTAAATTAAATGTAATTACGTGATAAATACCCGTGTCAAAATCTAAAGTTATGTCTACTAATCACGATAGTTTGAAAAATAATTTCGACAATGTAACCCAAGGTGTAAAAAAATACCCATAAATTCATTATTACACCCATGCGACGCCGCGGCAAACTGCTAGTTACAGTAGGTATAAATAGGTAGTTGTATTCTTGTATTAATCAGTTATACTCAGACCGTGTAATACCTAGTGTTTTTTTTATAATTCTTACGTACTTTGCTGTTGTGTTACCTACCAAAATGAAAATGCTTTCGAAATCTATAATTCTGCTGAGTTCGAACTTTCTCTTGTTCTCGTGTTGTGATGGTACGTAACATTTTATATTTACCTATAATATATTACCATACCATACCATATATTTTATAGTTATTATATATTAATATAATAACTTTACAGGCTTTTAACTGCTGTGCAGCGTTCTAACTTAACTTAACTTCTAATTACCAAATATTTTAAATTAGATTGTTTCCTTATACCGTCCTATAAAAGTAATAATTTACACTCATAACACGTTACGTCACTGCATAATATTAATTATATTAATATAAAACAAAGACGCCGCGTCTATCTGTCTGTTTCTGATAAAATCAATAACTAGGTACTGAACGGGTTTTCATGTGGTTTTGACCAATATACAGAGTTTCATTTAGGTGTTTGGTTTGTCAAGGGTTTGTCTAAATTAAACCTCGTTGCTTTGGTTATTAAATATTACAAACTTTTTAAATTGCAGTATTCAAATTTGAAATAAAATTAATGTTTCAGATTTAAATTTTGTTTTTCATCTATCAAAAGCATCAGTTAGGTAGTTAGCAGTGAATAACATAAATACGGGAAAATTGCAATGTAAAAACTGTAACGGAGCGAAATCTGTAGATTGAATATTTTTAAATTGCGGCTCTAGAGTCGCGCCTCATGACGAAAGCAAAAACTACAAATTCAAATTATCGTGATTAGTAGACATAACTAGATTTTAACACGGGTGTTTATCACGTAATTACCTTTTATTTATTTTCCCGACGTTTCGGCCATGTTACAATAACAATGGTCGCGGGCAGACTCAATAAATTAAAATTAAAGGTAATTACTTGATAAACACCCGTCTTAAAATATATAGTTATACAAATTCAAAGTTAGAGCTAACCAGAGACCAAGCAGAGCTAATGCGCTGGCACAACACCCTAGCCACCAAGTTGTGGTGGTTGTATGGGTCCGCCAGAAATGCGAGTGGCAAAATATTAAGCTCCTTTTTGCATATTTCACTTTCAAAACTTTCGTGAGTTGTACTACACATTATTACAACAACGGGAAATTACTCACGTAAATGATAAATTGTCAATGAGGACACCGACAATGTTTCGATTCATCTAGAGAATCTTCTTCAGGGTGAGTGGACCATAACGCGCGCGCTACCCTGCTCGCATTGTCGAGCCTGAAGAAGATTCTCTAGATGAATCGAAACATTGTCGGTGTCCTCATTGACAATTTATCATTTACGTGAGTAATTTCCCGTTGTTGTAATAATGTGCTCCTTTTTGCATTTTTCAGCTGAATCATTTATAAACTTGACTCTCAAACACAGACTAGGCATAATAAGACAAAACGAAGCAAGGATACAAGTGGAGCTCAAAGCTTACACAGAAGCTGTTTTGGAAGTGTAAGTACCCGAAGCATCTTTATTGTTGCTAATTTTGTAATTTTAAGTTTGTTTCACTTTGCTTCAAGATTTATCTTATATTTTGTAATATTTTTTTTAGTCTGTAGGACGGCATCAAATTGCCTAGATATTTATCTAAGTAAATAAATAAAGTACCTACACACATTCATAGTTTTCTTTAAATGGTTCCTACTTATTATGTCATCGTGCTATTTGTGTACAACGTGATGATAAAGAACAAATGATAAATGACAAATGACAAATGATTAAAACTGCGTTGCTACTGAATGACGACTGAATGCTTTTGATGTCAGATTTTTTTTGCACACTAGCGCCATCAATACCAAAATCATATTTTTGCGTATTTTTTAACCCTGATCAGTATTCTGCTTTTTGTCTACATAATACCTACAGTAAATTTCATCTTAAACGGTTTTGCCGTTTTGGCCTGATTGATCCACATACAAATATCATCACTAACTTTTGCATTTACAATATTATTAGGACAGCTCTATAACATTTCTGACACGTTCATCATCAGGCGCGACTCTAGAGCCGCATTGGAGCTGTTGACGTGTACCTATACAGATTCAGATTCATTTATTGAATTAAAACTATCGTGGTTGTTACTCATTTTAACTACATATAAATACGGCTAATTACCACGTTTTTTTAGGGTTCCGTACCCAAAGGGTAAAAACGGGACTCTATTACTAAGACTTCTAAGATTTCGCTGTCCGTCTGTCCGTCTGCCGTCTGTCCGTCTGTCCGTCTGTCCGTCTGTCCGTCTGTCCGTCTGTCCGTCTGTCCGTCTGTCCGTCTGTCCGTCTGTCCGTCTGTCCGTCTGTCCGTCTGTCCGTCTGTCCGTCTGTCCGTCTGTCCGTCTGTCCGTCTGTCCGTCTGTCCGTCTGTCCGTCTGTCCGTCTGTCCGTCTGTCCGTCTGTCCGTCTGTCCGTCTGTCCGTCTGTCCGTCTGTCCGTCTGTCCGTCTGTCCGTCTGTCCGTCTGTCCGTCTGTCCGTCTGTCCGTCTGTCCGTCTGTCCGTCTGTCCGTCTGTCCGTCTGTCCGTCTGTCCGTCTGTCCGTCTGTCCGTCTGTCCGTCTGTCCGTCTGTCCGTCTGTCCGTCTGTCCGTCTGTCCGTCTGTCCGTCTGTCCGTCTGTCCGTCTGTCCGTCTGTCCGTCTGTCCGTCTGTCCGTCTGTCCGTCTGTCCGTCTGTCCGTCTGTCCGTCTGTCCGTCTGTCCGTCTGTCCGTCTGTCCGTCTGTCCGTCTGTCCGTCTGTCCGTCTGTCCGTCTGTCCGTCTGTCCGTCTGTCCGTCTGTCCGTCTGTCCGTCTGTCCGTCACAGGGCTGTATCTCATGAACCGTGATAGCTAGACAGTTGACATTTCACAGATGATGTAATTCTGTTGTCGCTATAACAAAAAATACTAAAAACAGAATAAAAAAAACATTTAAGTGGGTCTCCCATACAACAAACGTGTTTTTGTTGGCGTTTTTTATAGATGGTATGTTGATCGTTTTTTATAATGGTACGGAACCCTTCGTGCGCGATTCAGACTCGCACTTGGCCGGTTTTTCTTGTATTGCTGATTGTCTCAAAACGTCATCAATACAAGAAAACATGTGGTAATTAGCCGTATTTATAGTTAAAGTCATCCAATGAAGTATGGTTTGCAATTCCTTCATATATCTGACTGCAGGTTGGAAATACGCTGTTGCCTAAAAACAGTTTGCTTGTTCAAGATTAGTGTGGAAGGGAGACGCTTTGTGCGTGACAGAGTTATGTTATAGGTATACGTCTAGTCATCCGATGATGTAAATATTACAGGAAAAATAAATCGAATACTCTAACTAGCACTTTTTTTTTTAAACTCAATAAATTTGAGCGAGTTGTTGCTCATTTGAAAGAGCTAGATTTGCACATCGTACGGAATCGTCGGTGCGCAAGTCGATTCGCTCTTGACTGGTCTTATTTTACCTGTGCCTACCAACATAATAGTAAAAAATATAAAAGTTCTGTACTGAAGCTACCTAGATAGGTACATACTTGGAATTGTAAAGTTACTCATTACGTTTTAGTTCTTCTGGTAATTCATATAATAATTGCAATGTTAATCAGACGTACGAGTACCTTTTTAATTTAATTGACTGGTTGTAAGACCAGTCAATTAAATCAGTTGGTAGTAGTTCTGCCTTCTGCGCTTTAGGTTGTGGGTTCGATCCCCACTCGGGATAATCATTTGTGTGATGAACATAGATGTTTGTTCTGGGTCTGGGTGTTATGTATAATAAGTATGTATTTACAACAAAAAAACGTATATAAGTATTCTATCAGTTATCTTGGTTCCCATAGTACAAGCTTTGCTTAGTTTGGGGCTAGATGGCGCTGTGTGAAATGTCCACCAATATTTATTTATATTATTTGTATTTATAATTAGTTTGTCAAATATAATGTTTGGACGTGACCCTGACTTGCCCCACTAGACATTTTCAAAGGATCTAAACGCTTGGATATCTGAGAGGATATCTACCGTACTTGGGGATCACAGTCGTCCTATTTTTTTATATATTTCCTCCAGTAACAAAATTTTAATGCATAAAATTATGAAAGCTTAGAATTCACTAGACGGTCATGCCCGCGGGCAAGTCTGAAGACATGCCCGCAACTAATAGGTATGACAGTATGCCAGACTGACTGCGACTTTCCTACACTAGCAAACATCGCACAAACCTATAGTTGCGAGTTCCGGCGGGCATGCCTGCAGACTTGCCCGCGGGCATGACCGTCTAGTGAATTCCCAGCTTTAGTCAGACTGTATCCAGGGGGTAAACGGACGTTTTATTTAAATTTCATATTTCCAATCGTTTTGTTTATTCACATTACTGAAACGAACTGAAAGTATATCTAGTTACCTATAATTACAGTTCGCGCAATACCATCGAGCCATGATCATTAATCATGAAACTAGGTGCTGTTTTATGTTTACAAATAAAAAATAACGAGTACGAGTAGGTACCATATAATTTATAGGTACTCGTACATAATATGTTTTTATTTGAAAACTAAAATCTTATTCTATCTTAATTTTACTCTTATCCGACAAAAAAATATATAATAAAATATATTTATATAAATATTATGGTACCCAGCTAGATAGGGGTTAGTCTAAAAATGCCTTTTGACTGTCCTCATCAATGGGTATTTCTGGACAAATAATGATAGGTGTCGAATTGAAAACGTCCTTTATTTTTAATAGGTTAAAAATATGATTATTAAATAAGGTCACTCTCGTAGAAATTGAATACAAGGAAATGTGTAAATGTGGTGACAGGAAAAAACAAAAGAATCGGAACATCAGGACAAATCAATAAATTTTAATTTTGATATTATTTATTCCACATAGCTAACAATGTGTAGGTACAGAACGCGTAGTAGAATAGAAAAGACGTAGTTAATTATTGTTTTAGGCAAGTATTTAAAACTTGACAAGGAACGAGTATTTTACGATAGACACAATTACTTTTTATTGGTAGTATTGAGTTTTTATCATTCTAAATTTTACACTGAATTACACATTACCTACAATCTACAATCATTGGTTTGGGCAGTCATTACCAACATTATGTCTTTTTGCGCTCAACCGAGAGAGCGCATGCTCGTACTTGGCCACATTCCGTCGTAGTTGATGGTGCAAACGGCCGCGTCTATACTTCGAAACATACCATCGCCGCAACTTTTATATCGGCCTACTTTCGATTTCATACGTTTCAAACGGTTTATCTGCAATGATTTATAAAACCGCAGATCTGCCCGCTTTTTAACCACAATGATATTTAAATAGAAATATCTATTAAATTAACAATTGCGCTCGTGTGGAAAATCAAAGTGACTCAGTGTTTTTAAGTTTATAAGTTACAGTGATCGAAAACCTGTGGAATGTGCGATTTATAGTCGTCGTCGAATGACGTCGCATGCTCTATCAATCATAACAAATTGTTTATTAAGAGCAAACAGATATACACCTATGTTTACATAATATAAATCAAGTGTAAAGAAACGCTCCAAAATGATTATCGACTACAGATGGTTACTGCTTGCATTTACTGGATTAGCACTTTTAGAACCATCTGAGACAACCGATTCAAACAATTGTACAACAGGTCTGGTTTTTACAAGCTTTTATTTAACTTGCAATGTATTTATCTTGTATGTTCGGGTGGATTCTTGCAACTCAATTTTGAAGCAGTTATCTCCAACCGATTGAGTTGAAATTTTGCATACTTATTGTAACTTAGGTGACAATGCAATAATTATAATAGCGAGTTGATCTTATCAGAGTCAGGAGCTGTTAAACGGAATTCCTCAGTAAATAGTCGGATTGAGGTAAAACTTTGCATACTTATCAATCTCTACCTCTGACTACCCCCACTAGACATCTTCAAAGGATCTAAGCGTCTGGAGATCTGAGAGGATGTCTATCCTACTTGGGGATTACAGTCTTGATCCTATTTATTTATTTATTTTATTTTACTTATCAATCTCCAATGACAATGTAAAATTATGGTACTAGCAAGCTGGTGTGATGATGGAGCTCGGATGTAGCCATAGGAACTCTTCAACTACACCACATAATCACGTCGTGTTTGGGCTCGTTGGATTTGTCTTAACGATTACTAGAGCCCTAGAATTTATAAAAGTTTGATTTAAAAAATATTTTTAGAAAAAAAACCTTTTTTCTTTTGTAATGAAGCCGAATCTTCCTTTCGATACTCGATGCACCGCAGTCACATACTTTTCGCAAAACATAATGCCGTATCTAACAAAAGCACCCTGATACACTACTTCAAATAACTTTCCTCTTTTAAAACCTCTATGGTCAAAACAATTAATTATCTAGCATTTTTGTATTATCGTACACGAATGCGAAGCCAGTGTTTACCATAGTAGTTGTTTACCATACCAAAATAAAATCTCTGGAATTACCAACGAAGCAGATAGATTAAACTTTGTTCGCGTTTCAGTAATACCTACTCATAACTCTCCTCATGTTACATCCAATAATAAGATAAGCACTTCAGTAGGTAGGTATTGATAATTGTTTGCTATGAAAATCACTAAAAATAATTCTAACAAGTACCTGTATAGAAAAAAAAAAAAAATTGTCAAGATCAAAACGTCTGTCGGGACAGCTAGTATTTTATAAAGTTGTATAGAGTAAGGGACGGACTGAAGTAATGTGATGTAACCTTTATAATCTGTCTATATCAATGATTAAAGATTGGCGAGAAATTCAGAGCAAAACTTAAACCATGTTATGTAAACAAAATAGGGCATAATTTATTTTGATCGTGAATTAATAGCATTATAATCACCACTTGCGGTAGGTATGTGACGGTACATTGTAAAATTGCGGAAAAGATCCATATTAATCATACATACGCTTTTAAATATTTGTATGCTCATACTTATTTGAACAAAAACCCGATTTCTTCACACACAAGTGACTTCAGATGAATGATGTCGTATTAAAGTACATAATAATCAATTATCTATTACAATTACGTGGTTTCTTTAGTAGTAGCCTTCTAAGTTTAAAGGGCTTCACACACAGCAGCTCTAATGTAAAGATGTACATTATAGCACGATACATTTCATTACATATTTCCATAGAAATCGTCAGGAGACCACACACGACAGCTATAATATACATTTTTACATCTTCGTATCAGATACAAAGCGAAAAGATTTTATTCATCTTAATACATCTCAATACAAGGAAAGATACATTACATTACCTGTTGTGTGTGATACATTAAGATAATTTAAAGCTATACATCCCGGTATGTAATGAACATTAATATACATTATAGCTGCCGTGTGTGAAGCCCTTAATTCAGAAATAATATAACGTCAAATACAAGCATATCACTTACCTAATCAGTATTTACAGGCAGGGTGGTATATAGAGGTATTTACATAATATTATAGGTGTCGTCAAGTTTAGTCATTAATTTATGTATAGGAAATAATGACTGCTAATCAACTAAATCCATTAGTATAGTGGGGTATCAGTGGGCTGTAAAGTGGCAAAATGTTAAAGCGCGCCGGTGTTTTTGGCAATTTATCGACCTCGTGTCTAGGTGTAGGGGAGATACCCTAAAAATTGGATCGTTGGATTTGTCTTAAAGAGTACAGAAGCCCTAGAATTAATAAAAGCTTGATTTTAATAAAATAAACGTATTATCTTAGAAAAATAATTATGTTCTACTTAACCTAGTTTCCCTGTAATTTTACCTACACTGTTTCAAGAATAATCCTTTTTGATGACGGCCACGTGTATGCTTTAGTACGGCAGTCGTAGAGCGACCATTTCAGAAGTTTATTACTATAAATTATTTATTACAGTACTCATAAGCAATTGTTTTTTCAGATGTAAAGAATCCGCTCGTACCAAAGATAGGAGCATTAAAAACTGCAACAGCAAGACGCTTTGCTGAAGGTGAAAATTTTAGTCTCACCTGCACAGTTAATACGACATTTGAACCGGCTCAAATCGTAAATCTGACTTGGAAATTACCCAATGGATTGAACATGGTAAGTCAGTATTCCGGATTTAAAAATAAAACTAAGCAAAACTTGTACTGAGGGAACCAGATTACTGATATTCTATCAGTACTTATATAATGTAAATACATAATTTTGATACATTAAGTAGTTACACTGTACTTATATTTCGTTGGTTGGAGTATTTTGTAAGTAATTACTGATGACCCAGAAGAGGTAAAGTAGATATAGATAGCATTGCATCTTTATCACATCTATGCATCATTTACATCTAATAACTAGTGTTATTTTATCCATCAGAGCGACAAAAATATAAATGAAACAAGCTATGGAAACAACTCCCTGGGCATTTTTAGTATCTTAAAAGTATATAACGCCAGTAAAAAACACGGAGGTAAATATATATGCGTGGCGTGGAACACTTGTAAGCCAGTTGAATCAAAAGCGGTTCTAAAAGAATACGTATGTAAGTATTTTACTTTTACTTAATTTATATTAGCGATTGCATGCAGTGATTCGCCAACTTGAAGATGTTGTACCATGTCAGATCAATTGACGAACCGATAAAATATTTGTGAAACGACCGAGTCAACAAACGACTCGCACCAGTACGTCAACGTAAATATATAAATTTATAGAATCACAACAGTAATCTCCAAGTACGGAACAAATGGTTTAAAAGTACTGAAGCTTATTTGTGCGTACTGCCTCAAATTTACTAGGATCCTTCATGTTTTATAGATAGGTATAACATATTTTTAATTCGTATTATTCCACAAGGTACTCCTACAATTTTAATACCTTTTATAGTATTAATTGAAACAATTAGAAATATTATTCGTCCTGGAACTTTAGCTGTACGATTAACAGCTAATAATATATTTGCCTTAAGACGCTGCCAGTCGACGATTATTTTTGTTCGAAACGAAAAAAGAAATACTTGTGAACAAGCCACATCTCCTATTTTATAATGTATAGTATATGTGAATAAAGATTTACCCATCTTTAATCACTTCGATAAATAATTCTACCGACCGCTGCAATGATGACAAACACACGTCCGCGCGTGGTCCGCCTTAGATTTTCGAATAAATTAATGATATAAATTATGTAATTACTTATCAAAAATCTATCCTAATAGAAATCTAGATCTACATATTACCTATCTTTAACAATAAATCACAAGTTGATTTTAATAGTAGGTATATAAAATATTTCGATCATAAATTCTAAAACGTATCATTTTGAAATAATTGTTTTATCGTGAAAAGTTTCTGAGTGCTATTATGTTTTCAGCTTAATAGAAATCTAGGTAGGAACCTGAAGTAATATACTTATAAAAATAGGATATGTGGCTTGTTCTGAAGTATTACTTTTTTCGTTCCGAAAAAGAGCAATCGTCGACTGGCAGCCCCTTAAAGACGTTTTTGGACCTGGTTAATAAAAATAAGACGGAATAATAAAAATCGCAAATATTAAATCAATCATCTACATATTATTTTGTATTGTATCACAATTTACTGACATTACCATTTAAGGCCCGGCTCACACCCACACACGTATTTCAATGATTTTCAGGTACCGATTTAAAAACCAGGAATCACAATTGTGAGGATATAATGATACAAAATTACTGATAATATATTCATATTTAATAGTAGATAATAAAAACTGGCCAGTTCTATACAATATTTTCAAAAAAATACGTTTTTACCGTCGCAAGAACCGCTGAAAATGTCGAAAAATGGGGTCTGGTTAGGTACCAATATCTTTAGACCCACAGCATATTTTTATTTGAAAATAATACGAAATTGTAGATTTTATATTTCTCTATACCGCGTGGCATTATCTTGTTTTCAAATAATTTACTTTTTCATTTATGAACAATATAAAATGCAATAAAACTTCTCCATACATTTTTTCCATACAAAACTCACATTCACCTCAAGTCGGCACGTCAGTTAGCGCTCAGACGCGCTCGGGGAAGCACGTCCACGTCACATTTTTCTTCAAATTTAGAGGAGGTCTTACATAATGGTATACCGGGGTAAAATAGTGGACATGCAAAACTAATGATAACATTTGTATAATATATTGCCTTGAAGAATTTAGTGCAAGCCACACAGATGAAGGTTAGGTACAATGCATGATTTGTTGAAAGAGTTGGATGATTTTTTTTGTAGAAGATTCGTTTCATCGAGTTTGGTTTCGAAACAATATGATAATAGTATACGGTTTTACCTTTTTGCATACGTCGGAGCAAAATCGAAATAAGCCGATGTTTCGTATTTGATTGTTATTTTAATAAAAATATTAAATTTCACGAAAATGTGAACCTGGTTGTGTCCCTAATTAATAATAAATAATAAAAGCTTTTATTTCCTTGCACAATATAAAATTAACTTAAATATGTATCTATGCATAGGTATATAAAATTATGTGTAAGGACCGCTTTCAGCGGTAAAAGCCTCCTCCAGCTCTATCCATTTTTCCCGATCTCTAGCGGCTCTGCTCCATGTTTTGCCTGCTACTTTCACGATGTCATCATCCCATCGCATAGCAGGCCTTCCTCTTCTTCGTTTTTTATGTATTGGGTCCCAATTCATAATTGTTTTAGATCACCTCTCATTTTGTAATCTTTGGATGTGCCCGGCCTATTTCCATTTTAGTGATAATACTTTCTGGACAACGTCTTTTGCTGTGGTTTTTGAAGTGTCCCTAATTAGTCCTATTAAATAAATATAAATGTTGATTTGATACATTTCTGTTTTGAAATGAAAGTTCTAAGGTACCATGATCCTTACCTGTATTCATTTTGACCCGATCTACCCTATATTACCAAGCGTGTTTTTTTATACATGGATGGAAAAAAATGATACTTTATCTATAATTGGATTTAGAAAAATTACCAAAATTTCAGATAATAAATCTAAAAGTTTGTGCGGAGGTTAAGTATGTTTGGATGTTTGTACCTCAATCAGACCTAAACGACTAAACGGATGAAATTGAAATTTGCTGTCGATGTAAATATACCTCTAGCTTATAAATAGGCTATTTTTAATTAAAAAACATCCTCAAAACTATAAAAAGACTCCGAGTGCTGGTGTGCAACAAATCTAGCATTAATCAATTTTGACGACTGATGAATGACTGACGAATGATACGATACGCATTGAACCAAAAATGTTGAACCTTCTAAAAAGGTCGGTATTTGTTATACTTTGATAATGTAAGGTTTATCTGGGGGCACGGTAGTGCCCCCGCCAAGTCAAGCAAAAAAGCGGCACAGTCGTACCATCCTTTTCTCGAAGCAGTTCAGGCCATTTTTTAGACAGACAGACAGACATTGAAATCTCACAACTTTTTACGATAGAAGAACTGATGGGTTTTTGGTTAAATTATACATATACACGATCTGGGTGATATATATGGATTCTTTATTGTAGAGATATAGAACACGACCAGCCGTAACAAGCGAACAGGGAAGAGAGACTGACATCGACAGATTATCTCTGGTCATCTTATATCTTATCTTATCTTAGGCTACTTATACAATATCTCACAAGTTAAGTTTACTACACACGAGCATAGTTCCAACAAAAAAAAGACAAAAAAAGAAACTGAGTTGCGTTGCGAGAATTGTCTTTTTATTTTTATTTTTACAAGTTGTTTTTGATGGCATATACTTAAGTTTAAGTACATGATGCAAATAATTAAATAGTTAAAAAAAAATAAAGTGTCCTGAAAAATTGTTTAATTCTAAATACTGAAAGTGCTCTTTAGTGTTTCGTAGTTCACAAAAAACCCTTATAGTTTTGCCATTTTCGTCCATTCGTCCGCAGCTTAGCTCAGATATTCTTAGTACTGGAAAGCTGTAATTTGGCATGAATATACATTAGTCACGCCGACAATGTGGTAGAAATAAATACATATTTTCAGATGTTTTTTTTTCTCGCATACTCCTCATGTCTTTGGATAGGTCTTAAAAAGTATTGCAGGTTTGTGATGTCATTTAGTACAAATACAATGGAAAATATGAATTTTTAAAAAGAGTTGGTCATCTCTTTTTACAAATTCATATTTGATTTTTCTGGAAAGCAAATATTATGGAGGGTTATTTAGTAAAGTTTTACAATAACTGTTTAATTCCAGAACTTGTTGACCCTCGCTACGCGCGGTCTATGGATCTTCGAGATCATAGCTCGCACACAATTCAAAAGCAAAATACATATTTTATCAGTATTTCACTTTCAAAACTTTCTGTGAGTGGTACTCGAAACGTTGACGGTGCCGTCATCGATTTTAGATGACAATAAGTTTTTTTATTAAAAATATATTTTTTAAATCAAGCTTTTGTAAATTCTAGTGCTCTAGTTCTCGTCAAGATAAAAATAACGAGCCCAAACGCGACGTGGTTATGTTGTGTAGTTGAGGAGTTCCGATGGCTACATCCGACCTCCATCATCAGACCAGCTCTCTAGTACCATAATTTTACATTGTCATTGAGGTTGATAGGTATGCAAAGTTTTGCCTCAATTCGACTATTTAGTGAAGAGTTCCGTTGAACAGCTCCTGACTCCATCATCAGATCAGCTCGCTGTCACCATATTATGTATGCAAAATTTCAACTCAATCGATTGGGGATAACTGCTTACAATTAAAATAAGAGCTTGATGTAAAAAAACGATACTTACCGTTTTGTCATAATGTATTTTATTAGTAGGTACCTAACAAATATTTTTTGCACAGTCAAATATTAGTAACTGTGTAGTAGCACTTTACGATTTGTAACCTATCTTATATTATATATTAATTTTTTCTATATTTATTTTCTTTTTGTCAAGTGCAACCTATAAAATTATTAAGTACATACCTACCTATACAAATATGACATACCTATTGCACCAAATATTTTCAAGTATCAAGACTAGTTATTTAGTCTTGGTAAATGAAGTGTGAAGTAGCTTCAATGTGTGCGTTTGCACTATTCTTAGTGTGCGGCCACAGAATACGACCGAGTACAAAAAATGCGAGCTGTCATAAATTTAACAGCCACCTTAATTTATTTAGTGTTTTACTGAGAGTATTTTATAAAGTAAAGATTTTACAACCCATTCGGTTTTGTTCTTTGGATTTCATTATTGCAAAGTTTTTTTTTCCGAATTTTCATTTAATATGAAAGAGAGTTGAAAGATGCAAAGAGACAATTATAGGTACCTGTACGTGTACCTGTACGTAGGAAACACACAAAGAAACACGAGTTCACCGTAGGTATAATAATATGAAAAGCCGAGGCCGAGATCACGCCTGTGTCTACCCCTATAGGACACAAGAGTGATTTTATGTATGCATGTTTGCTAATATCCGGCATGCTGGACAATCATCACCTCCATCATAAATCTGAGCTCGCAACAGTTTGTAATCATTATTTGATCAGTAAAGAATGCAGACCTACTGCTAACATACAAATAGATAAATTTATTGGAATAGTAAATACAGGTGAGTAAAGTTGCTCACGAGTTTCATACGCACTTATCAACGGCTACACACTTGCGGGGAAAAAACAAACATGTATTGCATAAATCGTTTTACCACACAGCAACAAATGCGCAAACAAAATGACGCACATTTTTTTTGTACGCACCAAATGTAGGTTGATTACATAATAACCATATACGGCCTACTTGAAAATTATAATTTTAGTGATAAAATGCAAATATATTTTTAACAAATGATTGTGAATAAAAAATAATTTGATAAATAATAAATGTTTTTTTCGGTTTAATTTATTTACACACACTTTTATTTATTCCGAAAATGTAAATGGATTTTCAGCGGCTTAAAACCTCTTTGTTGTTACAAAAAATTACAGTATTACCCGATTAAATTAAAAATGCTCTGTTTACTCGCATATAATTTGCAGTTAGGTACTAACTTAACTTTGTAGGGATAATTCTATTATGCACTAGTGTGTAATATCAATAAGCACGAGTGTGTTATAGCTCAGTTTATAGATATAAGAAAGATGCAATAAGGCTCACTTTAAGAGCAAGTGTGTTGAAAAAGTGCGTATGAAACTTGTGAGCAACTTAGCTCAATTGTATCATAAAATACTATAATCAATCAGCTTCTTCCTGCATTTTTCAGCTGAACCATTTTTAAACTTGATTCTTAAAACTAAAGAATTAATCAACCAACCACATACCGACATAACGATAACTGTGGGACTCAATGCTTATCCAGAAGCTGTTTTGGAAATGTAAGTACCCGAAGCATCTTAATTGTTGCTAATATTATTTAATAAACGTAAATAATTATAGTTTCAAGTTGATTTTACTTGATTCCAGATTTACAAGGTTTATATTTTGTAATATATTTGTTTTTAGCCTGAAGGATGACATCAAATTGCCTACTGATAACATTGATAAATACATGATAACGAATATCACTTATAGTAATAGTGTTAAGCTAAAAATATACAATGTAAGTGTTACAGACATTGGAAATTATACCTTTGTTGCTAAAAATAGCATAAATAAAACAAATGAGACCTACCATTTAGAAGTAGCAGGTATGAATTTTTTGTAATCTTTATGTAAGTACACGTAATTATATTTTGCTATGTTCGATGACTAGCATTGATATCATCATTGAGAGCAAAACAATAATGCTCAAAGGGGCAGCCTACATTAGTCGGCTACGAAGTGGGATATGGATATGATGATCTCTAGAAGTGAGCGACATTGTCACTTTTTAGTGACTGAAGCGGCAACAGGAGATTCGCAGAGAACGTTGGCTTGACAACAATAAAGCTTAAATGGGCTAAATACGTGTAAGTGGACAAACGCCGTCAATTCTTCTGAGCTACCTTAACCTTTACGTAATAACTTAAGACAGAAGGACCCTTAAAGTAGGGACTGAATAAATTAACTGACTTGGTATTACATGGACCTCACAACTTTTTACGGTAGAAGAACTGAGTTGCGTTGCGAGACTGTAAAATAAACCAAGTCATTTATTACACGTCCATTTATTATACTTTTTCATCTGACCTTATAATAATATTTTTTTTAGATGATCCTAAAGTTAGTTTAGATAAAAACAACATGAAATGCGTAAAAGGCATGGTAAATACCTTCAGATGCGATGTCTCCGGATATCCTCTACCGACCGTCAAATGGGAGTTTATAAATGATACGTATGCTAAAGAATTAAAGGTAAGTGAAAAGCTTTATTTTTTTATGTTAGGTATTTTTTCTTTAAAGTGTGATCTTTCTGTCTTAAAATATTTAGTCTATATATTTTTCATGAATTTTAAATTAACTTTACAGAGCATACGTGAGGTTAAATCCTCGCATTATAAGAAGACGTCGTTTTTGGACATAACGGATTGCCACAAAGGAAATTTAACGTGTATAGCGATAGAAGAAAAAAGTAAGCAAAAGAAAGCTTTCGCAACGAACAAGCTTTTCGTTTATGAGATAAACGATGGATTCGGAATATATAATAAAACGGAAAATGAAAAAAAATGGTTCTTAGAAAACGACCCGTTCTCTCTAAGGTGCTTGGCTTCAAAACATGATTTTAAAAACGTCACATGGGAGATAGCAGATTCGCGGGATATAGGTGAGGAAAGCACATACAAAACATCTATATAGGTAAAATGATTTTTTGTACGTACTTATAGCGGATTTTTGAATTGTTTTTTTTTATGATTACAGATTTAAATTGGAATTCAACTGAGTTTTCGATTGTTGCTGAACTAAAAATAAATAAAATCACTTTGGACCACATCGAAAAATATACTTGTGTCGGTACCAAAATAGACGAAAGTAAAGTGGATGACTCCATTAAAATTAACGTCCTAAGTATGCATTTTTTGTAATATATCTAATAATAGAGTGCATGGCCAAAATCGACCGACGCGCAACGATAAGTTGACCAGTATCCTATATTAGCCGTTTATGATATAACTATTCATACGTACTTACGATTTGATCTAGAAATTTATGCGTTTTTCCTCTGGTCTAATCTAGACCAGACTAAGAGTCTAATAAAAGAACTCTAACTGTGGCTAACGATACTCGATAGCGACCGTAGTTTGGATATATCATAATATTGCTACTTTTATAATAATAATACTTACCTATACTTAACGAGTTGAGGAAACTTGAGAGAATAAATAATCACTAACACTTGAATAAATAATCACTAACCTTTTTTTTCAGAATTGCAACCGCCATTTATTTATGATCAAGACGTCGAGGATGATGTGCTGCGATTTGAAGACAAATATTTAAACTGCACCGTAAAAGGCGTGCCATTGCCCCACATAGAGTGGTATAAGGTATTTATTTTACAGTACTACTGCTTACACATTATATTTTCTCCATGAACGGACCGCCCAGAGGGCGAAGAAGCAAATAACTCTCGGATCTTTGTTATTTATAAAATGTCTACATTTCAGGATGGAAAACGCATAGACGCAAATTTTGACAACGTCAAGATGTACCAAGAACCTCTGGATCTTACCACCATTAACGCCACGATTTTTATAAATAAAATTCAACCAAATAACACGGGTAAATGGGAATGTGTAGCTAAGGGCAGGGGTTCCATTCAGAAGAAATCATTTACACTTAATCTAAAAGGTAATTTGGTGTTTTTTTGTTGTAATGTCTTTTATTATTCTGAAGACGTCGCAGGCCAACGAGTACCCAGCTGTGAAACCAAGGTTCAGGCTTGTTTCTCGCGGCGCGGGGCAAATGATTGTATTATTTGCAAATATTTGCTGTATTCGTTGTTTCTAATACATGGCATCCTAGTCAGCCTACGCATTCGAAGCCGAATTCGGAGCAAGTTTGTATTCTATGGTTTAGAAATCCACTGCGGATTCAGCGCTCGAACTTCGAATTATGATTACAAAATAGCTCTACGGCCTACCCAGGCAATAACTACCTGGGTTTTATAATAAATACTAGCCGACCCGTTACAGATCTTGTCCTAACCAAATTTCAATAGCCAAAAAATCACTTTCAGGGAACTACAGATGCTTTCCCTATAAACCATGTCGCGTTTTTTATCTTAAAGGGGTTGATTTTCAGATTATATTCCCCCTTTATTTATTCAGATTTTTTATCTACATACAGCAAAATTCATCTTAATCATCTTAATCTTCCTTATCACAAACTTTCACATTTATAATATTATTAGGATATTAGGATGTTTACGACTAATGTCTACATATACGCTCATTACCTAATAAACATTTTGTTTCAGTTGATGAAAATGGGACAACAAGCTTTTTAAGCTACGGCATTGCAATTGCTGTAATAATGCTTATCCTGATAATACTGATTGTATACCTGGTTGTGAAGATAAAGAAGGAGAAGCAATTCAGAAAGGAGTTGGCGGCGGCTGGCCTCTTGTACTTTAAGGAAGGCGTCATCAATTCGCTTAACCCAGAGCTGGGCATCGACGAGCAAGCTGAACTATTGCCCTATGATGAAAAGTTTGAATATCCTCGTGACAGTCTCGCTTTAGGTGAATTTCGTAATCATCGCGGCTGGAATCATTTAAGTTTTAATATGTGAAAATGTTTTGATGTTAGTCAAATTCAATAAAACTGTTTATTCGTTAAAAAACACTTGGATCTACGGACTTTTGAATAGTTAAGCAATAAAATTTTACTTTTTTTTGCGTATTTGATAATATTTTATAAAAAAAAAATACATTATTGAAAGTTGAAAGGATTTCTTAACTTTTAGAACTGTAAGGTCCCTAGGATGGGTAAGTTTATCTTTGTTTGTAGTAATAACATTATGATTGTTGCTATTTTTCTTAAACATACTAATATTTTTGCGAACAATTTATCAGATTTTTATAAATCTACTACTTACTAGTCAGGTAAAGTCAGGAATGATGTGATTTCAAAAAGACATGGCATCTACCTACGGACAGAAATTTAAAATATTGCAGTTCTGTATCGAATAAACGAGTAAAGTTTCTCCCATTTTAATTATCAAAAAAAACTAGTTAGTAGTTATAAATATCGATTTACAGCTTTACTAAGGAAGTAGATAGATATAGATTCTCAAAGAGGGTTGACGTCAGGCAAGCGACCAGTTGTAAAATACCCCAGACTATGTCTTAGGTATTTATTTAATAGCACTATTTGTAAGGTTATTTCTTGTGTAGGTAAATGTTGAATCGATTGTAATCTTATCTGTTCAAAAGGTATACAGCTCGGTGCTGGCGCTTTTGGGATCGTTTACAAAGCTGAGGCGCGTGGC
The DNA here is from genome assembly GCA_912999785.1 of Hydriomena furcata. NCBI lineage: Eukaryota > Metazoa > Arthropoda > Insecta > Lepidoptera > Geometridae > Hydriomena > Hydriomena furcata. The sequence goes on along the minus strand of OU538828.1, from coordinate 3,423,929 downwards.
ATCATAGACGCTGAGGAAACCACTACAGTTGCCGTCAAGACGGTGAAGAAGACGGCAGATAACATGTACATCAAGGCACTGGCATCCGAGCTGAAGATTATGGTGCATTTGGGAAAGCATATCAATATTGTGAATCTACTCGGAGCGTGCACGAAGAACGTCGGCAAGCGTAAGTAATAATCATCGTTCGATATTTACGATTAAATGAGGACGAGAAAAGGCACCGTTTTTACATTCAATACTACATACAACTTAACAGTAAAATAGTACCTACGCCTCATTATACAACACTAACTTCCATTCGCTTCAATCGCAAGGATAATAAGAAGACTAGTATTCCAAGTTTTATCCAAATCTGTTGAGGACTTGATTGAGGCACAAACATTGCATCTCTCTTGCAGGTTTTGGATTTTCCATTCTTCTTACCAATCTTCCATTCATCTTTTAATACACTTCAACCTAAAGTTGCCTATGAGATCGCATTGGTTCAATTTTGTTGCGACCAACATAAAATAGTTCCTTCGCGATACAATTCAATGTTGGATGGATGTGATTTTAAACCCAAAAATGTTCAAATCTTTTTATAGGTTGTAAATTATAATTATACCTTTTTTAAGGGGAACTGTATGTTATTGTTGAGTATTGCAAGTACGGGAACATTCACAACTACATGCAGCGACACAGGGAGGTGTTTATAGATCAACTCGACTCTGGCAATAAGGATAAGTTGGGCAAGGTGAACCGAGCCTACACGACTACTAGCACTGGAAGCTCTGGGTAAGACACTTTCAATCATGGCAAGCAGGTAAACGCCCGTCTGAGACGAAAGAGTTCGATCGGGTTCGATCTTCGCAGCGGGACAAATATTGTGAAAAATTACATCAGAGTGAAGTCTGACTTCACTCTGATGTAATTTTTCTCATAACTCGTCAAATAACTCAAGTTTGAGTTTCGAGTCTAAAAATGTTTAGCTAATTAGAACGCCATTGTTTTTTAAACTATTGTTTTTCTAGGATGACTTCTGAATACTTTGGTGCCAACAATACACAAGACACCGACCACACATTCGTGAATACAGCAAACACATCTGTCAGAAAAAGTAAGTTTTCAATAAAAAAAAACCGGCCTAGTGCGTGTCGGGTCACGCGCAATGTAGTTAACACAGCTAACGTTATAATAAGTAATTTTCAATGATATTTGTAAAAAAAAAAAAAGATTATGTTAACAATGTTTTAGATTAAAGCTATTGTCAGCCAGGACATATACGACTATACTTATGTAGATATTGTTTTATGGTTTCAGCATCGGAAGGCTACGTGCAGCCCGAATGGCGGTCGAACTATGTGAGTGACTACAGCTATGATGGACGTAGCCCTCGACCTCTGTCGTCACGTGACCTTCTGGTTTGGGCTTTCCAGATAGCACGGGGAATGGAATACCTCGCCAGTAGAAAGGTAATCTATGTAAATAAAAAACCGATCAAGTGCGAGTTAGACTCGCACACGTAAGGTTTCGTACCACCGAGCGATATAGAGCGCTGGTAGAAAGTAGTTAAGGCGCTCCCAGTCGACGATTGTTTTTGTACAAAACGAAAAAAGAAATACTTCTGAACAAGCCACATCTCCTATTTTATAATGTATAGTATATGTGAATAAAGATGTACCCATCTTTAATCACTTCGATAAATAATCCTACCGACCGCTGCAATGACGACAAACACACGTCGGCGCGTGGTCCGCCTTAGCTTTTCGAATAAATTAATGATATAAATTATGTATAAATACTTATCAAAAATCTATTCTAATAGAAATCTAGATCTACATATTACCTATCTTTAACAATAAATCACAAGTTGATTTTAATAGTTGGTATATAAAATATTTCGATAATCAATTCTAAAATGTATCATTTTGAAATAATATCTTTATCGTGAAAAGTTTCTGCTATTATGTTTTCAGCTTAATAGAAATCTAGGTAGGAACCTGAAGTAATATACTTATAAAAATAGGAGATGTGGCTTGTTCAGAAGTATTTCTTTTTTCGTTTCGAAAAAGAGCAATCGTCGACTTGGAGCCCCTTAAAAACCCCCACTTTAGGGTTTCGAGTCTTTCGAGTCGGAGAGACCCTTTTAGTTTCGCTCTGTTCGTCCGTCCGTCCGTCTGTCCGCAGATTATTATTAATTATTTTTTGTGATAGCGGCCACAGTAGACATATACAGACATTCAGTCAGTCAGTCAGTCAGTAACGTAATAGTTTTATATACTTACTGAGATAATTTATATTATGCAAACCAAAATAAATTACATATTAGCTATATTAGATATCTAACTCACTCCTATTAATATAATTTACACAAATACCTAATACACTTTATCAATACTCAATATTTATTTGGACATTATTAATAATACCTACGTAGGTTTAGGGAAAACTCAGCGACAACAACAAGTTTTATCAAAAACAAATTGAAATTACAACAGAAGTGTCCTCAATTATTAACTAGATATTAAAGCGTTGCAAAGGCTTTTATTCAATTTGTAAATTCTTGTTTTAAAGAGGATATTAAACCCTTTCAGGTTTTGCACGGAGATTTAGCGGCGAGAAACATTCTGTTGGCAGATGACAACGTCGTTAAAATATGCGACTTTGGGCTGGCTAAGAGCATTTACAAGAACGACGAATATCAGACGAAGTCAAATGTTAGTTATTTTTGAAGATCAATTAAAATAAGTCTTTCACAAATCTTGGAACGATTATTCTGGGGAGGTGGAAAAAAAATAAGTTATTTTTTTGTAATTTTATTTTTAAAATCAAGCTTTTATAAATTCTAGGGCTCTAGTACTCGTCAAGACAAATCCAAGGAGCCCAAACACGACGTGGTTATGTTGTGTAGTTAGGCAGTTCTTATGGCTATATTCGAGCTCCATCATCAGACCAGCTCGCTAGTACCATAATTTTATATTGTCATTGGAGATTGATAGGAATGCAAAGTTTTATCTCAATCAGACTATTTACTGAGGAGTTTCGTTGAACAGCTCCTGACTCCATCATCAGATCTGCACGCTGTCACCATATTATGGCATTGTCACGGAAGTTACATAAGTATGTCAAATTTAAGCTTAATCGGTTGAAGATAACTGCATCAAAATTGAGTTGCAAGATTCCACCTTAACTAACACAACATACATTCATTGCAAATGAAATAAAAGCTTTTAAAAATGGAAGGTCATCTCCCAAAAGTGGGACAGCTGGTCTTTTACTGTAATCGAAAAGCAAATAGCCTAACCCTCGTTTTCAAGAACGACACAATGAGAATTAATCTTTTTTCATAAACATCACTTTATGTGTTGAGCGGCACTATGGCGCACGCTACCGTGTGCCTTTAGGGCTCAACTTTGGCTAAAGGCACACGACAATGTGCCTCTAGTCACACTATGCAGTGTCGCACAACATATAAAGTAATTTTTATGAAAAAAGATTTCATCCACTGTGGGTGCGTGTTCTCAGTGTCGTTCTTGAATACGAGGGTAACTATAATAAAACTAGCTATACCGCCGCAGTTTTGCTCGCGTATACCATATTCCAGGGCACAGGCTATGCATATTCCAAGTTTCATCAAAATCCATAGAAAGATATATATAAGTAATATAAGTACTGGTAGTTAACATAATGTAGTACTTACGTACCGCAATGTTTGTGTATCTGTTGATAAGTACCTAAACAGTTTTAATTATTTGTTTTTTTTTTCATATTTCTAGTGTCTTCTGCCGGTTAAGTGGCTGGCCATCGAGTGCATGACCGATCGCATATTCTCCACGCAATCTGACGTATGGTCCTTTGGTATTGTTCTATGGGAGATGTTTTCGCTGGCAAAAACTCCATACCCCAACATACATCCGTCTAGCTTACTGCAGTTCTTGTCTGAAGGGTAAATACTGATTTGTTTTCGACTTGACTCGCGTTGTGCCCATTTAAAAAGTAGCACATGTGTTATTCTAGGGGTAATATTGTCCGCATCATCATCATCAATACTGGAGCAGAGGTTCATTATTTACAATTTCTACATTTTCCAGGCATCGCCTAGACAAGCCTGCATACGCCGACGAAAGGCTTTACGATGTGATGAAGAAGTGTTGGGAGGCGAAGGCACCCTTGCGGCCTTCCTTCTCGCAGCTTCAGGAACTCCTGGGTACTTTCCTTGAAGACAACGATCGGAGTGTAAGTCGCATCATCGGTACTCACTCTCTTTGCAACAAAAACAAAAAAAAATCCCCCCCTTTTCATAAATCTGACTGAATTCGTCCTTCCTACTGAATTTCTTCAACTAGAAAACTTGTAACCGTGTAAAACCGGAATGTTATTTAATCTAATCATTTTAATTTCAGCATTACGTGGACCTAAACAACACTTGCTTGGAAAAAAATGTAAAAGTTGGGACCCAAGAGGACTATCTCGATATGATGTGCGCTCCTGATTACAACAACTTGGTAACACCAAGCCCGCACCATATTTATATTAACGCAGACGCTCAAAAGAGCTTCTTCCCACCTACACCTGTTAAAGTTGGTATGTAACATTTACGTATTTCATTCTATCGGAGGTTCGATCAGTTTAACTTGGATTTTCATTTGGAAACCGAAATATGGCATCTAGTGGCGTTTCATTAGCTAAAATATCCGTAAATAATTACGTTAACATTTCCAATTTACATTCGAATAAATACAAACTAATTTGTAAAACATTTTACTTCCTTTTGTCAGATGATTCCGACAATCCACCGCTCTTACTTTGTGTGGTAATACAGTTATCTACGCATGGAGTTCTCTCTGTTACTAACAAAAACACCGATTAGTTTGAAATTGCAACTACTAAAACTATACAATATGAAATTTTAGTGTTGTAGTAAGTGTCATGGCGATTTTAAAGCAAGGAATAAGAAATGATATTAATTTGGAATAATGTGTAATTTCAGACAATGAAGGCTATCTGCAACTAAGTCCAACGAACCCTGGGATATTCAGCCCTCGAAATCCCAAGTCAGAGTTCGATTTTGATCCGCGAAAGTTCAATGCGAAGACTTCAGATGCTGGCAGCTGCGTTTCCGTGCTGACGCCCATGTTGACGCTTAACAATCTTCCAGCTAGAAGTGGCTCCGAGTCTGATCACGAAGGGGACGCTCCCTACCCTAACGTGTGTACGCCGATCGAAGAAGTAGACGAAGTTTTCGCGCCTAGCTTCAACGAAACAAAAAACGCTAAAAACATGCAACAAAGTGCAGTCACTAACCCCACTTACATAACCTTCGCCGATATTGAAGAGAAACCCAAGAATATTATTAATTACGTCAACGTGAACATACCGAATGGTCTAGTCAAATAAAATAGTTTAGCCATACTGTATTAAAACTAAGAATCTATGTTTGTTGTTTAACCAATATTGTAATAATATGTGATTGTTAATTTGATCTCTGTTGTGTCATTTAAATCACTCCTTTCTATAATATTTTTTCTTATTCTCTATTATTTGCAACATAACAAAGAGGATATAACAAATAATACAAATATTATGTACAAAGTACACAAGAAACAGTTGAGTTTTGTGAAGATTGTTGTAAGCGATTTATAGATACGAGTAGCTTAAATGATGATAGATTTGGATACAAACCAACCTTCGTGGACACGCGTTATTTTAATTGTAGCTTTTTTATTTTAAAAGTATCTATGTGAAGTATGTAGTAGATACCTATTATGAATAGAGTGATTCATTTCTATCCAAAATGGTCACGTTTAACCCTTGATGAATTAAACCAACGTTTATAAAGTTTATATTGCTAAAGCTTTTGATACTCGTAGTCTAGTGTAATAGTCAAAATTCCAAAATACATTAAGTATTTTACATAGACCTTATTACTTCATTACTGGGATGTAACAATCCTTGCTTACCACCTATGACCTCTGAGCATTTGCGTGGCCATTTTTGCAAAATTTTGGCATCTGTTATGGCGACGTAAACTGACACAGCAAAAATTCAAAAAGTTGTAAAATCGTCATTAATATAAATACCGTTATTTTCAAAAAAGGTTAATATAGCTTTTAAATACAATTACACTAACCGATGGTATCCCAATGAGTTTAGATTTTACACAGAAATATAATGTTAAATATGAATTCAAATTAGAATGAGTGGATTTTTCCCACTTTATTCTGTAAAAGTCGTAATATAATTTAATTACAATACGAACGGATTAAAACAAATATAAACCTAGGTTTATAAGGTTGTAAATTTATTTATATTTATATAAATATAAATAATATGCTATAATATAAGTTTGTTTGCATAAAGATTATTATCATTAATTAACCTCTGGTTGGAAGTTTTCTACTATTACTTTGCCCGCGCTTGCGCTCAAATGATATAGCAGGCCACGAACTATATATATTTTTATTATTATACATGTTAGGTCAGTCGTTACAGTCCGATTGAAACACAGATATTTTATGTATTTTATAATATGGATAGGATATAACAATACCTAAACTATTATAATTGTTGGTACAAAATGCGAGCCTTGTCTTGTAAAATTTATCCTGATAAAATAGTGTTGATAGTCTTCTCTTAGATAGTAGGTAGTATTTACTACGACTTTACTACATAATTTAATAAACTGAATCCCACCACGTTCCAAAATAGTTGTTGATTTACAATTCCGATATTGGTTATTTAATTTGTTAATTAATGTTAGGATTGCCATTTTATACCTCTAGGAACGAACCTAATTTAACATAGCGGTATTTTTGTTACGAGAATCGTAATATAACCTCTATGTTTTATATATTCGAAGTTCTTAGACTTCGTATAATAGTGCCGTTATATTAAGAATCCTTCGCTTTGCATATGAATAAGTATGATATTATAGGTCTATAATAAAGGTCTGTTGTTTTATTAATACAACCTAAAAAAATCTGATTCTTTCTTGACCTGACAAATGATCATCGATTTGCCTTATATACTAGTATGTATAGGTTCTACAATTTTCAGCTCTTTGTACCTATGACAAAAAAAACGTTCTGTTATTATGATTTATTAAAAAAAAACTCTTATTACTAGTACGCATAGTAAGGTTTTATTTCCCCGTTAAATTATTGACCATGAGCTTAGCTGCTTGCGTCGCCTGCAAAGAAAAATATATTTATCTGTAAAATTCATACAATCTATAAAATGTTAGCGACGAAATTGGAATTAGGCATATTCCTCTAATTCCAAACTTGTTACAAAAGATTCTAGAAGTTACGTTTAGACGTGATTCTTCATGTGTAGGTATTCAGAGGGAATTAACATTACAGTCTATACATTTAATAAAACTGTAGAAGAGTTCAATTCTGTACCTTGTATAAAAACTAAAAAAAAATACTCCTAGGGGCCTTTAAACAAGTAACACAAGCCAAAAAAAAACATTTTGAAATTTTTGTCTGTCTGTCTGTCTGTTGTCCGGCTTTCACGCAAAAACTACTGGACGGATTTATATAAAACTTTTTTTGTTATGTAGCTATTAGTTCTCGGCAACATATAGCCTATAATTTATTTTGAAGATTGGAATACCAGATGTGAAACTATCTGTCCCCCAGCGAAGCGGGCACGGGTCGCTAGTTTACAGAAAAAAAATACGTACTCGTAATAAAGTTTGGGTGATCCCCCATGGTATGGCTGTCCAAAAGTTCGCACAATTTTCTTTAAACTGTAAAAGAAGATTAAAATTTTAATGAAAATAGAAAACTCACGGGCCTTAGCCAGGTGACTATCACTTTAAATTAGTTTTGTATGGTGTTGGAGTCGTCCTGTAAAAACTTTCGAACAGTATTATTATTATTATTATTATTATTATTATTATTATTATTATTATTATTTACTAACACTCAGCGGAGTAGCTGCTGCGGGCGTTGCAGCCGCCATCGTGGCCGTCGCGTTTGTAGCATTTTGACATCTTGCAACCACTAGCAGCGCGAGAAAAACAATCAAAAATTTCAAGTCAAAGCGAGCCATTACACTACCTGCGTTAAACTAACCTTAGAAACCGCGGGACACTTTTTATAAGCAAGGAAAATGCAAAATGACAACCGAAACAGATCCTTTTGAACGTGACGTGCGCAACCATCAAACAAACATCGGATTGAAATGTAAATTTTCCAAATATTATTCAAGACAAGCGAATCACTAGAGGTTTTACATCTCAGCAGTTAATGAATATTCAATGTGTCGGAGAACAAATTTTGACACGAAATATTGAAGGTTAATAGGAAAGTACCTAGAGATAAAATGGACACAGGGCAATGAGGCTAATGGTATGCCGTTGGTAATAAATAAATAAAGAGGTCGCTGCGTATTTCGCAATTTTTATGAACAAACGCCACGAACTTTTTCAATTGAAATGACAAAACGAATTAAAAACAGGCTAACTACTTAAAAAAAAAATTGGATCGCAACTGTAATCCCCAAGTAAGGTAGATCTCTAGGCACTTAGATCCTTTGAAAATGTGTAGTGGAGGTAGTCAGAGGCACGTCCAAACTTTCAAACATTCCCCCAATTTCAAACATAAATATCAGCAAAATCTACCTACTGCCTCATTGATGTAAAAAAAGTTATACACTATCAAGGCCGCGGAAATTCGTATAAAACTTGCAAAGAATAGAATTCATATCGCACCTGTGCATCCCGACGTCTGAATATCATGAGTTCTATGCGTTATGTAAATTATTTTTCAGCGGCTTGGTTCGCCGGTGCATAATAGTTGAAAATATAGAGTTCTCTTTGTGATGCTGCGATGCAGTTTTGTGTATGAAAGCTACAAAACAGATATATTTGTACCTAGTCAAAGCTTCATTTGTTGACAATAACTGAGTAGGTAACTAGGGCTCAGATTAAAACTCGTGATTTAACTAGGTAGGTACCTACTTTTAACACCCACTATTCAACTATCCTTTATATTAATACTAGCCGACCCATGACAGACTTTGCCCTGCCTAACATTCAATAATCGCACAGGAAAAGCACTTACCGGAAACTTTATATTTTTCCCCTATATTAAACCTTGACTTGATAAAATAAACTACGACATTTGGTAGAAAGCGTATCATTCGGTAGTCAAATTGAAATCAGATTTTTTTGACAAAATAAGTTTCGTATACCGACCTTAGTAGGATTCAACCTTTTTGGTAGAATGCGTTGCTATGACAACTCAACTATATATATTTTTAAAACCAGCATCATCTAAACCAAAATCATCCTTTTGCAGTTTTTTATCATTTAAGGACTGTTTTTTGATTATTAGTTCCCCTCCTTCTATTTATCTGATTTTTTATCTACATACTACAGCAAATTTCATCTTAATCTGTTTGGTCGATTAGGTTTGGTTAAGGTACAAACAAACTTTCGCATTTATAATATTATTAGGATTGTCATCGATAACGTTGGTATCATATTATATCAGAGTGTTATAAATGTTATATATGCATTTACAAAAAAAAAATATCTAAGGTATTCTATCAGTTATCTAGTTTCCATAGTACAAGCATTATCTTAGTTTGGGGCTAGATGGTAGTGTGAAATGTTCACCAATATTTATTTGATTATTATTTAAAATCACGTGACTGTCCAAGTACTACATCATGATATTTTATGAACAGTTCTGAATCGCCATTTATGGCCATCGCTAGCCGGACATTGGTGTCGATTCTGTTGACCTAAGATTTTCTAAAAAATAAAATAAGAAATTTGGCTCTTATTCCATAATATCTAAATTAGAGTAACCTCCAAATAGAAGAATTTTTAAATTTAGAATATTTTAGAAATTTCGTTTATTTTTTGTATATTCGGATGTACAAAAAAATATAATAAGACAAAATTTCACTTTAGTCAATACCTTTTAACATGCTGATCAAATTTACGTAAAAAACCGTTAAATTACTTAAAACTAGCTTACGTTTTAGAACTGTCATCCTGAGGTTACGCAAATTTAGACTTTAAAGTAAATGAATAAGAGCGATCGTGTTTAAGAAATCCGAAATTTTAGGATGGACACAACAGTATCGCCACTGGTGGCGATTCTGTTGTGTCCACGCTTAAGTTAAAATTCCTAAAAACTATCGATCTTATTTCTTTTAAGTTAAAGTTTAAAATAGCGTAACCTTAAAGTGACAGTTCTAAAACAGAATAGTTTTAAATAAATTTTCGATTTTTGTAATAGATTTAGAAAACGTCAAGCTAAATTTAAGCGACATGTAAATTGGTGTTGACTAAGATGACACTTGGTTGTGTCAAATATGCGAAATAAAATAGAGAAACGGCTAAAATATCCCAATTTTTAGGACTGTCATTTTGATGTGACTCTAATTTAGACTTTAATATAAAAGGAATAAGATCGATCGTTTTTTTACGAAATTTTAAGTTTAGCTTGGACACAACAGAATCGCCACCACTGTAGGCTAATTTAGACTTTAACGATATGAGCGAAATTGTTTTTTCTTTAAATCTTCTTGAAATCTTAATTTAAGCACGGTGCCAACAGAATCGACACCATTACATGTATAAAAAGAGGTAGTTAAATTTGTTCGAATAAAAAGCGTTGATCTGGTTCAAAAAGCAAGATCCGCGCACTGCAGCCGTGTTCATTCAAAGTTAATGGCCTTGCAGCCTTATTTGTGATGTTATATAGCCGTGTTGGCCGAGTGGGAGGTACCTCGACTTTCAATTTGAAGGTCGTTCGAATCCCGGCCTGCATAAATAAATTTTTCTGTTGGAAAAATGTATATGCGCATCAAAAACACGTGCTCAAAACGGTGAAGGAATACATCGCAAGAAAAACCAGTTAGTATTCTCGTAAGCGGCGACTGGCTTGCAACTTCGTTTTTCGTTTTTTCGACTCACGTGTTTTTGATGCGCATATACATTTTTCGAATGTAAAAATCCATTGATTTACTGTCTGTCCGTCTGTCCGTCACAGGGCTGTATCTCATGAACCGTGATAGCTAGACAGTTGACATTTTTACAGATGATGTATTTCTGTTGCCGCTATAACGGCTGGGAAACGAAGTCACAACCATCAGATTGAAATTCGGTGTACCTCCCACTCGGCCAACACGGCGTGACGCAATTATAGCTACATAATATATTTATTCAGAAATCTATTCATTTACTCTAATTGGTAGTACAATGAAACTTTTTGAAAATGGAATACTGCATGCAAAACATTCCACCCGCAGAAACACAAAAGAACTCTGAGGCATTTTCACAGTTCACACCTCGCGGTCGTTAGGGAAAAAGTATTTTGCAGAGAAATCCCACGATATGTACACTAAATTATTCTGCTTTTACCACAATGAAAAGGTACAATTTTAGCGTAGATACATACCCATAGCTTGACAGGGAATATACGAAAATATTGACGTAAAATACGTTGTAAGTCATTATATTATAATTCAATATCACTATACTATAATACCTAAATACCTAAATACTATTATTCAATCACTATACCATATTTTCACATTAAAAAAATTCAAAAAATATCACCTCTATAACCGATTTTATATTAGATAGCAAGTAACGAGTAATTATCTAGTAACGTAGGCCACGTTACTAGATGATGTGGTTAACACGAATCACTATCGTATCGTCATCGTATCATAAAAACGTCAACGATGTCGATACGATAACGATTCATGCTAGACTTCCTGTACAATAACTGTTCTCTAGAACTAGATCATTACAAATACAAACAGGTTTATCTACCTGATAATAATGTGTTCGTTTCAAAGACGAATGAAAACTGACAAAGATATTATCTATACTAATATTATAAAGAGGAAAGATTTGATTGTTTTTTTGTTTGTTTGTTTGTAACGAATAGGCTCCGTAACTACTGGACCGATTTGAAAAATTCTTTTACTATTAGAATCCTACATTATCCCTGATGAACATAGGTTATAGAATATTTTCAAAAACGTTAGGGATCCCTATGAAAACTTCGATAATGTAACCCAAGGTGTGAAAAAAAATCCTTATATCGCGTACGCTGCGGAAATTATTGACAATAGAGCAAAGTGATGTACTACAGTTTTAAAGAGGACATCAATATCTACAAACAAGTCAACAATACCATATGTCTAACTATTAGGGATCCGTATGAAAACTTCGATAATGAAACCCAAGGTATAAAAAAATTACCCATAAAATCATTATTACACCCGTGCGACGCCGGGGCGGACTGCTAGTTTTCAAATAAACAAACAGTTCGAAAACAACTGAATTCAAATAAAAATATTATCTTTCTACATAAAACCTTCTTTGATAAACTTGCATAGGTAGTGATTCGAGTACTTTTTTCCAGACAAAGAACTGACATCGTTCTCTTTAAATACCTCCAGGCAACGGTACCTTTTTTAGGGTTCCGTACCCAAAGGGTAAAAACGGGACCCTATTACTAAGACTTCGCTGTCCGTCTGTCTGTCACAGGGCTGTATCTCATGAACCGTGAAAGCTAGACAGTTGAAATTTTCACAGATGATGTATTTCTGTTGGCCGCTATAACAAAATAACAGAATAAAATAAATGTTAATCTCTATTAGGCTCTCATACAACTAACATTTTTTTTTGGCGTTTTTTATAGGTAATGGGTCAGAACCCTTCATGTGCGAGTCTGACTTGCTTGGCCGGTTTTTATTCCTTCTAGTTTCCTCTTCAAGCGCAAAATATCGAAGCGAATGTGGAAGCAAATTTGAGCATGCTTCCTGCAGCTTTTGACACTTTTAACAAAAGAAAGTGAGTGATTGTCTAAAATTAAATCGATACTGAAATGGTGCTGCTTCCGGTGCGGGTCGTTCAAGTGTCTTTTGACCTTTTTGTCGAAAACGTCGATTTTTGCTGAAGTGTCCATTGCAGCAGGGTTTTTATAATATAGATATTAAAATAACAAATAATTTTTATTTCAGACAACTTAGGTACTAATACATTTTTTACAGCTTAAAGATCTGAGAGGATGTCTAGAGCTGTATTACAGCTTATTTAATATTTTTTGTCTATTTTTCATATTTCGGGACATTGGAGGGAAATTTTGAGGAAAACAGCAATTGCTTTAAAAATAATGTTAATGCAAAATGTGCTTTAAGAAGGAAATGAAAAAAACATTCCACTGAAAAATAAATGGTTAGCTAAATATCAGCCTAAATGTTGGTTAAGTTCAGTGAAATGTTATTTTTAGGGTTCCGTACCCAAAGGGTAAAAACAGGACCCCTTAAGACTTCGCTGTCCGTCTTTCTGTCCGTCCGTCTGTCTGTCACAGGGCCGCATCTCATGAACCGTGATAGACAGTTGAAATTTTCACAGATGTATTTATGTTGCCGCTATAACAACAAATACTAAAACAGAATAAAATAAATATTTAAGTGGGGCTCTCATACTACAAACTGAATTTTTGGCGTTTTTTTAAAGATAGTACGGAACCCTTCTGACGATGATGGTTTTCAGTAGCAAATTACCTAAAAAATTGAAACGAAGCAATCTAAAGATTCTAAAGAGACCGGTTGAAACTTTAAAGGCTTTTGTTTAACTGGCTTAGTTATAAAAATAATTGGTTAGTTTAGAGTTCAGTACACAAAGCACAGTTTTCGATCTAAACAAAATAAAGAGTCGCATAGCAGCTCGTAAAAAATATTTTCTATCAAATTTACTATCCATATAACTCTATTTATTTGGCAACGCCAGTTTTTAAATTGAGCCGTAATCCAAGCTGAATTTGAACAACAGCGTTTTATGGATTCGAGTTTGCAGCACTCTCGGCTTGCAAATAGAATTATCAGCCGTTCCAGGCAAATATCGGCGAGGAGTGGCTTCCATTTTTTTTAAGGGTTTTGCTTTAGGTTTTAGAGTCAAGGAACGACTTTACACAAACATTCGTACGTGAAAAGTTGGCAAAAGTTAGTTGTAGCTTTAATTTGTCCCTTAAAATCGCACTGCTGCTTTTGTATATATATTACTAGCGACCCGCCCCGGCTTCGCACGGGTAGTATGTTATTATACATATAAACCTTCCTCCTGAATCACTCTATCTATTAAAAAAAACCGCATCAAAATCCGTTGTGTAGTTTTAAAGATATAAGCAAACATACATACATACAGACGCGGGAAGCGGAAAGCGACTTTGCTTTATACTATGTAGTGATTTATATATACCGGCTTTACTACACTTCAATAATAAATATTTTTTTTATTATTAAAAAAAAAAGGATCACGACTGTAATCCCCAAGTACGGTAGACATCCTCTCAGATCTCTAGACGCTTTGATAATTTGAAGATGTCTAGTGGGGGTAGTCAGAGGCACGTCCAAGCAATATACTTGGCACATGCCCACATTTTGCAGTAGTTAGCATTCCACATGTGACAGGTTGCAAGCCCATCGCCGCTTATAAGAATACTAACTGGTTTCCTCACGATGTTTTCCTTCACGTGTTTTTGATGCGCATATAAATTTTCCGAATAGAAAAATCCATTGATGTACGCCGGGATACGAACCCAGTCGAGGTACCTCCCACTTGGCCAACACATTACAGGAATAGTGTTATGTTTAAATTTATTTTTTTGCCAACGCAACTACAACTAAACCTCTACATAATGATAGGTACCTAATACTTCCAAAAAATAGTTATTACATTCTATATTTTCACAGAGATCTGTCTAGTTCTCACCAATCCAATAATATTATTTTCACCTGTCACTATCGGCGCAGTATTATTCCTTCCTCTCGCCTTTTGTGAAAATGATGTTACGTCTCGAAGGATTTCCCACTTAACTAAAACATGTTTGTGTAGACCTCCGCGCAATTTAAATGCGGAAATGTGGTGGATGTGTTCCGACGTTTCCCGCCGAGGTTGGCGGAGCATCCGGATTGCTAGGCCCCTGACGTCTAGGCGGCGCCCGGAATTACCTTATTTAGGTGACTCCCTAACAAAACAAAGATATAAAGAATTCGGTACGACGAAAGTTGGTGAATGTAGATGTAGAGGTAGCCCAATGAAAAGATGGATGGACTGTGTGAAAGATGACATGGGTAGGGTAAGAAAGGAGTGAGTGATGAAAATAACGGCCGATTGAGGGAAATTGAATATGAATACCATGTTGTGCTGACCTCGCTTAAATGGTATGATGGTAAGCCGAAGTCAATTTTTTTATAAAACTAAATTAGATTAAAAAAAAGCCGCGTTGGCCGAGTGGGAGGTACCTCGACTTTCAATCTAAAGGTCGTGGGTTGGAATCCCGGCGTGCATAAAAATTTATATGCGCATCAAAACACGTGCTTAAAACGGTGAAGGAAAATATCGTGAGAAAACCAGTTAGTATTATTGTAAGCGGCGATGGGCTTGCAACCTGTCACGTATGGAATGCTAACTACTGAAAAATGTAGGCATGTGCCAAATATAATGTTTGGACGTACCTCTGACTACCCCTACTAGACATATTTAAAGGATCTAAGCATCTGGAGATCTGAGAGAATGTCTACCGTACTTGGGGATTACAGTCGTGATCCTATTTATTTTATTTATAAATTAGAGGTCATTTAGCAGTGTTGGCCGAGTGGGTAGTACCTCGACTTTCTATCTGAAGGTTCAAACTCCTCCAAGCACCAATAGATTTTTTTATTCGAAAAATTGGTAGGATTTTTTGCGTGCTCGAAACGGTGAAGGAAAGCATTAAAAGAAGCATTGTGAGCATGTGAAGTAATAACAAAATATGCCGTTTCAAGTAAGCTAGCTTATTTCTAGCTAGATTATTGCAGGCAACTTCAAACTCTTAAATCTAAAAACGAAAATCTATTATACATTCAACCGCAGCCAATTTAAAAATATTCGTCGAACAACGGACAATTGGAATCTGTTCTTTTGTTTGAAAAGTTGTTCTGAGATAAAATATTCAACAAGTTGTAAAAAAACAACTGTGGTTATCTGTGTAAAGTTAAGGTACCTATCTAAGGAAATATCTAGTCATAGCTGGGTATCACTACATAGTATAAAGCAAAGTCGCTAGTCATTTAGTAGTAGTCATTTATTTCAATAAAATCACAAGGATCACTTTGAAACGTCTTAGGAACTAGGTGAAGCTACGCCGATTCCACGCGACCAAGCCTAGAAGAATCAGGCAACAAACACGGCTTGGGGTCTATCTTTTTTATGATCCTTTCCTTAATGCTTTGTAGAGCTCCAGTGTGGTACCAATCGAACAAGGTGAATGCTCAAACAAGAATAATAATTAAAAATACCTACAGCTAAAAAGTGTGATCACCCCAATTAAAATTCAGCGTATCTACCACTCAATACACATGCAATTTTCATTTTGCATACCGTATCACGAGCACCGTGTACACCTACTAGCTTTGAAACGCAATTTGAGAACGACTCAGGATGCCCGAGGAAGTTCGCTTGCCTTATCCTTTCACGTAGAAAATTAAATGTCTCTGTAATATCCGTTGGTTTTGGCAGTTCATCGTCTCGCTGGTGGCTTGTCGCTATAGGCTGTTCTATAATTGTAACTTGGATCTTGGGATTCAACTTTGTGAATATAATATGGAACTAGCTTCCGTCCGCAGCTTCGCTCGTGTCTCATTTGGATAAAAGTAGTCTATTATATTATTCCAGGTTACGATATATTTCAAATTCTTTTACAAATCAGTACAGCCGTTATAGCGTGATTGAATCACAAACACATACATCCAAACTTCATCACGAACTTTCGCATTCATTATTAGTAGGATAAATAGATATTTGTTTTTAGGGTGTCTACTGTCTAGGGTCTACAAGAAACCCTTATAGTTTTGCCATGTCAGTCCATCCGTCCGTCCGTCCATCTGTCCGCAGCCTAGCGCAGAGACTTTTAGTATTAGAAAGCTGTAATTTGGTATGCATATACATATGAGTCAAGCAAACAAAGTAATATATTTTTCATCCCACCATCTCGGAAAGAGTATTTTTGCTCTTCAATATCTGAGTGCAAAAGCCGTTTTTATTCTCTAGAGGATAAAGTAAATTGAATTTAGAACATCGTGTGCACTAAGTTTGTGAATTAAAAAATCATTAAACCTATTTACTGCTACCTCTATGGTGCCTAATATATCATACAACTTTTTTTTAATTTGTTAAAAACTCAGACTCGGAACCTTCTTGGTGTTCTTTTTTCAATTTGCTTTGTACGCGGTTCTTTACGCGGCATTTTTTCACGTCATTATTAAGATTATTCTGTAATACTTACCTGTCATAATGTAGTAGTTAATACCTAAACTGAAATAAAAGTACCTATCTTGTGATTGTAAACGTTTTTTTTTTGCATTGTGTCATTTCCTCGCTGAGGTGGAATGAAAAGTTACGTGTTGCACTCGAGTGCAAAGATTTTTCCCATCGTGCTCTTTTGATTCCCTCGCTAACGCTCAGGATTCTAATTTTCATCAAAATTGAACACTCGGTTAAAAAGCAACTTTGCACTCTTGTATAACAAATAACTATTTTTTTTTCTATGGTTACCTCTCCTACTTGTAAGATGGGAATGTTATTTTTTTTCTCGCTTATCCCATGGGGTGGGATAACGTTAGATAGGTCTTTAAAAAGTATTGCGGGTTTGTGAAAACAACTTTTGACTAAGGGATCCGTTTGTGAAATATTAGGCTTTAAAGTGCTAATTTTTGTTAGAGTCCAGTGTGTCCCCCCACCCCTCTTAAAGCTAAACTATTGGATTTGGAGGCGTTAAAATTCACGGTTGTAGTATATATACTAAAGTTAAAAGCAAAACTATCATGGCTAAGTAGGCTTTACCGGTGCTATTAATAAAAATTTACTTATCCAAAGATCATCTGAGGTTACACCAAGACTTGTTAATACCAGCTTAATGTAAGCAACTCCATTTCTAATCCTCGTTTATTAATATTGAATTCGACTAGTCCAAACGTAAGCGTTGGACTAAATTTAATCCTGCGCTAGTCTACGTTTATTAATGAGACGGTACAAGTTTACGAGTAATCATCGACAAACTTAGAAAATAAAAATTTTGAACAAATATCAACTTAAATGACGTCGTTAGCTGTGTAAATCACGAAACCCGAAACATTGCGCTTGGTCTGACACGCACTTGGTCGGTTTTTGATACTTGCATATGATGGCTTTGTTCGTACTAGCTATATAATATAGATATTAGTAGTTCTATAAAACAGTTGCGTGACTGACTGATTGACAATCAACACACAGCCTAAACAGTCTCATCTTTCACGGTCTTCATGTAATTGATTATTTCTGCTTATACAACGTTAAATGGCAACTAAAAGTAAATGAGGACCTCATTGACGTAGTTGGCAAGTGCCCGGTTGAGACGCAAGAGAGTTCACAATTTTTTTGCATGATCGGCAAAAGACGGCCTCACAGCTCAGTGGTAGTAGTTCTGCCTTCTGCGCTGCAAGTTTTAGGTTCGATCCTCACCCTGGACAAATATTTTTGGGATGAATGAATTTACAAAAAAAAGTATATAAGTATTCTATCAGTTATCTAGTTCCCATAGTACAAGCTTTGTTTAGTTTGGGACTAGATGGCGCTGTGTAATAATGTTCACCAATATTATTATTATATTATTATTAATATTTGTTTTGGGTCTTGTCGTGGTGCCATGGTACCCGTAGTCTGTAGCTGCCTATGACACACGGTATGTTAGTGTCGGGTCAGGATCGTTATGTGACTGTTGGGTGTTATTTATTTATTTATTATACAAGGAGTTCGCCCCAAGCAGAGATCTCGCTATTTTTGTCTCTCAAAATCTTTTGAACCGCTCCATTCTTTATAAAACTCAGTAGGTACGGGTATATAGGTGGGAGTATGCTCTGACATGAATGACATGATATTCGCATTATGATTTTAGATCTAAGTAAATGCCACGAGTTGTAGTTATATTAGAGAAACTAGATGCCCGCCTCGGCTTTGCATGGGTGTACTAATGATACTTATAATTATAGATTACTAACCGACTCGTGATAGACGTTGTCCTGAATAGAAAAGAAATGACTGAATGTTTGTAGTCTGAGATGTCAGATTAGTTGCGCGCCATCAATACCAAAATCATTCCTTTTGCGTTTTTTTTATCATTTTGATGATGTTTTTCATATTTTAAAGTAGTTTATGTTTTATTTAGGCATTATATCTACATCTACAACTAATTTCACCTTAATACTTACGTTTTGTCGTTTAGGCCTGATTGAGCCACAAACATACATACAAACTTACAAAATTTCACATTAATATGTTAAGATAGGATAGGCAATTTTTTACATTATGTTTCATTATTGCAATTTTATGTGTCGATCTCTAATTTAAATTAGGTCTACCTTTGTAATGGCAGAAAATGATAGATAAAATATTTTTTAAAATTGGTCTAGTAGTTTTTTAGTATATTATACTTTAAATTTAGATTACCCTGACTGACTTACACGTTTCAGCATAATTTCAATGTATATGCTAGCTAGAAACTTATATGGAGATCAAAGCAGCGGGATAAAATATCTCAAAAGACGAAAAAAAAAAAATTATTATACACGATAAACCACCAACACCTTTTTATTTTTCTTGAATTATTTACTCCGCTATATCCTATAGTTCAAAGTTTAAATGGAAAACAAAGCATTACTACGACTGTATATAAGAATTCATTGTTTTTTGCACTCTTTCCGAGATATGATGCGGTGCAGTTACTGCATTTGCATAAAAGCAAACATTATCTCTGCTTTCTACCAAATAAAAAAATCAATAGCCGCGCAGTTGGTAGTTTTCTCACATACATCAAAATATTAGCTAATAAGTGCAATGGTGTTCACGAGGTGTTATCAGCTTAATATCTAGATTGCAAATGTACAAAAACTTAAATAGTGCAACAAATAGTGTAAAATGGTTCCATTTTTATGCAAAACAAGCTGACCCGGCGAACTTAGTATCGCTTTAGAATTAACAAAATGTTGTTTTAAGTTCCCGTTTCCGTTCCCGTGTTCCCGTTCCCTTTCCTGTTCCCTTTCCCGTTACTGCAGCATCAAACTCATGTAAGAGTTGTTGCAGCTTATATACAAACAATTAAATTAAAAATTAAAGCAATTTTCTAATATACAAACCTTGTCCTGATAATTAGAAACATAAAAAAATGATCATCCAATTTGGTGCAGTCATTCGAAAGTTATGCTCGTACATACATTTCGGCGATTCATTTATATATTATATAGATAGCGTTTACTTACATTAGTTCATTATTGTATTAGGAATAACTATATTTATATCGGTTGTTGTCATAATTTTTTCAGTAAAACGAATTGATAATAACCATACAGGTTATTGTTTTTGGAAATAATAAGACGAGGTACCTATGTGTTGTTTATAATTATTATGTCTAGATATTCATCATAATAAATTGGTTTGTATTCCATTTACGTAAAGCCCGAGGCAATAATTTAATTAAACGTGTGTTTGTAGGCTTGTTTGAGCACAAACGGGTCTAGAGTCAACACAAATCATGTTGTGACCTCAGTGACATGGCGTGTTACAGCTATAGTCTATATATAGACTTCATGATACAGTGTTAGAAGACTGCAGAGTGAAAACACGGAAAATAGCAAATATGTATAAGGTAAAGTTTTCAATGAAAAAGTAAATGATATTGATATCCTAATCCTAATAATATTATAAATGCGAAAGTTTGTGAGTTTGTATGTATGTTTGTTTCCTCAATCAGGCCTAAACGACAAAACGGATTAAGTTGGAATTTGTAGTTTTTTTTTTTTGGTGGACTTTACACATAGCGCCATCTAGCCCCAAACTAAGCAAAGCTTGTACTATGGGAACCAGATAACTGATAGAATACTTATGTACTATTTTTTTGTAAATACATACTTAATATACATATTAACACCCAGACACAGAACAAACATTTATGTTCACTACACAAATATTTACCCTGGGTGGGGATCGAACCCACAACCTACAGCGCAAAAGGCAGAGTTACTACCAACTGAATAAATAATAGACTACTTTAAAATATGAAAAACATCACCAAAAAGATTAAAAAACGCAAAAGGGATGTTTTCGGTATAGATGACGCTGGTGTGCAACTAATCTGACATAACAGACTAAAAACATTCAGTCTTTTCTATTCGATTGTTGAAATTTTACAGGACAAGGTCTGTCACGGGCCAGCTAGTTAAAAATAATTTGACCGTACATCTCTGATTTCCCTCTTTAGATATCTTCAAAGATCTAAGCGCCTGGAGATCTAAGAGTTTGTCTACCGTACTTGGGGATTTCAATCGTGATCCTATTTCATTAAATTTTATTACCGCCCGTCTCGGTTACCTAGTAATAAGGCTTGTAATTTGTTTAGTTTACCTTATTCGGGAACAACTTTCGGTAAACACTTCGTTTTTCCAAGAATCTGTGGGATAGGTAATAAATAATATTACTAAAAGTATTTTGGATACCTGTATCCGACTACCAAAACAGAGTACACAATTATTAAAAGAGCTTTGTTTTGCTTCATTATTAAAATTGATTTTATTATCACACAAGTTACGTTATTAGTTACGATTATGGTAACTATGTCATTGCTAACCTTTGTTATATTTTTTAATGTTGTCAAATTTTAACTTATCACAGAAATGACTTCACAGGAAAACTAGACTCAAATATTTTTTTTGTCTATCTTTTTAAAAGTGCAATGTGAACCCGCGTTGGATGTCCAATTCAATAAAATGATATCAAACTAAAATCTTTTGCAATACCGAAGTGAGGTAATAATATATAGATTTTTCTAGTTGAATAAAATCTAGGATGTGCTCTGTGCTTTATTTCGAGCTAAGATGGGTTAGTTCGTAATCTTTACGACGTCTCTGCTCGGGATCATCAAAATACGAGCGCTGAGTAGGTAACCTACTTAGCCTAATGCTGAGCTGATCCTTTTTGGCGCGACACAAATCATGGTGTTTCAAATTATGTCAAAAAGTATACATACTCGTAAGTATACATCGCCCACCCGGCGAAGAAAAAATTGTCACTTAATTTTTGAAATTTTTTTTTACCTACTTAATACTAATTTCGTTACCAAGTACCAAGTTCCAAGTACTTCCAACCATCACATTTATATCATTCTACTAGCGACCCGTAACAGACGTTGTCCTGTCAAATTTTAATAATCGCATAGGATTAAACATTTTCAGCCAACTTCCCTTCCCATTACGAATTTTGGTAGAATGCGTATCATTCATTAGTCAAAACTGCGTTGCTATGACGACTTGTTTTTTTAGTCTGTGATGTCAGATATGTTGCACACCAGCGCCATCTATACCAAAATCATCCTTTTTGCGTTTTTTTATCATTTAGGGGTAGTTTTTCGGATTGTTCTTGTCACGCCAAATAAATGTTTTTAATTTAATTTCTTTAGTATTTATTCCAAAAACCACTTTGCAGCAAAAAAATCTCAAACCTCTCCTACCACACAGTGTTTGTCTACCACAGATTTGCATACGCCATTCCTAGCAAACGAATTCCACTGCGAGTTTATAGCCTAAAACAAGTTCCGTAGAGCATCCTTATAAAAACCAACGACCCTTGCTATTATATTACCTTTGGATAAACACAGTTTTATAGAATCAGTCTACATTTTCATTATCTAAATCCTTAACATTATAAATGCGAAAGTTTGTGAGTTTGTTCCTCAATCAGGCCTAAACGACAAAACGGATTAAGATGAAATTTGCTGTAGATGTAGATATAATGCCCGAATAAATAATAGACTACTTTAAAATATGAAAAACATCCCCAAAACGATAAAAAAGCAAAAGGGATGATTTCTGTATAGATGGCGCTGGTGTGCAAAAAATATGACAATAGTCTTTCAAACTATCGTGATTAGTAAATATTTGGCACTGGGTCTTTATCACGTAATTACCTTTAAGCCCCTGGACTGGGAGCCCCTTAATTTATTTTCCCGACGTTTCGACTATGTTACAATAGCCATCAAAATCATAGCGTGTCAAAATCTATAGTTATGACAATAGTCGTCATAGCAACGTGCCTCTGTGCGATTATTGAAATTTGACAGGACAACGTCTGTCACGGGTCAGCTAGTTATATAAAACTCTTTCGTTACTGACTGACTGACTGACTGATCTATCAACGCACAGCCAAAACCACTGGTCTTAGAAATTTGAAACAACTTCACGAGGGTTTCCACTAGTGAAGTCAAATAAATCTATTAGATTTTTCAAACTATCGTGATTAGTAGACATAACTATAGATTTTGACACGGGTCTTTATCACGTAATTACCCGTCTGAGTCTGCCCGTGACCATGGTTATTGTAACATAGCCGAAACGTCGGGAAAGTAAATTAAAGGTAATTACGTTAAAAAGACCCGTGTCAAAATCTATAGTTAAATCTATTGGATGTGAAAAATCGTATAATAGGCATCTACCCTCGAACTTTGCAATTAAAATACGATGTCAATTCCACACAACCCCACTTTTCATTCATGGAAACAGCTGAGCATGGCCTACCTACAGAGCCGCTTCTGATTTGCATTTTATTATTACTATGGAAAACATAAATGCCTTTTGCAAGGTGACCCAAAAACAGCGGAAATAAAGGGACGTGTTAAGGGTTTTCGTCCTTTTCTGACAACATGAGCGATGCTTTTTCATCTAAACTGGATATTAAGAGTATCAACTAGCATCCTTACCAATATGATAACTTTATGAACTTTGTTAAACAAAATATTTCGAAAATCATTGTGAAAATAAAACATTTTTAATTCACAATTTAGAAGTTTTTGAATGACGCCATTTAGTTTTTAGAATTCATGATTAAATTTATGGCTTTGTTTTACAAGAATCCAAGAGACCTTCGTTAAGATTTAGGTACATCGGTCTAGAGGTAAGAACACAAAAATCGTATCATACAAGTCTATTATACCCACTCTTTAAACTTCGACTTTGTTGCAATATAAAACCTAACATATTTTACCTTTAGTACCCTTTAGTACCCGTGACAGATGTTGTCCTGTCAAATTTTAATAATCGCATAAGAAAAAGCAATTTCAGACAACTTCCATTTTTTTCCCTACAAACCTTGTACTGATAAAATAAATTACAAATTTTGGTAGAATGCGTATTATTCATTAGTCAAAACTGCTTTGACCACAAAATGATTTTAGTCTGTGATGTCAGATTTGTTGCACACTAGGGCTATCTATACCAAAATCATCCTTTTTGAGTTTTTTTATCATTTAGGGGTGGTTTTTCGGATTATAAGTTCCCCCTTTATTTATTCTGATTTTTTATTTACATACCACAGCAAATTTCATCTTAATCCATTTTGTCGTTTATTTTTGATTAGGGAACAAACATAGCAGCAATCACAAACTTTCGCATTTATAATATTACTAGCGACCCGCCCCGGCTTCGCACGGGTAGCATGTTATTATACATATAAACCTTCCTCCTGAATCACTCTATCTATTAAAAAAAACCGCATCAAAATCCGTTGTGTAGTTTTAAAGATATAAGCAAACATACATACATACATACGCGGGAAGCGGAAAGCGACTTTGCTTTATACTATGTAGTGATTAGGATAGTCGTTTTTTATGAGTAATGAATGACCCTGTCCACAGAAAAAAATCAGAAACTTTTGAAGCCCGCTGCGGTGTCCCAGTCATGACCGTAGTGTAAAATTAGTGAGTTGTAAGCGGGCGACGGCACCTGTTTCCGGCTGCGGGTAGCTAGCTCAGCGGCTTCCGATCCCGGGATGCTACATTTAATTCTTGTATGGGGCTGGAAAATAGGCGGAAATAGCATTCTTCTAAGCATTCTGTTACAAAATATGAGTAGGTATCTATAACAATTTAGTACGACCCCAAGCCCTGACTACAGACTACGTAGTACGTACTACAGTCTCTAAAGTGAGCCTAAAAAGTATTACTTTAGGAGTGAAAGTGACTGTAACTTATAAGGTACGAGATTCATCTTTTATAATACCAGCAAGATGTGGGTATGGCATCCGGTAAAAAAAACAATGCTTATCAAAATGCTATGGCGTTTACAAGGGTTGAAACTATTACTAAGATTATAGTTAAACCATTAAAAACGGTTTGTTCGCTCGTTTCGTGACCCTTCTAGTTGCGGTGTCTGCCGCTCTGGAACTACTATTAATTTTACTTTTTTTCTTTCGTTAGCGCTCACATTGTTGGACTGAATTTCTGTAAGGAATCAATTTGAATGTTCATGCAGTTGAATTTTGCAATTAGCTAAGCCTGGTTTCGTTTGTGCAATAGCACAGATAAAGTTAGTTATGTAAAGTAGGTACACTGTGATTGTCATTGACTGGCCTCATAGCTCAGTTTGTAGTAGCTCTGTAAGTTGTGGGTTCGATTCCCACCCAAGACAAGCATGTGATTAACATAGATGTTTGTTCTGTGTCTAGTTAGTATTCGTATAAGCGGCGATGGGCTTTCAACCTGTCACGTATGGAATGCTAACTACTGCAAAATGTGGGCATGTGCCTAATATAATGTTTGGACGTGCCTCTAACTACCCCCACTAGACATTTTCAAAGGATCTAAGAGTCAGGAGATCTGAGAGGATGTCTACCGTACTTGGGGATTACAGTCGTGATCCGTGATTAGTCAGAAGAATGTAATATGGATGCATATTACATTTAGTACATGCCCACATTTTGCAGTTAGCATTTCACACGTGACAGGTAGCAAGCCCGTTGCCGCTTATCAAGAAACACACTTTTCGAAAAATCATTTTCTTGTTCCTATTACTTACAAAAGAATCTTCAAAGCACATTTCAAAAGAACTATTTCAACTTTCCCAAACAGATATATTGTTGAAAAACTTGTAAAACAATCCAACTAATACCTAATAGGGTTTTGTCGAGTTCGTTGCTTCTTTGAGGTCGACGAGAAACTTTCGGGTCAGGTAGGAGCATCAACGACACTATCGCATTAACGAGTCACTTTGCTGGCAACTACCTTCCAATTTAATTAGCTGGTGCTTTATGTTCACCTGCCGTGTTTTTGGAGCGAGTTTGTTGAAAAGGTATTTTGTAACTTTTGCGAGTTTCGCTTAGACTCACTATACTTATTGTACTATCTATTGTAGTGACACTTTGTAGCCATGACATACTAAACTTTGTCTGCTGTGTGTGTTATCCCCATATTCTTAGTTGTAACCTCGCCTCTACCTTGACTCAAACTCTTTCGATGTCCCTCGAACTTTCCCTCGAAAAGTACCTCATATTTATATTATATCGATATTTTGGAGGTTCCTCATTTACGTAATTACGTCATCAGTCCGAGGAGATTTTCATCACACAAACCGTCACACGTCTGTCAAGAAATGTGAAGGTACATCTCGAGATATTTTCAGTTGACAGTTTGTTGACTGAGGAATTCTCGACTAAAACTCGAGGTAATTTGAAGTTTACATAATGTATCTATTGCTCTTTTGCATCTCTTCTAATTAATAAATAATAAAAATCTTTTAAATTATTTGGCGAACCAGGTAGCTAAAACGCCGTCTTTACGTAAATTTTATCGCGTACCCCCTATGACTTTATGACGTGTCTCCAGTGGTACGCGTACCCTACTTTGAGAAACCCTGTCCTAGTGTATCCGAGGCTTGTCTTAGGTTTCGCAACTTAGTTCGAGTTTTGTTGCAAATGTCAAACTGCTTTACGACGATATAATGATATTGTCCCGATACTATAAAGCCGGGGTCCCACGGCGCCGGCGCGTAAATCGACGGGCCGCGCCGGATGACGCTCCGCCTGTGTGCGTCCGGCGCGTCGCGTACAGAGCATTCCAAGCACGGGCCACCACGGATGCATCGTTCCCATGGCGCGTCCGTCCGCCTTGGCGCGGTCTGGCGCGTTAAAAAACTTTTTGAATCGTTATATCTCAGAAACGGTGGCTCGTAAGAAAAAAAGTATTGATACATTTTTTATAGATAATTTTATGATCTACAATTTTTGTTTGAGGTACTTTTATGATAAAACTTACCGTTTTGCTGAAAATCGCGAAAAATCATTTTTTTGACCTTTGACCTTGAATATTTTTTTTTCCTTACAGGGGAATGATGGGGAACTTCTAGATATTGTTTATAATTATATTTTGAACAATTTCACTGAAATTCAGCTTGTTGGGACTTTATGTAACTTCACTCTCATTTTTTGGTCTAAATTGACCGGACTATAATCCATACTTCTATATTAATATTATTATATGCGAAAGTAACTCTGTCTGTCTGTGACGTTATCACGGCCAAACCACTAGGCTGATTTTAATGTGATAATCAATTTCATAGGCTACCTTTATCTCCATTTTTAGGGTTCCGTACCCAAAGGGTAAAATCGGAACCCTATTACTAAGACTTCGCTGTCCGTCTGTCTGTCTGTCTGTCCGTCTGTCTGTCACAGGGCTGTATCTCATGAACCATGATAGCTAGACAGTTGAAATTTTCACAGATTATGTATTTTGGTTGCTGCTATAACAACAAATACTAAAAACAGAATAAAATAAATATATAAGGGGGGGCTCCCATACAACAAACGTGATTTTTTGCCGCTTTTATAGATAATGGTACGGAACACTTCGTGCGCGAGTCCGACTCGCACTTGGCCGGTTTTTTTTTGTTGATTTGATAAAAATCGATTTCCTAAATTTACGCGGACGAAGTCTCGGATAAAAGCTGGTTTATTATAATATTAACTTTAACTCTAGGACGATAAAACTCAGTTTTCATTGGTAGCTGAAGTAATCTGAAGTGAAATAGATGCGTTTAGAGGCGTCGCGTCGGTCTTTAGAATGAATCCTGAGTGTTATTTCATTACCTACGGTTGTATAGAAAGTAAATACAAGTTTCAACTTAATTGGACTGACCGTATTTCATCTGGCCAACTGTTTTTTAACGGAGTAGGTACTCGTATAATAAACAAGTGAGTTATGTTGTCTGTAGGTACAATTATTTGAAAGTACTGATGAGTGTAAGTACCTTTACATAAAGTAAGTATTTTTAGCGTATCTTAGCTTGTTTTCGCAGTCATAGTGTTGTCGCCATAGAACTGAGTAGGTACAAACGGTGAGCATAATAATAATATCAAAAATGCAAAGGAAGTTTGTGAAAAGACATATAAGTTTGTGCATCAATCAGGCCGTTAAGACAAAGCTAATTAAGATGAATGATGATTTATGATGTAAATAAAAAAAACCGGCCAAGTGCGAGTCAGACTCACGCACGAAGGGTTCCGTACTATTATTTATAAAAAACGGCAAATAAATCACGTTTGTTGTATGAGAGCCCCACTTAAATATTTATTTTATTCTGTTTTTAGTATTTGTTGTTATAGCAGCAACAGAAATACATCATCTGTAAAAAAAAAATACTGACTAACTATCATGGTTCATTCAGCCCTGTGACAGATAGACGGACAGACAGACGGACAGCGGAGTCTTAGTAACAGGGTCCCGTTTTTAACCTTTGGGTACGGAACTCTTAAAACTAGGACTATCTACAAAAATAAATGAGATGCTATCAAAAACATAACTTGTAAAAAAAGCCAAGTCTCGCAACGCAACTCAGTTCTTCTACCGTAAAAAGTTGTGAGATCCATGTAATACCAAGTCGGTTAATTTAATCAGTCCCTACTTTAAGGGTCCTTCTGCCTTATGTTATTACGTAATTAGCTAACCTTTACGTAATAACTTAAGACAGAAGGACCCATAAAGTAGGGACTGATTAAATTAACCGACTTGGTATTACATGGATCTCACAACTTTTTACGGTAGAAGAACTGAGTTGCGTTGCGAGACTTGGCTTTTTTTACAAGTTATGTTTTTGATAGCATATACATTTCCAATTACGTTGCACTGTACCTTATATTAATTAATACTCGTAAACTATTAAAAATTCCGTTGTCCCAACGGCTCTTGTAACAAGTATTTTATGAAAGATTTAAACGTAAACCTACTCGTAGTTGTAAAGGATTCCTGGAGTGATCGTTGCATTTTTTAGGTGATCCTTAAGTTAAAATAATGTCAGTACAAAAATATATAAATAAAATAAATAAATAGGATCACGACTGTAATCCCCAAGTACGGTAGACATCTTCTCAGATCTCCAGACGCTTAGATCCTTTGAAGATGTCTAGTGGGGGTAGTCAGAGGCACGTCCAAACATTATATTTGGTACATGCCCACATTTTGCAGTAGTTAGCATTCCATACGTGACAGGTTGCAAGCCCATCGCCGCTTATAAGAATACTAACTGGTTTCCTCACGATGTTTTCCTACACCGTTTTGAGCACGTGTTTTTTTCAAAAATATATACCTCTCGTAATTCTTTGTATATCAATTTAATACTATTTTTGGGTTAAAACTAGTTAGTAAAATATATACGTATATTTTTTATTTACAAAAGGAAATAACACCTAATATATATATATTATATATAGATATATATATATTACAAATTCCCAAATCATAAAGTTTTGTCTAAACAGATTCTATTTTCTTCTTGATAGCTAAGAATATAAGTCATTGCTTCTTTTATTTAAAGTAAAATATATACCTACTCGTATTTTTTCGATTTAGATAGCTCTAAGTCAAAATACGTCATTTGCTACTAATTTTGACGTCTATTCCGGAAATCCTTTGAAAGCTCTTGTCTCGTTACGTTTTAATTAAAAAGCTGTAACCCTCTAATTGGCAACAATTTCATCAAAATATCTTTAGGGCTAGACTTTTTCCGTTGTCAAAGTTACGATTACGTAACTGTTTTTAGGGTTCCGTACCCAAAGAGTAAAAACGTGACCCTATTACTAAGACTTCGCTGTCTGTCTGTCTGTCCGTCTGTCTGTCACAGGGCTCATCTCATGAACCGTGATAGCTAGCCTGTTGAAATTTTCACAGATTATGTATTTCTGTTGCTACTATAACAACTAAAAACAGAATAAAATAAATATTTAAGTGGAGCTCCCATACAACAAACTTGATATTTTGCCGTTTTTTATAGATAATGGTACTGAACCCTTCGTGCGCGAGTCCGACTCGCACTTGGCCGGTTTTTTGGTGATACAGTACCTCGTAAAGTTTGCATTGTGTTTTGTTTCTGGTTTTACTACTCTTTTCCCAGAATAGGCCTTACCCAGAAATTCATCTCATCTAATATAATGACCATAATCCTTAACAAATGATCAACAGACAAAATTCACCTGACCTTTTCTATAATTGTTTGTACATACAACGATGGCTTAGTTAAACCTTTATACAGCGTTAGATGGAAATTTCTGGACACTTACGGAACGCTGTAGTGTCTAAACATGTTTAGATGGAGTTGGCTTGCCCAGCGTCTATAGCTACCATTCACTTCACTGATATAGCCTTATCCACCGATGTGTCAATACGTGCGAAGCAGACTTACCCTCGTATTCAAGAACGACACTATGAGAACACGCACCCACAGTGGACGAAATCTTTTTTCATAAAAATCACTTTATGTGTTGTGCGACACACTATGTTGTGCATAGTGTGACTAGAGGCACATTGTCGTGTGCCTCTAGCCAAAGTTGAGCTCTAAAGGCACACGGCAGCGTGCGCCATAGTGCCGCTCCAACACATAAAGTGATGTTTATGAAAAAAGATTTCGTCTACTGTGGGTGCGTGTTCTCATAGTGTCGTTCTTGAATACGAGGGTAAGCCACGGGTTTTCTCACTACCGCCTTCACCAATAACAGTATCTCTAGTTTATGACCTCTTTACTTCCACACAATGGTGCTAAGCCGGCACCATCACACCGTTGCTGCTCACTTATCAAACGTACACCTATTTGTGAATGAACTGTAACTATTAGTTACCCACATCTATTATTCTAACGTCTTTACAAATTGTCTCTGCGGTGGCACTGGCTCCTTGATTTACGTACGTGGCGATGTGGCGCGCCCGCGGGCCTGCTGTGTGCGGCAGTTATGGAACTATCAACAAAAGGACTCCAAGACATTATACTTCACAGTAATTAATTGTAGGCCGTCGCCTAAATACTACGGTACGTGTATATTTCTGTTTTGCATGAGTGCGTAAATGCGGTTGAGGAGCGTGTAATTTTAGGAGGATAAAGAACTTTATATGTTCCCCGAACATATTTTTGCTGGAGGTGAAGTAAGGAAACACATACCTACTCGGTGCGTGGATATATTACAGTTAGAAATCTTTCTCAAAGTAAAACAAGCACCTTACTATTAAAATCCTGTTCTATCTGAACTGATCGACTGATTTATGAATGCACAGCCTAAATGGCTAGTCCTAGAAACTCGAAATTTGGTGGGTATATGCTTATTGGTGTGTGCTCTTGTGTATTATTGTGTGCACTAAAAAAAGATTCCTGTAATTCATCTCCTAAGAGGGTGCAGCGGCGGCTAAAGTCTGTTTAAAAATAACTTCACGTTAACCAAAGCGCCTAGGTCTCTACTAGTAATATCTATAATATAAAAATGAATCGCTGAATGTATTGCTAAGCGCAAATCTCGAGAGCAGCTGAACCGATTTCGCTAATTCTTTTTTTGTTGTATTGTTATCTAATAATTCGCCAAGTTTCGTCCAGAGGTTGGCACGCCCGAGTCTCCTCCGAACGCTGCTAATGTTGGGCACCGTCAGCTTTGATTAACAAAGCCATTGGACCCGACAGCAATGTAATAAACATAACAGTAACGTTTATCGCATTTCCAGTTATACTCTGGTTTTGATATTGCATTAACCGATATTCTCACTTTGAGGTAGTCAAATTATGAGCGGTACCTATGTGGGTCTCAATCGATCACCTCTCAAACTCAAACTTAAACAAAGTTAACATAGTTCTGTGGATAGTGTAAATTTGAAATACATTTTATACACACGATCACCGTTTGTACTCGGTTTAAGATCAATAAATAGACACACCAAGTATAGGCAACTACGGGCCTTACTTATTCTACCGGTAATATATATATTTTTTATTATTTCGGTTATTAAGTCCATTTATTGACATAAGCGATCAGACCAGTAAAAGTTACTTCAACATCCCTGATAGCGTCAGTTTACAAAAAAAAAACGCATCAAAATATGTCCATTCGTCAAAGTAGACAGATACACAGACACGTCGAATTTATAACACGCTGTTTTTGCATCGTGGGTTAAAAATAGTACTTTCCTGCTTACCTGACCTGCAAACAATGCTATGTTTTTTTATAGCTAATGATGTCGGTATTTGCGTGAACTATTGAAGATAATTTGAAATTATATTTCCAAATATAGCCTTTTACCTATAAAAAAACAAATGTTTCCTCCTAATGCAATAAAGTAGGCTTCTAATGTTCCCGCTGAAAGTGAAAATACGATACTTGACGTGAAAGGGTCTGAAAATTATGCTAAGTGGTCACCGACGTGTACCATGCGGTGGCAGCATAAGCGACTGTCTTTAAACTTTGGTTTACTAACAAACTGTGACAGGTTTTTAACGGTCGTATTGTTTAGTTGAAACTATAAACTCAACCGTATTTCATACTAGCCGACCCGTGACAGACTTTGTCCTGCCTAAATTTCAATAATTGCATAGAACAAAGCAATTTCAGACAACTTCCAATTTTTTTCCAACAAACCTTGTACCTACTGATAAAATAACGATAAATTACGAATTTTGGTAGAATGCGTATCATTCATTAGTCAAAACTGCGTTGCCATGACTACTAAATGTTTTTAGTCTGTGATGTCAGATTTGTTGCACACCAGCGCCATCTATACCAAAATCTTTTCTACATACAGCAATTTTCATCTTAATCCGTTTTATCGTTTATTTTTGATTAGGGAACAAACATAGTAGCCTTATCACAAACTTTCGCATTTATAATATTATTAGGATTAGGATACCTACGTTATCTGTAAAAAATATTTTTCTAAACAAGCTTTTGTGAAATCATCTGTCAAATAATATTACATTGTCATCGGAACTTGACAGGTATATAAAGTTTTAACTAATTCACAGTTTAACAATTTAATAAGGAGTTATGTGGAACAGCTCTTGAATTCATCATAAGGTCAGCTCGATGTCATCATTATTGTATTGTCAACGAAGTTACACAAGTACGCTAAGTTTCAGCTTAATTTCATTTCATTTCATTTCAATTGGTTCGGGAAACTGGTTTCAATCAATTGCAAGATTTGACCCGCACATACTAACTAACAAACAAAACAAGTTAAATAAAAGCTTGTAAAATCAACGTTTGATATGACGTCATAAATCATTATCAATCATTATCATGTGATTGATATTAGTAAAATATGTCGAGCAGGAGTGAAAATTTTACTTGGAAAAAATCCAAACGCGTTTCGGGTTATTCTGAGTCCATAAATATACCTACAACCAATGACGTATTATATATAGACACGTTATCAACCAACATCTCGGCGCTTAAAAACGGCGAAAATACTAGATAACTACTTATACGCGTAAAGAAAGGGAAAGAAAATATGACACCGTACGGCGGGATGCCTGTTGCTAGAGGGAGATAAATAAACATCTTCAGTTACGCCACAGGATAAGTAATAGTCAAATTACACACGATATAAATTAAAAACAAACATAGCGTCGCGCGACAGGTTGGTGCGTGACTGAGCGCAATGTGGCCAATTGGCTTCATTTCATGTTGCCATTTTAGAGTGCGGACAACGTATCTATAGTTTTAATACATCATTGCCTACAACTTCCAAAAAAATCTAGATACACTGGTGTCGATTCTGTTGGCACCGAGCTAAGCCTAAAAATTTCCTAAAATAAAATTAAAGCAATTTCGCTCATATTCCTTTACGTTAAAGTCTAAATTAGAGTAGGTGGCGATTATGTTGTGTCCATTTTACAATTTGGCAATAAGAGGATCGTGTTTTAACAAGATCCTCTTATTCCTATTACGTTAAAGTCTCAATTCGAGTAACCTCAGGATGACAGTTTTAAAACGTACCTAGCCTAGTTGTAGGTAATTTAACGGATTTTTACGTAAATTTTGTCAGCATATAAAAAGGTGCCTAAAGTGTGTGACTAAAGTGAAATTTTAACTTTCTTATTTTTTTATGCACTACCGCAATATACAAAAAAAAACTTAATTTTAAAAATATTCTAAATTTAAGAATTCGTCCATTTATAGGTTACTCTAATTTAGACTTTAACGTAAAGGAATAAGAGCGAAATTGTTTTAATTTAATTTTAGGAAATTTAAGGCTTAGCTCGGTGCCAACAGAATCGACACCACTATCCTACTACTACTATAGGTACTACAGGTCAGTACTATAGGTGTGTGTGTGCGTTTGTTACTCTTTCACGCAAAAACTATTGAACGGATTTAAAAGTAACTTTACTGTAATATATCTTACACATCAGAATTACACATAGGCTACTTTTTATCCAGGTACCTACCACCCGTGGGAAGCCAGGGCGAGCAGCTAGTAATAATATAAATGCGAAAGTTTGTGAGTGGGTGTGTGTGTGTGTTTGTTACTCTCTTTCACGCAAAAACTACCGAACGTATTTAGATAAAACTTTTCAGTACTATAGCTTATACATCAGAATAACACATAGGCACTTTTTATCTAGGTTGGATAAAAAGGAAAGCTAGCTAGTTATAAATAAAAATAATAATAGTTATTTCTGACAACAAATAGGAGTCCATATTGTACGATTAGGCTTTTTATGTACACGAAATAAAATATAATTAACTATCACCTATTATTACTATACAATACACCATTACCTAGTATTAACCTTCCTAAGTACACTTAAAACAAATAAATACCTGCAAGCTAGTGATGAACTTGTTTGCCGTAGTTCCATTATTAAGGCAATTCGAGGTATCATAAAATAAATTATTCAAGTACAGGTAGCCACTGAAAACAGTCTCGTACCAAGTGGGTAAGTACATACAGTAGGCATGTATGTGCATAATACATAATACAGAGCAGAGCGATTTGTGGTCGACAGACGGGCATAGAACACGTACTTAATTATACCCTCCCAAAGTGTCTGTCCCTCGTAAAACCAGGACCCGCGGCAACCGCGAGAGTTCCAGCTTTTTAACTACTACGCTACGCTAACAATGTTGTTCCAATTGGTTCCAAACTGTAGGGCTATTTTGTAAAAACATGATTATCATGTTATGTTATTCATACCAATAATTATTGGTACTGAATGCCATAATATCTACGATTTTTATGCTGTTTAGGCACCTATACCTACGCTCACAATACAATACCTACGCAGCAGCGTAGGTATAGGTGCTTAAACAGTGAATAGTTACTATGAAAAATGTACAGATTAGGTATTCTCTAACATTAGATATTGCATTCAACATCATAACATGATAATCATGTTTTTACAAAATAGCCCTGCTGATGCCGGTTGGAAAATATACCTATTACAAGATAAACACGATGCGGTGCGGCACAGTCGAATCAATGTTTTTTTTTATTAAGTTAAACCGCGGGTAGTCAACACAACATGTAATAATGAAATCTACTGCGATTATAAAAAAATAATACTTAGTGCGATTTTAGCTTTGTAACCGAAAAAATGATTTTTTATCTACCTACAAATTTTAGTGCTCAGACCTGTGCTCCTTAAAATAGAGAAAGTGTTGTTTTAGCGGCAACAAAAATACGTCATCTGTGAAAATGTCAACCGTCTAGCTATCATGGTTCATGAGATACAGCCTGGTGATAGACAGACGGTCGGACAAACGGACAGCGGTGTCTTAGTAAGAGGGTCCCGTGTTTACCCTTTGAGTACGGAACCCTAAAAACCACCGCACCGCACCGTGTACCACCCGCAGTATTGTCGCAAAATTTCAATACCATTACCAATTTATGTAGATTCCTGCAATTCCACGAGAGAAGCGCGAATGGAGAACGGGCGCTGCCTACAAAACTCGTTAAAATTAAAACAATGAAGAACACAATTATCTTTCTACCGACCATTTTCGTTACTGGTTCATCTGTCTAATGCCAAAATTGTTATTAATTGAGCCTTCTTTTCTTATATTTTCCTTAATATTAAGTAAGGCTTTTTACATCTTTTCTAAGTAAATGATTTATACAGCGTTAGATGGAACTTTATAACTCTCTTCACTTTCCTTAGAGACGTTTTGTGCCTGGGACATGTTTAAATGGAGCTAAATTGTTATAAGTTATTCGTTTAAAAATATTTTTCAATGACAAGCTTTAGTAAATTCATTCAAACAATCGAGCACCAGCATACATTTTCATAGGAACTTGACAAGAATGCAAAGTTTTTACTCAATTGTAGTGTTTACTAAGGAGTTCCATTGTGGGTGTCTGTTGAACAGCTCCAAACTCCATAATCAGATCAGCTCGCTGTCATTATATTATTGCATTGTCACTGAAGTTACACAAGTATGCGTAATTTCAGCTCAATCGGTTGGGGATAACTGCTTACAAAATTGAGTTGCAAGATTCCACCTTAACAAACATAGTTACATACATACATTGCAAGTTAAATAAAAGCTTGTAAAATGATTGTGCGTAATCCTTCAAATATAGAGAAAAAATCTCACATTTAGTTGCATCATACTAACCGTTGTGTATGTACTCGTATAAACATGGAATTAAAAGTTTTCCACTCCGACCTCATCGATCAACAGTGATCGATTTCAGTTTGGCAAAATCTAAAGTAAGCCCAACTTTAGGTACATGTTGGCTACATGAGAGTTAATGCAAATATACAGTTTAGGCAAGTAGGTACCTAATGTAATACTATAGATTGCAAAATAAAAAACTGTATTAAAGTATTATTATTTACTAGCTATCCCTAAAGACGTTGTCCTGTCAAATTTAAATAATCCTACAGAAAAAAACACTCAGTTTTTCCCGAACTTTCCCGCCACTTTCCGTCGTGGGTTCGAATCCCAGCGTGCATCAATGGATTTTTCTGTTTGAAAAATTTATATGTGCTTAAAGAAACACGTGCTCAAAACGGTGAAGGAAAACATCGTGAGGAAACCAGTTATTATTCTTATAAGCGGCGATAGGCTTGCAACCTGTCACGTATGGAATGCTAACTACTGCAGAATGTGCCAAATATAATGTTTGGACGTGCCTCTGACTACCCCCACTAAGACATCTTTATAGGATCTCAGCGTCCGGAGATCTGAGAGGATGTATTATTTAACTAATGCGTGCGTTTTTAAAAGAGAGTATAAAAATAGAAACAAAAAGAAAAATGGTTTTTATACATGTAGGTAGGTAGGTACATACATTTGCCGACAGTAGCTAGAATTTCGCTCCTGTCAGACACGGCTCAGCTTGATCGATCGATCTAGATAGAACTCGTTTCTAACCCGGATCCTCTGTGTGTACACGCACTGGGTGATATGGAGAAATCAAAGCAATTTGCATAACGAGATGCATTCGAAGCTCTTTGATAAATCACGACGCACTCGCAAATTAGAAATGCTACACCGAATTACATCTCTAGTTAGTGCTCAGTACCAACCTTACGATGCTCCACGCAAACACGAGTTCCAATTTGAGACGCGAAATGAGCATAAACACTTGGAACTTAAATTAAATTGCACTAAGAACTGAAGTTTGTGAAGTAACAACTAAACAAAATATTAAGTTTAATGACATTAATAGGTACATTTACCTGAAATTTAATGAAAAAATATAATAAGTTTGGCCAAGTGGGAGGTACCTCGACTTTCAATCGTCGTGTGTTCGAATCCCAGCATGCAATAATGGATTTTTCTGTTTGAAAAATTTATATGCATATCAAAAACCCGTGCTCAAAACGGTGAAGGAAAAATTTGTGAGGAAACCAGTTAATACGGCGATGGGATTGCAATCAGCGGGCGATGCTCATGATGAAGAGAATCTGAATTGTCTCGAAACGTCAGCAATACAAGGAAAAACGTGGTAATTAGCCGTATTTCTATTTAAAAGGATTGCAATCAGTCACGTATGGAATGCTAACTACTGCAAAATGTGGTCATAAAATACATTTTCTTAGTTGGTCGCTGATTACTCGTAAACTTGCAAAGCCAACTTAGCCGTGATAGTTTTCCTTTTAAATTCGTTATCTGTACTACTACTGGAGGGGCACTAGAAAAACAAAATTTTGCTCTTTAAAGCATAATATTTCACAAAAGGATTTCTTAATCGAAAAGTGGTTTTAACAAACCCTCCATATTTTTTAAAGACCTATCTAACGATACCCAACGACATGGGGTACTCGAGAAAAAAGTTTTTCAAGATTTTATACTACGACTTTGTTGACATCTGTATGTCTGTATGTATGTTT
This sequence comes from Hydriomena furcata, assembly GCA_912999785.1. Lineage (NCBI taxonomy): Eukaryota > Metazoa > Arthropoda > Insecta > Lepidoptera > Geometridae > Hydriomena > Hydriomena furcata. Next base: position 3,385,487 of record OU538828.1, on the reverse strand, counting down.
GCTTATATCTTTAAAACTACACAACGGATTTTGATGCGGTTTTTTTTAATAGATAGAGTGATTCAGGAGGAAGGTTTATATGTATTAAACCCGTGCGAAGCCGGGGCGGGTCGCTAGTTACTAATATGTATATACAATTATACATGCTAACTTATAGCTTTCTAGAATTGATAGTCTGAGATAAGCTGCGGATAGACGGACGGACGGACATGGCGAACATGTCTCTTGTAGACTCGAAACCCAAAAAAAAATATGTAAAAAGACCATACTACTACAAGAATGTGTGGTGTATGGTACCAAGAAGTTACTGTGAAGAATTAATAGCAATAAGTAAATACTGAGCAAAGCAGAGAAACCCGCCTTTTAATTTTCATCGGGGAAAATATCAAAGAAAACCGGTCTGAGGTAGGTACGACTCGAATGTTTTTAAGGTTCCGTACCCAAAGGGTAAAAACGGGACCCTATTACTAAGACTTTGCAGTCTGTCTGTCCGTTCGTCTGTCCGTCACAAGGCTGAATCTCATGAACCGTGATAGCTAGACAGTTGAAATTTTCACAGATGATGTATTTCTGTTGCCGCTATTACAAAAAATACTAAAAACAAAATAAAATAAATATTTAAGTGGAGATCCTCTAAAACAAACATGTTTTTTGCCGTTTATATAGATAATGACATATATATAGATAATGTTTATAAATTGACTGGCCTCACAGCTTAGTTGGTAGTAACTCTGCCTTCTACGCTGTAGGTTGTGGGTTCGATCCCCACCCAGGGCAAACATTTGTGTGATGAACATAGATGTTTGTTCTGTGTCTGGGTGTTACTATGTATAATAAGTATGTATTTACAAAAAAAAAAAGTATATAAGTATTCTATCAGTTATCTGATTCCCATAGTACAAGCTTTGCTTAGTTTGGGGCTAGATAGTGTTGTGTGTAAAGTCCGCCAATATGTATGTATTTAAATTCATAATTATTTTAGACCACCTCTCTCAATGGTACGGAACCATTTGTGCGCGAGTGCGACTCGCGCTTGGGCGGTTTTATTTTTTTATGACAGGTAAAATTCAAAATATGAAATTGACTTGATATGTTGAAAGCTTGTTTGCAATTTAAAAGCTGGCTATTTTAGTAGGACGTTAAAATCTGTTATGTAAATATGCGCTCGCGGACTGGAAAATAAGTACCTAACGTTTTAAATAGAAATACGGCTAATTACCACGTTTTTCCTTGTATTGCTTCTATTGCTTGTATGCTCATGATGAAGAGCATCTGAATTGTCTCGAAACGTCAGCAATACAAGGAAAAACGTGGTAATTAGTCGTATTTCTATTTAAAATGATTAACAACCACGATAGTTTTCATTCTATAAGTACCTAACGTGTTATGGCTCTTTGCTTTGGACCGAAAAGGGGATAGAGATCAAACCTTAAATGATGATTAATTTTGAACATAATCAACAGTTTTAGTACATTTTTAAATATATAAAATGAAGGCATGTGCCAAATATAATGTTTGGACGTGCCTATGACTACCCCCACTAGACATCTTCAAAGGATCTAAGCGTCTGGAGATCTGGGAGGATATCTACCGTACATGAGGATTACAGTCATGATTATATATTTTTTTTTATAATTTCTTGTGTCATATTATTAGTAACCAAACTCCTCCGAAACGGCTTGACCAATTTTTATGATTTTTTGGTGTATACCACTAGCGGTCACCCATCCACAAGTTATGCCATGAACGCTTCTTTATACCACGTGTTATCATTCACTTTGGCAATGGCAATCTATGCTGTCACATCCCTCACGAGGCTCGTGCCTAAAAATTATTACACACAATGTGCTTCCATGACACACCTAAAATGATATACACATTTCCTTATCTGGTTCCGCCAAATAAGATTTTTCTACTGTAGGTACTTAAGAGTAATTACGTTTTAAAAAGTAATAAGTTATCTGTTGATAAATATTTTTCAATGCGCACCAGCGCGTCATACATTTTCATCGGAACTTGACAAGAATGCAAAGTTTTTACTTAATCGAAGTATTTACTAAGGAGTTCAGTTGTGAGTGACTGTTGAACAGCTCCTGACTCCATCAGATCAGCATGCTGTCACCATATTATTACATTGTCACCAAAGTTACATAAGTGTGCAAAATTTCAGCTCAATCGGTGGGGGATAACTAATTCAAAATTGAGTTGCAAGATTCCACCTTAACAAACATAGTTACATACATACATACATTGCAAGTTAAATAAAAGCTTGTAAAAAGAAAACGGACGAAAATGTTTCGACTAATCGAAAAATGAAAAGACTTTATTAGTCCAACATACATACAATTGAAATGGGACTAATTTGGGACTATTCTCTACAAGCCAACACAATAAAATAAAATATTAAAATCGAATAACCAGGTAAAAAATAATTAGGTAGGTATAAGTAGAAGCATCAACTGAAGGGTATCTTTTATTTGTATTGTAGGGATGCAGGAATTTCTGAAATACAATCAACAAAGAATTGAAGTGTTTTGAAAAATAACTCCACGCGTATTAAGTCGCGGACTTTCCTCTAGTAAATTATAAAAGCAATTCTCCGATTGTTCTCTGTTTAGTTACCAACAAACGAAATACTTCATTTTCTTCATTTACCTGACTGTACTTCGTCCGAACTCGTCTAACAAAATTTTACAAGTAGGGCGCTCGCCGGGGAATAAACCTTATTGTGACGCAAAATAGTCAGCGCCTTCAGAGATAGATGTTTTAACGCCGGCGCCTGAATAAAAAGTTGAAATAGTAAGGAAAAATAGCAGCAATTTCGCAACTTTTATGGTAAGTGCTATAAATTCTAGCTCAGAAAATATTTAGTTTATATATGACAACACGAACCACAATATGGGGCATGTATACTATGCTTTATATACGTAAGCAAACGTACCTACTCGCATGTGAGTTTTTCGATTTGTTTGTTTTTCTGTTAAGATACGAGTACTATTTATTTTTTACGTTTGTATAAGCAGCGTTTTCATATAACCTGATTCGTATGGAATACTAACTACCTCAAAAAGTGGGCATGTGCTAAACGTATCGTAATATTTGACCAGTCTTTGACGTCTTTTAAATAGCTTCAAGGATCTTCTAAGTGACTGGCGGATGTATGTTAGAATGTTACGTGGGGTACTGAAAATTAATTTAAGAAAACATGCAACAAATAGGTAGAGTGTAGATACAAAACTATATAACGCAAAGTCCCTCATATCCGGAGAAGGTATTTAATCCATCCAAAGATTGAATCCTGATAAACAACCAATGTTTTAAAAGCCAGAGACAAATGTCTATCAAAACCAACACAGTGACGTTGGACGTCTGTCATACTTCAAGTTATCATGACCCATATCTAAAAGGAAATTAGTTCTTGTGTCAATCGCACACAGTGGCACACTCATCTATATATAGACGTTTGGTATTTGTAATGGCGGTGGGGGTAGAACATTTCTGTGGTTTTGTAACGGTTTACTTTGGCAACTAATTATCTTCGATATTTAAGCGTGGCCAGCAGTTATTTCTCAAGCAATACGTATATATTTCAAGACCGAATGATATGCCTAAAAGTTAGTAAAACAAAGTCTAAAAATAAGATTGCGCATCTGTTAATTTTGTGACTCTCTGATGATGGACGAAGGGTGAATAATGTTAAAACTTGACCGTTTGGTACTTCATTTTAAATACCTGGCAGGTTTACTTAACAAAAAAATATTTAAAATACCCTTATACTTTAGGTACCTGCTAAGACTTGTGAAATTAAACGAAAAATATGAAGACGGAAACATTCAAGAGGCGTCCCAGTTGAAAAATGTAGCTCATTAAGACATGTTTAGCTCAACCAATTTAACTAGAGGCCTGACATCTCTAGGGAAATTACAGACATTGTGCGTTGTGCGTATGTACTCAGGCAAAGTTTTGGACATTGTTTAGCAAAACATTATCAAAGAACCTTATTACGGCGTGGAACTACACGTTCCACTTTTGTTTCGTTTATCTAACCGATCTTATTGTCGTGATACTGTTCTCTGCGCTTCATTCAAAACAATAATCGTAGAGGCAGGTATGAACATCGAGGCAACTAAAATAAATGGAGATTCTACTTATGCAAGTTGTTCGAGCTTATATTGAATGCTAAAGAGGCCATCAATGGACATAAACAACATTAGGAAGTAGCTAAACCAACCTGAAAAGTAAAACTGTCACAAGGAATTTAGATTCGTGAATCATAAGATATCTTGCAAAAAACACAAAGCATTCGAGTTAAGAGGCACACTCAGGCCTCAAACTTATAACACCACTCTTTTTAGATGGAAGTTGAAAACACAAATTTCAAATGAATCGAAAAAAACTTTGGCGGACTTTTTAGCGCAAAAATGGCCAAAATCTGTGAGCAGGGCTGACCGATCATTTCGATCGGCGTAGCCTCGGGACTCACTTTGATCCGCCAGATGTCGCATCTAACAAAACAAAATGAGCATTACATCTGTTTATTGTACTCTCTGTAGGTATATGGAGGTAAATCGCTTAGGTATTCAAACGAATGGGGCATGTTTCGTAGTAATTGTAGCTGTCGCGTGGACAAATGTGCCGTCCGACGCGTGCTAGATACACTCCAACAGCCACCATTAGCCCGCAGATAATCTTAAATTACTGACACAATTGTTACCTTTACTATTTGGGATGTTTGGGTTCGAACCTTGTTAATTGCATTATGATTGTCCCTCTATTGTAGAGCTTGTAACACGTTCAACATTTCCGTCGACTTGTTCACCCAGTATTCTATCTAATTTTATTATTATGTTTCTGATACTATTGTAGTCTTTTTTTGTGATAGGTATACTCGTAAAGCCGTGTTGGCCGAGAAGGAGGTATCTCGTATTTAATTTCGAAGGTCGTGGGTTTGAATCGCGGCGTGCATCAATGGATTTTTCTGTTCGAAAAATGTAAGAATATGCGCATGCGATGGGCTTGCAACCTGTCACGTATGGAATGCTAACTAATGAAAAGTGTGGGCATGTGCTAAATATAATGTTTGGAAGTGCCTCTGACTACCTCTTCTAAAAACCTTCAAGGATCTAAGCGTCTGGAGATTTCAAAGGATGTCTACTGTACTTGGGGATTACAGTTGTGATCCTATATTTTTTTATACACGTATGGAAGATGAAGTATTAAATAGGTATATACAGGTCGTTGATTGAGAGACTAGATCGTTTGTGGCCACCCGAACGGCTAACTTCAGCTTAGCTTGGTTACACAACAGGATAATATAAATCTGAATTTAGAATTTCGATGGTGAGCTTTATTAAAAAAATGTTTATTTTGTAAAAGGAAATTCTCGATCGAATGGTGCAGCAATAAAAAAACAAAAAATTACAACTGTATGTAATCCCCAAGTACGGCAATTATACTCTCAGATACTAAAAGATGGTAGACAGAGGCACGTCCTAGCTTTCTATAAGTGGCAAGTAGCAAGTCCGTCGTCACTTATAAGAACACTAACAGATTTCGTCACGATATTTCTCTTCACCCTCTTGAGCATAATATATTTTTTTCATTTTAATTGTATAAAATATTTTTCCAATGATATCCCCTTACAAATGTGGTTACCCTGGCTCGCATTGTACAGAATTATACTTACAACCACTCACCTGGTGCGATGTTAGAATGCATCTTGTTATCCTATCCAGATCTGCAGTTATTTAGTGCGTTGCTCTGCATTCCTTGTTCATACTCGTAACAAAGCAAAGTGTAACTTAATATAAAGCATAGCAGACATGTTAGGATGCCCACAAACTTAGGCAACTTTCAAAGACGATCCCTCGGCTCTCCTTTATGCAAATCTGGGGTAATTTCTTTGGCAAGAGGCACACGGGACCTTTTGCCGAGATTGAGTTGACTTTTCAACCGTACCTTACCTAAGTCTTACTTTGTATTAGTTGACACAAACATGTTACGCCCGCGGAACAATCGCGTCAGCGTTCTCATGCAAAATATGTTTATTTTATACAATTTTGCCTGCTGTACGAGATTTTATTTACAAAAGTAATATCGGCGGATGAATTCGTATAAATGTGAAATGTAATAAAAGTATTCAAAGTATTGATACATCTTTACAATAAATTAATTAAATGGATTTTGTATGGTATCGCTTGGCTACTGCCTAACTTCCGATATTCATCCGTCGATACTCGCTGAGAGCTTCAATTGGCTTTGTTGACATCATTTTAAGCTCAGCTTGTCAAAATGGAATTGAATATCTTTCTGAAATCGGCAACGCTACCACAGTTGTGTTTTAAACAGAGTGAATCTAAATCTAAATATAGAATACTAGCCGTGACAGACGTTGTCCTTCAATAATCGGATAGAAAAGACTGAATGTTTTTAGTCTGTGGTGTCAGATTTGTTGCATACCAGCGCCATCTATACCAAAATCATCCCTTTTGCGTTTTTTTTATAATTTTGTGCAGGTTTTTCATATTTTGAAGTAGTCTATGTTTTATTCGGGCATTATATTTACATCTACAGCAAATTTCAACCTAATCCGTTTTGTCGTTTAAAACGTCAGGAGATCTGAGAGGATGTCTACCGTACTTGGGGATTACAGTCGTAATCCTATTTTTCTTATTTTATTTTTTTTATATTATAAATGCGAAAGTTTGTGAGTGGTTGTGTGTGTTTGTTACTCTTTTGCGCAAAAACTTTACAGTAATATAGCTTAAATATCAAAATAACACATAGGCCACTTTTTATCCAGGTACCATACGGGCGAAGCCGCTGGCGAAAGCTAGTAGCTTCATATAAACAAAGACGCGAGAGTATCCAAAAGTTCTCTATGAAACTGGAAAAAATAATTGTCTAACAAATGACGTAACCGAATCGTGTCACGTAATGACGTATAGTAACTCGGCAATCGATGTTCGATTGCCGTGTTTACGTGATCCCAATCTATAGAGTCTAATGATAATCGTTTTCAATTTCGGTAAACATCGATTGTTGAATATCGGAAATTAGACAATATGCCTGCCGGATAGTCAAAGTCAAAGTCAAAAATCATTTATTTCAATAAAATCACAAGGATCACTTTGAAACGTCTTAGGAACTAGGTGAAGCTACGGCGATTCCACGCGACCAAGCCTAGAAGAATCGGGCAACAAAGACGGCTTGGGGTCTACCTTTTTTTTAATGATCCTTTTTTTAAAGCTATGTAGAGCTCCAGTGTGATGCCAATCGAACAAGGTGAAGGCTCAAACAAGAATAATAATTAAAAGTACTACTCAAGTACGTAAACAATTAAAAATAATAATAATAATAATAACTAAAGAGCCTCAGCACAAATTCAAAGAGCATCACACGCTACACTTGATTTAGAAATAAAACTTAAAGATAACATAACTATTTGTAGTAAATTATTGACTGTAGAAAGCAAATCCTATCCTATCCTGTTATTATTATATATTCAAAAGTTTGGATATTTTAAGGTTAAATCGCGCTATTATGGCTGAACCGATTTAACGAAACTTGAATAGGTGTAAAAATTCTATACGGTTACAAGAGCAAAGTCATGGCCAGAAGCTAGTAATAAACATCAACTAATAACAATTAAACCTAGTACCTACCCACTAATCTATTTTTAAAGTCGTGTTTATTTTGGTATCATCGGGTCTCTGATGGATTATGTCTTACTAGCCGACCCGTGACAGACGTTGTCTTGTCAAATTTCTATAAACAAATAGAAAAGACTGAATGTTTTTAGTCTGTGATGTCAGAGTTGTTGCACTGCAGCGCCATCTATATACATAAATCATCCCATTTGCGTTTTTTATCGTTTTTAGGATGTTTTTCATATTTAAAAGTAGTCTATTATTTATTCGGGCATATCTATATCAATTTTCAACTTAATGCGTTTTGTCGTTTAGGCCTGATTGAAGAACAAACAAACATACAAACTTACAAACTTTCACATTATTAGGATGACTAATCGTTTTAAGTTGATGAAATTATTTTGGTGAGAGAATTGACTTCATGTACCTTTCATACACGTATCAAGATTTATAATTCTAACACATGCCAGTTTCGACGCGATGTTTACCTTCCTCGTCCGAGAGCACGTAGGTACTGCGTTCATTTTATTTACTCACTAGCTGCTCACCCCGGCTTCGCATGGGTGGTACCTGGATAAAAAGTATGAGTTATTCTGATGTATAAGCTATATAACTGTAGAGTTTCATTTTAATCCGTTCAATAGTTTTTGCGTGAAAGAGTAACAAGCACACACACACACACCCACTCACTCACAAACTTTCACATTTATAATATTAGTAGGATTTTTGAACTTTTGCATGATTCCAACAAGACGACTGACGGTGTTAACTAGTCATTTATACCACTAATAAATAAGGTATAAGTTTCTGTTAAAAAATATTTCTTCAATAACAAGCTTTTGTAAAATCATTTCCAGCGCGCTATCACCTGTGACATAATATAACATTGTCATCGGAACTTGACAATGCAAAGTTTATACTCAATCGAAGTATTTACTAAGGAGATCCGTTGTGAGTGTCTGTTGAACAGTTCCTGTCTCTATCATCAGATCAGCTCGCTGTCACTATATTATTGTATTGTCACCAGAACTAAAGGTGTATGTAAAATTTCATACAAACATACATACATACATACATACATACATACATACATACATACATACATACGAACATACATACATACATACATACATACCATACATACATACATACATACATACATACATACATACATACATACATTGCAAGTTAAATAAAAGCTTGTAAAAAATATATGATCCCGACTATTATCCTCAAGTACCTACGGTAGACATCCGCTCAGATACTTAAATATAACTAAAGGAGTTAGCCAGAGGCACGTCCTAACGTTACGTTTGGCACGTGCCCAGATTTAGCAGTAGTAAGCATTCTATACGGGACTTCCACCGCATATACATATGTATAATAACTGGTTTCCTCGGGCTGTTTTCCTTCAGTGTGCGTATAAGTTTTGAGTTAGATATTAAGATCAAAGCACACGAAGTACTTCTTCGATCGGCGGGTTTTGTTTCTTGTTCCTTTTATTTACTTTCAGTCATATTTCATTCAGGATACCATATCAACAATTACATAAAGTCTTTGAAGTGCCTACACAATTCTCCCGCTACTGAATTCGAGTGGGCCACTGCAAGTACAATAAAATATAACAGATTCAAAGATTTGGAATATGGTAACACTAAACTCACCGAAAAGCGGAAATTGTGAGAAGCAAATGTGAAAAGTTGGAAATACAAGCGCGGAGCTCAGCCTAGTTGGGTATCATTACCATACCATGAAAGTATATTACTCTGTTATCTTGATATTTGGGAGACTAGCTAATATACTTGTTGGTAAGTTTACTTTAGACTAGAATAATACTATAATATTTTAATGAAAAATAATAAGTTTTGTTTGTTTGTAATGGAGAAACTAATAAAAAACCGACCAAGTGCGAGTCGAACTCGCGCACGAAGGGTTCCGTACCATTAACTATAAAAACTACAAAAAAACATGTTTGTTGTATGGGAGCCCCCCTTAAATATTTATTTTATTCTGTTTTTAGTATATGTTGTATTGTAAGAGCAGCAACAGAAATACATAATCTGTGAAAATGTCAACTGTCTAGCTATCACGGTTCATTAGATACAGCCCTGTGACAGACAGACGGACAGACGGACAGACGGACAGACGGACAGCGAAGTCTTAGTAATAGGGTTGCGTTTTTACCCTTTGGGTACGGAACCCTAAAAATGATCATAACCTTTCCAGTGGCTTGGATTGTTTATATTGAAAACGCATGAGTCGCAGGGCACCATTTGAAATCACGCCGCGGCACGTCACCGTCACGCCGCACATGCACTGTTTTGAATATTTCTCGCTTATTTTGTATGAATAGGTATAGACATCTATATATATTTGGATTCTCCATGAAATTTCCTACAAACTTATATATAAACGCATTCTAGAGTGTAAAAAATAGTTTCAAGAGAGAAAAAATAGGCTAATAAAAATAAATGAAGTTTTGTATGTTTGTAATGGATAAACTAATAAAAATGATAATATATTATTTAAAAATAAGAGCCTCATGGAAATTTTAATAACATAAGGTATTCAAAATTTGTCTATAATCTTCATTTGTGCGAAGCAAAGCAAGTTTGTTATAACAAAAAACTTCGATGTGCACTAAAAAGCAGAAAATTAAAACATTATAAATATTACTGAGATGATATTGCATCGATGTATATGTAGAAAAACTAATGCGATGCCTGGCCTCACAGCTCAGCTGATAGTACCTAACTTTTCCATCTGCGCTGTGGCTTGTGTTTAGCACAATTTTTTTTATGGAATACATGGGCTTTTCTGTCTGTGTCTTATTTATTTTATTTTTTATATTTTTTGGAAAACATACGGCTTTACAGTTTTAATAAAAAAAAACACTTAAAAACCAATGAAATGTTTCCGCATTTAGGAACTTAAAGAAAGTATACAGTACACTACACATATATTAAAACAATTCAAAAAAAATCGGATACGTTTATTTTTGTGTGTGGGCGTTGTAATACCTATTTTAAGTAAGTATTTTCAATAAAAACGTATATAAGTATTTTTGAGCATTTCCCCGCCAACGTGAAATAGGGTAGGGTACTTAATGAAAAAACTCGAGCTTATTTGAACTGACTTTCAAATACTCTTGTAATCGGCTTCTGCACAAAGAATATAAAGAGATTTACAAAAGCTGATCGAAATAAACACTCAATAACGAGTCTCATTAAATTCAACGTACCTTCAGAGTGAATACGGGCATCGTTAAATTCTTATTTGATAAATATGATTTTAATAATGAGTCGAGGAAATTGAACTATAAAGAAAATTATGCTAAATTCTTACTTTTTTAATGCAATAGGAACACGACTGAATTTACCAAGTATGGTAGATATTCTCTTAGATCTCCAGGTGCTCAGATCTTTGAAGATGTCTAAAGGTGTAGTACCTTTCAAAACAAAACATAAGAAATGAATTTTGTCGTAAAATTTTGTACCATTACATTCCTGATTTATTCTGATTAATTCATTATCCATTCTCAAAGTTTTTATTTATGTAGAGTCGTCAAACGTTTCACTTCACGCCTACGACACCTTTATGGGGGTATTATGCGTTATTATGCCGAGCCATCCCAATCTACCGAGCTCGACGCAGTTAGGAGTCAATTTTGCAGACTCTCTAAATTGCAAGTGGGGCGATGATGGCAATTTCGGTACGATTCTTCGTTACCTTTTCCTCTGCAGACGGAATTAAAAGTGAACAATGTTTATAGCTTTGGGAACGTTTCAACTGAAGAGAACACTTTAATGAAATACTTGAATAGATTGTTTGGGTGGCTACTTAGGACAGCCAATAACAAATTGTACCTACAATCTTGGTTCTTACAAACTCTCTACTCACAAATACAAACACACACGTCATTACATTAAGTACTAGGGGAGAGGGGCTTCGGGATTTGTCCAGGGCAGTACTACCACCATACCAATTTCTGTCGCCAAACATCATTGTTGTGTTCCAGTCAAGAATAGGATTATCTTTAGCCTATCTTAGACACCGAATCTCGCACGCTCGCATCAGTGGGCGCCCCTGGGACTTCGGCACCCGTAGAGACGGCCCTGGTTTCAGTGTAAAGAGTATGTCCGTAATATTACAGGTAGATGCTTAGGTAACACTTGTTTGCCTTATCTTCGTCGGACGCAACGCAGTGCATCATAGAGAGCGCTCGTTTGCTAAGTGGTATATAAACAAGTTAATATAATAAAAGGTTTCGCTTTTTTCTTACGCTAAAAACATCACAAAAAAAGAATCCTCCCTCAATTTAGTCCTTGAAAGTACCTGGTAATAAATTATACTCGTATTAAGTAGCAAAATACATCTCTGCCCATAATGCTAAATCTTTTGTTTACATCATTAATTTACTGAAAAGCAAAACATTTTGGTTATTCAAATTCCTACATTTCCAGTCGAGTGATTCCCATAAAATGTATAACATTGGTATAGTTATAGTTTATAGTGTTCATTTGTCAACCGATTCGTGTTCCATCGGCCATTCTCTCATGCTCCACTGAGTACGTACTGCGATAAGAGCCGTGTAAGTACCTATATTATTACGATGTAGGGCATAGAGTAACATGGGCAAGCATGCTCTACCAAGCAAACGCTGGCTTGACAATGTAGGTATATAAATGGAGTAGGTGGTCCGTATAGGAATCTAGCAAGAGATTAATCCCGGGTTCCATAATAAACCGATAGATATCGGTAGGATAACGAAGTATTTAATATTAATTTTAAATACTTATTTATTTATTTTAATACAGACATCTAAGTATGACCATACCCTCCGTACCTATACAACCTCCGTACCTATAAAGATCGAAATAAATAGCTGTAGACATTTCACGCAACATCACTAGCCTTTTTTACTACACCTAAACTAAGAAAAGCTTGTACTTCATCAACTAAGGGGGTTAGCATGAACCACTATCGTATCAACATCGTCATTATCATTCAAATGCCCAAACTGACACTTCTACTATATAAAAAGTGTCAGTTTTCACGTTTGGACGATACGTTGTGGGTACGATAGTGGTTCGTGCTCAGGCCACTGATAATTGATAAAATAATTAAATATCTTAATTAGGGTGAGAGCACTGGTTGTGGCCATTTTAACAACCTTTTAATTTTCAAATAAACGTATTGAAAAGGTGATTAAAACGACGATTTCGAAACAACATAAAATAGAGTATTTATCTATCTCTTAGGTTAAGCAAAGGTTTTGTAATATGCGATATTTATTTATTGATTAATCATATTTAAATAGACAAAACCGGATATTAGTGGTGGAATATTTAGTGGTCCATCAAGTCTAGAGATATACGCATCACAATAACTGTCACTAATCAAAACGAATCATAGACAAAGTATTGTATAGATCTATAATATGATGTATAAACAATAGATTTTAAACAAAGTTTGTTTGCTATGCTTAGTTATTGACTGCTAAAATTGAAAATGAACAAACCGGGGCAGGCACCACAACCGGGTCTTTGGCCTTATAATTTATTATTTTTTAATTATTTTTTTGGAGATGATTCAAACTTCGCAGCGGGGTAAAATTTTGTTCAGAGTGGGTGCTGTGGCACCATATTTATGTACTCGTAGCTTCTGATTCTCATGATACAGGAAATCTTAGTGTAGAATCGTACAGTCGTAATCCTATTTAATTTTTTCGCACGGCATAATGATTTTATGGGTATTTTTTTACACCTTGGGTTACATTATCGAAGTTTTCATACGCATCCCTAATAGTTAGACATATGGTATTGAAGACTTTTTTGTAGATATTGATGTTATCTATAAAACTGTAGTACATTACTTTACTCTATTGTCAATAATTTCCGCAGCGTAAGCGATATAAGGATTTTTTGGATTTATTTTCATACGTTGGGTTACATTATCGAAGTTTTCTTACGGATCCCTAACATTTTTAAAAATATTCTATAGCCTTTGTTCATCAGTGATAATGCAGGATTCTAATGGTGAAAGAATTTTTCAAATCGGTCTAGTAGTTTCGAAGCCTATTCGATGCAAACAAACAAACAAGATTATTTGATTGTTTGTTTGAACTAATACTAATATTAGTATAGATAAAAAATCCTGTATCCTTATTTATTTTAGAAGTGGATAGAGTCGCTTGTTAGTTAAGTAAAGGAACTTAATATTCGTAGTTCATGCAGAATACCTACCGTAAAATTTATATGTCTAAACTTTGTAGTTAAGCCTTTGACGATAGCGTCGGTATGATGAGACCCAAAGCTTAATAACGGTATCTATGGATGGACGTTATTTTGTCAAGGCTTTCATTTCATAGACGAGGGCACTTTGAAACAAAAGTAGCCCACTTAGGTTGCCGCTTCTCGGAGTAGCAATAAAACAATTATCAGACAAGGTGGATCAAAACTAGAACGTACATACTTGTTCGGAATATTGTAGTGAGGATGTTTAGAAATTAAATGAAGAAATAGGATCACGACTGTAATGATAGACATCCTCTCAGATTGTTTGGTAATTAAGGCGATACTTGAAATTTTTGACTTTTTGTATGGGCTGAATCTACCCGGATAAGACGGATAAGTGATAAAACTGCATTATTTTGAAAACCACCCAATTTAAAAAGAAACCGTCTGTAATTTACTTAGCTAGTATGATTATCTAACGAATTATATAAAAAAATACTGTTTAGCTATTCATAGTTTTGATTAAAAACGAAACTAGGGTTTTAGAAGAGCCAACTTTGGAAAATAAATCTATAGAGAAAAGTTTCACCAATCGTGTTTCTGTCTGTAATTTATCTAGATTATATCCTTAAGTTCGTATCTTTGTCGTAAAAAACAAAACTGTATGTTTTGCGGTTATTGAGAAAAAACGATTCAGTATTATTTAAAAACATTTATTACTCTTAAATGTAATAAATAGGATCACGACTGTAATTCCCAAGTACGGTAGACAGATCTCCTCCCCTCCTCTCCTCTCAGATCTCCAATCGCTCAGAGCGTCGAAGATGTCTGAAGAGGTAGTCAGAGGCACGTCCGAACATTACGCAGAAGTTACGTGACAGGATGCAAACCTATCGCCGCTTATAAGAATGTAATGTTTGTATGTTTGTGCCCCAAACATGCTCAAACAACTGAGTGGATTTGGGTGAAACTTGGAACAATCTAAACTAGCTAGCTTAGTACTAGGTTATTAACAATATAGTTCTTAAAACACATAAATCGAGCTCTCAAGTTGAAGCATGTTCTACAAATTCATACTGTTGATTAGCATAAGTGTGTGGAAACTTAATCTAAACTTCAGATAAATTCTGTGTTGTTGTTGACTGTAGCAACAATAATGCGCAAAGTTTTGTCTTCTCGGGTCGAGGGGCATTTTCAACGAGGAAATGCAAACACACACACGTGTAAAATAAATTTCACAGATACATAACAGGAAATTACTTCTAGGAATATACTCGTAGCTAAGATTTTCTGTATATTCAGTTATCCTGGTAGCTTTTATTAAACTGCTTGAAGAAAGTGGTGTTAACTCACTTTTGTCTTGTATTTTAGAAATAGTGGGGAAAATTATAAGGGTATTAGGCTTTACAGCAATTGCGAAGATGTCAGTTAGCCTCTCTTACACTCTTGAAGATACCGAGTCCATTTATTTTATTAAAAAAATGGAGAAGGGGCTAATTTCCAAAGAGTATCAAAGAGTTTTTGTACGTTTTAGGGTTCCGTACCCAAAGTGTAAAAACGGGACCCTATTACTAAGACTCCGTTGTCCGTCTGTCTGTCTGTCACAAGGTTGTATCTCATGAACTATGATAGCTAGACAGTTGAAATTTTCACAGATTATGTATTTATGTTGCCGCTATAACATCAAATACTAAAAACAGAATAAAAAATATTTAAGTGGGGCTCAAATACAACAAATGTTTTTTACCGTTTTTTATAGATGGCACGGAACCTGCGCGAGTCCGACTCGCTTTTGGCCGTTTTTTTTATAAAGGCAGACGAACCCGCACGTCGCTCATCATCAGTAACTAGCATATGAACAATACACATATTTAGGCCCACTAAATACACTTCGAAGTAACGACTCCGTGTAGACTGTTAGCCGGCTAGTCAGAATAACTTATCACCTTTGCCTACATAATGGCTCTAATTTAGTTAAACGAACAAAATTACTGGGGACATAAATTTGGCGATTTTAAGAAAAATTGAGTACCTATCGCACCTGTGCCTCGTAGAACCGAAATTGAACGTCATTATCCCGCACCATAATCTTAAATCACTTCGGCTTAGTGTTTCGATTACAGACAAAGGTTCGGTGGAAAACCCACATTATGATCGTAGTTGAATAATTGTACAGATAAGTGAAATTGATGGCTTGTGCCGCTGCGCTATCCCACACTCCAACTCCCTAATGGTAATGGAGGAGACTGATTTCTATTACCTAGTTAAAAGTTAGTCCTTAAGGCTTAGTTACTTATCTATATTTTATTTATTGCAGTATATATCGATCAGCTTAAAATGCTTGTAGATTATTTATTCAAATCCTAATAATATTATAAATGTGAAAGTTTGTGTGTTGTAGTGTAGTAGTGTATGTATATGTGTTTTATATGCGTTTAGGCCTGATTGATGCACAATCAGGCCTAAACGACAAAATAGATTAAGATGAAGTTTTCTGTAGATGTAGATATAATGCCCGAATAAAATATAGACTACTTTAAAATGTGGGAAACATGCCTAAAAAGATAAAAAACGCAAAAGGGATGATTTTAGTATAGATGGCGCTGGTGTGCAACAAATCTGACATCAAAGACTAAAAACATTCAGTCTTTTCTATTCGATTATTGAAATTTGACAGGACAACGTCTGTCACGGGTCGGCTAGTAATACATCACTACATAGTGTATAGCAAAGTCGCTTTCCGCTTCCCGCGTCTGTATGTCTGTATGTATGTTTGCTTATATCTTTAAAACTACACAACGGATTTTGATGCGGTTTTTTTTAATAGATAGAGTGATTCAGGAGGAAGGTTTATATGTATTAAACCCGTGCGAAGCCGGGGCGGGTCGCTAGTAATTTATAACAAAAGAAAGAAAACATTTCATCTATTTGTTGTTGTACTAGTTTAATTGCAGTTACCGAGCAGTTTCGCTGGAATTGGGAAGCTCGAGTATATATGACATGTAAGAGTCAGCGTACGTCGCGAGCAAGAACACTGAAAAATGTACTTTATGTTTATTAAATACAGTACAAAATTGAATACACAGTTGTATGGTTGAGCATCGAGTTATGACGTATATTCGCGGTTTTTACTTCCTCGCTCAGTTTGCCGAGTAGAAATAAACAACGTTTTTGAACAAATCCATGTTAAGACTGATTATGTTATTGGCTAACTAGCTGACCCTAGTGACCCTGACTAGTGCCCGCTTCGCTGTGCGTAAGACATTTCTAATACCATCGTGGACTTTTTTGTAGACGTTTTTAAGGTGTACAATACTGTAGTACATTATTTTGATATATCTCGTGGGGTTCAGCCAGCATTTGCAATGTAAGCGCAAAAAAATGTGTTTATTTACGACATCACATTAGAAACCTCTAAAATTATCAGTGTTTCTCTACTATATTATGCATGTATTATACATATAAACCTTCCTCTTGAATCACTCTATTTATTTAAAACCGCATCAAAATCCGCTGTGTAGTTTTAAAGATATAAGCAAACATACATACATACATACGCGGGAAGCGGAAAGCGACTTTGCTTTATACTATGTAGTGAAGTGATATATGACATTGAGAATAGACTCACAATCGACACGAACATGCCAAAAACCAGTGCTAAAAGTCAAGGTATTCAATACACATTTGTATAAAATCTGAACAATATGAAACATGAGGGAAAGAGTGCCGAGAGAACAACCAGAGTATGGAGGAGGGTGGAAAGCCAATAACTCTTCCCAATAACCCCTAGATTTACCTACTATTTGCCGTACTCTTCAAAGGCTATTCTATTTACCGACTTAATCCTGTTTCGTTAAACTTCACAATGTAAATAAATTGTAAGTTACAATCCATGTTATCGCCTAATCAATAACTGTTCATTTGAATAAAGGTGATTTTGCAGTAGTTATTATTCCATAGGTGACAGGTTGCAAGCTCATCGCCGCTTATAAGAATACTAACAGGTTTACTGACGATGTTTTGAGCACGTGTTTTTGATGCGCATATAAATTCGCCCTGATTCGACCTCACGACCTTCAGATTTAAAGTCGAGGTACCTCCTACTCGGCAAACACGGTGTTGTGGGTGGGTAGGACGCTGACTTCGAAATCCTAAAGAAAACTGCCGACTTGACTGGTTTCTTATTCTTTATTCACTTTTTCTTCTTGTTGTTGTTCTTCGCTTTACTGAACCGCTCGGAATGATTTTACACCCGAGCGTCACTCTATTTATACAAAACCTTACGGCAATTATCTGCTCCCTGATTGGCGGACCAATGGGCATCGAGCTTTATTAGCCAATCAGGGGCCGGCTTGCGTTACAAACTTATCTTAACAGTAATTATCTGCTCCCTGATTGGCGGACCAATGGGCATCGAGCTTTATTAGCCAATCAGGGGCCGGTTTGCGTTTAGGCTCCCTCTCCAGGCGTTACCGTCGGGAGAGCGGGTCTATCGCCTATCCTATATTATTTGTACATTTTTCTATCTATAACAAGCTAAATTAACTTACGTAATAAATAAAAATTTGGTTTCTATCTAACTATATCTAACTTAGTTTACGACGTAGTTAACATTTGGTTTCTACCTAACTATATCTAACTTAGTTTACGACGCAGTTAACAGTTCTCCCGCCAGTGCACGGTGTAGGCCGGGTACTCCAACTTCGGTTACTGCGTCGTCAGCTGGATCAGTCGCGACGTGGGGCGCCGCATTAGTCCTCCTTTGGTCGTCACGTCCACGATGCGTGGGGTGCCACGCCGCGCTGCCATCCTTCTCAGGGCCATGATCATCGAGCTCGAACTTAGGGACGCAGCCATCTCCATGTGTATTGCCCGTGTCGTCAGGCATGTGAAGAGCGCTCCCCACCGCTTCTCCCGCCTTCGACCAATAGTCACGTGCATCGGACCAAAGTAGTCGATACCGGTGCACGTGAAAGGCGGTCTCTTGTAGGCGAGTCGTTCGGGCGGCAGATTTCCTAGCGGCGGCATCTCAGGCTTGGCTCTCCTCACGATACACCATTGGCATTGGTGCGCTATCCTGCGGATGTCGCTGCGTAGCCCCATTATCCAGAACTTCTGTCGTAGCTCATTTGCGACGGCGGCGTGGCTCCCATGGTGCAGGCGTCGGTGGTAGTGCTCGATGAGAAGCTGGGTGATTCTGTGTCTTCCGATCAAGACGGGCAGCTTCTGATTCCCCTCGTAGTTTTGTATTCTGATCGCCCGGCTGTTGAGGCAAAGTACGCCTCTGCTATCCAGGATCACGTCGAGTCGCTTTATCTTGCTCGAGCTGTCTACCGCCATCCCTTTCTTCAATCTGTCTATCTCCTTTTGGAAATCGTCCCGTTGGCATTGGCGTAGTAGAGCGCTCTCGGCTTGATCCAGATGCTTGCTATCCACCGGCGAATATACTTTCGGCGTTTTCGTTGCGTTTCTGCGCGCTTTCTTTTGTCGGCAGCGATCGGCGAACATGAATAATCTTGCCGTAGTTCGTAGGAGTTTTATCCACGTGCTGAAGCGACTTGGATCGGGTATCTTCTCCTCTCTTCTCTCTACGGTTGCGGCGCAGACGGCTTTCTTCTCTTCTGTTTTCGTTTCATCTTTTTCTATCTTCTTTGTCGGCCATTCGCATTGTGGCCGGTACAGGAACGCGGGTCCGACGAACCATCTTGCTCCCGAGCTGAAGTCCTGGGGCAGGGCTCTCGTGGCGTCGTCGGCCGGGTTTTCTTTGGTGGGGACCCATCTCCATTCGCTTGGTTTCGTTACTTCTTCTATTTCTGCCAGACGGTGAGCGACGAAGGTCTTGAATCGTCGCGGGTCGGCTTTCATCCACTGAAGTACCGTGGTAGAGTCCGACCAGAAGGCCCGAGATGTGACCTCCAAGTCGGATTCTTCGGAGATGGCGGTGGCGAGTCTTGCTCCTAGCAGGGCTGCTTGCAACTCGAGGCGGGGAATGGATGTCATCTTGGTGGGTGCTACGCGTGCTTTGCCTGCCATCAGCGAGATGTGGATGCTTCCGTCGGCGGCCGTAGTTCGCCAGTAAACGGCGGTAGCGTAAGTGTTCTCACTGGCGTCGACGAAGGTGTGCATCTCGCCGCTTCTGGAAGCCGGGGACAGGCAGCGGGCGATCTTCAGGTCGCGTAGCGTCCTCACGTCGTCGATGTAGCGGTCCCAGACTTCTCTTTGTTCTTCGTTGATGGCTTCATCCCATTTCACACCGGTTCGCCACAAGTCTTGCATCAGCTTCTTTCCTTGAATGAGAACTGGAGCGACGAGGCCCATCGGATCAAAAGTCGACATCACGGCACTCGTAACTTCTCTCTTCGTTGGAGCTCTCTTTCCATCGGAGACTTCTGGCGGCGTGTTTCTCAACCCGACGTTGAAGGCGAGCTTGTCCTCTTCCACGCACCATCTCATGCCCAGTGTCTTTTCTTCGCCCAGTTTCTTCTCTTTGGGAGCATCTTCTTTTCTCAGTTCGGCGAGCGTTTCTTCTCGATTGCTCGCCCATTGTCGAAGCTCGAAGCCAGCTTTCTTATGTATCTCGTCCACGCTCTTTGCCGTGCGTTCCGCCTCTTCTGTTGTCGCGAAGCTTTGCAGGTAGTCGTCCATGTAGTGATGGCGGACGATTGCCTTGACTGCCTCAGGGTGTTCCTTCTCGAACCGTTGCGCGCTCGCGTTCTTCACGTAGATGGCGGTGGCGGGTGAAGAGGCAGCTCCGAAGATGACGGACGTCATTCGGTACTCCTTTGGTTTCGTTTTTCTATCTTCTCCCCGCCACAAGAACCGCAAGCTGTCTCTATCCGCTTCTCTCATGCCGATTCTCAGGAACATTTCTTTGATGTCGGCGACGACTGCTACAGGGCCCTCTCGGAAACGCAGGAGTACTCCAAAGAGTGACTGGAGCAGGTCGGGTCCCGGCAACAGCGCGTCGTTCAAGCTCTTCCCTTGGTATCTGGCAGCTGCGTCGAACACGATTCGCACCTTCCCTTTCTGCGGGTGTACCACGGCGAAGTGAGGCAAGTAGAAGGTGCGTCCCGGCGTGGAGTCTATGGGGGCTTCCTCGGCGTATCCACTGCTGAATAGGTTCTTCAGCTGTCTTCCGTATTCTTCTTTCAGAGTCGGGTTTCTTTCCAATTTCTTCTCCACGCCAAGGAGCCTGTTGTGGGCTTGAGCGTAATTGTTGGGCAGCGTTTCATCTTCTTTCTTCCATAGTAGTCCGGTTTCATATCGCCCATTCGGCAGCTGCTTCGTGGTTTGTTCCAGGATCATCAGGGCTCGATGGTCGGCGTCGTTGCTTGGGTGCTGTCGCTTAATGCCGATTGCGTCGAGATCGAAGTGTCTTTTGATCAGTTCTTCGATCTCTTCTTCATTGTCCACGCTGTGGCAGTGGTTGACGTAGTTCACTCGGGCGGCGGCGTTTCCTACGCAGCAGCCATGGAGCACCCATCCTAGTGCGGTGAGTGACGCGGCCGGCTGGTTTTGCTTCCCTTTCTGGATCTTTCTTGAGACGATGAGATCCCAGTTATCTTGGCCGATGAGCATAGCCGGTTTTTCTTTTTCGTAGAGGAGCTCGTTCTTTATATTTCTTAAATGGCTGCATTCCTCAATCAGATTCCCATTGACGTGCTGCGGCGACAGCTTGAGCCCTTCAACGGTGCGCACGCCTCTCAGCGTTCTCTTGTCTCGTCTATGCGCGCCTTTGATCTTCAAGTTCATCCTTCGGGAATCGTCTTTCTTCACGAGCTTGCCACCGACGGTTTCCAGGATGAGTGGATCTTCTTCGCCGGTGACTCCGATGCGTACGGCGATGTCGGCGTCCATTAGCGACACCGTCGACCCCTCGTCGAGCAGTGCCAGGATGCGGGCGGACCCTTTCGGGCCATAGACGTCCACCGGAAGCATCTTCAGGTAGACCTGTGTTCCATCAGCCGTCGCGTATACGGGCTTCGCTGCTTCTTTTTCTGTGTCTTCTATCACCGGTGTAGCTTGCTGCGGAGGCGGTGCCGTCGTTTTGGTCGGCTCCGAGTGCAGCGCGGTGTGATGAGGCCGTTTGCACTTCTTGCAGGATCGTCCCTTGCAGTTGGTCCTCATGTGTCGCCGGCGTAGACATCGGAAGCAGAGTCTCTGCTTCTTCGCTACCTCCCATCTTTCATTGACGGTGGCTTCTCGAAACTTCGGGCATTCGGTGAGCCAATGTTCTCCCTCGCACTGGAAACAGAACTTTTCTTGTCCCTCTCGCACGGTGGCAGCTGTCTCTGTCTCGTAGTCGTACGATTCTTCTTGCACCGCGTGCACGGGATGTCTTCTTTCTCCATATCCTTTTCTTGTGACTGTTTCCGGGGGCGAGAGCACGCTGCTCGTGTCAGCTTCGTGATCCAGGAACTTCTTCATCTTCAAAAGCTTGGGCTCGTCGTTGCTCGTCGTGCTGACGAGGTAGTCCTTCCAGCGGTACCGTAGAATCGTTGGCAGCTTGTCCGTGATACTTCGGCATAGCTCTGGAGAATGCAGGTAGTGCGGCATGCCCAGGGCGTTAATCGTCGCCACGGCGTTGTCGATTCGGCTCGCGAACAGGCAAATTTCTTTCGTGGTGTCCCCGACTCGTGGTAGCTCCTTGATTTTCTTGAGTTCGGCGAGGACGAGCTCTTCCGGTTTGCCAAAGTTTCTCTCCAACGCAGTGATGACTTCTTCGGGGTTGGACGCGGTGAAGAGGGCGCTCCGTACGGTCTCCTTCGCTGTGCCTTTTATGGCGTTTCTCAGCCGGGCCATGTTGTGCACGTCGGTGAACAACTTCTTGCTATCTTCGAATGCCCGCTTGAATGGTAGCCAATCTTCGGGTGCGCCGCTGAAAGCTGGTAAGTCCCATATCTTCGGTGAGACCTGGATCGATTGCTTCTTCGTAGTAGCGCTGATGATCGCGTCGGCTAGTTCCTTCATGTCCGACTTCTTGGTTGGTTCTCTTCTCTCTGGTTCCTCTACGTAGGCAGCGGTATGATCCACCCATTGCTCGACGTGCGTCGATCGTTCGAGTTCAAATTCTTCATCGAGTTCTTCTTCCGACTGGTACTGGGCTAGCTCCATCTCCGTTTCGGCCATGGCCAAGGCGGTCTGGGCGGCTTCGTATGCTTTCTTCCGCAGCTCCAGTTGGTTTTCGAGCTCTGTTCTTCTCGTTGACTTCGTCGACCTCGCAGTTTCCTTCTTCTGAGGAACCACAGTATCCAAAGACGCTGACGGTGGGACGACCTTCCCTCCAATGTTCTTCGGTTGTGCAGTTGACGGCACGCGGAACAGCGCCATAGATGCGGCTGCTGCGTGCGTTCTTGTCCCCACGGATCCGGTGCGCAACGGCGGTGCGCGGACGGTTTCGGCGGGTGCGGCGTGCATCGAAGCCGGCTGCGGTGTGCGTGACGGTGCAGCCTTCGTAGTGGCGGCGGCGGGCGCGGGGCGCGGGGCGGGGGTGCCCCCCGACGCAGGGTGCGGGGGGGGCGCGGCGGCGGCAGCGGCGGCCGCGGACCGCGTAGTCCTTCCTAGCGTCGGGGCAACGGGCCTGAGGGCTCCGCTGCTGGCGGCGGTCTGCCGCGCTGAGGCTCCCGTGCCTGCCGATGCGGTGGTGGCTTCGGATTCCGTCGTAGCTGGCGTGTTCAGTGACCAGTCCGTCTCCGTTGATTCCTCCGGTGAATCTTCTCGTCTGGATCTGGGCTTCACCGGCGATCCTGATCGGACGATGGGCATCTTCGGATTTTTCTTCAGTTCCTATCCGGCTCTTCGAAGGACCAAAAATGTTGTGGGTGGGTAGGACGCTGACTTCGAAATCCTAAAGAAAACTGCCGACTTGACTGGTTTCTTATTCTTTATTCACTTTTTCTTCTTGTTGTTGTTCTTCGCTTTACTGAACCGCTCGGAATGATTTTACACCCGAGCGTCACTCTATTTATACAAAACCTTACGGCAATTATCTGCTCCCTGATTGGCGGACCAATGGGCATCGAGCTTTATTAGCCAATCAGGGGCCGGCTTGCGTTACAAACTTATCTTAACAGTAATTATCTGCTCCCTGATTGGCGGACCAATGGGCATCGAGCTTTATTAGCCAATCAGGGGCCGGTTTGCGTTTAGGCTCCCTCTCCAGGCGTTACCGTCGGGAGAGCGGGTCTATCGCCTATCCTATATTATTTGTACATTTTTCTATCTATAACAAGCTAAATTAACTTACGTAATAAATAAAAATTTGGTTTCTATCTAACTATATCTAACTTAGTTTACGACGTAGTTAACATTTGGTTTCTACCTAACTATATCTAACTTAGTTTACGACGCAGTTAACACACGGCATATTTATTTATGACTAGCAGACCCGCGACAGACGTCCTGTCAAATTTCAAAAATCGAATAGAAAAGACTGAATGTTTTTAGTCTGTGATCAGACTGTTGCAGTTGTCAGATTTGTTGCACACCAGCGCCATCTATACAGAAAACATCCCTTTTGCGTTTATTATCGTTTTTGGGATGTTTTTCATATTTTAAAGTATACTATTATTTATTCGGGCATTATAGCTACATCTACAGCAAATTTCAACTTAATCCGTTTTGTCGTTTAGGCCTGATTGTGGAACAAACATACATACAAACTCACAAACTTTCGCATATATTATTAGGATCATTTAAAAGTTGTTTGTCAATACTCTGGTAGGACGTCCACTACTAAAATTAGGACTCAAACATAAATTAAAAAAAAAATATGAAGACCCTCTACTGTTGTCAGTTAACCCTTAAATGCATATTGACGTAATTTTCACCTGCTACAAATTTCCGACAGTCAATGCTTTGTGAATGTCAAAATGGCATTTGACAGACGCGAAAGAAAAAAGTGCTGCCACTCGATAATAAAAAATATTGTCCTGATAGTAGTTATTCTACAACAGTATGCGTTGCGCTCATAATAATGATTTGGTAGCCGTGTTAGTGGTATGTTGCAGTTTTACGTCAATATGCATTTAATAAATTTCCCGCGCCCTTCTTCACTTCAACTACTCTGAGCTATGTCAATCAAAAATAAAAAAAAAACAAAAATCTTTTATTCAATAAAACAAGTTGTACAATCATTAGGGTTGGGATCTCTTCTGTTAAGTTATAATAACCTGTGTTAGAAGAGTCCTCTCTTTTCTGTGGTCGTTATAAACACTTGAGTTTATACAAAATAAAAAATTATTAAGTAGAACATAGTAAATAAGTAGTAAAGGAGTCGTGTGTAAGAAATAGGTAGATATAAGTTACCTGATAAGTGTAGTTACTTGGTAGGTAGGTATCCTATAAAGATACACTATAGGTTTTAAATATATTCTAAGGTAAGTCAGTCGGTGACTTTTGCTTCGTTGTCGCAGAGAAACACCAAGAGCTCTCTTCATAGTTCATTGCGCGACATTGAGGGCTATTTTATTAGTAGGCCTACGCCTCTATTTCAAATGTTGGTCAATTATTGGTTGGACACATATTGGTCAATAAAATATTAGTTGCCTTTACGTAAACTTTAGTGTTACCGAACACGATGAGTAAACTTAAAACAAAAGATAGCATAAAAAAACTGGCCAAGTGCGAGTCGGACCCGCGCACGAAGGGTTCCGTACCATTATCTATAAAAACGGAAAAAAATCATGTTTGTTGTATAAGAGCTCCCCTTAAATATTTATTTTATTCTGTTTTAGTATTTTTTGTTGTTATAGCAGCAACAGAAATACAAAATCTGTGAAAATTTCAACTGTCTAGCTATCACGGTTCATGAGATACAGTCCTGTGACAGACAGACGGACAGACAGACGGACAGACGGACAGCGAAGTCTTAGTAATAGGATCCCGTTTTTACCCTTTGGGTACGTAACCCTAAAAAACCGTTGAGCTTGGAATAAATAATAATAAAATGTGAGAGCGTAAACAGGGGGGCGCACACAACCGTAACTTTTCTCGTTATATTATCCTTTCGAGATGTTTTGAGATTTGCTCGAAGCTAGCTATAGTGCATCGGGCACAATGGCTGTTTTCCTAACCTCTTTGTAGACGCGGGAACACATCCATTTCGACTTTTTGTTGAGGGTCGAGGCTCTTGAGCAGTCTCCTTCGCCCGGTCGCGGGCACGTACATTCGTTCGCGGACGCGCTTAGAATTCAATATCCGTGTTTCACGGTACGTCTTTCACACACATAAACAACTGATAGGTACCTACTTGGACTTTTTGTATTCCATTTACTGATGGTTTAACCAAACGATATTAGTTTCAGTGCGGCCCGATGTGAAGCAATTTTGTTTTGCAAAGAAATAGCCGGATCTTTGCAGTGAAAATAACAGAATGAAAAGGACCAAGTTGGAAGTCTATGAAAGTTGATTACATTTCAGTTTGCATCTATTTAGCAGAACATAATGCTTCGTAGCAGTGTTGCTTCTTTGTTGAGTTTACAACTCAAATACATAAAAAAACCGGCCAAGTGCGAGTCGGACTCGCGTACGAAGGGTTCCGTACCATTATCTATAAAAACGGCAAAAAAATCATGTTTGTTGTATGGGAGCCCCCCTTAAATATTTATTTTATTTTGTTTTTATTTGTTGTTAGAGCAGCAGCAGAAATACATCATCTGTGAAAATTTCAACTGTCTAGCTATCATGGTTCATGAGATACAGCCCTATGACAGACAGACGGACAGACAGACGGACAGACAGACGGACAGACAGACGGACAGACAGACGGACAGACAGACAGACAGACAGACGGACAGACGGACAGACAGACAGACGGACAGACAGACGGACAGACGGACAGACAGACAGACGGACAGACAGACGGACAGACGGACAGCGAAGTCTTAGTAATAGGGTCCCGTTTTTACCCTTTAAGTACGTAACCCTAAAAAAACTGTTGTCTACTGTTTAATCTTTTCACAGATAAAAAATAGACAAGGAACAATCGAAGCCTTAGCTATGAGTTCTTTATCATTGACTTGACTAATCACTAGTCGTCAAGGTGTCTATTTAGTGGGAACAACGGGAAGTTAATAAATAAATCGTAAATTAAATTCTCGTTGTCCGCTCTACAGATATAAGCGAGGATAACGGTAATACTTCAAGATAAAATACCAAAAGGTATAGTCTATTTTCCTCGTATTTGTAAGGGCATTTATAGGCTTTTAGTTCCGAAAGAGCGTATTCTCGCATGAGTCAGTAAGTAAGCAAATCCCCGGCACATGTATGGAGGTTATTTCATTAAAACTTTGCGGCGTTTTTCTACCTTTTATTATGCAGCTATGGAGCTCTAACTTTGCAATTTAATTACAGTATAGCTGTAGTAATTGTATTCAGTCCAGTCACGAGCGCGGGTCGTTCGCACTCGCAGCTCGGATCGGCTCTCCGAGTGCCGGAGTCATGTTAATGACCCTCCCGGGCTGCATTATCAAGTTGTGATCATTATTCTGAGATAATAGCGGAAACTTAGTAGTTTTCAAATAAAACTTTAGGTAGAGGCACTACTCGGGCAATACTGTGCAATGTAGTATACGGCACAATAATTAAAAATATTATAATCAGACGTACGTAAAACTTTCCGTCGTCTAGAGACTTTAGTTAGGTACCTACTATAAAAACTGAACAGTATCTGGTCAGACTATTGATACTTCACAGCGCGCCAATTTTTCTCCTTGTAGCTCTTTTGAGGTTGGCATGTAGAAAATGCTTGTTGCATTAAGCTCACCTTTTTGTTCAACAATTAATGTATATTTCTGTGTAATAAAGTATGAAATAATAACAATAATATCATAGCAGATTGCTACATCTCCCCAGTGATTAGAGGCAATGAAACCTTACCTAGCATATTAGTGTCTGTTCACAATGGAGCTCACGCATTAGATTTGCCCACACGAAAAGCTGATTTTGTATAGAGCGATGTCCGAACTTCCGCCGGCATTGGCGGGACGGTGACGTTGTGATGGAACTACTTGCAAAAGAATTCGCATTCTTAGGAGCTAATTCCCATATACTTAGTTGTAACCTCGAAATATCTCCCTCTCGACTAGACTTTGAAACCGTGTTTTGGTAGTTTAGTTGATAAAATTACTTCGAGTCCTGCCTCTAGTCGAGGATTCCTCAGTCAACAGAACTATCAACGTTACCTCGAGACATTCCTTGACAGTTTCTGAACGACGCATGCGTGTGACGGTTTGTTTAATGATAATCTTCTCGGAGTGATGACGTGTAACGTAATTGAGGAACCTCCAAAAGTTTGAATCAAGGTAGAGTCGAGATCACAACTAAGAATATGGGGAAAAAAGTGTAATACGCGTCGTCTTGACCCGTTGCAGTGTACGTGACGTTTTATATCGCGATTAGATGTAAAGGGCGAGCGGGTGCGTAAAGCCACACGTGGATAACCCTTTCAACGTGTGCTCAAAGCTAGATTTGGTGTGTTTAGACCCTAATAATTATACACCAGTCTCGTAGGTAATTTAATAAAACTATGTTGAGTGAGTAATGAAATGGGGGCACTACAATTATGATTCCATGTTTTTGAAATAATGTATTTTAAAGTTTTCTAGTACTCTTATACTATATTTGGATATCTGTAGATGTAAATTATGAACAACAAATACCAATATTTGTAATTTGTCTTTTAATATTGCCATAGGATTGGGTTAAAAATTGGTAAAATGATAAAAATACATGATTTCGAACAGGCAAATAGATAAGCTATGAGGGTCGGTCGTAGCTTAACCTAACTTTAAGACGTTTAAAAGTGTGTGTTATCCTTGTGATTGTATTAATTATATTAAATACCTTTTGATGTTGACTAGTTTTTCATTATAATGAATCATTGAAAGTTTGTAGGAGCAAACAACCAAAAAAGCTCGTAAAATGGCTAGTGAATAGCTTCAATAGAGCTAATGAATAGCTTTCAAATTGAATTTAAGCTACTCACGTCTAGTTCACCTCGTAAAACGTTTATACGCTTACTAAAGTACGAGTAACTAAAATTAAAGACTCTTTAATACCCCATTTCATTCGCAAACTGAGACGAAGATAAACCTTCTTATCTGGCTCAAAGAACTTTACAGGATAATTAATTTTTACGTTTTGTTTTACATGCTCCTTTGTATGCGCGTCTACGTACGGATACTAATTATAACAACACATTTATCTATCCCAATCTAAATAGGGAACATACAACAAATTTAGGCGGAAAAACATCCGCGATTTTCGATTGCCTATAATATAATCGTGCTTGCTTCTTCTTAAGTTGATTCGATTTTAGAATAAGGTCCTTTAGGCCTGCAATTTGAGCAATCAAAGCAACTTATCGGACATTTTAACGGACGTGTTCACGCAATTAAAATTGATAGTTCATTCACTAATTTTAGTCGAGTTTTTTAGAGAGTTGCTTTGTAGAACATCTGCACTAAAGCGAAGCGGAACGAAACAAAATGTCATGCAGTACTTAAAAAACGTGCGAGTTACTTGTTGTCAAATAATTTATGAAATGCATAAACTAAACTAACTTTAAACATACGCTGCAGAATAAACAGAAACATAAAGGCAGAGTTTACACATAAACACAATTCGTAATATTCTCCATTGTAGTGACAAGCCCGGATTCGGCGGGGAGGTCATCACTGCAAGCAAAGCATACAATGCCGTACAACTTTCCACAATACCGTCCCATCCGAGTTCTCAAACCTTTCTCATTTCGTTTTTGTTTCGTTCCGCGTCGTTGTCGTGGCCGCAGATGTTCTACGAAAGCGTCGGCTCATCTACGGATTAGTAACCGTTAGGTTTCCACGTTATGTGTCCTACATTACAAATAGGAACGTCTCGACACGCGACATTCATGATTCTGGATGTTTTTGGGCATGCGAAACGGGTTATGGGCTTGTGTATGTGTAACCTTTGGGATGAAATGGGCAAAAACAAAAGCGACGTAAATGCTTGACAAAACTCCCTAATCTCACCCTAAACCGCTCTTGAGAGTACGATTTCTATGGATGTGACTTCGCTGGCTTTTTAACCTTTTAATTTAATCTGCGGAATAAAAACAAAAAAATCCGAATAAATCGTTTGCTTGCAAATTAAAAATTAATGTATAGTAAAATTCGACCGGAACCTCAAGTTTGTGTTTATTAGAAATTTAAATTGAAAAAGATGACGCGCGTTGAAAATTAGGTATTCCACCTCTAAAAATTGAGGAGCTCAGGTATTAATGAGAGGCGCTCCCGTTACAAAGTCTGGCGCGCACGGCGAACTCCACAGAGAAAATTACGCGAAATTTACATAATAGAGAATCCGTGGCTGCCATAGTCCTTTGAAAGTCGGAGCTCGGACCAGCTTCGAGTGACACTGTACTACATTAGATTAACATCTCTTTCGCTTTGTTAGCAACGGCTACTTCGACAGGACGAAATTTGTTTTAGCAAAAAAGTGTTAGCGGTTGTTTATCCGGAAACTGTAGTATGAAATTGAACCTGTTTGTGACTTTGGGCCCATTATTAAAATATCTTTACAATTCATTGTATTAATATTTTGATTACAAAAGAGTTTTGAAAATTGTCCTCCATTTTGCAGTATTAAATACCGTCCTCAAAATAAGGCCTTTTTAAACATTATGTCAAAAGTCGGACTTGCTAATTGGCTGTTCTTCGTTTTATATCCAGAACTTATAAGCTCACAAATGATACTGTAATAATTCCTCATGCCTGCCAATATTGATCCACCCTCTGTTTTGTCTCAAAATAATACGCCACGACTTCCGTAATTGCTTTAACCTTAGGGAGACAAAGAAAGCATTTCCACGTGTAACAACATTGTCGAGCGAAACTTTATTACCAGTTTAACGGTAGAGGCGGTTCCAGTTGAGTTCAGTACAAATGATCGGTAGAGATCGGTTGAATCAGCAGAACTAAAAACGTGAATGCAGCAGTCCCCACCCGTAATTGGGTAACCACCGCGCATCATTAGGTAATTGCAGCTGCGGCCTGCAGAGCCGCGCCGCGCCATCCTCATCCCACCTACCAATTGTCGACAGACTCACTATTCTCTCACAATATAAGCCAAGGCAATAAACAGAATAAACTGGATGAAACCGACGAAGCCGGCTCATAGAACTTGGGTCAAGCCTGGCTTGACCTGTGCATGTGCCTCGTTGGCATTGCGACTTGTATTGTACATTCGTGTATTCTCGCGCACACAGTTATATTATATCTAACGGCTTGATTTTAGTATCCCGTCCTTGATCACTATTTCCTTTCTAGGTCACGAGTATAAATTGAAAAAGCGAGAAACGAAAAGAGCTTGTTGAGTTTTCTTACATTGGTAGGAGCTTATCGAATCAATCGAAACGTTTTCGACTTACGCTGTTCTCAGCATTGTCTGTTACCGCACACTACCTAACGATATTTTATTATTTGTCTTACTGATTTTGTACCTAGACTTTATATTCTTTTGTGTTTCTTTCAAACTAATACTCTATCATTTATTTTATCTATGAATAGTTTTTACATTACTATCTTTTAAAAACTTAGTCTGCATTTATTTTTATTTGTTTGAACAAATACCGAAACAAAACTACTTTTATATGTACACACACGGTTGCCGTTATCCTGAAGTTAGATACATCCTCAGATCTGAAGGTATTTACTCTGATTCTGTAATTAAATTGATATAAATAAATAAAGTGAGTGTGTAAATGTCGTAGAATGGTAGGTTAATCAAATTGACGTAAGCTTTCAATAAATACAACAACATAAAATTGGGGTAAGTAAATGTTGTTGTACCGTCAGCAAGCGGTGATGCTTGCACAGACTGCTAAGTAAGAAAAGCAGGATAAGCCGGTGAAATTACAAGTCATGGAACTGATAATCCAAAGCCGCCTTATGTTGCAAAACAATGCAATAATGAAATACCCTGTTAATAACGATGCTTTGGAATAAAAATACCTACAAGTAAAATCCATTTTAATGTAAAGACATTTTAAGACGAGTAATAAATGTTTTTGATGAATGCAAAATCGTTTTATCTGTCACAGGGCTGTATCTCATGAACCGTGATAGCTAGACAGTTGAAATTTTCACAGTTTATGTATTTCTGTGGCTGCCCTAACAACAAATACTAAAACAGAATAAAATAAATATTTAAGGGGGGCTCCCATACAACAAACATGATTTTTTAGCCGTTTTTTTTAAACAAAACTATGAATAGCTAAACAGTAAATTTATATAATTCGTTAGATAATCATACTAGCTAAGTAAATTACAGACAGATTCTTATTAAGTTTGATGGTTTTTAAGATAATGCAGTTTTATCACTTTTTCCGTCTTATCCGGGTAGACTCAGTCCATACAAAAAGTCAAAAATTTCACTTATCACCTTAAGGTACAAATGTCAATTTAAATTTGCTCTTGTAAAAAATCTAAATGAAATTGACGATAAAACTTTACACCTCACTATTTACGGGGTTACTATTATAATGTGGTATAAATTGTATTTTTGTTTGTAATGTATAAACTAAAAAAAAAAAATATAGCAATATTAAAAAACCCGGCCAAGTGCGAGTTGGACTCGCGCACGAAGGGTTCCGTACCATTATCTATAAAAACGGCAAAAAAATCACGTTTGTTGTATGGTAGCTGGTAGCCCCCCTTAAATAATTATTTTATTCTGTTTTTAGTATTTGTTGTTATAGCAGCAACAGAAATACATAATCTGTGAAAATTTCAACTGTCTAGCTATCACGGTTCATGAGATACAGCCCTGTGACAGACAGACGGACAGACAGACAGACAGACGGACAGCGAAGTCTTAGTAATAGGGTCCCGTTTTTACCCTTTGGGTACGGAACCCTAAAAATATTCCACTTATCAAAAACTGCATTATCAGTGAGTAATTAAACTAAAAAAACCTAAGGTATCAAAAAATTGCCTATATTCTTAATTAGTACACCCGTGCGAAGCTGGGGCGGACAGTGATTATATAAGTTCTCAAATTTTGGAGAACAACGATTTGCCTTTATGTTCCAAAATGCACGAACTGCACATTCTAAACATGCACCATCGAGGTGAAATAATGACATTAATATTGGGCCTAGCGCAGACCACAGGCGAAGTTACATTAAGTTTGCTGCTCAGCTTAAGTTAGCTTGGCTCGCAAACTACTGCTATTACGCTCGTATGGTATATAGCTACGTGGTAGTAGGTACACGTGGCATAGAGTGCATTTCGCTCGTAGTTACTACACGTGTTTTCACTCCGTTGGCATCTAGATAATACTGTTTGAAATTGCTCTATTCCGTTCGGCACCACGTTCGATATGCTCTATTACGAGATCAATAAAGCACCTTAACTTGAAGATAAATAAGAGTGAGACTTCATCTTTCTGTCTACTTTTCAACCAACTAGGTGGAAGAGTTATTAATCTCATAGGAATACAGAAAACTGAGGTTGCATCTGTCTATACAGGTAGGTATATATTCGATATTCGATTAGTCCGATTTAATATTATTATTATTAGAGTAACAGAGATATCAAAACGAATCATATGAATCATTGACACAATTCCTACTCGTATGTAAATAGTGTTGTCGTAAGCAACTTAGTTGTAAGACCTGGCAAATTTATTGACTACTTTAGCAACGCAACGACATAAATCATCCCATGTTAGCAATTTTTAGGGTTCCTTATCTTTTCGCCATATCCGTCTGCTGTCTTTGCCGATTTAATCGCAGCCTATTCATTAGTATTGACACTCAATTCGAATTTAATTCGTACTTTGAAATTCCAATGCCGATGTTTACTATCAATAACTAAATTAAGTAGGTGTATTGACTAAATTCAACAATATTTCGTTGATGAAAATGAAAATGAGTGTTTACTTTTAAAATCTAGCTACGTTTCGATCTAGAAGTTTTAATGTTTTCTCTGTGGCAACACTGATGTAGAAACATCTGCTTTTGGCTCGTAACATCAAATGGTATCGTGTAACAGTTCTGTAGAACTTTGGGCTAAATCCGCTTCGCAAGCAATTTAGACATTTATTTGTTAGGTACGCATTTTTACACGTAATATGGCATTTTCGTTTCATAAAGGTAACTTTCGAATTTCAACCTGAAAACAATAACTGACGTTAAAGGGGTCAACCCCGAATGAATTATACCCAAAGCAAAGTGCTTGCACCAACACTTCAATACCAGTTACCATAAAAGCACGTTTGACGTACGAGTAGTCTGAACCAACAATTATTGTAGGCTGCACCGCGAATTATCGGAAATCAGTATATGTGGAAATTACGCGACTCGCGAGACACAGCGGTCTCCTGAGTGCGGATACATTTTACGAGCAGGAGTTATGTGTAACAAGGGCGTAAATTCATTTTATCTTGCAACTGGGTTTTTCCTGTGGCTTCATTTGTTACTAGTAAAACTCGAACATCTGTGACGTGAAGTACCCGAACGCAAACGGGACAAATGTTTACATAATTCACAAATATGTGTGTGGTTGCGCTATTGATATTCTTTTATCCTTAGTAGGTACTCGTTTCTGACATCCACGACTCAGGAAATTCTAATCCTGTACTATGTGAGTTGTGATTGATGGGTCTCGTCAAACAAGTAATTTTGAAAAATGTTATAAAAATTAAATAGAAAGAATATAATTGCAATGAAACCTGTGAAATGTGAGCTGAAAAAAAAACGGTTTAAAGATCATCATTTTTCATTATGGATTTATCATGTTTTGTCATTATTCATGAGGTTATGAAAATTTTTACAGGCTTCAATAATCAATATTTTATAGATCACTAGCGAACCGCCCCGGCTTCGCACGGGTTTAATACATATAAACCTTCCTCCTGAATCACTCTATCTATTAAAAAAAACCGCATCAAAATCCGTTGTGTAGTTTTAAAGATATAAGCAAACATACATACAGACGCGGGAAGCGGAAAGCTACTTTGCTTTATACTATGTAGTGATACAGACAGTTCTAGACATTCGAGGAGATAGATATATTTTACAAATTTATAGCTACATTTATGAAGTGTTTTGTGATCGTGGCCCAATAAAATCTGGTGATTATTTCCCCTCCTAAATTGATTCAGATCCATTTATATTATCAACCTACGCACCGTAGAGACATAAATAATTGAATTTTTGTGTTTCCAATCACAATCTGAGCCTCTTTTGCGTTGTTTTGTTTGATTTTGTTTTTCAGTAAAGCTAACGAATAAGTTTGAAATGTGATAAATTTCAAAATGAGATTGATGTATTCTTTTATATGTTACACTGGTACGAGTGTCGCTGATAACAAACTATTATAAAAACAATGTAATTAAAATATGTTTATGAAATAGATTATTGTTCTTAGAGTTTCATGAAGCATAAAGTATCTGGGTATATCCCACACATACTCGTACCCGGGTCAGGGGCGCGTCAGTGTTCCCATCAGAGGCGGGAATTAATTGCTTGCTAGATGTTGTATGAAGTTGTTCACATGTGTCAGTGTCAGAGGCATCCTTGTCGTCAGTGTCCCGGAGTATGCTCTGATGTTCGCACGCATTTATATACCTACTAAATTACTGATTTCTCTGGTATGTGTGATCATGGGTAACGGA
The DNA here is from genome assembly GCA_912999785.1 of Hydriomena furcata. Classification (NCBI taxonomy): domain Eukaryota; kingdom Metazoa; phylum Arthropoda; class Insecta; order Lepidoptera; family Geometridae; genus Hydriomena; species Hydriomena furcata. The sequence continues at coordinate 3,349,942 of OU538828.1, read as the reverse complement.
TGGCACGTCCCTGACGGTACACTAACCCTCGTATTCAAGAACGACACTATGAGAACACGCACCCACCCACAGTGGACGAAATCTTTTTTTCATAAAAATCACTTTATGTGTTGTGCAACACTGCATAGTGTGACTAGAGGCACATTGTCGTGTGCCTCTAGCCAAAGTTGAGCTCTAAAGGCACACGGTAGCGTGCGCCATAGTGCCGCTCAACTCATAAAGTGATTTTTATGAAAAAAGATTTCGTCCACTGTGGGTGCGTGTTCTCATAGTGTCGTTCTTGAATACGAGGGTGAGCCTACAGACCTGGAGTTCGGTTAGCCCTGACAGGAAAAGTGAAAGATGCATCGAGCGACGCGACGTGGACGACACTATGGCGCGCATTTTTTGCACACAGATTATAGTTATACTTTGTTTGCTTTTCTCGATGAAACTAAATTCTACGCTCAAAACTCCATCGCGGCTTTACTCCTAAATGTGTTCATAGCCCTGACGCGACGCACAAATTCGACAGCATTACAACACATTTGTTTTGTAGGAGCGTGCTATATTGAGCTGAATCTCGCGTTGTATTATATATGTACCTTCGACGCAACTTTGTTCGTGTGTACTTTCTGTAGAAATTTTCAAACTTTGGTATGCCGCTGTACCCTTTGTATATATGTTAATTTGGAAAATCCTAAATGTGATTCCTTATTTATCTCTCTGAGATGCTTGGGAATTACAGTTGGGAGTCTAATATTTTTAGAAGTTGTTCGCCAAAAGTGGGATTTTTCACTATACAAACCTTATCGGCCCGTTGTATCCCTTTTAGAGGGAAGTGTTTTTAACTGTGAAACATTTGCTCGATTATACTACGAATTGGATTATAGATTTTTTTTTCCAATTGAAATTTATTCAAACCACGTTTTCAAAAACTTCAAGATAAACTTTGACATCCCGTTGGACGCTCTATAAGCATATTTTTGGTTATTTTATAAATAAAAAAAAATTAAATAGGATCACGACTGTAATCCCCAAGTACGGTAGACATCCTCTAAAATCTCCAGGAGCTCAGATTCTTGAAGATATCTAAAGGGGTTAGTCAGAGGCACGTCCAAACATTACATTTGGCACATTTTGCAGTAGTTATCATTACTTAAGTGACAGGTTGCAAGCTCGTCGCGGCTACAAAAATACTAATTGGTTTTCTCACGATGTTTTCTTTGACCGGTATGTAAGCACGTGTTTTAATGCGCTTATGCATTTTTCAGATAGAAAAATCCTTTGATGCACGGCCAGGATTCTAACCTTTGGATTGAAAGTCTTGGTACTTCCCATTCAGCCAACACGACTTTTTTATTTTATTTTATGCATTCAACAATTCAACAATATTTAACTTATATAGCCAACGTATTTAAATAAGTTATAAGGAAAAATTAGACTGGCTCACAGTCAATGTTTCAGCTGTGTGAAATGTCCACCAATATTTATTTATTTAGAAAGCCGCTGGACCGCAGCCTTTACTTCTTATGAACCCTTGCCCCAATTAAATGACTAATTACAATGAAACGCGGTGACATAGGTTCTTATATTATTGTGGTGCTATACGAGTATAGATACTTAGTTATATTTCTTCTCGTATATAGTTTGGTTCAGTCTAATTTTGAGTCAAAATGTAAAGTTGTATTACATTTTATTTTATCACAACCGCAGCTTGAATCAGCTGCAATGTTTTAGGAGTCATGTGGTTGAGTAAAAATTAAGGCTTCAATTCCACCCACATGTCCATTAGGCACTCTGAAAGGCGGATGAGGCTTCACATCAAGAACAAAAAAGTTCAAAAGCCTGAACGACGTCATGAGAAAAATCGCAGGTTTTATAATGAAAATGTGTCTTCATACTTGCCTAGAGTAAACCTTGGCTGTTAAAAAGCGTTGGCCATCATTTTACAGATGTTATACGATCAATTTTAAACAAAAGCCTCTATAATCCAGATACTGTCTTATGAAGTTTAAAATACTCGTATACTATTTATTACAATGAAGCAGTAGCAGCCTTCGGGACATAACGGCCGTCATATAATCGCTGCTTCTAAAATACATTCTTTAGAGTAAGTATAGAACTCGTTTAATTAAAAGAGAATCTACTCGTCTAGTGCAGTAAGCCCCTGTTTGCTCACAGCTGCACAGCGCATCGACCGAGCAAACTAATGTTTGCCGACCAACTCGCATCATCTTATGTGGTAATTACGTGTAAGCCCTGTTTGATCCATCTTGATTTTCTGGGCAGGAAATGCGCTGAGGTGAATTTGCAAGCGGATCTCGTTACGAGAACACTGTGTCGGTTGTTGTTATCAAATGTGTAAATATATAAACCCGCAGCATGCCTAGGGGTCTCTCAGACCCAAGAGACTAATCCCACAAATGCGCGTACTTTTCTACAATTAAAAGTAAACATTTATTTTATTTTAATTTTATTACTTACAATATTTTGTAAAATGTTTAAGTACATATCTCATGCCATTCAATTGAGATAAGTTTTGAGTATTCATAATAAATTAATAAATATTCTAATGGGTACGTTTTCGTTACAATGTTCGCTTTTATCTTTTTTTTTTGCCAAGTGCGATGAAAATGTATAGACGTATATTTATAAGCCTTGTGAAAAGTAACTCGACAAAGTGATTATTTGTCGAAACACCTAAACTGAACGAAAAACCAAACCTATTATTTTTCGATGTAGTATTTAGTATAGTTTAATATAGGATCACGACTGTAAACCCCAAGTACGTTAGACGTCCTTCTAAATCTCTGTAGTGTGTGTGTAGTTTTAAGTACCTACTTAGTAATAGCGTCATAGTTCTAAGTCAGCATATATGTAAAGGTGTATGAATCGTAGAATAAACGGGGAGACCCAAACTGTGCGGACGTGTTTATATTTAATACCTCACCAACCTATTAGGATCATGTAAACTACTATAACGTACATTCACACAATACATGGCGACCTTGCCAAAAGAACTGGCGAAAATCGAAACTCTGGAGGCCAACTTGTAATTACTATTTTTGGATCTACTACCTACTGAGCTGACATGGGGAAAGGCCAAAGTAAAGAAGATACCAAAGAGCAAGTGATCATCGCGCAAACATCTTCTGGTGGAGATAACCATGCCGAGGCGACTGTCGAGCATCTGAAGGCGAACAACGTTCTTCTTTCGATTATTTGTGGCTGTATGCTGTTGGCTGTGCTTATTGGAGCGTTCTACCTATACAAACGGTGCCATCAGAGCTGGATGCAAAAGCAGCTGAGGAGTGCTGCCTTGGAGCGTGTCCTGTCACGCGTGAGCTACCGACGTCGTCCCAGGGAGGTGCGTACCGGCGATGACATCGAGCCCAAAGTGTAACGTGAGTGGAAATAAAAGTGCGTTGCGTGTGTGTTTTATACGTAAGATAATGATTTCTTTTTTTAATTATTTTTGGTAATATTTACGGATTATGTCATTAGAACTTAAATTAGAAAATATATATCAGGAGTTAAAATATCTTAAAGATAACTTAAGTAAATTAGGTCCTAAGAGACGAATTGGTAGTAATTATGAGAAAAAGATTTCCGATGCAAAGATTGTTTATAAGAGATTTAAAGAAATATTAACTTGTTTGCCAGAGGGCGCATCTAAGAAATTAATTTTACTATGTTCCGCTATTGATGAATGTTATTGTAAAATATTATTATTTGAAGAAGAGGTAAATTTTGTGTTGTGTGGTACAAATAGAAGTAAATTAGAATCTGATAACATGTCAGGAGAAAAGTTTTGTCTAAAAACGGCTGTAAGCCTGTTGCCTAAAATGACTGGTGAGGAGCAAGTTACGAAAGAACTTATAGATGCTATAGAGCTGTATGATTCGATGCTTTCTGATGATGGTAAAAAACTGTTAGTAAATTTTGTTTTGAAAAGCAGATTAACTAGTGGAGCAAAGATGCGTTTAGCTACTTCTTATAGCTCCGTTGATTTACTTTTAAAGGATATGCATACACATTTACTCACTCGAAAATCGGATACGGCCTTGCAATCGCAATTGCAAAAAATTAAACAAGGTGATAGGTCAGTAAAAGAGTTTGGTGAAGAAATAGAAAAGTTATTTGTAGACTTAACCATTTCTCAGGCTAACGGAGATCAGGCTGCGTACAAGGTTCTGCAACCTATAAATGAAAAAAATGCCATAAAGTGTTTTTCGGATGGGTTGAGAAGCCAAAGAATAGGTACCATAATTGCGGCGCGTAATTTAAATGCATTAAAAGATGCCATGAGAGTAGCAGAGGATGAGACCAACTCATTTTCAAACCAACAGGTTTTCTCATACAATCGTAGGAGTCGAGGTAGGCATAACAGTTTTAATTACAGCAGTCGTTATCGCGGTAATAATTGGTATCGACCGATGTCGCAATACCGACAGCAAGGCACGTGGCAAGGAAGCGGCACGCGTGGAGCGTCAAGTTACGGTGCAGCTGGTCACGCGCGAGGTGCTGATGCATCAACTCGAGGTACCAGGTATGTGCGCGGTAATCGTGGTAACTACGTCAATCGTGGTAATTTTGCCAATCGTTCTAATTATAGAACTTTAAATCATTTCACGACAAACGATCATGTTGGAAATGATAGCAAAGAGGAAGAAAATCAGGAGTTAGACGAATTTTTTCGTACCTAATCAGGTTTTAGCTTGCGATAGCATTAATTGGGTTTATTTTAGTTTGAATAATTTAGAGTTAGAGCTTTTAGTAGATACAGGGGCCTCTTTATCAGCAATTAAGTATGAATTATTATTAGATATGGCTAGTTTAGTTTTACATAAAAGCGATTTAAGTATAAATGGTATCGGTGGAACTTTGAAATCTGAGGGATTTGTTTATTTAACATTGCAATATGAGGGATTTGATTTTAATCATAAATTTTACGTTTTTAAAAACTTACCATGTAAAGCGATAGGTATATTAGGTCAAGATTTTATTAAGAAACATAAGGGCGTCATAGATTATGACTCAGATACTCTATCTCTAAGAACGGGTCAGAATAAAGTAACATTACCAATGAATTATTATCAGCATATTTTGAATATCGCACCGCGATGTGAGGTAATCAAATATTTGCCCACACGCGCTAGTTATGATTGCGTTATTTACCCGAAAGAGATACAAGAGGGAATTTTTCTTGCCGGTGTAATAACTAGGCCAATAAATGGTAAAATACCAATACGACTTATGAATACAACGGATAGAGAAGTATCAGTCAGTTTGAATGAGCTCGAAGTAGATTCATTAGAAAATTATGACTTTTGTAAGTTTGAAAGACCGAAAGTGAGTGTGGAAAGAGTACGAAAGTTATTTTCAATTCTTAATTTACGTTCATACTTAAATAAAGACGAGGAGCTATCAATTGAACAGATATGTGCAAAATATTCTGATATTTTTCATTTACCAGGCGATAAATTGTCATTTACAAATACTTATGAACAATCTATTCATTTAAAAGAAAATGCAACGCCTGTTTACAGGAAACAGTATAGAATACCTTTTGCACAAAAAGAGGAACTCAATAAACAGATAAGTGAAATGTTAGATAATGAGATTATAGAAAAAACAAGCAGTGAATGGTCAAGTCCATTATTGTTAGTTCCTAAAAAAGAGGATAAGAATGGTAAACGTCAATGGAGAGTAGTAGTTGACTACAGACAGTTAAACGAAAGGATTCAGGATGACAAGTTTCCTCTTCCAAATATAACTGATATACTAGAATCCTTATCAGGAGCATTTTATTTCAGCCACTGCGACTTAAGTCAAAGTTATTACCAATGTAAGTTACAAGATGAGGCTAGAAAGTATACTGCATTTACAACAGACAAAGGGCAGTACCACATGTGTAGATTACCTATGGGTTTAAAAATCAGTCCTTCAGCTTTTAGTAGATTAATGACTATAGCTATGTCAGGCCTTAACTATGAAAAATGTATAATTTATTTAGACGATTTAATCATTTTTGGTAGAAATTTAACAGATCATAATAAAAATTTAATGTCAGTGTTTTCAAGATTGCGAAAAGTTAATCTAAAACTAAATCCGTCAAAATGCGAATTTTTAAAACGACAAATTCTTTATTTAGGTCATGTAATATCAGCGGAAGGTATTTTACCTGACCCCGAAAAAATTCGTGTTGTAGAATGTTACCCAACACCGACATGTGCGGATGACGTCAAGCGCTTTGTTGCATTTAGTAATTATTATCGTAAATTCATTCATAACTTTGGAGAGATTGTTTTACCATTAAATAAATTATGTCGAAAGAATGTACAATTTGAATGGACATTAGAATGCAAGAATGCTTTTGAAACCCTTAAAAAGCTACTTTCGAATCCACCTATATTAGATTATCCAGATTTTTCACCGAAAAACGAATTTATTTTACAAACAGATAGTTCTGGATTTGCAGTAGGAAGCGTTTTGTGTAATTGTAATGAAAAACCAGTTGCATACGCTAGTCGAAGTTTAAATAAAGCAGAGTTAAATTATGCAACGATAGAAAAAGAGCTGTTAGCTATTGTATGGTCAATAAAATATTTTAGACCATATTTGTATGGAAAAAGGTTTATTATACGGACCGACCATAAACCATTGCTGTACTTATTTAATATGACTAATCCATCCAGTCGATTGACAAAATTTAGACTTTTATTAGAAGAGTATGACTTTAAGGTAGAGTATGTCAGAGGTAGGAACAATGTGTTAGCAGATGCCTTATCTAGGATAATCATTACATCAGATGAGTTGAAAGAAATGAATAATAAGGTGATGTGTGTGATGACAAGAGCACAAGTGAGAAAGAATGCGAGTGAGACTAGTGAGACTTCAAGTGATAATAGGACTGATCACCCTAAAATCGCAGAGGTACTCAAGAAAAGCGAATCAGACGTAGAATTAATTATATTACCAGACCAGAAACTGCGCAGAATGTTAAATAATAAAGTAGAAGCTATTTTAATATCCAAGAATCGTAACTTATGTTATTGTAAAAGTAAAGATAGTGTACTTGCAAGCCAATCTTCTTTATCAGTAAACTCGCGAGACGATTTATTGAAAGAACTGGCAATTATGTGCAAAGATTTAGATATAGAAGAAATAACAGTTATAAAAAAGCGAGAAAATAAAGCATTTATTGAATGGTTAGCTAAAATTATTGCTAAAAATGAATATAGTAATTTACCAAGAATATGTATTGTTAAAGACGTTCAAAGAATATATACAGAAGAAGAGAAAAAAGTTATAATGAACGATTTTCATTTATTACCAAGTAGTGGTCATGTAGGAGTGAGAAGGATGGTTAATAATATTAAAAAGTATTATTACTGGCCATCGCTAGAAAAAGACGTAAGGTGTTACGTAGGTAAGTGCGTTGAATGCCAAAAACAGAAATATACTAAAATACATAAAGAACCATTAACGGTGACAACAACAGCATCTTCATCATTTGATAAAGTATTTCTGGATATAGTTGGTCCAATAGACAGAGATGATAATGGCTACTGTTATATCTTAACACTGCAATGTGAGTTGAGTAAATATGTTGAAGCTTTTCCTTTAAAAACTAAATCGACCACAGAGGTTGCTAAAGTATTTGCAGAAAATTTTGTTTTACGTTATGGAGTTCCAAAAGAAATAGCGAGTGATAGAGGTACAGAGTTTGTCTCTAAAGTAATGTCAGAGATGTGTAACATTTTGAACATAAAACAAACAATAGCATCAGCTTATCATCATCAAAGTATTGGAGCGTTAGAAAATACTCATAAGGTATTAGGAGCTTATTTAAGGATACAAACGAATAATCATTCATCATCTTGGAGTTCATGGTTACCATATTGGTGTTTTTCTTTTAATACTACTGTTCATTCTGAAACAAAATATACTCCATACGAGCTAGTATTTGGTCAATTGTGTAGACTACCAAGTAATTTATGTCAAAATGTAGAACCAATTTATAATTTCGATAATTATGTATCAGAATTCAAATATAGATTGCAAAAAGCTCAAAGTGATGCAAAAAGGAATTTGATTAAGAGCAAACAGATAAGGAAAGAGAATTACGATAAGTCCATCAATCCAATTGTTTACAAGTCAGGTGATTTCTTGTTATTGAAAAATGAAACCGGTAGTAAATTGGATACATTGTACTTAGGTCCATATGTTGTAATTGAAGACTTGGTTTCAAATGTAAAAATTAATATGAATGGAAAAATTGTAATATTGCATAAAAATAGAACAAAATTATATAAGGAATAGTTATAAGATTGAAAAAAAAAAAAAAAAAAAATGTTTAGTAACAATTTTTTTTCTTTAAATTTTTAGGGGGTTGATGTAGTGTGTGTGTAGTTTTAAGTACCTACTTAGTAATAGCGTCATAGTTCTAAGTCAGCATATATGTAAAGGTGTATGAATCGTAGAATAAACGGGGAGACCCAAACTGTGCGGACGTGTTTATATTTAATACCTCACCAACCTATTAGGATCATGTAAACTACTATAACGTATATTCACACAATACATCTCCATGTGCTCATTACCTTAAAGATCTAAAGGGGTTAGACAGAGGCACGTCCAAACATTACATTTGGAACATACCCACATTTTGCAGTAGTTAAAATTTCACACCTGATTTGCAACCTGCAAGCCCGTCGCCGCTAACAAGTAAACTAAATGGTTTTCTCACGATGTTTTTCTTCACCGTTATAACCACTTGTTAAAGTGCATATAATATATTTTTTTAACATTGATTCACGGCTAGGATTCGAACCCACGACCTTCGGATTAAAAGTCGAGGTACCTCCCACTCGGCCAACACGGCCACACGTTATACAGTGATTTATCGTTGGATATCGGTCATAAGTGGTTCAGCGCAATTTATGTTCAGTGAATTATAATTCGGCCATAAGCTGTTCAGCTTGGTGTTTGATTGGCGTGACTACTGCTCGGACAGATTAAATTATGCGAGAAGAACTAAAATCAAACTAAAAAAATAGGCCAAGTGCTAGTCAGATTCGCGCACAAAGGGCTCCGTACCATTATCTATCAAAAACCGGCCAAGTGCGAGTCAGACTCGCGCACGAAGGGTTCCGTACTATTATCAAAACGGCATAAAAATCACGTTTGTTGTACGGGAGCCCCACTAAAATATTTATTTTATAAAACCCGTGGACGGACGACGCTCTCTCAACTCTAATTTTGGAAAGATGTAATAATTTTACTGAGAAAGAGAAAGAAAATTAAAGGTTTATTTTATTATGTCTGATTTCAACTTATTCCACAGACGTAAACGTATTGAAATCGTTTTTTAGGGTTCCGTACCCAACGGGACCCTATTACTAAGACTTCGCTGTCCGTCTGTCTGTCACAAGGCTGTATCTCATGAACCGTGATAGCTAGACAGTTGAAATTATCACGATTATGTATTTCTGTTGCCGATATAACAACAAATATTAAAAACAGAATAAAATAAAGATTTAAATGGGGCTCCCATGCAACAAACGTGTTTTTTTATTTGCCGTTTTTTATAGATGGTATGCGTATGGTATACGCGGCATGATAATCAATAACATGGTTAATAAACTTAATATATTCCGAAGTGCGCAATTAATCAAATCAAAAGCAAGTTTTCCGACGTATATCAACAAACAATTTAACGGATGGTTTATAAAAGGTGCACTATCAACCCTGCTCCTAATTGAATATGGCAACCCTAGTTGGTTGCCATCGATACTCTGCGTCAAAAGAAAATAAGGAGAAATGATAATTACTTCCAAGTTCTACGCAGCTTGTTCAAATTGCTTGGTGTTCGTGACTACGAAAACTCAAAGAGACCTAACTAATTTGAGCAATTCGTATGTTGGCGTATTTGGAGCGACTTCAACAATAGACTTCCTTTTTGATAAATACATAGCTGCCTTGAGAAAGGGGGACTTTAAAAAATCGGTAGCTATGTATTTTTTAGGGTTCCGTACCCAAAGGGTAAAAACGGGACCCTATTTGCTAAGACTCCGCTGGTCTGTCTGTCTGTCACAAGGCTGTATCACATAAACCGTGATAGCTAGACAGTTGAAATTTTCACAGTTGATCTATTTTTGTTGCTGCTATAACAACTAATACTAAAAATAGAATAAAATAAATATTTTAGTGGGGTTTTATAAAATAAATGTGATCTTTTCCGTTTTTTATAGATAATGGAACCCTTCGTGCGCGAGTCAGACTTGTACTTGGCTGGTTTTTAATTTGTTGTCTTTGTTTTTAATACGAAATGTAAGAAAACACGCGCCGTGGGACCGCGCCTTTTAAAGGCATTAGGTCTACCTACTTTACTTATAATGAAAAATAAGGCAGTCAATATATTTGAAATCAAAAATAGTTATTATTCTCAAAAAAAAATCCATCCACTACACGTTTTCTTTACCAGAACAAAATGCTAAAAACCATTCCTTGGAAAACACTCGCACTAACGACGTGCCACCATCACAAATATGAAAACCTAGATGAAATCGGTAGCACTCACGGTACGTTCCTATGATACTGCAACCATAAAATCATGGCCGACATATGACGAAGATATTTTTTACCGAAATAAAATGAAAGCATTTTTTCTGTAGCCATTTGTGTAACTCAATAACTTCATAAATTAAACATCAAACGTAAATAATCGCGTATAATGTATGAGATTAACCAATAAACATGAAATTGCGTAAACAATAAGCGTACCCATAAAAAGTTATGTGCATTAAAATTATAAGAGACTTTTGTGGACGAGTGCTGTGGTAATTTGAACTTTATCAGTAGGTATTAAAGCATATTCTACATATCATGCTCTTGTTTCATTCTGCTCACACATCGACAATTGCATTATTGCGAATACCGAACTCACGTAGCGCTTTGTCTGTTTTCGACGTTCTATGATTTGGTGGAAATAAAATTATCATCAGATCAAGTGCTTTTTTACAGAGCACTATAAAATCTCTTCAGATACATAATATATTGCTTCAAAGACTAAAATATAGACATTGGAATGCATATTCGTAGCTCTAAAATCCCTGATATTTGAAAGGACCATCTTATATACCTAGCCATCTTAATAGAGCCTCATACGAGTATATTGTACTGACATTGACACGTAGTTGATATTAGTCAACAAAACATTTTAAACAATAATAAAGTTTAAAAAACTAAAATAAAACCAATAAAAATGTATTGACCAATCGCAAAGTCAAGGGACGATTTAGTTTTTTATGTTTTTGAAGGAACTCTACATAAATATAATTTAAATGGGACCAACCTGGGACTATTCTTTACACAATATAAAAACAACATCGAAATCGGATCAACACGTAAAAAGGTATACATAAAAAGGTAAAAATAAAAATATATATACTCGTCGACGTGAGAACCTTCTCCGTTTTTCGTCGGTTAAAAATAGAAGTCTTTGACAGCAATGCGATGGTAGTGTGTTTGCCAAAAACAGAGCAATTTTTTTTCGTGTAGGATCTCTTTTACATATGTAGATGGGGATTTTTTAAAGTTTTCGAGTAATGCCTTTTATCTCTACTGAGATAGATCCATTGGCTAGTGTATTTATTGCTTGTTCGATCTTTTGTTAGTTAATCAAGTACAGTTGGCAACTTAATGTTACTTGTTTATATATATTAAGATTATACTTTTTTTTGTAAATACATACTTACTATACAATATACATATCACCTAGACACAGAATTATTTTAAGCCTCTTGCAATAAACAAATGTAATGCAAAACAACCGCATAAGTAGATGAACAGCTTATTTGGGCTTTTGCAAATTATACATTTTTATAAAAAAAAATGGCGAGTCGTTTTTCAATTTCGCGGTTATTTTTTTATAAAAAGTATAATATTATATCGGATGGTCCGATTTGTTAGTGGTTTTTAGGGTTCCGTATCCAAAGGGTAAAAACGGGACAATATTACTAAGACTTCGCTGTCCGTCTGTCTGTCTGTCTGTCTGTCCGTCCGTCTGTCACAGGGCTATATCTCATGAACCGTGATAGCTAGACAGTTGAAATTTTCACAGATTATGTATTTCTGTTGCTGCTATAACAAAAATTACTAAAAACAGAATAAAATAGATATTTAAGGGGGGCTCCCATACAACAAACGTGTTTTTTTCCGTTTTTATAGATAATGGAATGGTACCCTTCGTGCGCGAGTCTCCTTCGAGTTTTTTTATTTCGTTATCGCATAGAGAATGGTTTCGAAGAAGACCCATTTAAATTTTATGGAAATCAGATTAGTGGTTTTTACAAAAACGTTCCCAATTTGTCGAAACATATTCTTTATTCATATTGAATTGTTCATGCCATTGTTTTATTTTCGAGTTTCAAGTTAAAACATTACAAAGGTTTTAAATTAACTCTCAAATGAATTATCAAGTCATGTGACATTTTTTACAGACCGAATACATTTCACAATTTATTGTATTTTATTTTAAAACGATTGTGATTTAGAAAAACAAACAATTAACCCTTGAATGCGTCTGGTTGCAGATATGTAACATATCGGAAACATTTTTAAAAGTAAGTCCAGTGTTACCTTAAAAGATTCGAGATTGCACTGAATGATTCAGTTTAGTATTCAGTCCCGCAATAACCTTTGGACTTGATAGGGGTTTCACGGTTAACAATTTCCTCAAACTTGAGGTTATTTTATTTAGTTAAATAAAAACCGGCCAATCTATAAAAAAATACAATAAAATCACGTTTGTTGTATGAAAGTCCCACTTAAATATTTATTTTATTCTGTTTTTAGTATAATCCTTGAAAATTTCAACTATCTAGCTATCACTGGTGACAGACAGACAGACAAACGGACGGACAGACAGATAGCGGAGTCTTAGTAATAGGGTCCCGCCCTATTACTAAGACTCCGCTATCTGTCTGTCCGTCCGTTTGTCTGTCTGTCTGTCACCAGTGATAGCTAGATAGTTGAAATTTTCAAGGATTATACTAAAAACAGAATAAAATAAATATTTAAGTGGGACTTTCATACAACAAACGTGATTTTATTGTATTTTTTTATAGATTGGCCGGTTTTTATTTTTACCCTTTGGGTACGGAACCTAACAAAATCCCTATCAACGACACTTCCGAATAGTCTTTAACAATTAATGCTAGTGTCGGCCACACGATAATTGCCGGACGGGAATGTCGTGTGTCGTATGTGATACACATTTGTTGTGGAGTAGAGCCGTCTGTCACACTTCAAACCTCGAAATGTGCTAACCTAAAATCGCAGTGAGAAAAACACGTATTCTATAGTACTCGATAACGTCTGCAGCGCCTCACTGACGAGCGCGGTAATAAAATGAACTAAGTAGAGTGAGATTATGTCATAACGAGTATAGGAATTACGCACAATTGGTATTCTGTAAGGGAATTCCCCAGTTATCTCGATACTGTGTCAGAGTGAAGTCCTAAGTGGGTCCGTTTTCAAAGTTAGTTACGACAGTTTAGTGAGTTTGCGTTCGTGTTCGATTTTTTTACAGGACAGTTAGCATTTTTTCACGCATTTGTTTTCTTATAATATATCGCGTATGTAAGTCGTGTCACGTTGTGTGAAAATGCTTTAAGGCTTAAGGTAGAAAACCGCGGTCACCACAATAAATATCTACAACAGCATTAATATTCCGCCACCGCTTCTTCGAAAACCAGGGCTTAATAACCGAGGTCGATGAATTCATAATAATGTTTTTGTTTTAGTAGATTTAATCCTTCACGCTCTGCTTAGATTAATTTGAAATTTTCATAGAATCCACTGAAAAAGCTGAATGAATTAATTCAGCGGTGCGCAAAGGGCAAACGTCTAGACCAGACCATTTACAGTTCGTTTGTCGTGTCACTTGTTTTTTTGCGGTCATCCTGTGTTAGGACAATGTTTAGGATGAAGTTTGATGACCCTTAAAAGGGTATTATGTAGAGTTGCCTACTATGATTTCTACGATTTTAATACGTAATTATATTACACTATATTTACGGATTAACACAGGCTCTGCCGTTAAAATGGAAGTAGGCAGTACACGTAGAACGTCTTCAAGACCAAAGATGGACGAAAAAAGTGACTCAGGCAGTCACTTTTTTCGTCCATCTTTGGGTCCTTTAGCGAAAAATAGGCAGACCTTACGCTAGATGGGAAGAGGAAATTCTAAAGACAGCCGATGTTTAATGGCTACAAACAGACCAGTCCAGGGAAGACTGGATATCTTCGGAGGAGGCCTTCACCCAGAGAGGGGTTCTTGCAGATGTTTTATAAAAGTAATCGAATTATACCTATATAATAATAATAAAACCTTTTATTAATCCATTGAATAATCTATAAACTAAACTTATTACTAAACATGCTTTAGCTATAGTATGGCAATATGTTTTTTTTTTTTTTTGTATAATTAGTATTTATTGATAATTTTTTCTCTATGATTTGTTTAAATAATATAATATAATAATTTAGTACAATATTCATGCATATTAGTTTATCTTTTTTCTTAACATTGTAATATTTTATTTTGTTTACTATGTCATTATTTATTTTATACAGGAAATTTATGTTATCTTTGATTGTATTTTATTTTTTTTGATTATATTATATGTAGATATTATATAGTATATTTATTCATTTATTGTTTCGAATTATACCTACTCACCCTTAAATTTAAACTAAGATAATTATAATTAGAATAAGATTTTTCTGTAATTTTTTTCTCTGCATAGAAATAAATTCTTTTTTATTTTATCTATTTATATTTAAAAATCCCTGGGGCCGTAATACAATCTCTAAAGTAAGACTAAATCAGTATTACTTTAAGAGCAAAAGTGACAACGCTATACGAACACGTATGACGTTGTTACTTTCGCACCGCGAGTAATACTGCTTTAATCTTACTTTAGAGATTGTAGTACGGCCTGTTATCCCTAGTATCTATCTGGTAACAAAAGCTTTCATTTATTTATTACCGCCGTAGAAATACGGTCACTGGTACTTAAAAACCAGGGTTTAAGATATAAATACAACACAAGCGTAAATCACTTTGTTGTATCCCTAAATCCGTGTATAGCAGTTATAAATTCCAAGTCAATGTACTCAGCGCCATCATCTTTGAGATAAAGGCGCCTTACTATTAAAGAGGGTCGCACGCACAAGGTTGGGCTCACGAACCCTTTGGACTCTAAGATAATATCCGAAACAAAAGTTTGAGAAACTTCAGACCGAGCTATTTACCTATTAAAGGTTATCACTCACTTACACGTTACGCTCCGACACCGCTGCAATTTGAATGGATTTTACTAATAAGTGTGCGTGTTGCGTGATGTGGCTTTTGATCATTTGTTTTAGATGTGGTATTTTGCTTTTGAGAGAGATTTCTAAGTACCCTTATCTGCTAAACAAAAATAAACCCCTTACTTGAAGGATAAGCTGTTTGCTTTGTTGCATTGCTTAGATCAAATCATTTATTTTTCTCTCTAGTACACTTTAGCAGCATAGCTACACCAATCCCGCAGAACAAAATGCTTGTCCAAATAAGGGCTTGACGTGTTCCGTAGACATATTCAACGTAACAAGGCAAACAAACCGAGGGTTGGCGACAAGTACGCTTGCTACTAAAATCCACACAAATTTTAGTGGTACTAGAGCGGTGCTGTGTAACTAAGTCTATTGTATCCATCCGTAGCTATGCCGTAGAACTCACGTAGCATTGCCGTAGCTCGACGTAGCACTGTAGCACAAAACAATTTAAATGTAATTTGATGAACTATCAAACATGTTGATGGAATTTTATTTTAAAAAGACTCTGTTGTAAGGTGCTGACATGATGACATGGTTTGAATGTCATGATAATAAATATCATGCATGGCAGAGAGACACGTTCAGGCGTGCTATATCTGCTTTCAACCCCCCAACGTTACCGTTAGTAGCATCTATTTATGACTCAAAAGCGAACAGCAAACTCCAATCACTGCAATACAATTTAATAGATATAACTTTTCAATTAATTTAACCAAGTAGGTTTTTAGCTTTAGTTTCGTAACATACGGCGACCATCATAAGATGTTCGTGTTTGACGTCGATTGACGACGACGATTTGTATTAAAACTGATTTGTTTTTATCGCAGGGTCGTCGGCTTCGGCAAGTAAAAAACGCGCCTTTTATTTCATACGTTTTGCCTTCATGAATGCCGACCCGACGTCGGCACCGGAATCATGTCGGCTAGTGTAAAAACGTTTATTGGGAAACTAAATTTATCGTGATTAGGCTGATCTTTGACTTTATATAAAACTAGCTGATCAGTGCCCGCTTCGGTGGTCGACAGATAGTTTCTTCACATCTGGTATTCCCATCTTCAAAATAAATTATAGCCTATATGTTGCCGAGGACTAATAGCTACATAACAAAAAAAGTTTCATCAAAATCCGTCCAGTAGTTTTTGCGTGAAAGCCAGACAACAGACAGACAGACAGACAAAAATTTCAAAATGTAATTTTTTGGTTTGTGTTACTTGTATGAAGACCCCTAGGAGTATTTTTTTTAGTTTTTATTCAATGTACAGAATTGAACTCTTCTACAGTTTTATTATATGTATAGATTACAAAGAAAAAACTAGCAATACTATCAAAGTACAGTACGCTCAGCAAATCTTCTTACGTGAAGCGTTATAAACAATTTTCGACCTTATGATACTCCAGTCTGCCCGCGACAAAGGCTATTGTAACATAGTCGTAACATCAGGAAAATCATAACGTGATAAAGACCCGTGTAAAAAATCGAGTAGTAGTAGTAGTAGTATAGTTATGTCTACTAATCACGATGAATAAAATAAATTGAAATGACTGAAATATATATTTATAGGGAACTAGCTGACCCGTGCCCGCTTCGCTGTGCGTAAGACATTTCTAATACCATCGTGGACTTTTTTGTAGACGTTTTTAAGGTGTACAATACTGTAGTACATTATTCTGATATATCTCGTGGGGTTCAGCCAGCATTTGCAATGTAAGCGCAAAAAAATGTGTTTATTTACGACATCACATTAGAAACCTCTAAAATTATCAGTGTTTCTCTACAATATTATGCATGTATTATACATATAAACTTCCTCTTGAATCACTCTATTTATTAAAAAAAACCGTATCAAAATCCGTTGTGTAGTTTTAAAGATATAAGCAAACATACATACATACATATTACATACAGACGCGGGAAGCGGAAAGCGACTTTGCTTTATACTATGTAGTGATAGTGACAAGAACATAGGTTATTAAAATAATCAATAAACGATGATGCCTGCAGATGATGACAACCTCTTTTTTCAACGGTTAAAAAGAATAATAAATAATAATAAATAGGATCACGACTTTTTTCACTTTCAAAACTTTCGTGAGTTATTACAACAACAGGAATTACTCACGTAAATGATAAATTGTCAATGAGGACTGTAATCCCCAAGTTCGGTAGACATTCTCTCAGATCTCTAGACGTTTAGATCCTTTGAAGATGTCTAGTGGGGGTAGTCAGGCACGTCCAAACATTATATTTGGCACATGCCCACAATTTTCAGTAGTTAGCATTCCATACGTGACAGGTTGCAAGCCCATCGCCGCTTATTAGAATACTAACAGGTTCCCTCTCGATGTTTTCCTTCATCGTTTTGATCACGTGTTTTCGATGCGCATATACATTTTTCGAACAGAAAAATCCATTGATCCATTGAACCCACTCGTCCAACACGGAATGAAAAAGAATGAACCAGTGAATATACAATGTACATTTCTATAATTATCTTAACTCCATCATTATAACTGTCTCAATTTCTTATTCAAACAGCAGCTTTAGTGAACATTATGCATTTGTAACAGCGTTTCGCGTCGCCTGCCCGCTGCAATTAGCAGGAATTCCTTTAACTTTACGCTAGGCGTGGGAAACACTTAGCAGAAACTCGATAAGCTGATTCACTCTTGGCTCACTTCAATTTAACTATTTGTTTTATCATCATCCAACTTTGAGTTGCTTTTAGTTTCAATAATTGCCACATTTCACGGCAGGCACGAGTACATAAAGAAGGATTTTTTAATTATTATTTAAACTACAAGTATTTTGTGTATTGTAGGTACTCGTTTTTTAGGATTTCGTAATCAAAGAGTAAAAAGGGACCCCCCTATTTTACTAAGACTTTGCTGTCCGTCTGTCTGTCACGAAGCTGTATCTCATAAACCGTGATAGCTAGACAGTTGAAATATTTGCAGATTATGTATTTTGTTCAATCAACTGTTGCCGCTATAACAACAAATACTAAAAACAGAATAAAATAAATATTTAAGTGGGTTTCCCATACAACAAACGTAATTTTTATGCCGTTTTTATAATGTACGACCCTAGGAGCGCGAGTCCGACTCGCACTTAGCCGGTTTTTTCTATACTTATTAAGATTTTAATTTTAATTTTGTTTATGTAGATAAATAATTCCTTCACAAAACTTCGTTTCTCGACTTTTCGAGTGATTAAACATCGAAATTGGAAGTTTTTTTTGTTTTTAAAACGTAATTATTGCATAAGGATGTCCAATAATCTAACCGCAGCTATCTGCAAAATCTCAACAAAACGTGCAATGATTCCGTTCTGAGTCGGCTCTTTCTCCGGCTCACTATGATAGAGTAAGCATTGGATTTTTGCTGAGCCGCCACTTTAGTTGCTCACAACTTTGCTCCGGCTATTCCGAGTACGGGTCGGAGCACGTCGCCAGTTCCTAACACTCATTAATTTCTTTGAAGTCTCGCCTCCGACAACTTCCGAAGCTGTTTCTCACCAACAATTATTAAGGAATTACTTCTGCCTCATTATTGTGCGAACAACGCGCTATTGTTAGACCGTTTCCGATTGAATAAGCAGAGTGTGCGTTGCTGATTGATTGTTTTCGTATCTTTTGCGAGCATTCCGAAATACGTGGATAGGATGGGATATGACTTTCGAAATGTGTGAAAAGTTACGGAACTCTTGATTTTAAAGTTTGTTTTAATTGCTGTTTTGGCAGCTAAACTCAAATTAAATGATTGAGATATAAAATAATCCTAATAAATGTTGAAGCTGTGTTGGCCGATTGGGTGGTAGCCCGGCCGTTATCTATGATTTTTCTATTTGAAAAAATATGTACATCTTTAACGGTGAAGAAAAACATTATAAGAAAACCAGTTAGTATTCATATAAGCGACGGCCTTACAATGTGTGTCACGTATGAAATGCTAACATGCGAAATGTGGGCATGTGACAAATGTTATGTGTGGACTTAATTCTGACCACACTCTTTAGACATCTTCAAGGATCTCAGCGCCGGAGATCTGACAGGATGTCTACCGTACTTGAAGATTGCAGTCATGATTCTATTTCTTTTATCTCTTTTTGTAAATGTTTTCTAGAACTAATCAGAAAACTAAAGGAAACGAGATTTTTAACGAGATTGTGTTATGTACCTCGGCAAGGCAGTGTTATTTCCTAAGAAGCACAACTTGCCTGAACACACATTAACACAGATCACACAGCGCTTCGCTCTGCATTGCGTAATTTAGAAATGGGTATAGAAGCGCATTATCTGATTTGTTTATTCTGATAAAATGTAGCCTATAATTACTCTCTATAAAATATTACTCTCTAGTCTATCAAAAACACGTGCTTACAATGGTGAAGGAAAACATCGTGAGGAAACCAGTTAGTGTTCTTATAAGCGGCGATGGGCTTGCAACCTGTCACGTATGGAATGCTACCTACTGCAAAATGTGGGCATGTGCCAAATATAATGTTTCGACGTGCCTCTGACTACCCCCACTAGACATCTTCAAAGGATCTAAGCGTCTGGAGATCTGAGAGGATGTCTACCGTACTAGGGGATTACAGTCGTGATCCTATTGTTTTTTTTTTTTTAGGAATTGATTTTTGATGATTTAAGATGTCCATCAAATCTTGTAGCATACTTTTGATTCCAGGCAATTTCTGCCTCTCGTTTCCTGGCGCGGTCGGTCCTCGAATACACAATATACACTCTAACTTCGTTTCATATCATTAAAATGTTAGGCTTATAAATGCCAATAAAATTTAAGTGACTTCAACTGCAGCAAAATGCAGCACGGAGTTAAGTTTGATCGGTTTGAAGCAAAGTCGATAGAAAGTTTGCAAATTGAAATATATAAAACTCTGGCATTACTGCCAGACTGAACTGTCAACGCACAGCTTAAACCACTGGTCCTGGGAACAATTTAGATTGTGTAAAGAAGAGCTAAAAAGAGAATTCCCGAAATTAAACCCTGGGAGGTTAGCATGAACCACTTATCGGCAACGTATCGTCCAACTTTCTTAACGTCCAATTTGGACGATAAGTTATCAATACGATATAACTTCACGTGAACGTCATTAAAACGACGTTTCCACTAGTTAGACATATACAAACTTTCTTGGTTATTGTATGTTGTCCCATGAGTGATATTTCAACTAGACTTACGCCATGTCGGATTTGAACTTAAAACTTATGTAGGGTAAACAAGTTCAAAGTAGTGCGGTCAGCAACTTCTTGCTGAAAAGTCAAAGAAGTTATCTCGGTCAATATTGTGTCACCATTTGAATGTAGGTACTGGGCGCCTATTAAAAAAAACTGGCCAAGTGCGAGTCGGACTCGCACACGAAGGATTCCGTACCATTAAAATTGTGTTTGTTGTATGGAAGTCGTAGGGCTTTTAAGGCGAGTTATAAATGTTTTTGATGAATGCAGAATCGTTTTTTCTCAATAACCGCAAAACATACAGTTTTGTTTTTCATGACAAAGATAACTTAAGGATATAATCTAGATAAATTACAGACAGAAACACGATTGATGAATCTTTTCTCGATAGATTTACTCTCCAAAGTTGGCTCTTCAAAAACACGAGTTTCGTTTTTAATTTAAGCTATGAATAGCTAAACAGTTTATTTTTATATAATTCGTAAGATAATCATACTAGCTAAATAAATTACAGATAGTTTCTTTTTAAATTTGATGGTTTTCGAGATAATGTATCACTTTTTCCGTCTTATCCGGGTAGACTCAGCCCATACAAAACGTCAAAAATTTTACTTATCACCTTAAGTTGTTAAATATTTATTTCATTCTGTTTTTAGTATTTGTTGTTATAGCGGCAAAAGAAATATGTCGCCTGTGAAAATTTCAACTGTCTAGCTATCACGGTTCATGAGATACAGACAGACAGAACAGTTTTAATGTAATAAAACATACGTATTTACAAAAAAAAGTGTATATAGGATGTAAGTATTATTTAACCAACTATATACATAATAGCGTTGCTTAGTTTAGCACTGTGTGAAATGTTTATCAATATTTATATATTGAATTACTCTAACTAAAAGTCATGCAACTCAAACTCCACCGAAACACCCATACCAAAACAATCTAGGTAGAGTTCTCATGGTATTATAATAATCTAGCCGTACGTGTCGAGTTCACGACAGCTAAAGCTGATGCTCGTGACGGGCTTGAGCAACGAAGTCAGACATAATTGAGTCTTCGTCGTTACCCGACGGAATGCCCCGCGGACTCCAGTAACGAGTGTCACAACTCGCATACAAAATGTAGCCTCGAGCTAGTGATGCACATGTTTACACGTGAACACGTCATATCTTAGTATCTTAGCTTACATCATTTTAAAGAGTCCGCGACGGGACCTTCTTGCTTGGTTTGCAAACCTATTTGCAAAGCTCTTGCTAGTTTTGATAGACTTGGGAGCCAAACCTCATTTGCAAATCTCTGGTTTTCTCTAAAGTGATGATCTATATTTATTAATGATCATCCTTTTTTAGGGTTCCGTACCCAAAGGGTAAAAACGGAACTCTTATTACTAAGACTTCGCTGTCTGTCCGTCTGTCTGTCACAGGGCTGTATTTCATGAACTACGATAGCGAGACAGTTGAAAATTTCACAGATTATGTACTATAACAACAAATACTAAAAACAGAATAAAATCAATATTTAAGGGGAGCTCCCATACAACAAACGTAATTTTTTGCCGTTTTTATAGATAATGGTACGGAACCCTTCGTGCGCGAGTCCGACTCGCACTTGGCCGGTTTTTTATTTTTATTTCAAGGCCTTTTATCGATATAATTTTTTGTAAACCTAAAATTGACGCCAGTTGGTTCCAAGAAATGGCATTTAACAGTCGCATACAATATCATAACCCCCAAACTAGGGTTCCCTGTTTCTAAGGTATCAAAATATTTTTTAGCTTAAAAAGACAGAATAATTGTGGCAAGCGAAGGTCCAGAGGTAGAGTACCCTTAGCAACACCCTATTTTTATTTTGACGTATTAAAAGTTATTTCGTCGTATTGATTTATCTAAAATCTAATTTAAAATAAATTCGTTTCAATAAAGTCGATGATACGAATAGTGAAGTAGCAAATAAGTGAAGCGAAAATAGAATCAGCTCCAGCAGGCAGTTGTTTAAGGCACTTGATTTAGAAATAGTTAGTTACCGAGCTAAAAATACCGAGTGCTAGCTAAAAAACAGTGCATTATAAAAGGTAGCTGTCGAGGGACAGAGCGACAATACTAATCCTGATGTAGAGGCGTTAATAGATGGTCACTGAAATAAACTGGTCGAGATACCCAATAAATGCATTTTCCATTTCACACTTGATGAATAATGGTAGAAATTAGATAAATAGGATCACGACTGTAATCCCGAAGTACGTTTGACATCCTCTCAGATCTTCAGACGCTTAGATCCTTTGAAGATGTCTAGTGGGGGTAGTCAGAGGCACGTCCAAACATTATATTTGGCACATACCCACATTTTGCAGCATTCCATACGTGACAGGTTGCAAGCCCATCGCCGCTTATAAGAACAATAACTGGTTTTCTCACGATGTTTTTCTTCACCGTTGTAAGCACGTGTTTTTGATGCGCATATAAATTTTCGAACAGAAAAATCTATTGATGCACGTCGGGATTACATCGAACGACCTTCAGATTGAAACATCCTACTCGGCCAACTCGGCCAATACATATTAATTAAAATTTCAAATAGCTTTATAGCGTTATTTGCCTTTTATTTACTATTTTTAATTATTAAACGTAATTAATATGGTGTTCTGCGGCCTGAGTACGGACCACTATATCGTATCGACAACGTATCGTCCAAATGTCAAAACTGACACATTTTGTATAGTAAAAGTGTCAGTTTTGGCATTTGGACTAAGTTCATTTTCATCCTAACCCCCCTGCTCCTAGATTGCGTAAGTTTTGTTGCAATCAATCTCATTCGGTTTCTTGTTCGAAATTAGCTGCAGTTGCTAACGAAGCTTGATTATAAATTAAACCTTTGGAATATTGGTTTCTATAGATAGTTTACCGGTTTGAAATAGAAACTAAATGAATTTCAACAAAACATACGTAGTTTAGGGTCTGGTTGTTTAAGTAGTTTTTAATAAAAACCGGCCATGTGCGAGTCGGACTCGCGCACGAAGGATTCCGTACCATTATCTATATAAAACATCAAAAAAAAATCACGTTTGTTGTATGGGAGGCCTACTTAAATATTTATTTTATTAAATTTTTAGTATATGTTGTTATAGCGGCAACAGAAATACATCATGTGAAAATTTAAACTGTCTAGTTAACACGTTTCATGAGATACAGCCCTGTGACAGACAGACGGACAGACGGACAACGAAGTCTTAGTAATAGGGTCCTGTTTTTACCCTTTGGGTACGGAACCCTAAAAACAACGTGATATTCGTAAGTTAGTTAGAAGCTTTTGCATACAAAACAGTCACTAGCTACATTTTGGTTTGTACTGTGTTTACTAAGCTGAGAATAGAGTGGTCTGAACTAAATTATCCGGCCGGAACTTTAGAACTATAATTAATTAGATATGTTTGGATTTTAATTAGGGAGAGCAGAATGCCATTCTCGACAATTGTAATAAATATCTATAATAAAAAGGGTTCCGTATAAAAAACCTTCTTTAAAAAAACGGCAAAAAAATCACCTTTGTTGTATAGGAAACTCACTTAAATATTCATTTATACTGTTTTTTGTATTTGTTGTTATAGCGGCAACAGAAATATATTATCTGTGAAAATTTCAACTGTCTAGCTATCATTGTTCTTGAGATATTATCTGTGACAGACAGACGGACAGCGGAGTCTTAGTGAGAGGGTTCCGTTTTTACCCTTTGGTTACCGAACCCCAAAAATACGTTTCGAATAGAGAAATTCCTCCTCTCCGTCGGTTGGAAATACGCAAACCTATATACATAGAAAAAACATAAGTATTTTCAATACATTTTTGCTACTTATTACCTTTTTTTAACTAGTTTTCGAACGTCAGATCCAATTACAAGCCCTAGAAATAAGGAAACATTTTATTTGGCGTAATTTTTATTAAAATCTTTATGGTTTTATCGGATTCGCACAAGTAATTTATTATGATTACACACCACTGGCAGCGCATTAATGGCTGTCTTATTAAAATTACGGAATTTTGTCGTGTAAGTCATCTTTATATTATTAAAATGGTTGGTTTTTCCTTTCGGGACTCTAAATGGCAAAGGCGGTAGGTACAATACTGTTTTTAGGGATCCGCACCCAAAGGGTAAAAACGGGACCCTATTACTAAGACTTCGCTGTCCGTCTGTCCGTCTGTCCGTCTGTCCGTCTGTCCGTCTGTCCGTCTGTCCGTCTGTCTGTCACAGGGCTGTATCTCATGAACCGTGATAGCTAGACAGTTGAAATTTTTACAGATTATGTATTTCTGTTGCTGCTATAACAACAAATACTAAAAACCTGCCAAGTGCGAGTCGGACTCGCGCATGAAGGGTTCCGTACTATTACCTATAAAAACGGCAAAAAAATCACATTTGTTGTATGGGCGCCCCCCTTAAATATATACTTTATTCTGTTTTTAGTATTTGTTGTTATAGCAGCAACAGAAATACATAATCTGTGAAAATTTCAACTGTCTAGCTATCACGGTTCATGAGATACAGCCCTGTGACAGACAGACAGACAGACAGACGGACAGCGAAGTCTTAGTAATAGGGTCTCGTTTTTACCCTTTGGGTACGGAACCCTAAAAACAGAATAAAATAAATATTTAGGTGAGGCTCCCATACAACAAACGTGTTTTTTTGCCATTTTTTATAGAAATAGTACGGAACCCTTTGAGTGCGAGTCCGACTCGCACTTGGCCGATTTTTTTATCCATGATTAAATAGCCAATCATAGAAAACCATGCAACCTAAAAAAATAATCATCATTCGATTTGATGTTTTTCGATAAATTCTTTAGTGATTTTGTTTATTTAATAAGTGTTTATCAGCAACCATTCTGCCGCTGTCTGATGTAACTTTTGTTTAATTTCGGTGATGATCTGATAAAATCCTTAGTCAATAATATAACAATAACACCTAACAGTCACGTACACAGTCGTGGCCCCAAACTAGGACTCCATGTGTCGTACGAATAAACACAACATTCAATTCTGAAACCGAAATATTTGCCGATCATGCAAACATTTGTCGACCAAACCTTTGACCATCTCATTTGACACTTGCTTACGCCATCAAGGTTGTCAACAAGCACAAATTCCACGAAGTTCTTATTTTTAAAACATAATCAATACATAAAACTCTTGCGTTTCTGACTGATTGACTGATCTATCAACGCAAAATCTTAACCAATGATCCTAGAAATGAAATTTGGAAGGTGTATTCCTTTTTGGTGTAGTGCGCTAAGAATAGAATTCCCAAAATTGAACCCCTAAGGGGAAGCAGCGGGGATTAAAGTCTATTTAAAAAATATATATATATTACGACTGTAATCCCCAAGTACGGTAGACATCCTCTTAGATCTCCAGACGCTTAGATCCTTTAAAGATGTCTAGTGGGGATAGTCAGAGACACGTCCAAACATTATATTTGGCACATGCCACATTTTGCAGTAGTTAGCATTCCATACGTGACAGGTTGCAAGCCCATCGCCGCTTATAAGAATACCAACTGGTTTCCTCACGATGTTTTCCTTCACCGTTTTAAGCACGTGTTTTTGATGCGCATATAAACTTTTTGAACAGAAAAATTCATTGATGTACGCCGTGATTCGAACCCACGACCTTCAGATTGAAAGTCGAGGTACTCGGCCAACACGGCCGATTTAAAAATAACTTTACATAAGGTCGCTATTCAACTAGTTATTCATACTATCATACAGCACAATTCTCAAGTGAGCCCCTCATTTCCCGACCTATTCAATATTCCCAGCTCTATAGCTGTGACAATAATCAACGTCGCGTTGCGGCACGGCCCGCTCTCGATAGCATTACCTTAATCACTGCATTGCTCCGCCGAGAGCAGTTAATGCTGCTAATGGTCATTCACGACGAGCCGCTGGCTGCTCTGTTTCACCTGATATTCTGTACCTCCGTGATAAACAGACCTTTGAAGCGGGAACCATTGATGTATGTAGTGATGTATCACCAGAACACGCTCTTGTAGTTTGAAGGGAAGCGGGAACCATTGATGTAGTGATGTATCACCTAGAATCAGAACACGCTCTTGTGTTTTCCCTGTACCACAGAATACATTAGATAGCTTTTTGGTAACTATTGATGTATGTAAACTGGCCTCTCAGCTCAGTTGATAGTAGTTCTGTCTTCTACGCTGTAGATTGTGGGTACGATACCAAGGACAAATATTTGTATGATGAACATAGTTTGTTCTGTGTTTGAATGTTTTAATGTATCTTGTGTAACAATTTACAAAAAAAAGAGTGTATAAGTAGCATCAGTTATCTAGTTTTCACGCTTAGCTTGGGGCTAGACGGGCTAGACTACTAGAGGCTAGACGGCTGTGTAAAAAAATGTTCACCAATATTTATTTATTTATTCACAGCTCAGTTGGTAGTAGCTCTCCCTTCTGCGCTTTAGGTTGTGGGTTCGATCCCCACCCGGGATAAACATTTGTGTGATAAACATAGATGTTTGTTTTGTCTCTGGATGTTAATATGTATAAAAAGTATGAATTTACAACAAAAAAACGTATATAAGTATTCTATCAGTTATGTGGTTCCCATAGTATACAAGCTTTGCTTAGTTTGGGGCTAGATGGCGCTGTGTGAAATGTCCACTAATATTTATTTAACTTTGTTGTTTTTTTTTATCCTTCGGAAGTTTGAAAAACCTAAAGTTCTTATGTTTACCTATAATTTAAGCAGTCAAATACGATGCAGTGATGTTTTGCTTTCATTCTAGCGAAGTTAACATATACCTTCTCCAGACGACGCGCGGCAACCCACTAAATAACCCTCGGGAGGTAGCTCCGCCTTGTACTAACAGCTTTATACCTAAACGTATTACTACGTACTGAATTACCTGCTCAATGTACTGAAATATTGATATGACATTTATTTTATCATTGTCAAACGTGATTATAATTTTTATTAAGGTGATAAGTGAAATTTTGACTTTTTCTATGGGCTGAGTCGTCTACCAGGATAAGACGGAAAAAGTGATGAAACTGCATTATCTTGAAAACCATCAAATTTAAAAAGAAACTGACTGTAATTTACTTAGCTAACGAATTATATAAAAATTAACTGTATAGCTATTCATAGTTTTGATTAAAAACGAAACTAGTGTTTTTGAAGAGCATTGCAAAAAAAACAATAATCCAGGTATGATTCTTGCATCATAACTTTCATAACTGATATTTCGAATACTAAAATGTGTATGTTGCTGTGTTTGTGGGTATCGGTCATGTTAAACTTAATTACGAACGCGTGCTTAACTAATTTACGGAGTACAGAGTTCACATGCAAAATACAGAAACTGTTCAGCAAAATTTGGCAATCAATTTGGAAGGTTAATTAGCTCAGAGTGAGTCTCACTGAAATGTGCAGTACATTGTTGCGAAATTACAATTCAATATGATACGATAATTATTAGCCAAAAGTTCAACTACATATACATATACATAGATAGTTGATACTTGATAGTTGATTTATAAAAACACTTTCAGGAAATTTTTCCCCAAACCTTGTCCTGATAAAATAAATTACGAATTTTGGTAGAATGCGTATCATTAGGTAGTCAAATTGATTGCTGCTGCCCTTCTAACAGAAGCATACGCTTGAAACTTTACCTAACGATACCCCCAATTTACAGCATCATAGTAATATGTTTCTGATTCCGTGTTACAATGACGAAGAAAACGTTATTCGTTAAGTAGCAGTGACGGTGTCGTCGTGACAGTGGCCGCTTTTTAGAAAAACAAGACTTAAGAGTAAGTACATACAAGAGCGTTCTACTCACAAACTAACTCGAACTTAGCTCGAAGCTACAACTGAATAACGAGTTTCAACTCAAAATTGAATACAACTTCAAAAGGGAAAAACGTACATACGGAGTACATCAACAGTTTAGAATAACTTGCACGTTTCGGTCGCTAGCATTTTGCAGGATACAAGCCTAATGGTAAAAGTACTCTTTATGATTTTGTCGTGTAACACATACACGAATTCTGTGTATCATTTATGTAACAGTTTATTACGTAAGGTCTTAAATGAAATAAGTAAGTTAACAGTAACGGCACGTTAAGGGGCTCCCAGTCGACGATTGCTCTTTTTCGAAACGAAAAAGAAATACTTCTGAGCAAGCCACATCTCCTATTTTTATAAATATATTACTTCAGGTTCCTACCTAGATTTCTATTAAGCTGAAAACATAATGGCAGAAACTTTTCACGATAAAGATATTATTTCAAAATGATACGTTTTAGAATTTATGATCGAAATATTTTATATACCTACTATTAAAATCAACTTGTGATTTATTGTTAAAGATAGGTAATATGTAGATCTAGATTTCTATTAGAATAGATTTTTGTATACATAATTTTATATCATTAATTTATTCGAAAAGCAAAGGCGGACCACGCGCCGACGTGTGTTTGTCGTCATTGCAGCGGTCGGTAGGATTATTTATCGAAGTGATTAAAGATGGGTACATCTTTATTTACATATACTATACATTATAAAATAGGAGATGTGTGTTCAGAAGTATTTCTTTTTTCGTTTCGAACAAAAACAATCGTCGACTGGGAGCGCCTTAATGAGTACCTGGCTTAACCTACATTTCATTTTTTTTAAAGAAATGATCATAGGTACAATTCCTCTCCGTGTTATAAGGTTTCATATAAAAAAAACCGGCCAAGTGCGAGTCGGACTCGCGCAAAAGGGTTCCGTACCATTATCTATAAAAAACGGCCAAAAAATCACGTTTGTTGTATGGGAGCAACCCTTAATTTTCTAAATAAATATTGGGAGTAACCCCAATATTTATTTTATTCTGTTTTTAGTATTAAGGCTGCTTCACAGTTTTTCTAACTTTTGCGGTTCTCATCGTTCCATCGGTAACTTGTTTCCTTTGTACTTTGTTCTAAATAAATAAATTTGAATTTATAATTGTTTGGGTGGAATCTTGCAACTCAATTGAGTTGCAAAATTTTGAAGCAGTTATCTACAATCGATTAAGCTGAAATTTTACATACAACTTGAATTCTAGTTACAATAATATGGTGACAACGAGCTGATCTGATGACGGAGTCAGGAGCTGTTCAACAGTCACTCACAATGGAACTCCTTAGGTTATACATACTTCGATTAAGTAAAAACTTTGCATTCTCGTCCAGTTCCAATGACAATGTTATATGATGTGACAGGCGCGCTGGAGTTCTTTGGTTTAAATGATTTTACAAAAAATATTTGAAAAATATTTTTTAACAGAAAACTTATTTTTAACTATATACTGACAAAATATTTCCTAATAACTCATGAACTATACTACTAATGTCGCTTGAGAAAGTAGACAATCGAATTATTTGAACCCTTTTTACTTGGCAACACTAATTCGAATGTCAAAGTCAATTTGTCAAAACAAGATGGCTGTTTTCGGTAATTTGGTATAATTGTTGATATCTTGTTTTAGAATTTCAAAACAATAACAAAACAATTAAAAATGAAATGCGGATGATATTGTTTTGCATGATTTTTAAATTCTAAGAAAAACAAAAGAAGAAAGACCCCGAATTCAAACAAAAATAATATTGTTTATGTTACATTTCTTGGGTTAAATATGGCGCTATTCAATATTGTAATACCATACATTGTTTGAGTTCTTAGCTATTATTTCTCAGTTTTGCATATCCTGGAAATTGTAATACCATACATTTATATGAAATGGTGGTAAAGAGATCATAACTTGGTCCTGGTCCCAAAAACACCAGAGATATTGTAGCAAAATCTAATGATTCTCTCGCTTAGCAAGTAATTCAGGAAACCATTCAAGTCCTTCGTATTTAGAGAGATTCCGTTGTGTTTGTGAATTAGTAAATAGTTACATTTGTACTACGTGTAGTGTTGCATACTAATTACCAACTTGTATGACAACAATCTTTTCCTCCAAAGAGCATGCAAACTCTAAAGAGATGCCGAGACTATTATTTTCAATCAACAACGAAATGTTATTGATGAATATTCAATTGATGCTTCAGTAGTTCGGGTTCCTCGCCTGTATGTTGAAACCTTCAAAATTTATGGGCATTGATAGTGGTTTTCAACTATAGACCTTGCCCTTTTTTCATTGGCATACACCGAGTGGAGGGCTAGCTGGGGTAGGGCTCCTAGATCTCGCGATCACCCCCCTCGGTGCCCCCCCCCACTACAATTTTTATTTATAAACATGAATTCGGTTTTGTTTTTTGTTTTTTAAACGTAATTATTATTATATATTTTACTCCTGCATAATTTCGTAAACAATGAATTGGTCGCGTTAATGAGCACCAATCGTAGGTTACCATTGTCAGTTCAATGCATCTCGAAGTAGCTAACCTATGCGTTGGTATGCATCGGGTTCATTCATTATGTTGTTGAGTGTGGCCACGGTTTGTCTATGTGCAGGAATGTGGATATCCTCACTCCACTGAGCTCGGTTCCCTGTAGACTAACCGCTTAATTGGGACCGTTTTACAACTACCTGCGAGCTGCGGTCAGCTCTCAGCTCACATTAGTCAGTGTAGCTACTATCGCTACTGCGGGTTTCACTATTAGACGCCATTTATTGCACGCTTCGAAAGTAGGCCAGCGAATAATAGTATCAAGTGTTGCAAAGTTTCACTTCAATTTTTTTGCAATGCTTGACATAATTGTAGTGAATTTTCGGCTCTTGCAAACTACGGGCGACGTTTTGAATGGAAACAATGTGGAATAAAGCAGTCTCTACGGCTCGCAGCTCGCAGCTCACCGTCGAGGAAGAGTCCATTTTCTAGGTCGGTTTTATCGGTGGCTGGTGGCCGTATATTCAAAACCATTATGGAAGCACTTTTTTCTATAAATCTGCTTTATTCTTTGTCTGTTTCATATTTTTCAATGGCGCTCTCAAAAGTTGAGAATTTCTTAGATTTTTTGCAAAGAATTAAAATCATTGATCGATTTCGGTTTTCTTTTGGGTCACAGCTTTCATTGATTAATGACCGTTGACTAACCGGATTTCTTCACGAACATCAGAATTAACTTACTCACATTTTTTTTTTCAAATTTCTTCTTTTGGTGCTTTTGAGCCTTAGCCTAGAAATAAATGTGTTAATTAAATAAATAAATATTGGTGGACATTATCACACAGCGCTATCTAGCTCCAAACTAAGCATATACTTTTTACATACATATAATGATAAAAAATAACACCCAAACACAGAACAATCATCAATGTTCTCTACACAAATATTTGTCTTGGTTGGGGAACGAACCAACAACCGGTAGACAGCGCAGCGGTACAACAGCGCAGAAGGCAAAGCTACTACCAATTGAGCTGTGAGGCCAGATTCAAATTGATTGCTTAAATAAAATTATGTATTTAAAACTAAATAATAAGTTAATTAAAAACGAAATTGCATCACAATTATAATCACCAAGTACGGTAGACATCCTAACACATCTGCAGGTGCTCATATCTTAACGATGCCTCATCGGATCCCATTAAATAACTTAGAAATGTGTGTAAACTTTTGAAGTAAAACTTTTTTAATTCCGGCAAAGACAATAAACCTACGAAGTAGGAAGTACAAGTACAGCTATACCCAAGTAGGTGGGTACTATTCTTGGAATGAGGGTGCATAAAAATGCTGTAAACAATACAGGTAGATATAAAAAAAGGTAAGTGAAGACAACAACAAAACCAACTGTAGTATCATTGAATAATTCCTACTCATATTTACAGAACCCTGTAATCTCCGTAAAAATAAAATTTTCGGTAAACAGAAAAGTTGATAGCTTCCGATCTGATTTACTGTTAAACTCTTCGAAGTATAAAGCCAATGGCCAAAGTTTCCTCCAATCTGATTCTTGGGGATGATATGGTGACAAACGTTAAAGAGTCGTAAGACGTAGTCGCAAACATTTAGAAAATACGTTCAAACTTTCTCGTTTCACCAGAACTCGGATTAGGTACATGAAAAAAATACGAAAAAGGATAAGAGTTCCGAAGTTACAAAATAATTTCCGGAAACACGAATTGAACTAAAGACTTTTGCACAAGTTCATCCACTGAGCTCTGTATCGCGAACGGGCTATGAGCCTGCTAAACCTAATAACACGGCTTCCAAGGAGAATTAAAGTAATTTTGTGAGTTTATTCAGCAGTATCTAATAGCCACCGAAGGTAATATTTAAACGTTTTCCTCAGTTCCATTTCTTTTGTGTAATTACGCCGTGTGTTGGGTGCATATAAGTAACAGAAGTAACCGGCAGACTGGGTGTAAGGCGACGAGCTTGGAATTTAAGTGATCTTATTTGGTAGCCGGTAAGGCAACCGATTCAGGCACACCGTGTGCCCTGCGCGTGTTGCGAATCGTAATTTTTTGCGTAGCTACCTGTTCGATCTCTCTCCCTAATTATTACTTAGGATTCCTTAATCAGATTTATTGCAATTGAAATGGAAAGATGTGAAAGTATTTTTACCCGTATAGTGTAACGTAAACAATATTGTAACAGCGAATTCAGTTCATAGCAATTTCCATACAAAAACCGACCTAATTCAATAGACCGCATTCGCTTTTGTGGCGTTAAGTGTTATTTTGTGTCCACGTAAGCCTATTTTTGAACAGAATGCAATGTGTGTGCTATATTCATTGGATTGCAAAAGGCTGTTAATAATTTGAAAAGTAGTGGTACTCCAGGCAAAAGTTTGTCGCCAAGTTGGTTGATTTTATTTTGTTTCCGGCCGAGTTGGCGAATGAAACTGCTGCAAAGTTTAGCTATTGGGATCACCCATTATTAAAGTTGCAAATAGCTCGACCACAAACTTAATGTCATTTGAGTCTTTTTTTGCATGCTATTAGAAAGCACGACAAAGCTTGCCTTGTAAATAACAAATGGATGAATTTGACGACCTTAGTAGCTTGGCAAGTGCCCGATTGAGAAGCAAGAAGTGCTGGTTTCAGTTCAGTTCATAGATATTTATTCATTCTCAAAAAAGATTTGAAAAATCACTGACATGAGAATTTGGTTACAACAGTTCCTAAATATAAAATAAGAGTAAAAAGTAAAATGTAATAAAAAATAAAAAGCACCTAGCTATATAAATGTGGCTTGCACGTATTCAAATTAAAGTAATTTTCAAAAATATGATGTGACAATTTCTTTTTAAATGTAGTTAGTGATTCGATATTTTTTATTGATGAGGGTAGTTTAAGTGGGTTTGATCCCTGCGGCGGTACAAATGTCTGAAAATATTTGTATTAGGTCTGAGTCTGGTACCATGGTACTCATAGTTTCAGATACCCGCGACACAAGGGATCTTAGTTTGGTACCATGGTACTCATAGTTTCAGATACCCGCGATACAAGGGATCTTAGATTGGGGTTAGGATTATTCAGATATAGCCTAGTAGAAGCAATTTCCTAAATGGAACTATTGAAACCCCAGTGTTGTACTTTTAAAGACCACGAATTTTGTTCCATTGGCATTCAAATTCGGTAAATACAATATTGTTAGTATGTATGTATGCATATCATTTTGATTTCAATCTAATAGATACAATAGTTATGAAAAGGTACCTACCTACATTATTCTACTCGTAATAATATTCAATTATGATCAGTTGGCTATTCCTGAGCTTGGCTGACACTGCGGACAGACGTTTCAAACTCATTTATTTCCGAGCCCGTTCTATCTTTTTCTATTCATCGGATTCATTCATATTTAAAGGATCTGCAGCCCGTAGCGTTGGTAAAAAGTAGTCTAATAATACCTAATATAAAAAATAAGTAGGATCACGTCTGTTATCCCCACAATAATGATGGTAGACATATACTCAGATCTCAGACCTTGAAGATAAATAAATAAATACTGGTGGACATTTCACACATCGCCATTTAACGCTAAACTAAGCAAAGCTTGCATGGGAAAAAAAACTATGAGAACCAGATTACTCGTACATTGCAATTTAAATAAAAGCATGTAAAAATAGTATAATTTATGGTATATTTAGCTATTAGGTATTTTTTGATATAAGGAGACTATTCCATTATATCAAGTCATTACATTCGGCACTTTGTACGGATCACTGACGGAAAGATTTCTCCTAGGCCATGTCTAGTAGGATCTAATGTCTAGAAATTAGACGGCATTATATAAAAATCTAGTTTTTTAATCAATTTATTCATTCTTTATACACGCAACATTTTACATTTAGTCGTTCAATAACAAAAATACTGAATAAAAAATGCAACAGGAACGCTTTGCCTCACTCGTTTGATACCTCAAACGCTGGTCGTTTTCCGCGTTAACTGCCACAAAACTTGCCAACGAATTGCTTGCAATATGCGGTTGCCTCTCTAAAACAGAGCTTTTTGCGTAGCAGGTGGACGCTAACCGAGACCAGCACTTATCCTATTTTTAGACGTTTTTTGACCACATGTTTGTTGAAAATATTCAAAATTTATATAATTTTTTTGCAAAAACATCACACCAGATTTCTAGCCCTCTCAGATCCTTGAAGATGTCTAATGGATGTAGACAGGGGGACGTCCAGATATAACATTTTGCATTTACCCACTTTTTTGACAATTATTTTCATAAAAACATCTAATTAGTGAGATGTCGTTTGTTCAAATAATGAATCTAAAACATTGATAGAAAATAAATAAGTTTGTATTTTTATGTTGCAATCTTGAACCGATTTGAACGGAAATTTGAATAGATATAGTTCGCGACAGGTCATTCAAATTTAGCTAGCATTTAAGCTAGCTATAAATATGATGAGATTGAATGTAAGGAAGTGTCTTTATAGTACTAACTAGTGGAAATACCGTTCCGCTGTGGCTAGCACGAATAATTCTGACATTCACAATGTAATCTTAATTTACGCCGCTGCGAGTACGAACCGCATTTTACTACTAATGTAAGCTGGAGATGTGCTCAATACTGTGGTTAATAATTACGTTGAAAAAATTTAAAAGAACGATTTTCGTTTTTAAGTTTTATGAAGAAACTGTTTGTTAGTCCTACATGAATATTTTGATTAGAAAAAAAATTTATGGGACCAATTTGGGTCTATTTACTACACAAAAAAATACAGCGGGTACGAAAACGGCATATAAAAAAAAACAAAAAATATATGGCGTTCACCTAAGGAAAACATGGTGTATTTTTTAAATTATACAATATAAATCAAAATTAAGAAAAGTAATTAAGTCTTTAACTATCTAGTAATCAACAATTTAACAACAAAATCATATATCTTTGATCTACTAGCAGTAGGAATACATAAAAAAAAAACACGTTTGAGCGGCATTACCCCTGACCTTGGGTAATGCCGCTCAGGGTACGGAGTAATGACGCTCAAATATGTTTATTAGAATATAACAAGAAATATACATTTTAATTATATAAATATGAATTAGATCAACATTATACAATGAAAGTAAGGTCTACAATCACAAATTAGCATCAATTATCCCGATTTGACAAAAACATCTAACTCAATTAGATCAAAAATTAGATCAGCGCAGCCGCAAACAAAAAAACGCACTTTACGTTCGCATGACGCGAACTGACGGTCCTTTTGCATCACTTTCTGTTAGAGGCTCCCTATCCTCGCCTTTCATGCCAAGTGGCGTTTTGCTACGTTACATTTTGACAGAGTTACAGAGGTGAGCGCCATTACCCAGTGGGCGTCATTCCCCCTGCTTACCCTACTAGCTGTCCCGACAGACGTTGTCCTGTCAAATGTCAATTATCCCACAGAAAAAAGCACTTGCCTTTTTTCCCGATCTTTACACCTAAGGGGTATGAAAAATAGATGTTGGCCTATTCTCAGACCTACTCAATATGCTCACAAAATTTCATGAGAATCGGTCAAGCCGTTTCGGAGGAGTACGGTAACTAACATTGTGACATGGAAATTTTATATATAAGATACATTTCGAATAGATAACCTCCTCTATTTTCGTCGGTTAAATATGGCTTAAATCATAAGTAATACAGAAGTAGTTTTTAGTAGTTATAGTACAAAAGTTGATGCTGATGGATAACTGATGTCCATACTAGATTAGAATCGTTCATAGACGAATATTTCCATGGAAAAGAAACATAATTTCATATAATTCAATGCATGCATTGGGACTGTTACAAAATCACATAAAAAACGAATGGATCTACCTACTAATGGATTTTTACATAGCTATACAATTTATGCAGTGGTTCATTACTTGAGGCACACCAGGACATTGTAGTAAATAAATGCCTACTAGGTACAGTATATACAGTCATAATAATTATTTTCGATTGCCGCCAGCTTTAAGATTAAGGCGCTCCCAGTCGACGATTGTTTTTGTTCGAAACGAAAAAATAAATACTTGTGAACAAGCCACATCTCCTATTTTATAATGTATAGTATATGTGAATAAAGATGTAGAATCTTTAATCACTTCGATAAATAATCCTACCGACCGCTGCAATGACGACAAACACACGTCGGAGCGTGTTCCGCCTTAGCTTTTCGAATAAATTAATGATATAAATTATGTATAATTACTTATCAAAAATCTATTCTAATAGAAATCTAGATCTACATATTACCTATCTTTAACAATAAATCACAAGTTGATTTTAATAGTAGGTATATAAAATATTTCGATCATAAATTCTAAAACGTATCATTTTAAGTATTAAGTTTTACCAATCGTGTTTCTGTCTGTAATTTATCTAGATTATATCCTTAAATTATATCACTACATAGTATAAAGCAAAGTCGCTTTCCGCTTCCCGCGTCTGTATGTAATATGTATGTATGTATGTTTGCTTATATCTTTAAAACTACACAACGGATTTTGATGCGGTTTTTTTAATAGATAGAGTGATTCAGGAGGAAGGTTTATATGTATAATAACATGCTACCCGTGCGAAGCCGGGGCGGGTCGCTAGTCACTACATAGTATAAAGCAAAGTCGCTTTCCGCTTCCCGCGTATGTATGTATGTTTGCTTATATCTTTAAAACTACACAACGGATTTTGATGCGGTTTTTTTTAATAGATAGAGTGATTCAAGAGGAAGGTTTATATGTATAATACATGCATAATATAGCAGAGAAACACTGATAATTTTAGAGGTTTCTAATGTGATGTCGAAAATAAACACATTTTTTTGCGCTTACATTGCAAATGCTGGCTGAACCCCATGAGATATATCAAAATAATGAACTACAGTATTGCATACCTTAAAAACGTCTACAAAAAAGTCCACGATGGTATTAGAAATGTCTTACGCACAGCGAAGCGGGCACGGGTCAGCTAGTTTGTCATAAAAAACAATGCTGTATCTTTTGCGGTTATTGACAAAAAACGATTCTGCATTCATCAAAAACATTTA
Organism: Hydriomena furcata; assembly: GCA_912999785.1. Taxonomy (NCBI): domain Eukaryota; kingdom Metazoa; phylum Arthropoda; class Insecta; order Lepidoptera; family Geometridae; genus Hydriomena; species Hydriomena furcata. The sequence continues at coordinate 3,311,902 of OU538828.1, read as the reverse complement.
TTACTCGTCTTAAACAAATAAAACCAAATCTGCTGATACATTGTATGTTCCAGTATTGTGTATAAATTATTAATAATATGAACCAATTATTTAATTTGCTTGTAACCGCAAATTGTAACGTGACCACAATTGTTATAATAGAGCTGTGGTTACACGTAATTAGAATTTCACACAGGATGTGTTTGGATGATATAATCGGTAAAATATTATGAATAACAATGAATTGGTACATTACCAATCATTTTATAATACGATATCGTTCTGTTGTACAGATTACCTATTAAACCTTAAGGTGATGCTTGAAATTTTTAGTTTTTTGTATGGGCTGAGTCTACCCGGGCAAGACGGAAAAAGTGATAAAAACGCATTATTTTTAAAAACCAAAGAAACTGTCTTTCATTTAGGTGGTTAGTATGATTAATAACTACTAACGATATAAAAATTACTGATCAGCTATTCATAGTTTTGAGTAGAAACGAAAATAGTGTTTTTGAAAAGCCAATTTTGGAAAAAAAAAACTTGAGAGGTGTCATGGGACACCCGGATGGAACGAAGTTCTCACAAAATAACGTGGGACAAGGGAAGGGGAATCAACTTTGACTTCGACTTCGACTTCGACCTCGACCTCGACCTCGACCTCGACCTCGACCCCGACCTCGACCTCGACCTCGACCTCGACCTCGACCTCGACCTCGACCTCGACCTCGACCTCGACCTCGATCTCGACCTCGACCTCGACCTCGACCTCGACCTCGACCTCGACCTCGACCTCGACCTCGACCTCGACCTCGACCTCGACCTCGACCTCGACCTCGACCTTGACCTCGACCTCGACCTCGACCTCGACCTCGACCTCGACCTCGACCTCGACCTCGACCTCGACCTCGACCTCGACCTCGACCTCGACCTCGACCTCGACCTCGACCTCGACCTCGACCTCGACCTCGACCTCGACCTCGACCTCGACCTCGACCTCGACCTCGACCTCGACCTCGACCTCGACCTCCACCTCCATCTCGACCTCCACTTCCACCTCCACCTCGACCTCGACCTCGACCTCGACCTCGACCTCGACCTCCACCTCCATCTCGACCTCCACTTCCACCTCGACTATTCTAGATATACTATAGCAAAAAAAGTGTCGTGACAACTTTTCGTAAGAATTTTTTCCGTCTAGCCCCTTTCACAACGCGCGATAAGGAACTTCGTTCCAAAATCCATCGAGAAAAGTTTCACCAATCGTGTTTCTGTCCTTAATTTATCTAGATTAAATCCTTAAATTATCTTTGTCATAAAAAACAAAACTGTATGTTTTGCGGTTATTGAGAAAAAACGATTCTGCATTCATCAGAAACATTTATTACTCGTCTCAATATAAAAGTTGAAAAAACATATTTAAATACTTTTGAGAAAATGTCAGTTCGCCACTAGGCCTCAACATTGTTGCAAGCGCAACAAATCAATACAGGCATCAAGTTATAGAACTCCATTGTTGTAGTGTCTACCTACAGTACAAAGTTGCACAGTGCTACCCGAAGACCCTACTCTCTGCAGTGTTTAATTACTTGCTTTTGTTGTTATAAACTGTGCCGCAACCAGCCACCACATCTGCGAACATCCCAACGCACATAAATCGCTGACCGAAACCCGCCTAAGCAAATTCGACCAAACCCCTCTAATCTGACACTTTTAAATGGATTACCGAACTAAGAACTAACATAAACACAGATGGCATCGCCTCAGCACTTGGTCTAGCTAGCTAGGTTGTGTAATCTATACTTATATATTAATACTAGCTGGCCCGACATACGTTGTCCTGTCAAATTCATTTTTTTTCATAAAAACCTAATTAGCGAAATCGGTTCAGCTGCTCTATATTAGATTTGCGCTTAGCAACTCATTCAGCGATTCATTTTTATATTAAAGATTATAAATGCGAAAGTAACTCTGTCTGTCTATGACGTTATTACACCCAAACAGCTGGGTCAACGTCAAAATTCATATAGAGATAGTTTAAAGTCTTGGGACGGACTTATGCAACTTTTTTTTCAAAATTTTCTTCTATTATCCAGTAATTTCCAATGTTTTGCGATAAAGTCGTGTAAAGTGGGTGATAGACGTACGAACTTATAGTACGCGGTTTTTAAGATCGCGAACTTACTCGGCTCGACGTTAGTGACACACGTGAAGCTTACTCACTATGTATTGCGACGTCGTCGACTGAAGAAGCTTTGTGTTATTTAGGAATAATATCGTATTACATTTTAAAAACTAAAAAAAAGAAACGAAGTCGAAACAAAATGGCGGCTCGCGGCTCGCAATGCTGCCACACGTTCGAGCCATGACGAGCTACGAGCAAGATTTCAGACCGGTTGGATCGCCGACGATTTTGCGCGACGGTTTTAAAGTACGCGTACTTACGGTGACACACAAGCGAAAAAGGTCGGCGAGCCATAAGTACGCGTACTTGCTCGTACGTCTATCACCCACTTAAAATCGATTTCCAGAATCTGCGTGTACGAAGTCGCGCGTAAAAGCTAGTGAATAATTAAATAACACCCAACATACAGTCTTGACACTAGAATTCCCTGTGTCAGACATGACGAACACTAAGTACCTCAACACTCATACCCTGGAAGGAGGTTATTAAATCCGAAAGTGTATTTTCTGGTTTGTTGGTTTTTACAGTTGTGTAATGATTAATATAATTTAATATTAATATGTCTATTCGTGAAAAATACTAAACACAACTATAACTTTAAGTACTCCTGAATACTAGAGGTGTGTCCAAACACAGCGAGCGAGGTGCGCGGCAACTACGCGCGGCATTCGCAGGACACAAGTTTGCCGCGTGACTAGTTTAGACATTGATGTAAATTATGTAACCGCGTGCGGCTGCCACGCTCAAATGCCGCGCTGTATTTAGTCATACCTTAAAAGTATCTGATTCTAATCTTTTAATCTGTCTATTCACGAGCACATTTTAAACTTTAAGAAGCATTTTAATATGAAAGCAATGTGGGTCATACAAATATCGGTTGTTATACAAATATCAAATAAAAGATTTACAAAAGTAATTTGTTTTTGCAAATATAATGAGATTTTATAATGAAATATTGAGAAGTTTCACACAATCCACTTCAGAAACAAGCGGCAAAAACTTTGAGAAGTAGTTTAGATCTAGTTTGCAGATGTGTCCGCAGCCGGAGTATAAAAAGCTTCAGACGATCTAATAGCGGGACAGAAAAATCCCGAGGTGACAAGACGATATCCTTGGAATGCTAGCGAGATCAGTCTGAATGGGACGATTTTGTTACTGGACTCAAATTAAAAAAAAATATATATATGATCACGACTGTAATCCCCAAGTATGGTAGACATCCTCTCAGATCTTCAGACTCTTAGATCATTTGAAGATGTCTAGTGGGGGTAGTCAGAGGCACATCCAAACATTATATTTGGCACATGCCCACATTTTGCAGTAGTTAGCATTCCATACGTGACAGGCTGCAAGCCCATCGCCGCTTATAAGAACACTAACTGGTTTCCTCACGATGTTTTCCTTCACCGTTGTAAGCACGTGTTTTTGATGCGCATATAAATTTTCGAACAGAAAAATCCATTGATGCACGCCGGGATTCGAACCCACGCCGTGTTGGCCGAGTGGGATATAAATCGACTTTCAACTCGAATTATGCATATAATAACATGAAATATAAGGGGGGGGAATACATGTCAAGACATTATGACCCGCTATAAACCAAGAGACTTCATTCTTGAATCGGTATTATACGAGTACTGTTTCACAGTATTTAATGGGGCCATGTTTTTATTCTTTCTAATCAGAGTTAGGTTATGTTAGATGGATTTTTTTTAATTTAATCCTCTAAGAGACTTTATTTTATTATTTCGCATCCTATGGGTATATGGACCCAGGATGGCCCGTCGACTAACAACACTTAACGAGATAATCCCCTGATTAGAGAGGTCGACATCGCCCACCAACCATCTCATTTGCTAAACTTTCATAGACATTTTGTGGATCTTATTTTATAAGCTAATTTCATAAAAATAACTTTGCTATGGATATTATAATTCTACATATTTTAATAAAATCTGTTACCTGCTATAAACCGAATATTTTTAACGAAAATTCGACGGAAAATCCTTAGATTAATATTATACCTGCAAAGTTGAAACCATTTAGACATGATTATATTTGTTAATTTATGAGAGGTTTGTGTGTTTTACTCATCTTTGAGCTCGTCAAAATGACATCGATCGTGTTTTATTAAACTTTAGTCACTTCGTCGAGATAACTAAACGAGAAAAGGATGGTACGGCCGTGCCGCTTTTTTGCTTGACTTGGCGTGGGCACTGCCGTGCCCCCAGATTGACACCACTGGTTCTTTTAATAAATAAGTGTGCCTACTTACAAAAATGACAAGATAGGATTCTGCAAATAAACCTGAATCACAGTTTAAAACATTGCCAAAACCCCGTCTCAACAACAAATGAATTGCTACTTTAATATTAAAACGTTAGATGATATTTTGGATCAGTGAATTAATCAAAATCCGAACAATCCTCCAAAGCAATTAGATCGAACAAACGTACAATATTAGATTTTCAAAGTTATAAAAGTATCTGGCGGCGCATGATAAGGGAACGGCAAAGAGTTATGTTATCAACGATCGCAGAACTTGTTACCAACTGTAGTAAAATAAAGTTTAATTTGAAACCTTTCATTTGACCAAAATCCTATTCTGATGTCTGATTGAAACATGCTATCAATTCACGTTTATATTGCTCGATTGCTATTATTTTCATTTCATCAGCCAACGGTTTATATTAAAAATGTATTAATCCCTGGCGATCATTTGCCCACGTCACATAACCTATTGACTAGAACGTACTCGTATTATATCGTCGGATTGTCGATAAAAACTTACATATCAAATTTTCGTGACAGTGTTCGTAACCATACTTCTCCGAAACCGCTTAAACAATTTTTATGATTATGCATGTTTGGTAAGTACCTATGAGAATAGGTTTTAAAGTATATTTCGTACCGCTTTTTGTGAAATCCAGCGTAAAGTTCGGGATAAACTGAAACGATTATTTCTGTGGAATTATTGAAATTTGACAGGATAACTGTCGAGATGGGACAGATTCTCTGTCAGTTATTAATAAAATTTAGTTATCGCGGGTGAATTTGCGGGTTGCTGATAGTCTACACTATTTATTTGTGATTTGGAAGTTAGGACGTAAAAGTTACTGACCGGATCCTAAAAATTAATTCGCTAACAACGGAAGGCATTATTCTTGAGTGGTATTTTTATTCTTATTAAAAGTAATTTCGCGGATTAAATCGTAAACCGTAACCGTGGACGCAGCTAGTAAATTTATAATGCTGTTTTATTATATTTAGAAGTTATATAATGCATTTTTATAAATTATGAGTTTGTATAATTTAGTTTCTATTAATTGTAATGTAGGGTGAGAGCGTTGGTTGTGGCCATTTTAACAACATTTTAATTTTCAAATAAACGGTGTATATTCAAAAAATATTACAACGACACCTTTTAAACAACAACAACTGGGTGGCCCAGGATAAACATGTGTGTGATGAACATAAATGTTTGTTCTGTGTCTGGAAGTTAATATGTATAATAAGTAAGTATTTACAAAAAAAGTATGTATATATTCTATCAGTTATCTGGTTCCCATAGCATAAGCTTCGCTTAGTTTGGGGCTAGATGGCGTTGTGTTTAAAAGTCTACCAATATTTATTATTATTATTATTCATGGCCATCCTTATTTAGATTATCTATTGAATGCAATTCGAATCTGAAAGAGTTTAAATTTCTCCTCAAAAATAAAATCGTCCCGCTATTTCCATTAAACCTTAGTCAAAGACCCAACTGCCGCTAAAATTGCAAGACGCTAAGGTTGCACCGGAAACTGGCTTATATCCTGCTTTACATGGGGCACAGGTAAGGTTTAGACGTGCCTCTGACTGCCTGCCAACATATTCAATGATCTAAGAAGTCTGGAGATCTGAGACGTTATTGTAGCTCACATAGCTCCTACGACGTTTTATAAGTAATCCTTGTGGTTTTGTTGAAATGAATTCCTTTTGACTTTAACTTTCAGAGAATATCTACCTGACATGGGCTTACAGCAGTGATCCTATTAAATCTGAACATATGAGTAAAGCTCTATATTCACGTTTTAAATTCCGGTTCGGGAAAACAAGTCATGTAAGTTTTATTCTCGTACTAGCTGACCCGTGCCCGCTTCGCTGTGCGTAAGACATTTCTAAACGATGGTACGTTGACTTTTTTGTAGATGTTTTTAAGGTATACAATACTGTAGTACATTATTCTGATATATCTCGTGGGGTTCAGCCAGCATTTGCAATGTAAGCGCAAAAAAATGTGTTTATTTACGACATCACATTAGAAACCTCTAAAATTATCAGTGTTTCTCTACAATATTATGCATGTATTATATATACATATAAACCTTCCTCTTGAATCACTCTATTTATTAAAAAAAACCGCATCAAAATCCGTTGTGTAGTTTTAAAGATATAAGCAAACATACATACATACATATTACATACAGACGCGGGAAGCGGAAAGCGACTTTGCTTTATACTATGTATAATATATGTAGTGATATATTGACAATGGAATCGAATTAGCTGACACGCGCAGGCTTTCTAGGTCTGTCGGTAATCCTATTGTGGTGTGAACTCGTGCCGCTGGCTCCTAAAAGTTGGGTGTGCGGTTCAAAACGAAGCTAATGCCTCCGAGACCCGCAACTTATGGCAGCTTCGGCTACACGTACGAGCCTCTAGGAGCTCTTATTATAAACTACCTGCAACTTACGGTTACGATAAAGATATCTTTGCAGCATCTTGGCTTGATAAGGCTTGATGCAAAGTAGAGTATCTACGCCATTCAAAACACAAGGTTTTTATCTGGGTATGTAATTAAGGTGTTACTATTGTATTACCCTAATAATTGATGCACATTGTATTGTTGATGATATTATGTAGAACCTAACTTACCTAGTATTTAAACCATACATAAGTGTAAACCTTCTGTGTAAACCTTTTGGCTCATTTATATAGTAACACAAAAGTTTTAATAGCGAGTTTTTAAAGTTAACTACAACTAAATCGGAGTTCGCCTTCAGCATACATTATAACTATGTACGTATTACTTTAGTTTGCCCGCGACAGACGTTGTCCTGACCAAATTTCAATAATCGCATAGAGTAACGCACGTTGCTAAGACGACTGATGTCAGATTTTTTGCACACCATCTATACCGAAATAATCGTCGTTCTTTTTAAAGATTTTGGGGATGGTTGTTTTGTCTATTTTACAGTAGTCTATTTTTTATTTGGGCATTATTATCTACATATACAGCAAATTTCACCTTAATCCATTTTGTCATTAAGGCCTGATTGAGGCACGAACATACAAACAAATTCACAAACTTTCACATTTTATAATACTAGCCGACCCGTGACAAAAGTTATTCTGTCAATTTTCGTAAAGTAAAGTAAAGAATGAATGTTTACAGCCTGTGATGTCAGTTTTGTTGCACACCAGCGCCATCTATACCGAAATCATCCCTTTTGCGTTTTTTTATCCTTTGAGGATGTTATTTTCATATTTTAAAGTAGTCAATGTCTTATTCGGGCATTATATTTACATCTTCAGCAAATTTCAACTTAACCCGTTTTGTAGTTTAGGCCTGATTGAGACACTAACATACAAACAAACTCACAAAATTTTACATTTATAATATTATTAGGATCAATATGTGTTGTACAGGTATGTAAGAATTAAAAGTCAGATAAAACCTATCAAAAGGAATGCTTCGTTTCCATTCATACACAACGAATTTCGAACCATGTTTGTCTTTACCAAGATATAATATTGTTGTAACATAATACCGGTGGCTGAGCGAAATAGCCAAACCGCACAAATGTGATCATTACTGCTTTTGGCAGAAATACCACAGAAAATACAGTCAGAACGCAATGCTAAGTCCAGACTATGAGCATGTGACCTACAATTCTACATTTTACTGTTCAAGAGAACTGCACGCACGTCGGTGTGTTGTGTTACTATCTTTTTGTTTTTTTTTGCTTATTTTATTTCTAAACAGGGAATTCAAAAAAATATGTAAAGCGAGGATGATTTGGGTACATTTATTGTTGTTCTTTCTTTACTTCTGGAGTTTTGCTTGACACTATTTTTTGGAACACTGTACATACAAGAGGAAAAGAGTATCAAAAATATTATTCAAAGTCATTTCTGCATTTTAAAAATTAACCAACAAAATTCATGTTATCTCTACGTTACACAAGGATGTGTAATTATAAAACTTTCTACTGAAACAAAATAAAATAGTTTTGTTACAAAATTAATTCGTAAATTGCATATCTGCGGGATTTAACTGTACAGCTATTTAAAAATAAAAAAAACTTGAGAGGTGTCAAGGGACACCCGGATGGAACGAAGTTCTTTTCGATTAATTAGTGAAGGAATTGTAATAAAATTTTATTTCTTTTAAGTTAAAATAATATGTTTTTTATTATTATCAAATATAATGTAATATAAACTTAATCAGTAGGCTCAATTTTTGTCAATCTAGCTAGTTAGATGAGAAACAAACGCAAAGCAAATAAATAGGTAAGTACCTACCTTCCTAAGTAGATACCACCTACCAAATAATGGTGTTTTGGTAATCTCCTACTTGCACAATAAGTCGTTTATTAGTTTACAGTTATGTTGTACTGAACACAAAATAACGTGGGACAAGGGAAGGGGAATCAACTTTAACTTTGACTTCGACTTCGACTTCGACCTCGACTTCGACTTCGACTTCGACCTCGACCTCGACCTCGACCTCGACCTCGACCTCGACCTCGACCTCGACCTCGACCTCGACCTCGACCTCGACCTCGACCTCGACCTCGACCTCGACCTCGACCTCGACCTCGACCTCGACCTCGACACAATTAATAGATATATATATTAATAGATATACTATAGCAAAAAAGTGTCGTGACAACTTTTTGTGACAACTTTTCGTAAGAATTTTTTCCGTCTAGCCCCCCTTTCACAACGCGCGATAAGGAACTTCGTTCCAATAAATAGGGTCACGACTGTAATCCCCAAGTACGGTAGACATCCTCTCAGATTTCCAGACGCTTAGATCCTCTGAAGATGTCTAGGGGGGGTAGTCAGAGGCATGTCGAAACATTATATTTGGTACATGCCCATATTTAACTACTCTAAATTTTACATTTAGACAGCCTTCAATTCTCGTTATCCCCTTAAGGGTTGAATTTAGGGAATACCTTTCTTAATACCTACACCCCTAAAATACCAATAGGAATAGACTCCAAATTTTTATTTTTTAGAACCAATGGCTGGGCATTGTTTATCAGTCTATAACGCAAGAGTTTTATATATTTACTTAGATCAAGATGGACTGGTCGCTATTCTGCTTTTCACAGCATCCCTCTAGTGATGTCTATATTCATTTTCCTGACGAAATAACTAAATCATTTCACAAGTAATTGATTTAATGTAATTATAATAATCAGCGCCCATTATAGTTCAAAATTTTGTAAACCAGTTTTAAGGTTCTCATCACACCATAAACACCATTTTCCTGAAAATATATTTTCATGATTGGTTTTCGGCATGAATGAACGAAACGCTTTCATTGTCATAATTGACTGTATGAAAAATAAAGTGCTGTTGATAGTAATCTATGTAAATGATACCTTCATAAAGCGTTATGGAGCAAAATAACTTGAAAGCAAACAATTATTTATTAAAAAACCCATAATACTATTTATATAATCTATTTTTAAACGCCACGTGACATAAAACGGTCAGTATTGGTCGAATCGATAATGACGTAACATGCTTGTCAATATATCATCGCCTGCCTCGAAAAACTTGACGTTTGTTTATTTGTTGACAAGCATGTAACGTCACATATACTAGTGCGACGCCATTTGCATAAAGAAGCGTTTTTGCGTGTTATATAAATTGTCGATATTTAATTTACATATAGTGCCAATACTTAACAGAATTGAAAATAATATTTTTTTATGGGTCACTACTGAATAATCTAGAATGGTTTTCAAAACCTTGTAAATAGCCCATTTATTGGTCACCGTAATACCAGCTTCATATAACCTCAATCAATAATCAGATTAGAATTCCCCCTGTTTCGTTCAACTCGCTGAAATCTCGTTCCCAGTGCACCGTCACTCCGCCTCGCATTATAAAATATGCAGATAAGTTACGGGAATTGATTCGAGGCACAAAGGAGGTTGTCTATAGGCTACGAGATTTCGGCAGTAATTTCCCGAGAGGCCCCGTTTTTATCTCATGACACTGAACATATTTTGAATAACAGTAGGTATCATCTAATTTGTTTAAAAAGGCTTGGGGGCTTGGGGAGTTTTTCTATGATAGGGTACCTAACATACCTTAGTTTTTAACCGACTTCAAAAAGGAGGAGGTTATCTGTATTTGCCTGTATGATGTTTTTTTTGTGTATGTTACACTGATTATTAGATTACTCCAGCATTTAGGTACGGATTTACAAAATATTTTTTTTATTTGAAAGCCTATACTTCCGAGGTGGTCCCATTACCACCAAGTCAGCATCGAGAGAAACCTTTAAAATTTATGGACATTGATAGTGGTTTTCAACTATAGACCTTGCCCTTCTTTCATTGGCATACACCGAGTGAAGGGCTAGCCGGGGTAGGGCTCCTGGATCTCGCGGAGGGGAGAACCCCCCTAAAATACCCCTACTAAAATTTTTAATTATATATTTACAATTTTTAGGTTTTGTTTTTAGTTTTTATAACGTAATTATAAGCGAGACAGATCATGCTAACATGATATAAGTCAGATATAATGAATTTTCCTTGATCACTAAATATCTTTATAAGATCGTTACTTCATTAAAATGTACCTAAATATCTTGCTGGTAACTCGTATATAAATATATTTTGATCATGAAAAATGAGTCAAAAAACTAAGTAAAAACGATGTATTTGTGTATGGAAAACTACAAAGTTTCACATATTAATAGGGTGGATTAAGGGATCATCCGTTAATCTTAGTATTAAACTCGTATACGGTTAATTATTTTAAAAAGGTTAATACAACAACAGAAAAATCCATTGATCCCGGGATTCAAACCCACGACCTTTGAAGTAAAAGTTGAGATACCTCTCACTCGGCCGATGCGGCTGAAATATTTTAGTAGGTAATAAATTACCTGATGAATATACGAGCTGCCACAAATGAAATGAATTGTACAATAAAAAATAACGGCATAAAATTGCTATCTACGGCAGGAATCACTGATTAAATGAAGCCAAAAAAAACCGGCCAAGTGCGAGTCGGACTCGCGCACGAAGAGTTCTGTACCTACAAGATAATGCAGTTTTATCACTTTTTTTCACCGTCTGATCCTGGTAGACTCAGCCCATACAAAACGTCAAAAATGTCACTTATCACCTTAATAAAGTCCACAAGTTTTCCCACCACATATGCGAACTTTTGCATTGAAAGAACTAAATGCGGCGTCCCTCTACAGATAACTAGCAGTTACTACGCCCACTCCAGCAATTAAACTCTTCAAAGTTTATGACTTTGCATTCGCAAGTTTAGTGTAAGTTGGGCGGGATTCGGTTCCGCGCCAAAAACCCGTGGAAACATTTAGTTGCATAATGAAGATCGAATCGCAAGCCAAAGCAAGTCATTAAGGTTAAGTTTTAAATTTTTTTCAAATTTTGATCGTTTATAGGGTTCCGTACCCAAAGGGTAAAAACGCTATCACGGTTCATCGAAGTCTTAGTAATAACTAAGACTTCGCTGTCCGTCTGTCTGTCTGTCTGTCTGTCCGTCCGTCTGTCTGTCACAGGGCTGTATCTCATGAACCGTAATAGCTAGACAGTTGAAATTTTCACAGATTATGTATTTCTGTTGCTGCTATAACATTAAATACTAAAAACAGAATAATATAAATATTTAAGGGTGCTCCCATACAACAAACGTGATTTTTCTGCCGATTTGAATAGATAATGGTACGGACTGAACCGACTCGCACTTGGCCTTGGCCGGTTTATTTTGTCAATATTAAAGAACAGTCATATATTTCAAAACTACAGCTTATCCCAATTTTGCAATTTACATATTTATGTCAAGTCAGCATGTAGCGAGTTCAGGGTATAATGGCTAGTCATGCTTAAAACAACAGCGATTGAATGAAGCATCAGCACGATAATTTCAACAAAAAAAATATATTGTCTATTACCTCTTGATAAAGGTATTGATGGGAATTTGTCAAGAATTTCTTAGACATCGGTAACCTAAGGATTAAAACCACGCAATAACTATCACCAAAACGACAAATACGCGTAGACTGGACGCGCCATATTCATTGCAAAAGATGCCAAATTCAATATTGATTTTATGACATAGATAGACAGATTTATAGTTCCTAAACCACTGTATAATAGCTCTAAATCCAAATCCAAATCCTAAAATGATTACCAGATAATTTTTATATGATTTATTAGACAATCAAAGTATCCATATAAATTACAGACAGTTTTTTTATGTTTGATAGAGACTTTTATCACATTTTCCGTCTTATCCGTGGACGTAGAAAACCCAATACCGATTTGATTACCTGACCAATTTTAGTTCATAAACCTTTGGAATTTATCTTACTTACCTTTGAAACCTGTGATATGTGTTCCGACAAGCTTGGCCATGTACTCGTATAACGTCAAGAATAGTGGAAACTAGCAGGAAATTTTCGCTACAACCACTTAGAATTCGAGTTTGGCGGATTCCTTTCTTGGTAGACCCTTACCAGCGAAATACAAAAGAATAACAAAGAAACACCCGCCAAGTAAGGTAGAATGAAAACAACTCTCCAAACTTCCAGTTTCTAGGACCAACTGTTTAGGCTATGTGTTTTCTGCGAGTTAGTGTGACCTCTAGTAACCAATTGTGGATACAATGATTCTCTACCCCGTAACGACTACAATTGATGACTGGCCTCACAGCTCAGTTGGTAGTAACTCTGCCTTCTGCGCTGTGGATTGTGGTTTCGATTCCCACCCAGGAAAAACATTTGTGTGATGAACATGGATGTTTTTTTATGTCTGTGTGTTCTAATGTATAAGTATGTATTTAAAAAATCTGTTATCTGGTTCTCATAGTACAAGCTTTGCTTAATTGGGAACTAGATGGTGTTGTGTGTAAAAGTCCACCAATATTTATTTATTTATTTTATTTTATTACCTTTAACAGTCGTTGAAAGGCTGGTTTATGAACAGAAACAAGTAACTCGACAAAATTGAAATTGAATTTGCAAAATAGTGCATTGCGAATACCATACCTACCTATAGGTGTCCTTCAATAAGTTTCATACGTTGGTGACTCATTCCGTATTCCATTATTATTTAATTGAACGGTGTTCTGTCGCGATTACTTTTACAATACAGCGAATTCGTTGCTCTGGTCTGTTGGGACTCCAACTCGATTTGGGTTCGAGAATTCTCAGAGCAATTAGTACAATAATGTCCATAGCTCTTTTTACCTGTTAGGTATGATGGCTTGGCAAAAAATAGAGCATAAAATATGACGAATTCTTTGTGTACTTAAGTAAAAAAAAATAACAAAATAAGAGAAAAAAGCTAGTCGTAGTCATTTATTTAATACATTTTGACATTTCGTTATTATACCTTCATCTCAAATTACGTAGAAAAAAGCCTTTGGACTTTTGTCTCGTATATTATTATTGGAAATAAAGCATAATTGTAATTTTATGGAAAAAGTTAAGGTTAAAAAATCATATAAAAAGCTATTGGGTAATTAAAAAACCGAAAATTGTCTCTTTAAATTTATTCAAAGATCACAAGGCACTTCACGTTTCATTGAATTTTCTATCGCTTATTTAACTTTTTAGCCGATCTCAAGAGAAGGAACTGATCATCAAAAACCCGTATGTTTCTAGTAGGTAAATCTTGTAATGAACTTCGATGTATGCAGAATAATTTTTCGACCTACGCTTAAGTTCATACTGTTTAAATTTGTTTACGGCTAGACAATTCAAATACCTTTATGCTAAATATATACTAAATTTAATTATGTATAATCGCTTTCCAAGTTTTTTTAGGTAAGCACATTCTGCTTTCTCACTTGCGTCAATATCATACAAAAGCATTTGATAAAACAGGATTATTCTATCAAATTAATATAGATATTTTCCTTTTCCAGGAAGGTAAGGTATCTTTTTAAAGAGCGTTCACTTGAAAGCTGTGTTCGAGAGGTAATTTAAGTAGAAGATTTGTTTTCAGGTAATTACTTGTCGCTACCGGCGGCCATGGAGTCTGTATCCTCGCGTATCGCAAGCCTTTGTAGTTGATGTGACGTTGTTATTGAAATAGGCAACTTATTAAATTCTGCTCAAGTTTACATGCCGATATTGGATGATATTTTATTGACAAAATGAATGCCTCAACGTTGGTTTAAAAAGTATGTTTGAAATGCTGATATTATCTTACTCAGTCTACAAACCTGTCTTTAATAATGTTATATTATTATACGTGTATTTATGTTTTGTTCTTGATTATATAGTTAAAGAAATAGCCTTCGAAAACATAACTTGTAAAAAAGCCAAGTCTCGCAACGCAACTCAGTTTCTTCTACCGTAAAAAGTTGTGAGATCCATGTAATACCAAGTCGGTTAATTTATTCAGTCCCTACTTTAAGGGTTCTTCTGTCTTAAGTTATTACGTAAAGGTTAGCTAATTACGTAATAACCTAAGACAGAAGGACCCTCAAAATGAACGCTACCAATATTAAGTAAGATTCTTGTGCCTTCCTATGACAAACTAGCAGACACAAATGTAACTTCAAAAACAGCGCTACCATAATGTTTGTGTTCGCATTTTAGTTTAGCACATCTGGGTCTGGCTTCATTTGGCGACGTCAGATTGTCTGTCGCGAGTAAACTGGGCGTGTGAAACTATCTGACAATGTATGTAGCCCCCAGGGGCGTAGCGAGGTACGGGCAGGGGGGGGAGAGCTGCCCCCTGGGTCACTGATAAAAAAGATTTTTCCATCTTTTCTTACTCTAAGCAAAATCACTAATAATGATAAGACTCCACTAATGTGAGATACTCATATCGTATACAGTCTAGGATTTTCTTTATCAGCCCGCCCCCCCTTCTATAAAGAATCCTGGTTACGCCCTTGGTCCCTACAAATTATAAACAGTGGTTCATATTCAAATGCTGAAGAGAATCGCGGTGACCTAATACGACTAAGCCGTAGTACCTAGCTAACTCTCCTATTATTTATACCGTTTATGAAATACTAGCTGCTCGCCCCGGCTTCGCTCGGGTGGTACCTGTATACAAAGTAGCCTATGTGTTATTCTAATGTATAAGTTTGTATAAGTTTCATTTTAATCCGTTCAGTAGTTTTTGCGTGAAAGAGTAACAAACACACACACACCCACTCACAAACTTTCGCATTTAAAATATTAGTAGAACGATGTTTGACGAGCCTCTGACTACCCCTTTAGATATCTAAGCTAAGCTAAGATCTAAGCGCCTGGAAATCGGAGAGGATGTCTACCGTACTTACAGTCGTGATCCTATTTATTTATTTATAATACTGCTATTGGATAAAATTGTAATTTTCATAAATATACTACTACTATAAATAGTACGAGTATTACATTTTCTTTTTTTTCGTATGGACAAACCGTCCTCTTTGTATTATGGCCTCACTAGCCTCAAATATTTGCTGGTAGAAAGCTCTTTTAGAGCTAAGCTCGCCTTTGTACATGTTCTTTGTAATGTCATAATTATTAATGTTTTCTTTGTACAATAAAGTATTAAAGAGTATTCATATGCATTTATTATTTCTGTTTGTATTCTTCATCATCATCATCATCATCATCTTCCTGCTCTTATCCCACTTAAGTGGGGTCGGCACAACATGATGTACTTCTTCCATTTCCCTCTATCAGCCGTCATCTCATCACTCACTCCTTTCTTACCCATATAATCATTCACATAGTCCATCTTTTCTTCGGCCTACCATCCACATTTATGCCTAACACTCTTTGTAGTTTGTATTCTTAATGGTGTTATAATAATATTCATCAACGTGGACCTGCTGAATCTACTTATAATCTCAATATCTATCGGCGTTATACCACTCACCACACAAACCAGCTAATATCTCGAGAAATACGATCACTCTTATTCTTATTACGCTAAAGTCCAAATTAGCGAAGACCGATAAAAGTAGGTGTGTGTAGGTGGAGCGAAATTCGTCAGATAAGGTAAAGTTCGATAAAATTGACGATAAGTAATTTAAAAACGGACTCCTATAATTTGTCAATATATAAATTGGTATTCAGTAATTTGACACGTGATTAAACAGGAAAATGAGTAATCCTACTCATCCTAATAATATTATAAATGCGAAAGTTTGTGAGTGGGTGTGTGTGTGTTTGTGTGTGTTTGTTACTCTTTCACGCAAAAACTACTGAACGGATTTAGATGAAACTTTACAGTAACATAGCTTATACATCAGAAATAACACATAGGTTACTTTTTATCCAGGTACCACCCTTGCGAAGCTGGGGCGAGCAGCTAGTAATATTATAAATACGAAAGTTTGTGAAGTTTGTGAAGGCCTGAAGCCTGATTGATTTTCAATCATGCAACAGAATGGATTAAGATGAAATTTGTTTTAGATGTAGATAAAAAAACAGATTACAAAATAAGGTTACTTAAAATTCGAAAAACAACCCCTTAATGATAAAAATAATGATTTTGGTATAGATGGCGCTGATGTGAAGAAAATCTGACATAGTGTTGACATCATGTTATAGATATCTGTTCCAAAAATGAAAAAGGGCTTTTAAGAGCTTTCATTTGGGTAAATAAAGCCCTAAAGCGTTTTTAAGCTATGAAACTGTAGGTTTCTTTTGCAATTACAAAAAAAAACAAGATCAAAATGACAAAAAAATAATTCACGCTAATTTGAGTTTCAGGTAAACAGAATCTATACTAATATTATAAAGAGGAAAGATTTGATTGTTTGTTTGTTTGTTTGTTTGTTTGTTTGTTTGTTTGTATCGAATAGGCTCCGAAACTACTGAACCGATTCAAAAAAATATTTTACCATTAGAATCCTACATTATCCCTGATGGACATAGGCTATATAGTATTTTCAAAAACGTTAGGGATCCGTATGAAAACTTCGAAAATGTAACCCAAAGTGTGAAAAAAAATCCTAAAAAAATCTTTATATCGCGTTTGCTGCGAAAATTATTGACAATAGAACAAAGCAATGTACTATAGTTTTATAGAAAACATCAATATCTACAAAAAAAATATAATACTGTAAGTCTAACTATTAGGGATCCGTATGAAAACTTCGATAATGTAACCCAACGTGTGATAAAAAATCCAATAATATCTTTATATCGCGTATGCTGCGGAAATTATTGACAATAGAGCAAAGTAATGTAATACAGTTTTAAAGAGAACATCAATATCTACAAATAAGTCAACAATACCATATGTCTAACTATTAGGGATCCGTATGAAAACTTCGATAATGTAACCCAACGTGTGATAAAAAATCCAAAAAAATCTTTATATCGCGTATGCTGCGGAAATTATTGACAATAGAGCAAAGTAATGTACTACAGTTTTAAAGAGGACATCAATATCTACAAATAAATTAACAATACCATATGTCTAACTATTAGGGATCCGTATGAAAACTTCGATAATGTAACCCAAAGTGTGATAAAAAATCCAAAAAAATCTTTATATCGCGTATGCTGCGGAAATTTTTGACAATAGAGCAAAATAATGTGCTACAGTTTAAAAGAAGACATCAATATCTACAAATAAGTCAACATCACCATATGTCTAACTATTAGGGATCCGTATGATAACTTCGATAATGTAACCCAACGTGTGATAAAAATATCCAAGAAAATCTTTTTATCGCGTATGCTGCGGAAATTATTGACAATAGAGCAAAGTAATGTACTACAGTTTTAAAGAGAACATCAATATCTACAAATAAGTCAACAATACCATATGTCTAACTATTAGGGATCCGTATGAAAACTTCGATAATGTAACCGAACGTGTGATAAAAAATCCAAAAAAATCTTTTTATCGCGTATGCTGCGGAAATTATTGACAATAGAGCAAAATAATGTAATACAGTTTTAAAGAGGACATCAATATCTACAAATAAATCAACAATACCATTTGTCTAACTATTAGGGATCCGTATGAAAACTTCGATAATGTAACCCATCGTGTGATAAAAAAAACCAAAAAAATCTTTATATCGCGTATGCTGCGGAAATTATTGACAATAGAGCAAAGTGATGAACTGCAGTTTTAAAGATTACATCAATATTAACAAATAAGTCAGCAATACCATAATTATGTCCAACTATTACAGTTATGTCACAATAACTATTTTTTCATGTTAAAATATGCAATGGTAACGCCGCCTGTACAAACTCCTTATCCAAAAAATCACTTCATTTTCAAGGCCATATCAGTACCTGTAAATTACTTTTTAAATTATACCATTCCCAAATTCCATACCATTCAAAAGTTATTATGAGTGTAATAATCTATAGGTACTAATATTATTATGAGGAAAGATGTTTTGTATATTTGTATGGAATAAATACAAAAACTACTGGATATATTTCAAAAAATCGTTTACTTTTAGAATGCTACATTATCTCTGAGTAACATAGGCCATATTTATTGTTTGAAAAAAATAGGGATTCCTATTAAAACTTCGATAATGTAACCTGGGTAAAAAAATACCCTTAAAATCGTTATAATACGTTACTCCCGTGCGGAGCCGGGGCGGACTGCTAGTAATAAATATTTGCGAACTTTACACACAGCGCCATCTAGCCCCAAACTAAGCAAAGCTTACAAGCTATGGGAACCAGATAACTGATAGAATACTTAAATACTTTTTTTTTTGTAAATACATACTTATTATTACTTATTAATACCCAGACACAGAACAAATATATATGTGTTCAGTTTTGACAGTACTTACGTCAAACCTGATCGATCGCGATTCTGTCAGATGTCACTCATTATTTTCAAAATTCAAAAAAACTAATTATCGTTAATTATATGAGAGTCTTTGTCGAAAAGTCGTTGTGATCACATCATTTTGGCTGGTCATATTCACTTCAATTATTAAACTTTGTCGCTGAAGAACAATTCAAACTTTCGAATTCCTAGTTTTTCGGGAAATAACCAATATTGATATTTCAATAAAGAAAACGGTTGTGTGATAAAGTGCCCACGACAATTGATTGGTCTACTTTTGTGGCATACGTTTTGTTTCGGGTGTGCGTAAGTAATTGACGTAGGTATTTCGCTATTTGATAGTTGACTAGATCTGAAACGATTCTACTGAACCTTACTCATCACGGACATCACGTAACGCCGACGGGTACAACTGGATCAATAACTCAACTCCATCCAGGTACGTGGTGCATTTATTTTAACACACTCCTATTGCCGTCATTGAAGTATCAATTATAGCTTTATCGTCTCGCTATCGTCACTAATTTATCATCAAAAATACAGTCCACTCTATTTATCGAACATTTTGGTCCTTCGAGCCGGATTCATTGTAAAGTGGATCTACGGACATTTTGACCCCTTTGGTGTAATACATATCGAATACTTAGTGAATTTAATGTTTGAAATCCATTTCTTTTGTAACTTTTGTTAAAATCTGAATTTTTCGTTGTCGTGAGATTAATAAAAGTTTAGGGTACTTATTCGAATATTTTATTCACTGGTCATTGTTCTGAAAGTTTAAATTGTTCTTTTACTGTAGGTAGGTTTGGTTTCTTAGCGGTCTGTCAATTTTGTCGTTTTCGTGTCAACTTCACTATCAGTGACTTTGATGTTTTGTTTTATCGTTTGACAGATTGCTAACAAATCATTCATTCTATTCGTTCAACCATACCACATCACTTCAAGCAATCGATAATTTGTTTTATTGGGTTGGTATTCGTTTGTTTAAGCCTTCTGCTTGTCGTACGAATAGCTGTCGACATTAACGTTCATTCTTTGCATAATAACTCACTCAATTACGTGTAAATAGCATTGTTATTGTGTTGAGAAAAACTTTCGTTGTTTAATTTCTCAAACAATTATGCCGATGGACACACGAAAAGGTAGTAAGGATGCAGAGGTGGGAGACCCTGACAGGATCGCGCGTGATTACGCTATTATGCGGATTGAACTCATGGATGCTTCAGATTTAGTGGGTATTTGCCAACAGGATATAGTCGATCTCGCGGCAGAATTCCACACGGCTCAGAAACGGGTCCTAGTGAGAGTACCTACATCTGATCGGAATACCGAATTTGCGCATACGGTGACTTTCGACACAAAAGTACGCAGTCTTACGGCACGGTTGAAACAGGCTGATACAAAGCTAACCCAACATAGTCATAGTAGTTTTGCAAAATTACCTAAAATTATTATGAAGCCATTTGATGGGAAGTTAGACAATTGGGTATCATTTAAGGAACTATATGACTCTCTTATTCATAATAGAGATTTGCCAGACGTAGAAAAACTACATTACTTGTTGTCTAGTGTTCAGGGTCTGGCCCATGACTTAATCAAAAACTATCCACTAACAGGTTCAAATTATTTGGTGGCATATCGGGCTCTGAATAAATATTATAATCGGAAACGAAACTTAGCTACCAATTATTATGATCGGTTGCTGAACTGTGAGGTAGTAAAAAATAAAAGTAGTTCAGAGTTGGAACGGGTTCATCGAACATTCGATGAAAATTTGGCCATTTTATCAAAGTATGATTTACCTGACCAGAATTTTATGTTGTTCCAGCTAATTTGGTCTAAGTTAGATTCAGCTACTAGAGAGGCTTTTGAGTTTCAATTGGATTCAGATGTGGACATTCCTCAGTTTGAAAATGTAATGTCTTTTATTGATAAACGCTCTCGTGCGTTGGAAAATTGCTACAAATCGTCGGTCCACACTAAACCTATTACAAATAAAAATAAATCTTCGCTACTGGTCGCTCCAAACGAAGAGTGTGCAAATTGCTCAGAAGTGGGACATAAAATAGACGGTTGTCCTAGGTTCTTGAAACAATCCCCGTCTGAAAGGTTTCAAACTGCAAAAGATAAAAGGTTATGTATCCTATGTCTGCGGCCTTCTCATTCGGTGAAAAAATGTAACTCCAAGGCAAAGTGTGGTAAATGTGGTTTCAGCCATCATCTACTTCTTCATTTTGAGGAAACTGAAATAGTGGTTGAACCTTCTGAACCTTCAACGTCTCTATCAACCTCTTCAAGTGCTCAGGTGTCATTGGCGGCATATATTCCGCAATCAGAGGCATTGTTTTCAACAGCCCTAGTTTTAATTAAAACCAAATCCAACAAGCTGGTTCAGGCACGTATTCTGTTGGACAGTGCCAGCGCCTGCAATTTCATTACGCATTCTTGTGCACAACGTTTGGGACTTCCAATCAATTCTGGGGGGCAGTCCGTAAATGGAATTGGCCAAGTTACAACAGATACTCTTGGAACAGTTCAGTGTGAGTTGGTCCCTACGAACAGGGACTTTTCGAATAAAATATGCTTGGAAGCTTCTGTGCTTCCTACAATTTGTACTGACATGCCATCCGGGGTGATTGACACCTCTTCATGGTTGCATATCAAAGGTTTAGATCTCGCCGATCCTGACTTTCATAAACCAGGACCGGTTGATATGTTGGTTAGTGTTAACATTCTAGCTGCGGCATTAAAGCCTGGTCTAATTAAGGGTAGGCCAGGTCAACCCATCGCGATCCCCACTATTTTCGGGTGGATATTGATGGGTGAATGCACGGTGGACACTGACCCTTCTCGTTCTCGATACAGGTCCCGAGATAATCAACGGAACTGTTTTCTCGTGTCGAATTTGTCGTTAGACACTTCGATAAAAAGGTTTTGGGAATTGGAAACTATCGATCCGCCCAAACCTTTACTCTTGTCCAAAAAGGAGTTAGCCTGTGAAACTCACATAGAAAATTCCGCTTGTCGAACGTTTGAGGGTCGGTTGATGGTACCATTAACATTTGCCGACCCCCAGCACAAACCCCAGTCGTCGGCATCTAGTGACGGTTCAGCGTTAGAAGAGCAAAGGATTTTCAGTCTTTTTACGGCAAACAATGCCAACCTTATCGACGCTCTTCTAAATCGATTCTCATCGTATAAGCGAATTGTTAACATCGTTGCGTACTGCTTCCGATACATGCACAATCTACGAACTCCGCATGCCCGGTTAAACGGATCTCTGTCCTCTGACGAAACCAATGGAGCCGTCAAATTTCTGGTTAGACATGTGCAGGAACGCGTATTTGGGTCGGAAATTCATGCTCTGACTAAAGGTACCTCTCGTCTGCTCCCTAAGTCAATTCGCAAACTGTGTCCATTCCTGGATACAGGTGGTCTGATGAGGGTGGGCGGTCGCCTCTCCCATAGTCAGTTGGGCTACGACCAAAAGCATCCTCTTCTTTTGCCTAGAACCCATAGACTCACCTTCCTAATCATAGATGAATACCACCGCCGATTCTTGCACCCGGGACTTCAGACCTTACAAAACCTTCTCGCCCAAGAGTTCTGGATTCTCTCGCCAAAACGGGCAATAAGATCGGTGATATCGTCATGCATAAAGTGCTTTCGCGTAAAACCCCGGTTGGTTGTACCTCCCCAAATGGGAGAGTTGCCCATTTATCGTATAAGTCAACTCAAGGCTTTCACGTCGGCTTCGGTTGACTACGCTGGCCCGTTCGACATTGCTCTCGGACGTGGTCGAGGCGTTCGCACGTACAAAGGGTACGTGTGCGTTTTCGTTTGTACTGCCACAAAGGCCGTGCATTTAGAGCTCGCATCGGAGCTTACATCTGAAGCTTATCTAGCTTGTCTCAGGCGTTTCATGGCCCGAAGAGGTCGTTGTTCTCGGTTGGTGTCCGATCAAGGCAGAAATTTCGTTGGAGCCAGTAGCGTGTTGAAAGACTTGATGTTGCAGGCCACGCAAACCGAGCAGATTGAATTTAAATTTAACCCCCCCGGCAGTCCACATTTTTCCGGCTTAGCTGAGGCTGGAGTCAAATCTATGAAAACACACTTAGCTCGTGTCGTTGGGTTGCAACGCCTCACATACGAGGAATTCAACACGCTGCTGACACAAATCGAGGCCCTCCTCAACTCTAGGCCATTATCCCCTCTCAGTTCTGACCCCAATGACCTCTCAGTATTGACTCCCGGACATTTTCTCACGTTGGAGCCGCTCACGATTCTCCCGGAAGTGTCCATGGTTGATGACAAAGTCAGTCTCCTCCATCGCTGGAAACTCATCCAAAAGATGCATCAAGATTTCTGGCGCAAATGGCATCTAGAATACGTTCACACGCTTCAACAACGTAACAAATGGATGGACACTGCCCCTAACATCGCCATCGGAACTCTCGTTCTAATTGCGAACGAACAGTGTAGCCCAATGAAGTGGAAACTTGGTAGGGTAACGCAGCTCCATTTAGGTGCTGATCAAATTTGTCGCGTAGTTACCTTACGCACTGCGTCTGGTGAATACAAGAGGCCTGTGGTCAAACTTTGCATTCTGCCTATAACCCAATAACACTTTCTCGTCGAATGGCTTTAGTATTAAGTTTGGGTTATTTTATTTTTCGTTTCTCGTATATTAAATTCCTTTCGTAAATTATCGTTTCATAAATCTACCGTGTTTAACCTCGTGAAAATACTGTGTATTTTGGTGGCCGGAATGTTCAGTTTTGACAGTACTTACGTCAAACCTGATCGATCGCGATTCTGTCAGATGTCACTCATTATTTTCAAAATTCAAAAAAACTAATTATCGTTAATTATATGAGAGTCTTTGTCGAAAAGTCGTTGTGATCACATCATTTTGGCTGGTCATATTCACTTCAATTATTAAACTTTGTCGCTGAAGAACAATTCAAACTTTCGAATTCCTAGTTTTTCGGGAAATAACCAATATTGATATTTCAATAAAGAAAACGGTTGTGTGATAAAGTGCCCACGACAATTGATTGGTCTACTTTTGTGGCATACGTTTTGTTTCGGGTGTGCGTAAGTAATTGACGTAGGTATTTCGCTATTTGATAGTTGACTAGATCTGAAACGATTCTACTGAACCTTACTCATCACGGACATCACGTAACGCCGACGGGTACAACTGGATCAATAACTCAACTCCATCCAGGTACGTGGTGCATTTATTTTAACACACTCCTATTGCCGTCATTGAAGTATCAATTATAGCTTTATCGTCTCGCTATCGTCACTAATTTATCATCAAAAATACAGTCCACTCTATTTATCGAACAATATGTTTATCACACAAATATTTGCCCTGGGTGGGGATCGTACCCACAACCTACAGCGCAGAAGGCAGAGCTACTACCAACTGAGCTGTGAGGCCAGTCGAATAAAAACATTGCTTGACATGAAAATTAAATAGAAATAGGATCACGACTGTAATCCCCAAGTACGGTACACATCCTCTCAGATCTTCAGACGCTTAGATCCTTTGAAGATTTCTAGTGAGGATAGTCAGAGGCACGTCCAAACATAGTATTTGGCACTGGGCACGTATTTCGCAGTAGTTAGCAATCCATACGTGACAGGTTGCAAGACCATCGCCGCTTTACATAGTTTTAGTTAATAAGAGTATGAGGTGCCAAATACCTGTGTTGAGTTGTGTACCTTGCTACACTATGTCATATTTCTGTGACCGAAACCAACAATGTGAACTAGTTTTGCATAGCCGTAAAATCAACGGACAGTGGATATTGTTGTAAACTTTGTAAAGATGGCGGCCACGTTTTCCACCTGCTCAGCAAACGAGGTTACTTCTAGACATCAACCACACAGTCTATAGACTCCTCATGCATGGCGTACTCTTTCTCACAACACATTAGGCTTATACTGCTGATATAAGACACCGAGCGCGATTCACAACGCGCCCCGCGGCGAGCAGTGACATCGAACCGGCCAATCAGAATCCATTTTTTACCGCGGTCCCGCACACCTCAACGCTTTGACAGAATTGTTTAAAGAAATGAAGCTACTAAGGTAGATTTATATAAGACTGGGCCCCGCGTGGCCCGGATGGAGCATGGATTTGAAACGTAATATACATTTTGTATGAAGCAGTTTGTATTAAACAGTGCCTGATCCGTGTCACGTCCGGGCCCGTCTACTAACTAAAGGCTCCGGGCCTGGCCCGGACACGGCCCGGTCTAATATAAATCTTCCCTTAGGCCTCTATTGGGCAATATGGTCGATACTTCTAGATGAACCCCGTGCTGTCATTCACAAGGAAAATTAAATAAAGGAAAGTTATGTTGTAACACGAAGTCTATTTTGGGGTATTTCATTCGTTGCCAGAACTAGTTTATGCTACGTAGGTACTCGTCCAAATGCCAAAACTGACACTTTTTGTGTAGTAAAAGTGTCAGTTTTGGCATTTAGACGATACGTTGTCGATACGATAGTGGTTCATGCTAACCACCCAGATAGTTTCACATATGGTATCCCAATGTTCAAAATAAATTATATCCTATATGTTGCCGAGGACTAATAGCTAGTATAACAAAAAAAGTTTCATCAAAATCCGTTTAGTAGTTTTTGCGTGAAAGCCGGACAACAGACAGACAGACAAAAATTTCAAAATGTTTTTTTTTTGGCTTGTGTTACTTGTATAAAGGCCCCTAGGAGTATTTTTTTTAGTATTTATTCAATGTACAGAATTGAACTCTTCTACAGTTTTATTATATGTAAGTATAGATAATAGGATACACGGCTTTAATCCCCAAGTACCTACGGTAGACATCTTAACAGATCTCCAGGCACTCAGATCCTTAGAGATGTCTTACGGGGATAATCAGAGGCACGTCTACACAATATAAGTATTCTATCTGTAATCTAGTTTCCATACAAACTTTGATTTGAGGATAGATGGCGCTGTGTGAAATACCAACTTATATATATACGTATACATATATATATTATATTATTTCTAGCTACCTTATTGTTATTCCCGTATACCAGCAGTTATTTAATTTGTGTTGGCTGAATCAGGTCGCGTCCAGTTAAGTTATTCGACCAAAATAACCGTGAATTGACGGTTATCGCATCACGCGTTTCGTGACGTCTGCTGATTTTTATTCAATTTTAGCATCAGATTTTAAGTTGTTATATCAATAACTAGCGACCCGCCCCGGCTTCGCACGGGTTTAATACATATAAACCTACCTCCTGAATCACTCTATCTATTAAAAAAAACCGCATCAAAATCCGTTGCGTAGTTTTAATGATATAAGCATACATACAGACGCGGGAAGCGGGAAGCGACTTTGCTTTATACTATGTAGTGATGATAATCAGTTATATTTGCAATAAACATAGAGAACGTAGTACAATAATATCTGCTTATGTAGTGACGCAGATAGCAACGCCCTCTTTTGCGTCAAATAGGAAACTGTTTCTGAAGAAGATTTTGTTAACAATTGGTACGTATCTCATAATAGGTAAATTGTATATTTATTTTTCATCCATCCATTCGAATAATATTTACGAGTATTAGCGCATGAAAGTATACATTCCTTTATAAAATAAAATAAAACATGTAGGGGGAGAGCGCTGGTTGTGGGCATTTTATCAACATTTAAAATAAACAGTTTTTATTGAAAAAACGTCGATTTTTAAACAACATAAAAAAATCACGCCTGTAATCCCCAAGTATGGTAGACATCCTCTCAGATCTTCAGACGCTTAGATCCTTCGAAGATGTCTAGCACGTCCAAACATTCCACATTTTGGCGCATGCCCACATTTTTCAGTAGTTAGCATTCCATACGTGACAGGTTGCAAGCCCATCGCCGCTTATAAGAACACCAACTGGTTTCCTCACGATGTTTTCCTTAACCGTTGGAAGCACGTGTTTTTGATGCGCTTATAAATTTTCGAACAGAAAAATCCATTGATGCACGCCGGGATTCGAACCCACGACTTTCAGATTTAAACAACATACTCTTTGTATTTATCTATCTCTTAGGTTATGCAAATGTTTTGTAACAGGCGATATTTATTTATTAATTATTCATTACCAAATAGACAAAACGGAAAATATTTAGTTGTGGTCAATCAAGTCTAAAAGTATAACGCATCACAACTGTCACTAATCAAAACTGTGTTTTAGCGAGACTAACAACAGCAATTCATTTTTAGGGTTCCGTACCCAAAGGGTAAAAACGGAACCCTATTACTAAGACTTCGCTGTCCGTCTGTCCGTCTGTCTGTCTGTCTGTCTGTATGTCCGTCTGTCTGTCACAGGGCTGTATCTCAGGGTTTATGGTAGTTTCATCGCATCTAAACAATCTATGAAGTAATCAATATGTCACCCACTACAGTAGGTAGGTAGGTACCCGTAGATATTTCACGTGGATCCTACAAGAGAGTTGGTAACTTAATTCATTATAGTGTGGGCCGTGTTTGAGTTCCGTGAGCACTTCCACCGACGGTTTCGGCCTGGTTTCGGCAAACGAATACAGTATTACCCAATCCACATGTCACATGCTAGCGATTTATCATCTTATATTATACTAGCCGACCCGTGACAGACGTTGTCCTGTCAATTTTTAATAATCGCATAGGAATAAGCAATTACAGGCAACTTTCAATTTTTTCAACTTTGTACTGATAAAATGCATTACGAATTTTGGTAGAATGCGTATCATTCATTTGACAAAACTGCGTTGCTATGACGAATGAATGTTTTTATTCATATTTTGTGTACACAAACGCCATCTATAACAAAATCATCCTTATGCGTTTTTTTATCACTTAAGGATTGTTTTTCCGATTATAAGTTACCCCTTTATTTATTATGATTCTTTATCTACATACTACAGCAAATTTCATCTTAATCCGTTTTGTCGTTTATTTTTGATTAGGGAACAAACATAGCGTCGATCTGCAGATGCTCATAATGAAAAGCATCTGAATTGTCTCGAAACGTCAGAAATACAAGAAAAAACGAGGTATTAGCCGTATTTCTATTTAAAAGGCTTATCATCTGTATCAATACTACCAACTTGTTTCTGTCAGTAACTTATCTAGATTATATCCCTAAGTTATCTTTCTCATAAAAAACAAATCTGTATGTTTTGCGGTTATTGAGAAAAAACGATTCTGCATTCATTAAGGCGCTCCCAGTCGACGATTGTTTTTGTTCGAAACGAAAAAATAAATACTTGTGAACAAGCCACATCTCCTATTTTATGTATAGTATATGTGAATAAAGATGTACCCATCTTTAATCACTTCGATAAATAATCCTACCGACTGCTGCAATGTGGACAAACACACGTCGGCGCGTGGTCCACCTTAGCTTTTCGAATAAATTAATGATATAAATTATGTATAATTACTTATCAAAAATCTATTCTAATAGAAATCTAGATCTACATATTACCTATCTTTAACAATAAATCACAAGTTGATTTTAATAGTAGGTATATAAAATATTTCGATTATAAATTCTAAAACGTATCATTTTGAAATAATATCTTTATCGTGAAAAGTTTCTGCTATTATGTTTTCAGCTTAATAGAAATCTAGGTAGGAACCTGAAGTAATATACTTATAAAAATAGGAGATGTGGCTTGTTCAGAAGTATTTCTTTTTTCGTTTCGAAAAAGAGCAATCAGTGACTGGGAGCCCCTTAAAAACATTTATTACTCGTCTTAACTTCCGTCATAAGTTCTTAGACTGTCATCTCAATACTCACTCCTTTCCTACCCATATCATCTTTTAAACTTTCAAAGTTGAATGCCTTACAACGCCAACGCGAGGAACACATCAGATAAACATTTAGTTACGAAACTTTTTGACTGAAAAAGCGTACCGAATATTTAAGAGTAAACTCACAAAGAAGTATGTACGTAGGTATTCTTTAATCATGAGACAATTTTCGTTGTGTATTTTTTATCTTTGTTTTAGTTGTAAGAATATATGCCGTGTTGACCAAGTGGGAAGTACCTTGACTTTCAATCTGAAGGTCGTGGGTTCGTATCCCGGCGTGCATCGATGGTTTTTTCTGTTCGAAAAAATTATATGCGCATCAAAAACACTCAAAACGGTGAAGGAAAACATCGTGAGGAAACCAGTTAGTATTCTTATAAGCGGCGATGGGCTTGCAACCTGTCACGTATGGAATGCTAACTACTGCAAAATGTGGGCATGTGCCAAATGTAATGGCTGGACGTGCCTCTGACTACCCCCACTAGACATCTTCAAAGGATCGGAAAAGGAAAGGAAAGGAAATAACTAGCAGAAACACACTTCGCTCACGTAAAGTTATTTTCAAATAGACAATACCCGCTGCACCCCCTTAGGGGTTAAGTTTCTGAGATTCCTTTTTCAGTTTTCAACATTTTAAAGGAAGACCCTTCAAGTTTCATGCTGGTTGTGCGTTGATTGTCAGTTAGTCAGTTAGAAACGTTAAAGTTTTATATATTTAGGTAAATAAAAACGTCAATATAATTAGCACACATATTTATATTGCCTTGCCTTCAGTTCTGTTCAACAAATGATTATTCTGTAATGCATATTATCAGATCTGTTGAAGTTATCTTATTATTTAGCTAAAGATAAAGGATAACGATAAATAAACGTTTATTTTAGTACCACCAAAAATCAACACTTAAAAACTAGAAAATAATACATACATTATGGTAATAAAACCACTCAGCGTATGCTCAAGCAGTAACTACTGCAAGAGCGCTGGTCTTCCGTGGTCGCACTAAAAGTGGTCGAAATCCTAATCCTACTTATATTATAAATGCGAAAGTTTGTGAGTGAGTGGGTGTGTGTGTGTGTGTTTGTTACTCTTTCACCCAAAAACTACAGAACGGATTAAAATAAAACTTTACAGTTATGTAGCTTATACATCAGAATAACACATAGGCTACTTTTTATACAGTTACCACCCGTGCGAAGCCGGGACGAGCAGCTTGTAATATTATAAATGTGAAAGTTTGTGAGTTTGTATGTATGTTTGTGCCACAATCAGGCCTAAACGACAAAACTGATTAAATGAAATTTTCTGTAGATGTAGATATATTGCCCAAATAAAACATAGACATACTTTAAATACGAAAAACATCCCCAAAGTGATAAAAAAACGCAAAAGGAATTTTGGTATAAATGGCGCTGATGTGCAACAAATCTGACATCACAGACTAAAAACATTCAGTCTTTTCTATTCGATTATTGAAATTAGACAGGACAACATCTGTCGCGGGTCTGCTAGTAAGTTACATAAAATGATAGATACACTTGGCACTTTAGAGTTGTGTATAACTGTTCACGTATACCGCCCTCACCTCACACCTCCGGATAAACAAGAGGCTGATTGAAACCTATAGCATGCAAATTACTTTTGGAATTTTAGGTGTGTCACGTTCATATAGAACCCACAATACAAGGTCGGAGGTACTGCTTCATAAAGCGCTTGTGCCTTGTTTAGTCGTTCTTACCACATCGTCTAAATTAAAAAACTTTTTTAGAGTATCGTACCCAAGCCAAAGGGTAAAAACAGGACCCTATTACTAAGACTTCGCTGTCCGTCTGTACGTCTGTCTCTCACCAAGCTGTATCTCATGAACCGTGATAGCTGGACAGATGATGTATTTATGTTGCCGCTATAACAACAAATACTAAAAACAGAATAAAATTAATATTTAAGTGGGGCTCCCACACAATAATCGTGTTTTATAGATACGGACCCTTCGTGCGCGATTCCAACTCGCCTGGCTTTCTATTTTATTCCTCTTGGAGACAGAACAAGCAGATGTTAATGATAAGCATAAACCAACCGTCGCCATCTTGCAGTTCACGAAAACCTAGAACGCGTCATACGGTGTACTGCCTTACATGAAAGATAAGACACATGTGCCTGTAGTTTCACCGACAGGCCCCTTCAAATCGAAACACAGCAATGCTGTTTAGCGGAAAAATAGAAATAATAGAAAATAGAAAAACATTTATTACACACAACATTAAGGTGATGTGTGAAATTTTTTGACTTTGCTGGGCTGAGTCTACCCGGATAAGACGGAAAAAGTGATAAAACTTCATTATCTTGAAAACTATCAAACTTAACAAGAAACTGTCAGTAAATTACTTAGCTAGTATGATTATCTAACGAATTATATAAAAAATACTGCTTAGCTATTCATAGTTTTGATTCAATTTTGAAACGAAACCAGTGTTTTTGAAGAGCCAACTTTGGAAAATAAATCTATGGTGAAAAGTTTCATCAATCGTGTTTCTGTCTGTAATTTATTTAGATTATATCCTTAAGTTATCTTTGTTATAAAAAAAACATAACTGTATGTTTTGCGGTTATTGAGAAAAAACGATTCGATAATTAAACATTTATTACTCGTCGCAAAGTTTTACACAGGAAAATAATTGTAGCTACCTAATTAGTAAGTTACTGTTTCACATGGAGTATCAAAATTAAACATTTATTTTAACTGTGATACCCACACCAGAATAGATAGAAAATTCTTTATTGCACAATACAAGAACATGTACATAGGCGAACTTAATGCTAGTTAGCATTTTCTTCCAGCTAACCTTTGTGTAATTTGGAAAGGGAATGGTAGTGCTTTGTAAGAGAGAAATCATTGAATTTATTATATTTATACACATACTTACTAAAAAATACATAAACTTACATATATACCATACCATAATACCTAGTATCTACAAAAAAATAAATAAATAAAATAAATATTGGCGGACTTTACACACAACGCCATCTAGCCCCAAACTAAGCAAAGCTTGTACTATGGGAATTTGAAGAATGATTTTTTTTTTTTTTTTAAATAAATATTGGCGGACTTTACACAAAACACCATCTAGCCCCAAACTAAGCAAAGCTTGTACTATGGGAACCAGATAACTGATAGAATACTTATTTACTTTTTTTTGTAAATACATACATAATATACATAGTAACACCCAGACACAGAACAAACATCTATGTTCATCACACAAATGTTTGCCCTGAGTGGGGATCGAACCCACAACCTACAGCGTAGAAGGCAGAGTTACTACCAACTATGCTGTGAGGCCAGTCGAATGATTCTGTATTGCGGATACCTTGATTTACGACTAACATTATTAAAGTATTTGTAGCCTCGGTATACAGCTAAACAATAGTAACAAAATACATTACAAAAAACCTACTATTTGAGAAAAATAAATAAAAAATATAATATAATATACCTAACTATATAAATAATAATAATAATAAAATATGATACTAAAAAAAAGGTATGGTACAACATTTACATTTATTTAGTTCTGTATCCAAGAGTTGCATGAACCAAACTCAAAACTGACACTTTTTGTACAGTAAAAGTGTCAGTTTTGGCATTTAAACGATACGTTGTCGATACGTTAGTGGTTCGTGCTCAGGTGTTATAATGTATTATGGGTATGTACTACATAGTACTTACATAAGTACTTTATCAGTAATATGGTTCGCTTTGTGATTAGCTAGATGGCAATATGTGTAATGTCCATCAATATTTATTACATTTTCAATACGAAAAGTTATTGCAAATTGCATGAACATCTAAACTTGCCATAGCTATATAGGTACCAATCTGCGGACATTTGTCTACAACGAGCCACGTTTGATGCAAAACAGATTGTTGCCGGCTTTTATGGTATGAGAAGAAGATAACAACGCAAATGTTTTTAGCATCAGCTTTTTAGCATTTGTCTAAAAAGTTGATGCCAAAACCCATAGCTAATAAAGTAACTTTTAACTGTTCCGTACCCAAAGGGTAAAAACTCGCTGTCCGTCTGTACGTCTGTATGTCACAGGGCTGTATCTCATGAATCGTGATAGCTAGACAGATGATGTATTTCTGAATATGAAATTAGTCGCAAAGCATCGCAATAAATTTTTTACACAGATTATTATTCATTTTTCATATATTTTAGGCCAAAACGGCTTCAAAGCAATGTCAGATGTATCGAGCAGGTATGTAAGCGACGGTATAACAGTAACCTGTTTTACACACAAATGCAAGCTCAAGTAGAACACTGCGAGGTGCAGAATAGTTAACGAGTTTGTGAAGTTTCGGTCACGGTTGAATCGAAGACTACCTCTGCCTACATAATGAAGAACAATGTTAATTTTTACTAATAAAACCAGGCTGTGCTGAAATATCGCCTAATAAGGCGAATTTTTAGCGGCCGAGTGGACGAACGACTCAGTAGAGCAACATAAAGTTTTGTTCCTAAAAATATAAATATCAGGCTTAAACAATTAAGGTGATGTGTGAAATTTTTGACTTTTTGTATGGGCTGGGTCTACCCGGATAAGACGGAAAAAGTGATAAAACTGCATTATCTTGAAAACCATCAAACTTAAAAAGAAACTGTCTAATTTACTTATCTAGTATGATTATCTAACGAATAATATAAAAACTAAC
Organism: Hydriomena furcata; assembly: GCA_912999785.1. Taxonomy (NCBI): domain Eukaryota; kingdom Metazoa; phylum Arthropoda; class Insecta; order Lepidoptera; family Geometridae; genus Hydriomena; species Hydriomena furcata. Next base: position 3,278,138 of record OU538828.1, on the reverse strand, counting down.
TGTTTAACTATTAATTAATAGTTTTGATTTTAATCGAAACCAGTAATTTTGAAGAGCCAACTTTGGAAAATAAATCTATCGAGAAAAGTTTCACCAATCGTGTTTCTGTTCTTTTATTAACCTAGATTAAATCCTTAAGTTATCTTTGTCATCCAAAACAAAACTGTATGTTTTGCGGTTATTGCGAAAAAACGATTCTGCATTCATGAAAAACATTTATTACTCGTCTTAACTTTAGCAACCTAGGTGTGAGCCGTATAACAAATTCTATATAATAATATTCTATAACAAATTCAACACTAAGCAACTTAGAAACGATGATAAATCGGTCTATTTACTTGTTGTAACACGCATCCTGTTTGATTACTAACCTTGAATTATATTTTGTTTTGCTATAAGAATTTTTACGTGGGTTGTTTTTATTGGACAGGTAAAAACCTTCAAATGGAAAGTTGGTCAGAAAAAACCCATTTCCCTACATAATTTAAGTAGATAAATCGCCTGTGAAGCGCGTGCCGACCAATGGAATGTGGTTTTCGAGTATATACGGGTAACTTCAGTCAGATTGACCTTATCTATAATATGAGCACCTTTTGAACAACTAAGAAGAATCTACGCTGTAACTGGTAAACCGATTTGAATAAAACTTATAACATATACCTGGAATAGCATATAGGAAACTTTTATCGGTGTACCCAGCGACCGTCCACGGGAGAAAGTTAGAAGAATCCTAATCCTACTGATATTATAAATGCGAAAGTTTGTGAGTGTTTGTGTTTGTTTGTTACTCTTTCACGCAAAAACTACTGAATGTATTAAAATGAATCATTACAGAAATATAGCTTATATATCAGAATAACACATAGGCTACTTTTTATCCAGGTATCATCCGTGCGAAGCCGGAGCGAGCAGCAAGTAGCATTATAAATGCGAAAGTTTGTGAGTTTGTTTGTATGTTTGTGCCTCAATCAGGCCTAAACGACAAAACGGATTTAGATGAAACTTGTAGATGTAGATGTAATGCCCGAATAAAACATAGAGGTATTTATAATCCGAAAAACATCCCCAAAAAGATAAAAAAACGCAAAAGGGATGATTCGGGTACATATGGCGCTGGTGTGCAAAAAATCTGACATCACAGACTAAAAACATGCAACATTAAATTTGGGCAGGACAAATTCTGTCACGGGTACTCAAGTATAATCTATGCTATCAAAAACATAACTTGTAAAAAAAGCCAAGTCTCGCAACGCAACTCAGTTCTTCTACCGTAAAAAGTTGTGAGATCCATGTAATATCAAGTCGGTTAATTTATTCAGTCCCTACTTTAAGGGTCCTTCTGTCTTACGTTATTACGTAAAGGTTAGCTAATTACGTAATAACATAAGTCAAAAGGACCCTTAAAGTAGGGACTGAATAAATTAACCGACTTGGTATTACATGGATCTCACAACTTTTTACGGTAGAAGAACTGAGTTGCGTTGCGAGACTTAGCTTTTTTTACAAGCTACGTTTTTGATGGCATCTCATTTATTTTTGTAGATAGTACTTTTTAGGGTTCCGTACCTAAAGAGTAAAAACGGAACCCTGTTACTAATACTCCACTGTCCGTCCGTCCGTCTGTCCATCTGTACGTCTGTCCGTCTGTCCATCTGTCCGTCTGTCTGTCTGTCGGTCTGTCTGTCCGTCTGTCTATCACAGGGCTGTATCTCATGAACCATGATAGCTAGACAGTTGAAATTTTCACAGATGATGTATTTCTGTTGCCGCTATAACAACAAATACTAAAAACAGAATAAAATAAATATTTAAGTGGGGCTCCCATACAACAAACGTGATTTATAGATAATGGTACGGAACTCGATGTGCGCGAGTCCGACTCGCACTTGGCAGGTTTTTTTAGGGTTTTTACACTAAACACTAATTGTGTTTCAAATTTGAAGCTTCTATGTCTGCTAGAAGTGCCTTAAACTTTTGATGATCGGTCAGTCAGTCAGTCAGTCAGTGAGTGAGTGAGTGAGTGACAAAAAAGGAAACTTTGACTAGATATAATTCTTAATCTACTGGTTCAAATTGAATGAAATTTGAAATATACCGTGTTTATATAGTGACTGCTTGGTTACTGAAAATTCAGGCTTCTAGTTTTATCCACAACGAAGTTATAGGGGGTCGAAAATGGCCTGAACTGCTTCGAGAAAAGGATGGTACAGCCGTGCCGCTTTATTGCTTGACTTGGCGGGGGCACTGCCGTGCCCCCAGATTCTCAAATATTTTGCACATAGCTTTTTCTGTACTCATAGCCTAGTAACATTCACCAGGTTTTCCCTCCTTGTTCCGTTATACCTGTACATAATCAAAACAAGCGACATGGATTCTAGTCGTACGATCGTGCCTATTTTGCAAAACATATTTGGTTACCTAGTGCACAAAACTATCTTGTACGACTAGACTTGTTTTGCAGGGTACAAAAATGCCTTTCTAATTAATTTCATCTCAAGAAAACCAGCCCACACACACCATCAATGTTAAACAGCAGAAGCACCCTTAAGACGAGTAACAAATGTTTTTAATGAATGCAGAATCGTTTTTTCTCAATAACCGCAAAACATACAGTTTTGTTTTTTATGACAAAGATAACTTATGGATATAATCTATATAAATTACAGACAGAAACACGATTGGTGAAACTTTTCTCGATAGATTTATTTTCCAATGTTGGCTCTTCAAAAACACTGGTTTCGTTTTTAATCAAAACTATGAATAGCTAAACAGTTAATTTTTATATAATTCGTTAGATAATCATACTAGCTAAGTAAATTAAAGACAGTTTCTTTTTAAATTTGATGGTTTTCAAGATAATACCGTTTTATCACTTTTTCCATCTTATCCAGGTAGACTCAGCCCACACAAAAAGTAAAAAAATTCACACATCACCATAAATAAGTCAGCGTGAGAATAGCAAATGCTGAAACTCTGGTTTTGAAACCGCAAAATTTTAGCTCTAATATGAGTTATATGGTAATTTTTATTTGTTCACAATAGACTTACCTTCATTTCACGCTTCGCTTTAGAGTTTGTAGTCGCCTCCTAACAAGGAAAAGACAGCTCCATGCGACGGTGCCTTGCCCCTCGAATGCGATACCATTTGTTCGCGGAATTGCATTGTTCCCAGGCACCTGTAATCTGGACTTGGTAGCAGAACCTTTTCCGAATAAGATTTGTTGGCACCTCACTCGATTCTCTCAGTGCGAACGTGAAATATATATTTATAAGCATGTTTTGCTTATTCTAGCTAGAGAAAGACACTGGCATTGCGTTGTATCTGTATTGTGCTTACAAATGGTTTAACAAAACATGTTTTTGTTACATTGATTATCATATTATTATGTTTTGTTTTGAAATAATATCATAAATGAATTAAACTACAATAAATCCTACTAATATTTTAAATGCGAAAGTATGTGAGTGTTTGTGTGTTTTTGTTAAGGCGCTCCCAGTCGACGATTGTTTTTGTTCGAAACGAAAAAATAAATACTTCTGAACAAGCCACATCTCCTATTTTATAATGTATAGTATATGTGAATAAAGATGTACCCATCTTTAATCACTTCGATAAATAATCCTACCGACCGCTGCAATGACGACAAACACACGTCGGCGCGTGGTCCGCCTTAGCTTTTCGAATAAATTAATGATATAAATTATGTATAATTACTTATCAAAAATCTATTCTAATAGAAATATAGATCTACATATTACCTATCTTTAACAATAAATCACAAGTTGATTTTAATAGTAGGTATATAAAATATTTCGATCATAAATTCTAAAACGTATCATTTTGAAATAATATCTTTATCGTGAAAAGTTTCTGCTATTATGTTTTCAGCTTAATAGAAATCTAGGTAGGAACCTGAAGTAATATACTTATAAAAATAGGAGATGTGGCTTGTTCAGAAGTATTTCTTTTTTCGTTTCGAAAAAGAGAAATCGTCGACTGGGAGCCCCTTAAGTACCCTTAGAAGTAAACTACTGAACGCATTTAGATGAAACTTTACAGTAATATAGCTTATAGAATAACACATAATGCTACTTTTTATCCAAGTACCGCCCGTGCGAAACCGGGGCAAGCAGCTAGTAAAACAGTAAAATGATCACGACTGTAATAAACAAATTACTCAAGTACTGCAGTAGCCAGAAATACAACACAAAAAAAATGGTAAATTGTATAGTTTTATATCGTACTTTTGTATAAGTGTTGGTATTGTCAATTAGTTTGTTCTATTTTGTCGGTAACAAAGTCATAAATTTTGTATTAGGTATCTATAGGTATCTATACATATATCTATACACAACACAACTAAACTTCTCAGATATAGGGTGAGCACGTTGGTTGTGTGTACTTTACAACATTTTAATTTTCAAATAAACGTTTTATATTGAAATAAAATTAAAACGACAACAAGCGATATTATTTATTCATATTTAAATAGACAAAACGGGAAATCATTAGTTGTGGTCAATCAAACCTAGAGGTATAACGCATCACAACTGTCACTAATCAAAACGGACCATAGACAAATAATTATATTAACTGTATTTTTAAAACAAGTTTGTTTGCTATGCTTTATTAGTGACTACCAAAATTGAAAATGCCCAAAGCCGGGGTAGGCAGCATAACCAGATCTTGGGCAGGATGTACTACTAATTTTACAATGGTTCACAGCGTGTAACAGACACTATTTTTTGTGCTTTCAAAGCTTTGAAAATATAATAAAGTGCTTTGAATGTTGAGTCTGTAATAAAGCATCTTGGCTATTCGAGAGTGTTTAGCATTTTAATTATCTGTTTGAAATTTTCATTAATAATAAGCATCCCATTTCATTTTGTTTTTCCTTCTTTGTTAAATGTGCGCCTTATACCGTTTGGCTGTCATAACAAGTAAAGTACTAGCCTACGAGTCTACAAGCATCCTATTAATATTATAAATATAAAAGTTTGTGAGTTTGTATGTATGTTTGTGCCTCAATCAGGCCAAAACGACAAAACTGATGAAATTTGCTGTAGATGTAGATATAATGCCCGAATAAAACTTAGACTACTTTAAAATATGAAAAACATCCCCAAAATTATAAAAAACACAAAAGGGATAATTACCTCCTCTAGACATCTGAAAGATCCGAGTGCCTAGAGATAGGAGAGGATATCTACCGTCATCTATAGGGTCGCTTCGACCAGACGCTTTGAAATAATTTTCGCACAGTCCCAGGGTCTCGACTCTCGACCCCAAAAGGCTCAAAAATATAAGCCCTATACCTATACCTATAGACTTGCATACTACCTTTTGAGGTCCTCGACCGAATTTTGAAACGAGTCCATTAGGTATGCATAAAATCATTTTTAGTTCTTTGACTGGCCTCACAGCTCAGTTGGTTAACTCTGACTTCTGCATTTTAGGTTGTGGGTTCGATCCGCACCTATGGAACCAAATATTTGTGTGATAAACATAGATGTTTGTTCTGTGTCTGGGTGTTAATATGTATAATATAATTTGTATTAACAAAAAAAAAAAGTATACAAGTATTATATCAGTTATTTGATGCCCATAGTACAAGCTTTGCTTAGTTTGGTGGTATGAGTAAATTCCACCAATATTTATTTATTTATTATTCTGACAATTTAAAAAAATAACTTCTTTACCTAAAAGTTATTTGCGTTGGCATATTTCGTATTACATTTTTTTGAATAAGTAAGTCTCAAAAGGGTAATCTTGTTCAAAAGTTATTGTTAGTTTCAAAAGACTTGATAGGTACTTTAGTAGTTCTAAAAGTTGAAGATAGTTTAAAATCTGCACTGGATGGGTGAGATTAAAGGGTAGACTAGGTAAACTATGCGTTGGAGTCATCCAACTAAACTTCTTTTTATTTAGGTCTGGTCTTTTTACCCGACTGCGGTGGGTAATGTTTATCGAGCGTATGTGTATGTATGTATGTGTATGTATGTATGTATGTATGTATGAGTGTATGTATGTTTGTATGTCCGTTTCTTTGGCACGCTCTACAGCCCAAACGACTTGACGGATTATGACATTGGATTTATCTCAATTGTGGGAGTGCTATTAGGGTACATATTTTTTTAAAATATGGCGCCCTCCTCCTTATAAAAAGGGGGCATAACAATTCATAGTAACGATGTGAGTATCAAATGAAAGCAACTAAATAGGCCATTCCAAAAATATATATACCGTAACATTTTTGTCTTACTATTTAGGCACAAATTCTAAATAAAAATAAAAAATAATTATTTTTTTGCAGTCTGGTTTTATGTTTTTATAATCATTTGTTATTATTTATTACTTTCTATTGTGAGTTAGTCTAAGTTTTCAGTTCAACAAGCCGCAAGACTGAGGTTTTTTTTTTATATTGTGCCAAGTGAATAAGCACACTTCCTTGTAAGGATATCAAATCAAAATTTATAGTAAGTTTGAAACCTGAAACAGACGTAATTTCAGCGTTTATGGTACTTTGCTTATGATTAAAAAGAATTATATAGAGTGCAAATTTATCCCTTTTGGTGTTTCTCAAAGTACCTACGAACAAAGATGAACCAAACGAGTAAAAATGAGTAGGTACCTATGTAAAAGTTAGTGTGCAAATTTATCCCTTTTAGTGTTTCTCAGAAAACGAGTAAAAATGAGTACATGTAAAAGTTAGTGCAATATCTTAATATAAACTAGCTGACCCGTGCCCGCTTCGCTGTGCGTAAGACATTTCTAATACCATCGCGGACTTTATTGTAGAAAAAAAAAATTATTTACGACATCACATTAGAAACCTCTAAAATTATCAGTGTTTCTCTACTATATTATGCATGTATTATACATATAAACCTTCCTCTTGAATTACTCTATCTATTAAAAAACCCGCATCAAAATCCGTTGTGTAGTTTTAAAGATATAAGCAAACATACATACGCGGGAAGCGAAAAGCGACTTTGCTTTATACTATGTAGTGATAAGTAGACAAAGATATCTAAGTTTACAAAAATTGATTCAGACAAAAAATCATAACAATCGTAACCTATCTGTCATGAATAATTCTCCGGCATGATAACCCGAAAATTCAATCTCCGAACAATGGGATCGTATTAGCATACAAAAGGTTTCACATATTTTACGCAAATCCGTTATATTTTGAGTTATCTTCTCGCAAAAAGGCAATGTTTTTCCCCTGGCCTATGAAATAAATTTTATTTGTGGTCGACATTGTTAACGAGTAAAGGTTGAGCCGCTTGAATTATTTATTTTGGTTTACTGACTCGTAGAATTAGGGGGGATGGACCTGTTTCATCTTTTTAAACTAATGCTCCGTAACCAAGTTACCAAGTTTAGCTTAATAAGTCTTCATGCAATCGCCTTTTGAGGTTTTCATTCCAAGCATTACAAGCGTTTTTAGCGCGTCAACCCCTAGTTTGCGTGGGGACTTGCGTAGGTATTCGAGTTGGCGTTATTGACAAAAAAACTGTTACACGTAGCCTTTTGGCAACACGATATTGGATACCTAACTCGATTATTTCTCGTAGAGGTACGTGCGTACGAGTATCGTGATGTTTAATACGGATTTTTTTTACACGCTTTATTTCGTTTTAAATTAAGACGAGTAATCATTTTTTTTATGAATGCAGAATCGTTTTATTCTCAATAACCGAAAAACATACAGTTTTGTTTTTTATGACAAAGATAACTTAAAGAATTATTCTAAGTTATAGGCAGAATTACGTTTCTCCAATCGTATCGTCGTTTCCAAAGTTGACTCATATTGTCTCTCTAATATCAAAACACTAATTTAGTTTTTACTAAAACTATGAATAACTAAACAGTTCATTTTTATATAATTTGTTAGATAATCATTAGTATGATACACATAAATAAAATTTCGGTTTTATCACTTTTTCCGTCTTATCCGGGTAGACTCGGTCTATACTAAAAAAACTAAAATTTCAAGCAATCTAAGCTATCTAAGTCGTGAAAGCTATTTTTCTGAATTTCGTATTTAAAATTGTTTTTTTAATCATTGCAGCTTTTCCGGAAAACCTTTTACTGATTAATATGCATAACTATCTGTATCTATTTAGGTACCTACTGCATTGTGCTTATACATTAACCGTCTCATTAATAAACGTAGACTAGCGCAGGATTAAATTTAGTCCAACTAAAAAAATTTAGTTTGGACTAGTCGAATTCAATATTAATAAACAAGGATTAGAAATGGAGTTGCTTACATTAAGCTGGTATTAACAAGTCTTGGTGTAACCTTAGATGATCTTTGGATAAGTAAATTTTTATTAATAGCACCGTGAGAATGGCAGCATTCGCTTCATATGGATTCCTTACGGTCGTATATTTCTACTCCATCTTAGTTTTTCTTACAATTCTGACATTGATCAACTATAACAAAACTCTACGAGGTGCTCACGATGTTTAACCCCCAACGCAAAAAGAGGGGTGTTATAAGTTTGACGTGTCTGTCTGTGTATCTGTGTCTTTGTGTGGCATCGGACTTCTTAAACGAATTTTAATGCGTTTTTTTGTTCAAAAGCTAACGTGATCGAGATATTTCATTTAATTGTTAAAGAAATGTTGAAGCAATTTCGACTGATCGATTCAAAATGTAGTATTCTGTGACATCAGAGGCGGAAGTTTTCAAATGTCCAATTTAATATTATTGAAATACAAGCTGCTCGCCCCGGCTTCGCACGGGTGGTACCTGGGTAAAAATTAGCCTATGTGTTATTCTGATATCTATGCTATAATACTGTTAAGTTTCATTTTAATCCGTTTAGTAGTTTTTGCGTGAAAGAGTAACAAACACACACTAACAAACCCACTCACTCACTTTATCAAAAACTTTCGCATCACTACATAGTATAAAGCAAAGTCGCTTTCCGCTTCCCGCGTCTGTATGTATGTATGTATGTATGTTTGCTTAAATCTTTAAAACTACACAACGGATTTTGATGCGGTTTTATTTAATAGATAGAGTGATTCAGGAGGAAGGTTTATATGTATAACTAGCGACCCGCCCCGGCTTCGCACGGGTTTAATACATATAAACCTTCCTCCTGAATCACTCTATCTATTAAAAAAAACCGCATCAAAATCCGTTGTGTAGTTTTAAAGATATAAGCAAACATACATACAGACATACAGACGCGGGAAGCGGAAAGCGACTTTGCTTTATACTATGTAGTGATAACATGCTACCCGTGCGAAGCCGGGGCGGGTCGCTAGTTTATAATATTAGTAGAATACGTTACAGAGCTGTTAAGTTAAAATATTCTATGAATATTATTGACCTCCTGCGACTATATAAGACTCTTAAACCAACGCCGTTAATGAATAAGAAACATCAAAACATACGCGTTCATAATATCAGTGTGATTCTATTTCTAAACATTGATATTTCCTAACAAACATCAAAACATACGCGATATATCAGTGTGATTCTATTTCAGTATATTGATATTTCCGATTGTTCAATTTAAAGCGATTGATATTTCGCCGAACTAATTTACGTGAATAGGCAGTCAATAATCCACATTGATGACACAATCTAATTTCGCGAGAAGGACATTGGGGCAGATCAAAGGGGGAGTTTGGGAAGGCACCGCACGTCGCGCGACGGAAGGAAATTGAAACTTTATATTTGAGCGCACTTTATCTGACCGAACCTGGAGCCTTTCTACCAGAAAATTCCCCCGTAATAAAATGCTGTTTTTTCTCAGCAAAATGCTTCGGCCGCTTTGTCCATTCATTTGGCCACTCTGTCAGATGTGGCTACACATATTTTAGTGCTCGAACACTAGCTGTTGCCCGCAAGTTTGGCTGCGAGGTGTTGAAAGAAAAGTAGCTATTATCCTTTCCCAGGGTTCTAACTATATCCATACAAAATTGTATCAAAATCGCTTCTAATATCCTGAGTTCCTAAAGAACTGAATATCTACTGCTTGATGATACAGTCATAAGCCTCCATCTCTCATACAAAAGTTACTACCTCGTTACCTACACCATAAAAAGTAGATTTTATACTCTTCTGAACCAAGTTGCATCTATTGCACCACGCATTTTCATATATCAAAAGATTGTATTGAAAAATATATTATTTAACACTTGCCCGGCTGGCTGACTCTATCTCGGGGTTCGGAGAGTTAATGAGAATGCTGATAGTCATTTAAAATATATAATAAAGCACGTAAAACATAAAATAGATAGAATAAACACAATAAAACACCACAAATGATTAAAAGTACTCGAGCCGCTCATGCGACGCGGTTACGCGCGGGCCGCTGAATCTCACTCGCTTGGCGCGAGATGGCGCTAGTCGCCTTGAAATCACGGCGCGTTCAGGAAAGGGATGTGATGTCGACGCGGCGTGGTCCAAATAAAAATGAATTGACAGGTGACAGATCACCGCGCGCTACAATTTCTATACATATAATAAAACTGTAGAAGAGTTCAATTCTGTACATTGAATAAAAACCAAAAAAAATACTCCTAGGGGTCTTCATACAAGTAACACAGGCCAAAAAAAACATTTTGAAATTTTTGTCTGTCTGTCTGTCTGTCTGTCTGTCCGTTGTCAGGCTTTCACGCAAAAACTACTGGACGGATTTGGATGAAACTTTTTTTGTTATATAGCTATTAATCCTCGGCAACTTATAGGCTATAATTTTGGAAGATCGGAATACCAGATGTGGAACTATAGCGGTCTGGGTCTGGGTAATCTATATGAGATATTAATATACTGCTTTAGGCAAAGTTGATCAACATGCTTTCGACATTCGAAAGAAAAAGAATAAAATAAAACCGACTAAGTGCGAGTCGGACTCGCGCACGAAGGGTTTCGTACCATTATCTAAAACCGGCAAAAAAACACGTTTGTTGTATGGGAGCCCCACTTAAATATTTATTTTATTCTGTTTTTAGTATTTGTTGTTGTAGCGGCAACAGAAATACATCATTTGTGAAAATTTTAACTATCTAGCTATCACGGTTCATGAGATACAGCCCTATTACAAACAGACGGACAGACGGACAGCGAAGTCTTAGTAATAGGGTCCCGTTTTTATCCTTTGGGTACGGAAACCTAAAAATGAATTACGAATTATACATTAGTTCATAAAAAACTCAACAGATAGCAGCACATGTGTACCTATATAAACATAAACATTCTTTAATTTGTGTTAGCTTGCTGAACCATTATGGGTTATTTTAGTTGGTATACTAATATTATAAAGAAGAAAACCGTGTTGGCCGAGTGGGAGGTACTACTTTCAGATTGAAAGTCGTTGGTTCGAATCCTGGCGTGCATCAATGGAATTTTCTGTTCGAAAAATGTATATTCCCATCAAAAACACGTGCTCAAAACGGTGAAGGAAAACATCGTGAGGAAACCAGTTAGTATTCTTATAAGCGGCGATGGGCTTGCAACCTGTCACGTATGGAATGTCTAACTACTGCAAATGTGGGCATGTGCCTCTGACTACCCCCACTAGACATCTTCGAAGGATCTAAGCGTCTGGAGATCTGGGAGGATCTCTACCGTACTTAGGGATGAAAGTCGTGATCCTATTTATATTTTTAAAGATTTGATTTTTTGTTTGTATGTTTGTAATGGTCAAACTCAAAAGCTACTGAACCGATTATAATTTCATTATTACCAAGCTACATTATCTCTGGGTAGGTACATAGGCTATCTTTTATTTTTGAAAAAGTAATTGATTCCTTATAAATAATGCAATATTTTGATTTAAAGGTGTAAAAAACTGCCAAAATTGTTGCTTTTTTCGCGTGCGCTGCAAAAGCTATTAATAGTACATAACCAAATAATGATACATTATTGAATGTCCTCATTAATGCGCATATGAAAGTCTGCGAGGAGGTATAACTATATCTAAATATTAAAGTTTAGGTATAATAACCGCTTTTGTTTCTATCCATATCATAATGTTACTTATCCAACTTATCTAATTAAGCTATTTAGGAAAGGCAATAAAGGCTATTTAGGAGTGAACCACTTTTTGAATTGTTCAAATCAGTCGATTATTTTTGAAGGTATGATGAGTAAAACAAAATGAAAGCTGTCGCGATATTCCTATCACCCTGTTAAGAAACTCGAGCCCTTTCAACATTGTAAAAGCGCAAACCCACCACGGCACACAGAGAGGCGACGCACGTGCTCCAAGTTTCGCTTGAAGCCGCAAATCCACCGCGGAGCATGCTGTACAAGGGACGCGACGCATTTTAGCTACGTGGGTTCATTTGTATGATAACGTGAGTCTACATTTCCACTGCTGCACATGCTATACAGGAATATTAACTCACAACTATGTACAACTGTAGCGCAGACCAGTTTTGAATCATACGTTCATCACGTTTGCGTGTACCGCGTACACAGCGAGCATGGCGTTGATAGATTTAAAAGAATATGTATATAATTGTGTCCATTGTAACCCACGGACACGCTACGCATGATTGTCGTCATTGGTGCATTAGTGGTTTGCTCGAATATAATGCTCACGTAGCTCAACGCTGTCAACGCCATGCACGCTGTATACGCGGTAGGTACACTTAAACGTTTCAAAATGATGAAAAGAAAACCATTCAAAACTATGCTGCGCTACAGTTGTGATTGTGGATTAATATTCGTGTATAGCGTGTGCGGCAGTGGAAATGTAGTCTCACGTTGTCAAACAAATGAAACCACGCAGCTAAGATGCGTTGCGTGCCCGTGCGCACAGCATGCTCCGCAGCGGGTTTGCGCCTTAATGGTAAAGTCATAAGACTACTGATATAAAAGTTGCGGGATATTAAAATCGTGGCTACTAATGACTATCCTCACGGGGCCAGCAGCGGGACAACTTGCGTATATTTCGCGGATACCCATCTCCATTTAAGCCATACCTATTCAAAATAATCACATCTAGAAATGTCTGTCGCCCAGCGAAGCGGGCACGGGTCAGCTAGTTATATTAATAAGTTTCATTTATTGTATACATAATAGCTTCCACCCGCGCCTTTGCTCGCTTTGGTACCTGGATAAAAAGTGTTACGTTCATTCAAATCCGTTTAGTCGTTTAAGCGTGATTGAGACAAACATACAAACATACGAACATCCCTACAAACTTTCAGATTTATAATATTAGTAAGAAAGAAGGCTGGGTGCTTTATCCTGGGACAGAAAATAAAGTGATCGTTTTGTTCGTCCAGGATATAAATCATAACGAAATATTTCCAATAAATACGAGTATCTGAAGCAGTTCGGAATATTTTGTGTATCTATAAAAATATAATACAACAAATACAAATGTTGTTATGTATTGCATTGAAATATAGGATTACACAAAAATCTTATCTCTTATAAATAAAATTCTTGTTCACATTGTTTGGAACCAAACTCTTCCGAAACGGCTTGACTGATTTTTATGCTTTTTTTGTGTATATTTGGTTGGTATGAGAATAGATCGTAGGGTATTTTTTATACCCCTAAGGGTGGCATAAAGTTGGGAAAAGTGCTTTTTTCTATGGGATTATTGAAATTTGACAGGACAACGTCTGTCGGGACAGCTAGTATATCAAAAAAAATGATCATTTTATTAAAGAATCCTGACCGATATCGTATTGCAGATTGATACTGCCTTTCTTATTTTAGTTGAAAGTTGACAGAGGATAACAAATCAGGCGAATGCGGAAAAAATAAATGATCTAACGGAAATGTTATCTGCCGGATGTGTCCTAAATCGTGGAAATGCAGCGCACATTTTTCTGTGTCTACTCGTGCAAATCACATCATACATTTTCCATTTTGCAAAGTATAAAATACAAATCTCCCTTCAATTACACTGGAATATTAACTTAGACGTAAACCGAGCGATTTAAAATAATTTTCGCAACTTCCGATACTTCCTTTCCCGAGCTCTCTAACTTTGTTGAAAAGAAATCCGGTGCAAAGGAAAAAGAAATAAAACTGTTGGCTGACGAATTCGACAGAGATTTATCACCTTCTTGAGGTTTTAGCGGTTCCTAATTTACCTAGCGAGACGCAGCTGAAGGACGATAATTCATTTTACATTTTTTATTTTTTGCCGACAAGTAGGTGAATTAGTCTCGTACTTTTAGAAAATATTTTGAAGGCAATTTTTTCGAATCCCTAAACGGTAGGGATGGATTGTCTGTCTGTTTGGAAGCGATTTGTTTCTCTGCAACATCCGCTGCTATGTACGATGAAGTTAGTAAAGTAACTCGTATGTCCATTATTTATTACGAGTACCTAAGTTCGTATAATTAGAGGCCAACTTTGGTGATGAAGGTTTTAGACCACCCAAAGGTTCCATCATGGCTCAACGACGAAAGCCGTCTATTAGTAGTCAAGTCGACATTATAACAAGATCTCCGAAACACAGAAGCTCTCTGGGTCACCCACCCATCCAGTCGTCTACTGAAGGATGCTTAAGGTGTTAAGTGAAATTTTTGACTTTTTGTACGGACTGAGTCTACCCGGATAAGACGGAAAAAGTGATAAAACTGCATTATCTTGAAAACCATCAAATTTAAAAAGAAACTGTCTGTAATTTACTTAGCTAGTATGATTATCTAACGAATTATATAAAAATGATCTGTTTAGCTATTCATAGTTTTGATTAAAAACGAAACTAGTGTTTTTGAAGAGCCAACTTTGGAAAATAAATCTATCGAGAAAAGTTTCACCAATCGTGTTTCTGTCTTTAATTTATCTAGATTATATATCCTTGAGTTAACTTTGTCATAAAAAACAAAACTGCATGTTTTGATATTATTGAGAAAAAACGATTCTGCATTCATCAAATACATTTATTACTCGTTTTAACATATCCGATTTATTAAGAATGACTGACTAAACACAAAGCACTTATCCGATGCATCATCACGAAGAATCTCATAAAATAATTTAAATAACAACTCTTTACCGTTAAAAAGTTGGTCCATTCTGGCCATTTCATTTCAAAAGTCGAGCGAGAGTGCCCACAAACCGTAACCCGCAGGTGTTAAAACAAATCCAACTCGTAAATTGAGATGATAACGTAGAGAGGTTCCGATGTTTATTGTCACTGAATAATCAATACTCCCCATTTCACAATACCACGATTTCAATCTTTGGGAAATCAACAAAAATCTGCATACAAAAAGCGCTATCTGTTTTGCATAAATCGATTTACCTATCCTCTTTCAAAAGCTTTTTCCTTTCCAATTTCCACGTCAAGTTTATTTGTAAACAAAATGGGAATCACTCTTGGGCATTACCAAATAAAAGTTAGAATTGTAACCGAAAATTACTAAAGTTTTGGAGCAAAATGTCAAGTTGTTAGAACGGACAGAGTTTTAAGAGTAGTTGAGTTCCTTGTGAAGGAGTTCGTCCAGGGAAGTATATCACCATACTTATTTCTGTCGCCAAACAGCATTGCTATGTGCTTGAAGGGTGTGGTTACAGGTGAAATTACAGGCACATTCACCATGAAATTTTTGTTTTTTTGTATGGGCTGAGTCTACCCGGATAAGAAGGAAAAAGTGATAAAAGCGCATTTTCTTGAAAACCTACAAACTTAAAAAGAACCCGTCTATCATTTATGTAGCTAGTATGATTATTTAAGGAATTATATAAAAAATAACTGTTTAGCTATTGATAGTCTTGAGTAAAAACCGAAATTAGTGTTTTGGAAGAGCCCACTTTTGAAAATAAATCTATCGAAAAAAGTGTCACCAATCGTATTTCTATATAGAAAAAATCCTTATGTTATTTTTGTAGCCTGTCAATAGTTTGAGTCAAGGTAGAGTCGAGGTTACAACTAAGAATAGGATTATTTTTTGGTGTAGTCAAATGGTAATGAAGTTAATTTAATACCGAGTGCATTTTAGATGAAACTCAATAAGTATTGCTGTACGATCTGGTTTGTTCCCGCAGCCGCACATAAATCACACACAGTGCCCTCGCCGTCACCAAACCGCAACCATCCGCAACAGGCAGTGAATTGCAATTTTACATATAAATAAAAGCATCGTATAGTTACCTCATAACCTCACAGCTCAGTTGGTAGTAGCTCTGCCTTCTGCGATGTAATGAACACGTTCTGTGCCTGGATGTTAATCACTACATAGTATAAAGCAAAGTCGCTTTCCGCTTCCCGCGTCTGTATGTATGTATGTTTGCTTATATCTTTAAAACTACACAACGGATTTTAATGCGGTTTTTTTTAATAGATAGAGTGATGCAGGAGGAAGGTTTATATGTATAATAACATGCTACCCGTGCGAAGCCGGGGCGGGTCGCTAGTGTATAATAAAAGTATGTATTTACAAAAAAAAAACGTATCTATCTATCAGTTATCTGGCTCTCATACTATAAGCTTTGTAGTAGTTTGGGGCTAGATGGCGCTGTGTGAAATGTCCACCACAATATTTATTTATTTACAACTAGCGACCCGCCCCGGCTTCGCACGGGTAGCATGTTATTATACATATAAACCTTCCTCCTGAATCACTCTATCTATTAAAAAAAACCGCATCAAAATCCGTTGTGTAGTTTTAAAGATATAAGCAAACATACATACATACATACAGACGCGGGAAGCGGAAAGCGACTTTGCTTTATACTATGTAGTGATACTTGTATATATTTAAATATACCACAAAGACATAAACTACTATAGAGACTCCATACTCTTTTCAATCATTTCACTCAAGGAAAACCAGTTAGTATTTTTCACTTATGGAATAACCTACAAAATGTGGTCATGTGCCAAATGTAATGTTTGGACGTGCCTCTAACTACCCTATTAGACATCTTGGAGATCTTAGAGGATGTTTACAATACTTGGGGATTACAATCGTGATCCTATTTCCATTTTATAAGTATTTGTTTTTTTGGCACATCAAACTTTTAATTTACCCGTCAGGCAAGATTCGCTAGCGATACGGCAAATGGAGTGTCAAAGCTTTGACAGATAGCCAGGCGATTAAATAAATGGAAAAGAATAAAGCCGAACATCGAAAGACATAGAGCAGTTTATATCCAACAAGAGCGTATGGAACGATTTAATCGTATTTTTAGGGTTCCGTACCCAAAGGGTAAAAACGGGACCCTATTACTAAGACTTCGCTGTCCGTCTGTCTGTCACAGGGCTGTATCTCATGAGCCGTGTTAGCTAGATAGTTGAAATTTTTACAGATTATGTATTTCTGTTGCTGCTATGACAGCATATACTAAAAACAGAATAAAATAAATATTTAAGGGGGGCTCCCATACAACTAACGTGTTTTTTGCTGTTTTTTATAGAAATTGGTACGAAACCCTACATGCGCGTGTCCGACTGTGCGGCAGGATTTTTTCTTTCTTTGCTAACGAATCGCCAAGCTCATGCAGCCTTCAGCATCGCGCTCGTAAAAGCTATTGTTTCGAGCTTGTGCTCTTTTTGTCTATTTCTAGTGCTTCGCTCGTTTCGTTTCAACAAGTATCGATTTTATGAATACCCCATCAGACGAGACATCTTATTTTTCATTAGGTTTTTTTTCTAGCTTCCTCTCATTTTTAATTTTATGTAAATCGATTGAAATCTCGTTACCTGTATAAATTTGAAATCGGCAGATTTAAGACGAGTAATAAATGTTTTTGATGAAGCAGAATATTTTTTTCTCAATAACCGCAAAACATACAGTTTTGTTTTTTATGACAAAGATAACATAAGGATATAATCTTGATAAATTACAGACAGAAACACGATTGGTGAAACTTTTCTCGATAGATTTATTATCCAAAGTTGGCTCTTCAAAAACACTAGTTTCGTTTTTAATCAAAACTATGAATAGCTAAACAGATCATTTTTGGAAATTCGTTAGATAATCATACTTGCTAAGTAAATTACAGACAGTTTCTTTTTAAATTTGATGGTTTTCAAGATAATGCAGTTTTATCACTTTTTCCGTCTTATCCGGGTAGACTCAGCCCATACAAAATGTAAAAAAACTCACTAATCATCTTAATATTGGTACAATGAACTATACTTTAAGAAGCCAAAGAAGGTACCTCGATTATTCTTCAGTTTAAATTAAGCACGCTTGTGTCAGAGATCCAAGATCCAAGAAAGGGTAATGAAACGATGAACGGTCTTGAACAAAAATGAAACTTTTTTTTTCAATAACTTAAGTTTGTGAGGATTTTTGTATGTTTGATAGTCAATCTGACCTAAACGACAAAACGGATTAAGATGAAATGCTGTTGATGTATATAATAATGCCCGAATAAAACATAGGGTAGTTTATAATCCGAAAAACATTCCGAAAATGATGCGCTGGTTTACAAAAAATCCGTTTTGCACATGACAGAACAACAGACGACAGACGTCTGTCACGGGTCGGCTAGTACTTATATATAGTGAGCATTATGCCACATATAATGTTGGGACGTACTTCTAACTATCCCCATGAAATATCTTAAATGATCTAAGCGCCTAAAGATCTAAGAGGCATAAGGAATTCCAAGTATAAGGTCCTTAGCTAGTCCTTAAGCTTGTTTGAAACAAGAATACTATGAATGGACTTATCCAAATATTTTGATAGGATCTATCTACTAATCATACTTCAGAATATAACCATCTAAAGCTACCCTGGCTTTTTAATAAGCGGCGACCACAATACGACGGCCTTGTTATCTAAATATATTAAACTCTTGCGTTACTGACTGACTGACTGGCTGACTGACTGACTGATTGACTGATCTATTAACGCACAGACTAAACCACTCGTCAGTAAAAAGCTGTTGTTAGGCTGAGGTCATGAATTCGTATCCCTTAGCCTAGAATTTTCGTTTAGATTTCTTGTAAATGTTCTTATTATTTTTCAAAATTTGGTTTATTAGTACAATGTACAATACAATATTTTCTTTAATATATTTTGAACTATGTTTTTTTTGTATTTATATTTCTCCTCATTCTTCTTCTAATTCGAATTCTTCATTTAATCTTCATTTGATGTAGGGGGTTAATAAAAGTACTCTATATAATGACTGCTCCCAAAAACTGAAAACACAACTACATCTACCCCTATGAATGTCTCAAGTGAAATCCGCATTGCTTTCAACACATTTAAATTCAACTCTCTTCTTCCAATAGATTAATAGAGACAGATAGCCAAGAAAGTGATTCTATAAGGGTTCGGTTTTTCATAGGATATACAGAACCCTAAAACAAGATATGACGGCAGCTTACTTATAAGAAAACATGGTTTTATGTGCGATCAATTTCGAAGCAGGCTAACTCGGGTATCATGATTTATTACTGCCAAATTCCGATAGACACGTTCAGCTTTTTATTTCTTCTGAATATTATTTCTGAAACTTTTAGATTTATGCGATAAACTGCGTACTAAGATCAATATATTATTAATTGTAGTACTAATTTTGATTTTCCTAAAGGTATCGTTTTAAAAAACCGGCCAAGTGCGAGTCGGACTCGCGCACGAATGGTTCCGTACCATTATCTATAAAAAACGGCAAATAAAATCACGTTTGTTGTATGGGACCCCAATTAAAATACCCTAATTAAATATGTATGTATTTTATTCTGTTTTTAGTATTTGTTGTTATAATAGCAACAGAAATACATTATCTGTTAAAATTTTAACTGTCTAGCTATCACGGTTCATGAGATACAGCCCTGTGACAAACAGACGGACAGACGGACAGACGGACAGCGAAGTCTTAGTAATAGGGTCCCGTTTTTACCCTTTGGGTACGAAACCCTAAAAAAGCTAGGTTGACCGAGTGGGAAGTACCTCGACTTTAAATCTAGCTCTCGCTTAATTTTTTATTGTTGTACGTACTTGAGCGGTATCGTACTTTTAATTATTATTCTTGTTTGAGCCTTCACCTTGTTCGATCGGGACCACACTGAGCCTTGAACTTTTGAGCTCTACATAGCATTAAGGAAAGGATCATTAAAAAAAAGGTAGACCCCAAGACGTGTTTGTTGCCTGATTCTTCTAGGCTTGGTCGCGAGGAATCGGCGTAGCTTCACCTAGTTCCTAAGACGTTTTAAAGTGATCCTTGTGATTTTATTGAAATAAATGATTTTTGAATTTGAATCCGAAGGTCATGAGCTCAAAAATCAATGGATTTTTCTGTACGAAAAATTTCACTCATAAATACGTGCTAACAACGGGTAACGAGTTAGTATTCTCATAAACGGCGACGGACTTGCAACCTGTCACGTATGGAATACTAACTACTTGAATGTGGGCATGTGCCAAATGTTTGAAAGTGCCTCTGATTAACCCCTCTAGACTTTTTTAAGGATCTGAGCCTGGAGATCCTGAGAGGATGGGTTGCTGACGATTCGGACACAATAAATTCGGACACTTTGTCCGAATTGACCCTTTTCAATTTTAATATTTTCTTCACTGACGATTCGGACACCAATGTTTTGTACAGTCAGATATAAAAACTTGAACTGCTAAGAGGAATATAAATCAGCATAGCCATTTGGATTATACGAGATATTAAAATATATTACAAACCCACATGGATGGATCTATTTGGGGATTACAGTCGTGATACTTTTTTTTTTAAATTTATTATGTTTTCTCACTTCTCAACTGAAAATTTATGTTCAGAACATGTATCTTTATAGAAAAGCAATCATTTTTCACTTTGGCTTCAATTCATTTTCTGCCATTTTGTGTCTCCTCTATAGCCGGTAGGCAAGTAGGATTTCTACAAAATGTTTTCGTCGTTTCGGATCGAAAAACAGTCATACGTTGAACATCCTTCAGGTAGTAATTTTATTTCCCCTTAGGGCGTTGATTGAGGTAGATGTACTTATGTCTTTATTTTTGAAAGTAGTCGCAATACATCTTAAATTTTGTAACAAAACTTTATTAGAATTATCTAAGGTTTATACTCATACTAGCGACAAGCCCCGGCTTCGCACGGGTGCAAAGCTGATTCCTATAAACCTTCCTCCTGAATCACTCTATCTATTAAAAAAAACCGCATCAAAATCCGTTGTGTAGTTTTAAAGATATAAGCATACAGACGCGGGAAGCGGGAAGCGACTTTGCTTTAACAATGAGTGCTTCACTACATAGTAATGTAGTGAAGCACTCATTGTTCATGACTTTCGACATCATGGTGTTTCTATTCCTGAATAAGACTGGGGTAAGTTTTCTTCTTCTAATCGGCCGGCGTTTTTAAGATTCTGTACCCAAATTTTAAAAAACGGGACCCTATTACTGAGGCTTTGCTGGCCGTCCGTCTGTCACAGGGCTGTATCTCATAAACCGTGATAGCTAGACAGTTGAAATTTTCACAGATGATGTATTTCTGTTGCCATAATAACAAATACTAAAAACAGAATAAAGGGCAATTATAATAATAATTCATCAAACGTGTTTTTTTTGTCGTTTTTTATAGACAATAGTACGGAACCCGTCGTGCGCGAGTCCGACTAGCACTTGGCCGGTTTTTAAAAACTCTAGTCTTTAGCTGGTCTTTTTTTAAGAGGTGCTGTACACACAAAAAAAATAGTTTTATATAAAATTCTATATCAATAATTCTTTCATCTCAGTGGTATAGAAATAAAATATTTCTATTAAAATCTGCTACATTTTTCCACTGCCTTCATTACCAACATGTTCACGCAAATATACGGAATATCATCTCTTTGCGTAAGCGTACATGACTGATGTTGATTGTACTCATTTCTGTGCAATTTTCACTGAATATGATTGAATATTTTCATTAGGTACGAATTAGAGTTGATATAATTAATCGAAGTTATAAGGTGATACTTGACATTTTAGTTTTATGTAGCTACCCGGATAAAGATAGAAAAATTCTGAAAACCATCAAACTTAAAAAGAAACTGTCTTTCATTTATGTAGCTAGTATGGTTATCTAACGAATTATATTAAAATGAACTTTTTAGCTATTCTTAGTTATGACTAAAAACGAAATTAGTGTTTTGGAAGAGCCAACTTTGGAAAATAAATCTATCTAGAAAAGTTTCATCAATTACATTTCTGTCTATATAAACGATTTTGCATTCATCAATAAAAATATGAGTTACAGCCTGGTGACAGACAGATAGACGGATAGACAGACGGACAGCGGAGTCTTAGTAATAGGGTCTCGTTTTTACTTTACTTTAGGTACGGAACCCAAAAAAGTATGTTTTATTTATTTTATTTTTTTTGAACTTAAATACACATGTACAAAACATTAAATTGAACACTGAAAATGCAGAAGTAAAAACTGTGTCGCAGTTTCCAGTGCCCGACCTAATGACGGCAGGAGATCAGAGCATTCAAGAAGAAATAAATAAATAGTGAAGCTAAAGTAAAGAAAACATAAAAAAGATAAAAAACAAAAACAATGAAAATCAGATTACTTTTGGACTACATGCTTATTCAAAAACTAATAAACTAAGTTTGTTTAGTCCATGACATTGATAAAAGAGATCAATGCATCTAGCACAGACATGAGCGGTGAATAATGCCCACAATTTTGTCACTCCTGCCACCGACTGTGCTCTTTTAATTTTTGGCAACTGTCGTTTTTAAGGCGATAAGTGAAATTTTTGACGTTTTCTATGGGCTGAGTCTACGAGAGAGTGAGTCTAAAACGGAAAAAGTGATAAAACTGCATTATCTCGAAAACCATCAAATTTAAAAAAAAACTGTCTGTAATTTATTTAGCTAGTATGATTATCTTACGAATTATATAAAAATAAGCTGTTTAGCTATTCATAGCTTTGATTAAAAACGAAACTCGTGTTTTTGAAGAGCCAACTTTGGAAAATAAATCTATCGAGAAAAGTTTCACCAATCGTGTTTCTGTCTGATATTTATCTAGATTACATCCTTAAGTTGTCTTTGTCATGAAAAACAAAACTGTATGTTTTGTGGTTATTGAGAAAAAACGATTCTGCATCTTAATACAAACTTAAAGATCTTTTCAACGAATAAAAGTTCTGTTATTTTAATATTTTGTTATGTTAGTTTTTACGCCGTGTTGGCCGAGTGGGAGTTACCTCGACTTTCATTTCAAAAATCCCAGCATCAATGGATTTTTCTGTATAAAAAAATTATATTGTGAGGAAACCAGTTAGTATTCTTATTAGCGGCGATGGGCTTGCAATCTGTCACGTATGGAATGCTAACTAATGCAAATGTGGGCATGTGCCAAATATAATATAATGTTTGGACGTGCCTTTAACTACTCCCTTTGGACACCTTCAAGGTTCTAAGCGCCTGGATATCTGAGAGGATGTCTACCGTACTTGGAGATAACAATCGTGATTCTATTTTTTTTATATATCACGCATGTTTTTTCCCCTTGGGTCCAATTTGGATGTTTTAGGGTTCCGTACCCAAAGGGTAAAAACGGGACCCTATTACTAAGACTTTGCTGTCCGTCTGTCTGTCACAGGGCTGTATCTCATGAACCGTGATAGCAGTTGAAATTTTCACAGATTATGTATTTCTGTTGCTGCTATAATAACAAATACTAAAAACAGAATAAAATAAATATTTAAGGGCTCCCATACAACAAACGAGATTTTTTTGCCGTTTTTTATAGATAATCGTACGGAAGCCTTCGTGCGCGAGTCCGACTCGCACTTGGTCGGTTTTTTATGTATTCAAGTAGGAATAAAATGTAAACTTAAAAAAAAACGAATATCGTCTCCACACTCTTCGATTGGTTGAAACATTTTCGTCGATTTTCTTTTTAATTTTAAAAAGGTACTTAATTATGAAGATTTCATTCAAATGAAGTTCCTTATGCGCATAATCTTTACCTTATTGGGGCAAATACGTACCTCGGACTTGCAAATACAAAGTTGTATTCTTATTTGTAACCTCGACTCTACCTTGACTCAAACTCTTTCTAAGCCCCTCGATCTTTCCCACGAAACGTACCTTATGTTTGGTATCAATGATATTTTCGAGGTTCCATAATTACGTTATTACAGTTGACTGTTCTGTTGACTGAAGAATCCTCGACTAAAAGCAAACTCGAGGTAATTTTATCAACTAAAACTACCAAATCACGGTTTAGAAGTCGAGCCAAGGTAGAGATATTTCGAAGTGACAGCTTATAATATAGGGGTTAGTATGTTTTTGATCAGAAATTACTATTCTCTTAGTTGTTTTGAGGTTATTCAAAAGATGAGGTATCTTGGAATGCCCTCCAATAGACATTACTGCCTCTTTGTTTGAGATAAGCGATACGGTTATACGTAACATAATAAACATTTACGATGCATAATATTGTCTTTGGATTCTACTGCCCTCGTATACTTGTAAATTTGTGGCAATACTGTTGTCGACAAATTTTGTAAAATAAGAATGTTCTTATTCTGTTCACATTAAAGTCTAAATTAGCGTAAACTTATGAAAACTATCCTAATTTTAACTGCCGTTCTAAGTTACATTATATGGAACGCGAATGTTTATTTATTTATTACTCATACTCTCAATGACCTCGGAAAATGCTAAACCAATTTGATGAAAGGTATATAAATAGATAACGATAAAAATATTCACGAATACTTTTATCTTCAAGTTATAAATGCGAAAATTTGTGAATATATTTAGATGTTTCTACGTGTAAATATTATGTTTCATCACACCGTTAGTGCTGAAGCAATTTTTATGAAAATTATAACACGTTTATACCTGAAATAGCATTTTATCCGATCACAAGCAGCAGAGATAGTACTTTATGATGTCGGCTATGAAGTATGGTAGATCCAAAACCGGCCAAGTGCGAGTCGGAATCGCTCAAAGGGTTCCGTACTTTATTTATAAAAAACGGCAAAAAACAAGTTTGTTGTATGGGAGCCCCACTTTATTTTATTCTGTTTTTATTATTTGTTGTTCAAGCGGCAACAGAAATACATCTGTGAAAATTTCAACTGTCTAGCTATCACGGTTCATGAGATACGGCCCTGTGACAGACAGACGGACTGCGAAGTCTTAGTAATAGGGTCCCGTTTTTACCCTTTGGGTACGGAACCCTAAAACACACTCGTGAGTTAATCGTTAGTTGATTAAATCAATTATCTTATGGCATCGCTTACTTATTAATTGCTGTATCCATTAGTCGATTGCAGCTTATAATATAAAATGCTATAAAAGGTGAGGGTTTAATTTTTTTGTCATTTTGTTCGTGTTTCTCTCAATATTTGCAAGAGGTAATAACACTTAGATTTTATGGCGTAGATAACGTTAGGGCGCTATTTATCCAAATTGAAGATAGAAACGCGATTGGTAAAACTTTTGCAGATAAATTTATCATTTCAAAATGGCTCTTCTGAAAGTAAATTCAAAAATATTTAAAATATCATCTTACTAATATTATAAATTCGAAAGTTTACGAGGATGGTTGTTATAGTGCCTCAAAAACACTTTAACGACCGGATTATGATGAAAATTGGAATTTATGTACATAGCTTTTATCCTGGAATAGCATATAGGAATTCTTATTCATGTACCACGCGAGCAAAGCCTATGCTAGCTAGTTTTTGCACACTGGAGCTCTACATAGCATTAAGGAAAGGAACATTGAAAAAAGTTATAGACCCCAAGCCGTGTTTGTTGCTTGATTCTTCTAGGCTTGGTTGCGAGGAACAGGCGTAGCTTCACCTAGTTCCTAAGACGTTTCAAAGGATCCTTGAGATTTTATTGAAATTATTAATTTTTGAACTTGAAATTTGAATATATTAATAGATAATAAAAAATAAATAGGGTCACGACTGTAATCCCCAAGTATGGTAGACATTCTCTCAGATCTCCAGACGCTTTGATCCTTTGAAGATGTCTAGTGGGAGTAGTCCAAACATTATATTTGACACATGCCCACATTTTGCAGTAGTTAGTATTCCATACGTGACAGGTTGCAAGCCCATCGCCGCTTATAAGATTACTAACTGGTTTCCTCACGATGTTTTCCTTCACCGTTTTGAACACGTGTTTTTGATGCGCATAGAAATTTTTCGAACAGAAAAATCCATATATGCTCGCTGAAATTCGATCCCACGACCTTCAGATTAAAAGTCGAGGTACCTCCCACTCGGCCAACACGGCTCTAGTAGATAATATAGCTACCTAAATTAAAGACAGTTTTTTTCATGTTTTTAGTTAATGCGTTTTATCATAATTTCCGTCTTCTAAACGTCGTCGTCTCGTTTAAACTTTTAATAAACCTTTTTCAGAACATGACTGTGGCACGGGTCACCAGTATGTACCGTATGTAGTATTTTAGCATGACCCTCATAGTACTAATAGCCTGTGAGAGTAAAACGTTTCTAACTAAGGACGAACGGACAGGTAGACGGAATTGGCGGGTTCGTCCACACTGTGAACCTAGCGATAGTAGTCGCGCGAAGTAACAAACATATAAAACGCGCCTTTGCGTCCACAATGCAGTGATGGCGCGTTTCATATGTTTGATACTTCTACCGTCGTCGCCAGTGTAGACACACGCTATAAGGGTTCCTTGTCGGACTTCGGATTACTAAAAAGAGCTTTATTGCGGTTTATTGTCAATTGCCAATTGTGGACGGCACCCTTCACTTAATACCTACTTGTTTGCTTCTCCTGGGTTGTTTTCACTTATTGGTCTGTGATTTCTGCAAGTAGGTAATATATGAGCAATTTAAAAATGCTACTATCATAAATGTAATGTTTGGACGCGCCTCTAACTACCCCCTTTAAGCATATTCAGCCGATACGATATGAGCGCCTGAAGATCTGAGATGATGTCTACTGCACTTGGAGATGACATTCGTGATCTTATTTTATTTTATCACTATCACTACATAGTAGTAGTAGTAAGTATAAAGCAAAGTCGCTTTCCGCTTCCCACGTATGTATGTATGTATGTATGTATGTTTGCTTATATCTTTAAAACTACACAACGGATTTTGATGCGGTTTTTTTAAATAAATATATTGATTCAAGAGGAAGGTTTATATGTATAATACATGCATAATATAGTAGAGAAACACTGATAATTTTAGAGGTTTCTAATGTGATGTCGTAAATAAACACATTTTTTTGCGCTTACATTGCAAATGCTGGCTGAACCCCACGAGATATATCAAAATAATGTACTACAGTATTGTACACCTTAAAAACGTCTACAAAAAAGTCCACGATGGTATTAGAAATGTCTTACGCACAGCGAAGCGGGCACGGGTCAGCTAGTTTATTAATATAATAATGGTGTATGACATTATTTATTTTATTTTTTAACGTTACAACAAACACCAATTACAAAGATCCCAGTCGGTCGCTAACTTTTAGTATAAATAAAAAAACCGGCCAAGTGCGAGTCGGACTCGCGCACGAAGTGTTCCGTACCATTATCTATAAAAAACGGCAAAAAAAACACGTTTTTTTGTGGGAGCCCCACTTAAATATATATTTAACTAGCGACCCGCCCCGGCTTTGCACGGGTTTAATACATATAAACCTTCCTCCTGAATCACTCTATCTATTAAAAAAAACCGCATCAAAATCCGTTGTGTAGTTTTAAAGATATAAGCAAACATACATACATACGCGGGAAGCGGAAAGCGACTTTGCTTTATACTATGTAGTGATTCTGTTTTTAGTATTATTTGTTATAGCGCAACAGAAATACATTATCTGTAAAAATTTATCTCTGCTTTGTGACAGACAGACGGACAGACAGATAGCGAATTTTTTACCCTTTGCGTACGATACCCTAAATAACAAAAACATGTCCGCAATCTACGAGAATCGTAATGGCTCTTTATTGAATCTTTATTTAATCATATTTTTTGCTATATTAACCATACTCTTGACAATAAAGTGTAATAATCCATATAAAGTGTGGATCGCAAGGACGAGAGGTGTATATATCAGTGCTTATGAAAATCCCTTTCCTGTACTTATTTCAGGTTTAGTGTAGTATTTTATCCGTTTACTTCACTAGCGCATTGACGTAGAAAACATGCTGCCGCTTTCCGACACGAAATATTAAAAGGAGTGGTTATATAAGATTGGTCTTCCTGAAGTTCGTAAAAATAATTTAATAACTCAAGCCTATTTTAAATTGGCTATGGAATGTTTAATGCAAAATATGGGCATAATGTTATGTTTGGACGTGCCTCTGACTAACTCCTTGAGACATCTTCAAAGATCTGATCGCTTGGAGATCCAAGAGGAAGTCTACCGTACATGGAGATTGCAGTCGTGATCATATATATAATTTTTTTTAATGGTTTTACCATTTTTACAAGTCTTATAAAAATTACACTTCAAACTTAAATTACAAATCATTTAAGTTCTTTTAATTTAGAAATTAGTCGCAATATCATGCCACCAACGGTAAATGTTCAGTCGTACAACGGCAACTTGCGGGACTTGCACGAATCATCGCATCGTCAAAACGTCAAAACTGACACTTATTGTAACGTATCAGTTTTGCCGTCAAAACTATACAATAGAATAAGTGTCAGTTATGACGTTTGGACAATACGATGTCGATACGATAGTGATTCGTGTTAGCCCCGCTTTAGGTGTGAATGCATTCTTTAAGAATAAGCAAATCACGATCATGTGATTTATCTTTATAATAGAATATAAACGTCACGTTCTGTTTGATGATCGTCGGCTTTCCGAAGTTTGGGGAGTTCTATACAAAATAAAAAACTACTGATATTGATAGTCTAAAAACACAAAACACTCTATTCTATTATGCTTAAAATAAGGTCAAGAAAACCTTTAATGTGAACAGTCCGGGTAAATAATTTCAAAAAGTATTAGTAGCTTCTTATAAAGGGGTACTTTCCTGGACATCACACATTCTGGCTGGCTTCACAGCTCAGTTGGTAGTAGCTCTGCCTTCTGCGCTGTAGGTTGTGGGTTCGATCCCCACCCGGGATTAACATTTGTGTGATGAATATAGATGTTTGTTCTATGTCTGGGTGTTATGTATAATAAGTAAGTATTTTAAAAAAAAGTATGTATTCTATCAGTTATCTGGTTCCTATAGTACAAGCTTTGCTTAGTTTGGGGCTAGATAGCGCTGTGTGAAATGTCCACCAATATTTAACATTTATTTTTTTATTATTTCTGTCTCTCAAATTCAAATACCTATTCAAAAATCATTTATTTCAATAAAATCACAAGGATCACTTTAAAAATCAGATCACGTCTTAGGAGCTAGGTGAAGCTACGCCGATTCCACGCGACCAAGCCTAGAAGAATCAGGCAACAAACACGGCTTGGGGTCTACCTTCTTTTTCAATAATCCTTTCCTTAATGGTATATAGAGCACCAGTGTGGTGCCGATCGAACAAGGTGAAGGCTCATACAAGAATTATAATTAAAAGAACTTACTAACCAAGTACGTCCAACTATAAAAAAGTGAACTATAGAGCTCTAAGCAGTATAGCCGTGTTCTGGTTTGAAGGGTATGGTTACTGTTAAAAATACAGGCACATAAAGGTTTAACACATGTATGCCTCAAGTTGGCGAATACAAAGCGAATTGAATTGAATTGAATAAGGTGTTATGTGGGTTCGATCCCCACCCAGGGCAAATATTTGTGTGATAAACATAGATATTTGTTCTGTGTCTGGGTGTTAGTATTTATTATATGTATGTATTTTCAAAAAAAAGTATATAAGTATTCTATCAGTTATCTAGTTCCCATAGTACAGGCTTTGCATAGTTTGGGGCTAGATGGCGCTGTGTAAAAATGTCCACTAATATTTATTATTATTATTATTATGTTTATAGTCAATTTAAAAAAAAAAGTTATAAAAATAAAACGTTTTTCATAATATTACTAGCTTTCCTGAAAGAGACTACTAGGTGTCCTGTCAAATTTCAATAATCCCACAGAAAAACGCATTTTCAGTTTTTTCCGAACTTTATGCCACTCTTATCACTTAGGGGTATAAAAAATACCCTACGACCTATTCTCATACCTAACAAATATACACTAAAAAACACAAAAGTCGGACAAGCCGTTTCGGAAAAGTTTGGTTACAAACACTGTGACACGAGAATTTTATAAATATATAAGATTAAAAAGAGCCTGTCAACATGTAAATTGGTGTTGACCAATTTAATTTACTCTTTGATGTTGTAAAATGTGAGTAAAAAAATTACTAATTTTAGGACTGTTACTAACAAAGATGCTAATTTGGGCTTTCATTAGTCTCTTAATTATTTCTTTATTCCATTTACTTATTGCCACTGTTTTATATTATTTAATTAATTTACTTGGCGATTCTCGAAAAGGTATTTCACGGATTAGTTCAGTTCAAACAAAGTCTTCCTTCTGAGGAACGAGTAGTACCGTTTTGTAGTTGCAATGTAAATTTAATTGCAGTTCGAGTTTAAGATTCAACGAACCCACTTTCCTTTGATACAATTATATAAAGAAGCCGTGTTGACCGAGTGGGATATACCTCGACTTTCAATCTGAAGGTCGTGGGTTCGAATCCCGGCGTGCATCAATGGATTTTTGGTTTGAAAATTTATATGCGCATCAAAAACACGTGCTTACAACGGTGAAGGAAAAACATCGTGAGGAAACCAGTTAGTGTTCTTATAAGCGGCGATGGGCTTGCAACCTGTCACTTGTGGAATGCTAACTACTGCAAAATGTGGGCATGTGCCAAATATAATGTTTGGACGAGCCTCTGACTACCACCACTAGACATCTTCAAAAGATCTGAGAGGATATCTACCATACTTGGGGATTACAGTCGTGATCCTATTTTTTTTTTTTTTATATAATAAAAATATAACAAAATAAAATAATACCTGCCACGATTAAATCCAAGTACGGTACTTTCTAATCTCCAGGCGCCTCTCAGGTCCGTGAAGATGTAGGCAGTCAAAGGCACGTCCTACTAATAAATTTGACAGGTTGTCCACCACGTGTTATGTGGATAATAATTATACGTATATATTATTTCATTGGATTGAAAGTCGAGGTACCTCTCACACGGACTACTAGTCACTACATAGTATAAAGCAAAGTCGCTTTCCGCTTCCCGCGTATGTATGTATGTTTGCTTATATCTTTAAAACTACACAACGTATTTTGATGCGGTTTTTTTAATAGATAGAGTGATTCAGGAGGAAGGTTTATATGTATAATAACATGCTACCCGTGCGAAGCCGGGGCGGGTCGCTAGTAATATATAATTAAAACTATCGTCGTCGATCTGCCGTGATCGCGGTCGGCGATGCTCATGATGAAGAGCATCTGAATTGTCTCAAAACAGCAATACAAGAAAAAACGTGGTAATTAGCCGTATTTATATTTAATACTAGTAATATGCACAAAATGTGGTCAACGTACAAAAATAATTACTTATGTGGAAATTACTCGTACCATACAACACTCAAATAAATATAGTGATTCTAAATGTAGCCCAATTATAATATATTTCAGAAGTAAAAGCAGTCATCTATCTTTTATTATCTCTTTTACGATTTACCTGTCAAGTGCAGGTGGTCCGGGGTCATTACGACTCGTAGCCTCGAAGCCTCGAAGCCTCGAAGCTCGTAGCTCGTAGCGCCTTCGTAGCACCCGCCAATTACCGGCTACATTCTAATCAATCTAAATGATTGTTATTTTATCAGGCTATTCGATTTATCTATAAATTTCATTTTAATGTTTACTTGTGCGACTCCGAGGAAGTCGCGTCTGTATTATTTTCGATCAGTACCTATAAATAATCTAGGTACACTTCACTACATAGTATAAAGCAAAGTCGCTTTCCGCTTCCCGCATCTGTATGTATGTATGTATGTTTGCTTATATCTTTAAAACTACACAACGGATTTTGATGCGGTTTTTTTTAATAGATAGAGTGATTCAGGAGGAAGGTTTATATGTATAATAACATGCTACCCGTGCGAAGCCGGGGCGGGTCGCTAGTATATTGTAAAGGATAAAAAAAATATACATATTTTAGTTATTTGTATGTTTATTTGTAATGGATAAACTATTAAAACGAAAATAAAAAAATCTATCCATATCTCATATTATTAGTGAGAAATTTGGGTCAAATTTTACTTTCAAAAATTAGTGATATCACGAAATTTGCAATAATATAACCTAAGGTATTAAAAAATCCTCATTACCCGTGAAAAGTTGGGTCGGAGAGCTAGTGTAATACATATTTTTCATGCATATTCATAAACACTGCTTATTTTGATTCGATCGATCGCATAATGTGATGGGATATTTCGGACTTCCTATCAATATGCTTATGTAGCCAATATAATCTCAATTGAACGACATAAGCCGAAGTAAAGTTAGTTTGTTTTCTTAGCGTGTGTCCACACTGCGAGCCTAGCGTAGTGGCGGCGACGAGCACAATGTTTAAAACATTTGAAACGCGACATCACTGCACTATGGTCGCAAACCGCGCAAGGCTCGGCAGTGTGGACAAACACTTAGATATTCATAAAATGGTAGACATTTTTTTTTTTCATTCTCAATTCCTCGCGGATTCCATCATCAGAACTAGATTTTGATAACAATGGGGCCAAACGGGAAGTGTAAATAAATAAAAATAAAATAAATAAATATTGGTGGACATTAACACACAGCGCCATCTAGCCCCAAACTAAGCAAAGCTTGTACTATGAGAACTAGATAACTGATAGAATACTTAAATACTTTTTTTTTGTAAATAAATACATAAGATACATAATAACACCCTGACACAGAACAAACATCTATGTTCATCACACAAATATTTGTCCTGGGTGGGGATCGAACCCACAACCTACAGCGCAGAAGGCAGAGCTACTACCAACTGAGTTGTGAGGCCAGTCAAAAAGTATCCGCTCAACTAACAATTCATTTTCCAAATCAGTTAATGAAAGAGGTATGTATTGTTACAGTTCTTACGAAAAAAGCGAACCTCCTTATTTATTTCGTTTAAAAATACTTTGTAAGTTGCGAATATTCAGAACGCACCCTACGATGTTACTGCCTTGCGACCGCGAAGTTGAGGCATACAGGTGTTATATTCTCATGTGCCATTAATTTCAACGGCAACCATCCCCTTTCAACCCGAAACAGCAGAGCTGCTTCGTAAGAAGCACTTTTAGGTAAGATGACCTAAATTCTAAAAATCAATATGTACATATTTCTCGTAAATAAAGATTGTCATGACGTGAGAAACTTGCAAACAGTAAGCTGCGACAAGCTTTAACAGTACATGCGCTTGTTTATGTCAACGAGAATAATATGTTAATGTTTAATATTTTTGTATGGGCTGAGTATACCCGGATAAGACGGAAAAAATGATAAAAATCTCATTATCTTGAAAACCATCAAACTTAAAAAGAAACTGTATTTTATTTATGTAGCTAGTATGATTATCTTACGAATTATCTAAAAATTAACTGTTTAGCTAGTAGTTTTGAGTAAAAACGAAAATAGTGTTTTTGAAGAGCCAATTTTGGAAAATAAATCTATCGAGAAAAGTTTCACCAATCGTGTTTCTATCTACATTGTATCTAGATTATATCCTTAAGTTATCTTGGTCATAAAAAATGAAACTGTATGTTTTGCGGTTATTAAGAAAAAACGATTCTGCATTCATCAAAAATCATTATTACTCGTCTTAACAGTACATGCGCTCATTTGAGTCAACGGAGATATTTTCCTTCTTTAACCGTTCGCAATAGCATTACGGGTAGGATTTAAAGAATTGGAACGGAAAATCACTTTGACGTGTAAATAATTGAAAGGTTAGATATAAAATTGGTGAAACTGTTTGTTGGGAATAGGGGAGAGCGTCTTGATTAATGAAAGTCGAGAGGGGAAATGAGGTCTTGATTTTGACTTTGTAGGGTAGCCAATATTAAAAGTTAAATGTCGTACCAGTAGGGTTTTTGTAATTAAGACGAGTAATATTTTTTTTGATGAATGCAGAATTGTTTTTTTTTTCATGCAATAATAACTTAAGAATTTAATCTAGATAAATTATAGATAGAAACACGATTGGTGAAATTTTTTTCTATAGATTTATTTTCCGAATTGGCTCTTCCAAAACACTAATTTTGTACTCAAAACTATGAATAGCTAAGCAGTTCATTTTTATATAATTCATTAGATAATCATACTAGCTAGATAAAGGAAAGACTAGAAGTTTCTTTTTAAGCATCAAATGGTTTTCAAGATAATGCGGTTTCATCACTTTTTCCGTCTTATCCAGGTAGACTCAGCCTATACAAAAAACGATTTGGTCCGAATAACGATTAGCTCAAAAATCGTGAGCAGATGACTGATTTATTGGTTCATCATAGCTCAGCTTCATTTACATGATTCAATTAGAGACGGCATGTAACCTTATTCAATGTTAACTATGTAGGATAATATATCTCAGAATGAACTAATCCTGAATAGATAATTTAGACTATTTCAATTTATTCAACGATGTTCCAAATAGCCTAAAATATAATGCATCCCAATATATCAAGATTTTGTCATAGTATATTGCCATTTAAGACGAGTAATAAATGTTTTTGATGAATGCTGAATCGTTTTTTCTCAATTAACGCAAAACATACAGTTTTGTTTTTTATGACAAAGATAACCTAAGGATACAATCTAGATAAACTCTAGACAGAAACATGATTGGTGAATCTTTTCTCGAAAGATTTATTTTCCAAAGTTGGCTCTCTAAAAATACAAAATACATTCAAAACAGCAATACATGAAAAAAACGTGGTAATTAGCCGTATTTATATTGAATACTAGTAATATGCACAAAATGTAGTCAACGTACAAAAATATTTACTTAAGTGGAAATTACTCGTACCATACAACACTCAAATAATTCGTTCTTAATCAAAACTATGAACAGCTAAACAGTTCATTTTTATATAATTCGTCAGATAATCATACTAGCTAAATAAATTATACACAGTTTCTTTTTAAGTTTGATAGATTTTAAGATAATGCAGTTTTATCACTTTTCCGTCTTATTCGGGTAGACTCAGCCCATACAAAAAACCAAACATTTCACATGTCACCTTTATAATGAAAAACTAGTTATGATTCAGTCAGTCTCTAGATAATAGTTATTTTTGTTGCATTGCACGACCAGACATCGTATAGTTTCAAGAAATCAATTTTTGACAACATTTTCGTAAAAAATTGAAAATCAAAATTTTTTTTTTTTTTAAAAGTATCCTATTCCTTTTCAAAACTTTAAACTATCTCCATATGAAATTTCATTACAATCGGCCAAGCGGTTTGGCCGTGATAACGTCACAAACAGACAGCCGACAGAGTTACTTTTGCATTTACATTATTATAGTATAGTACAACTAGCGACCCGCCCCGGCTTCGCACGGGTAACATGTTATTATACATATAAACCTTCTTCCTGAATCACTCTATCTATTAAAAAAAACCGCATCAAAATTCGTTATGTAGTTTTAAAGATATATAGTGTGTTAGGTAGTTTACTTGTAAGTGATGGTACCTACGTAGATGGGTATAGCAAGTCCAGGCGAGAAAAGAAGCAGTCCGGTATTTGCACAGGAAAAGTTTATTAGGCACAAGCACAGTATAGTTCACAAACAGATGAAACACACGAAAGATTTAAGAAGGAGTGAGAGATGAGTAGAAAGAAAGTAGATAGTATTAAGCGGGAGAAATAACATGAACATCAGCAGGTATTAGTAGCTTATTAGCGCGACACGAGTTACACCTCCGAGGTCTGTTGCTAACTGGCCGGAGGCTCGCGAGCATGCATCTCGCTCGTACCTGAGGCGTTACACGAACTAGCGCGCTCGGCCGCTCGCACCTGTAGCAGGAACGGCGAAACGACTGCCTACGCGCATAGCGGAAATATGCGGTTCCATTACACGGCACGTTATATGTGAGCAGCGCGCGACGATAGAATATCGGACGCGCAAGTATATAAATGTCGTGTGATTATTTGTTTGTATATAATGTAAAATATTATGATCGTGTAAATATATAATATAATGAGGTAAATATATGGGTTCGACTAAATAAATTAATTGATGAATAATAAATTATGTACATAAATACCTAAATTTATAATAGTATATGTAGATAAAGGTATGTGCCCCTACATCACTCCCTTCCAGAGACCGTCACTACGGTCGATAGTAGTCAGGAAATCGAACCATGCGGCCAGAGCGG
The DNA here is from genome assembly GCA_912999785.1 of Hydriomena furcata. Classification (NCBI taxonomy): domain Eukaryota; kingdom Metazoa; phylum Arthropoda; class Insecta; order Lepidoptera; family Geometridae; genus Hydriomena; species Hydriomena furcata. The sequence goes on along the minus strand of OU538828.1, from coordinate 3,241,860 downwards.
GTTCTCTTGTTGTCTCTGTATGTTACGGCATTTGGAGGTGCGGGAGGAGGGTCGGGTAAACAAGGGGTAGGAGTGCAGGGAAGGGTTGGAGCGATATTAGGAATGGTATTGGTAGTTGGAGGAGATGGGTCTACGAGCAGATAGGCTGGTTTAAGACGGTCTATCGATACTGTGACGCTCTTGCCCTTTACCAATATTTTAAAAACCTTTGCATTGCGTTCGAGCACTTGATACGGGCCGGTGTATGGAGGTTGCAAAGAACCTCGTAATGCATCGTCCCTTATAAATACATGACTAGACGATGTCAATTCCTTATAAATAAAGATTTTCTCTTTATTGTGACGTGCTGCGGGTGCTGGTCTTAACTTCGCTGCGAAATGGCGTATGCGGTTGGTGAAGTCCGAAATGTCGGTGGAATTGGTGTCAGTAGCCTGGAAAAATTCTCCAGGTAGGCGTAACGGTTCGCCATACACCAACTCAGCAGACGAAGCTTGCAGGTCGTCTTTGTATGAAGAACGGATGCCCAAAAGCACCAAGGGTAGGGTGTCAACCCAATTGCAGTCTGCGTGACACATAATGGCAGCTTTCAGCTGACGGTGAAAGCGTTCCACCAAGCCGTTACAAGCCGGATGATACGCAGTTGTACGACGGTGTTTGAATCCAATCATTTTTCCAAGGTATTGGAAAAGTGTGGATTCAAATTGTCGACCGCGATCAGTGACGATATCCGTTGGACATCCAAATCTGGATATCCACGATATCAGCGCCTTTCCGACTGTTTCGGCTGTCATGTCGACCATTGGTGTCACTTCAGGCCATCGCGTGAACCTGTCTACTGTCGTGAGACAGTAGCGGAAGCCTTGAGATGGTGGTAAAGGGCCAACTATGTCCACATGGATGAATGCGAACCGGGCGCGGGGTAAATCGAATGTGCCTAATGGAGAGGACACATGACGGTTTACCTTGGCGCGTTGGCACGCTAGGCATTTTCGAGACCATTCTCGACAGTCTTTGCGCATCCCAGGCCACACAAACCGCTCAGCTACCAATTTAGTGGTTGCTTTGGCGCCTGGGTGGCTAAGGCTATGAAGACTGTCAAAGAGTTTCTTTCGCAAGTGTTTGGTCACGAAAGGCCTAGGTGATGGAGTACTTACATCGCAATATATTTCGAGGTCGCTATTGATGATCTTGATCTTGATGAGGCGGAGTGAAAATTCACCACCAAGAAATTGTAGAAGCTCTTGATCGGTTGTTTGAGCTGAAGCAAGCTCATCATAGTCAACTGGCATTTGCAGTTCATCGACACGTGATAATGTATCGGCTACGACATTGTCTTTGCCTGATATGTGTCTGATGTCAGTTGTAAACTGCGAGATGTAATCGAGATGACGATACTGACGTGGCGAACAGTTGGCTTTTCTTTCATTGAAAGCGAAAGTGATCGGCTTGTGGTCAGTGTAAACTACGAAATGCCTGGCCTCCAACATGTGTCGGAAGTATTTTATACTTTCGTATATGGCCAAGAGCTCGCGGTCGTAGGGAGAGTATTTTTGTTGGCAAGGGCTCAGTTTACGCGAGAAAAACGCGAGTGGCTGCCATACGTCGTCTTTAAGTTGCTGCACAACTGCACCCATTGCAAGGTCAGATGCATCTGTAACCAGTGCTAGATTGGCGTTGCAATCTGGGTGGAAGAGTAATGCAGCATTAGAAAGGCTTTCTTTGCATTCGTTAAAAGCATGAAGAGTGTCACCAGTGATATCGACAGGATGTGATGCCTTAAGTGAAACGCCGCCAGCAAGAAGGGCGTTCAAAGGGGCTTGGATTTTAGCAGCTTGAGGCAAAAATCGCCTATAAAAGTTAAGCATCCCTAAGAAACGCCTGAGTTGCTTGACGGTTTTCGGGACTGGGAATTCCTTTATGGCTTCGACTTTAGATTCGAGAGGTTTGGTGCCGGATTCGGAGATGCGATAGCCTAAAAAGGTTACTTCGTTAGCTCCGAAGACGCATTTCGAAGTGTTGACGAGGATGCCGTATTCCTTCATACGGGTGAAAAGTTGCTGAAGGTGGCTTTCATGTAGGGACTCATCGCGGGAATAGACTAAAAAATCGTCCAAATAGCAATATACGAAATCGAAGCCTCTCGTCATCTCATCGACAAATCTTTGAAACGTTTGTCCAGCGTTTCTCAACCCGAAGGACATAAATGGGAATTCATACAGACCAAAGGGTGTGGTTATGGCCGACTTCATTATATCTTCCTCGTAGACCGGGATTTGGTTATAGGCCTTGACCAAATCGATTGTTGAAAAGACTTTGGAACCAGCAATACTTTGGGCAAAGTCGTGGATGTGCCTAATGGGATAACGGTCTGGGATAGTGCGTGCATTAAGCATTCTATAATCGCCGCAAGGCCTCCAGCCGTTGTCCTTCTTAGGTGCTAGGTGCAACGGCGAAGCCCAGGAGCTTTCGGAAGGACGCGCGGTACCGTTAGAGAGCATTAGTTCGAATTCCTTCCTAGCTATCTGGAGTTTATCTGGGGCGAGTCTACGTGGTGTGCAATATATAGGTGGGCCGGGTGTTGTTCGAATATGGTGAACAGTGTTGTGCATTGGAATCCACGGTGTACCTGAAGGGCGTGTAATTTCCGGGAATTTACTTAGCAGAGTATGATACCTCGTGTCGCCCGAAGAAACTTTCACAGAACATACATCGGTTTGGGCAATGGAAGCTACAGCAGATAATGTGGTAGTGTTATCAATAAGGCGTTGATTACGAACGTCTACCATTAAACTATAAAAACTAAGAAAATCGACGCCAATGATGGGTTTAGTTACCTGAGCAACGGTAAAACGCCATGGAAAGCTACGTCTTAAGCCTAAGTTTAGATCTAGCTGGATATAGCCAAAAGTCTCTATTGGAGTTCCATTTGCCGCACACAAGGTAAAGTCTGTCTGCACGGCTCTTCGTTCGCGGAGCGCAGTGTGAGGAAAAACGCACAGATCACTGCCGGTATCAACCAGGAACTGGGTACCTGAGCTGCGGTCGGTCACGAAGAGGCGACTTGAAGAAGCGAGGCAATCGTCCGCCGCCATTAGCGACTGCCCGTGGAGTTTCCCGCCTTGTGGAAGTCACAAGGCTTGATGCAGTAGTTGGCCTTGGATCCGTGCCTAGTGTGGTACCAACATACGGGGTATTTCTCGTAGTTTGAGGCGGATCTGGACCGGTGACGTGAAGAGGAACGGCGATGCTGTGGTCGGGAACGATCGGAACGATCATTGGAGCGATCGAATGAGCGGTCGTTAGGACGGTAGGTGCGAGTGTGCTCGTCAAGCTTTAGCGCAAGACGTTCTACCATCTTCCTCAGCTCTGCGATCTCGCTGGTTGTCCCGCTCCCAGTTGCTATAGCAGTTGAAGTGGCCGCTACGTTGCATGGTGTGGTTATCTCCTGTATGCGGTCGGCCAAGTCCGAAAGTTGTTCCAGAGAATGGGTAGGTTGGGATGCCAGCACTGTCTGGATGTTGTTGGGAAGACGATTGCTCCAGATGGTACGGATGAAATCCTCGGGAACGGAAGGTCCAGCTAAATCTTGCAAGTGGCGCAGGAACTGTGACGGTTTTCGGTCACCGAGTTCTTCATGAGTGAGAAGTTGCTTCACTTTCTTCTCATGAGAAGCGGAGAGGCGACGGATCAGCTCGGTCTTGATCTTCTCATAGCGATTGCGGGCCGGAGGATTGATAATAATGTCCTTCACGGCTTTCGCGTGCTGTACGTCCAAGTTCGTGGTGACGCTACTGAATTTGTCAGCGTCTTCGGTGATGTCGCGACTCTCGAACTGTCCTTCTAGAAGAGCAAACCATATCTCCGGGTCATCGGGACTAAATGGAGGGACTTTTACTTTTGCTTTATAAAAGTCGGATGGTCTATTGGAAACGGACACTTTTTTAGCTCGACGCGTAGTTACTTTACTAGCCGCGCCCTTTTGCGATTCATCAGAATCACTGCTTTCTCCACTCATCTTTATCAACGTGCACTTGTCGGGGTCACCAGTTATAGTGTGTTAGGTAGTTTACTTGTAAGTGATGGTACCTACGTAGATGGGTATAGCAAGTCCAGGCGAGAAAAGAAGCAGTCCGGTATTTGCACAGGAAAAGTTTATTAGGCACAAGCACAGTATAGTTCACAAACAGATGAAACACACGAAAGATTTAAGAAGGAGTGAGAGATGAGTAGAAAGAAAGTAGATAGTATTAAGCGGGAGAAATAACATGAACATCAGCAGGTATTAGTAGCTTATTAGCGCGACACGAGTTACACCTCCGAGGTCTGTTGCTAACTGGCCGGAGGCTCGCGAGCATGCATCTCGCTCGTACCTGAGGCGTTACACGAACTAGCGCGCTCGGCCGCTCGCACCTGTAGCAGGAACGGCGAAACGACTGCCTACGCGCATAGCGGAAATATGCGGTTCCATTACACGGCACGTTATATGTGAGCAGCGCGCGACGATAGAATATCGGACGCGCAAGTATATAAATGTCGTGTGATTATTTGTTTGTATATAATGTAAAATATTATGATCGTGTAAATATATAATATAATGAGGTAAATATATGGGTTCGACTAAATAAATTAATTGATGAATAATAAATTATGTACATAAATACCTAAATTTATAATAGTATATGTAGATAAAGGTATGTGCCCCTACAGATATAAGCAAACATACATACGCGGGAAGCGGAAAGCGACTTTGCTTTATACTATGTAGTGATAGTATAGGTACTATATGCCGTACATTACGCAACTGTTTTGAATTTAAAGTCACAGTACCATACGTCATACATTAGAGCAGTCATTACGGAACTAGTTCACAAACGGTTGTGCCAAAACAGCTGCTATCTCTTCCATTCTATCAAGTGGCGAGCGCGAATCGATCGATATGCTCCTAATGAGCCGTGACGCGATGTTGGCGAATACGAACACATCTATATGACAACATATGCATACTGAAGTTACATATTATAGGGCAAGAGAGCTGGTTGTAGGCACTGTAACAACATTATAAATTTCGAATAAACGATTTTTCTATATACTTATATGCAAATGAATGTTTGTCTGTATGTCTTTTATAGAATCGTAAACTATGCATTTGATCATGTGATGATCTTAAGCAAAGTTGTTGTGCATGAGCCCACGAAGGTTTCTGAGTACAGCTAGTATTAAATAAATGATTAAAACGACGATTTTTAAACGACAGAATAGAGTATTTATCTTTTTCTTAGGTTAAGCAAAGGTTATGCAAGCGATATTTATTTATTTAAATGGACAAAACGGGAAATCATTGGTTGAGGGCAAAATATTCTAGAGGTACAAATTCGTAGGGTACAATGCACCACAAATGTCACTAATCAAAACGGACCATAGACAAATAATTGTATTAACTATAGACTTTAAACAAATATGCTATGCTTACTTAGTTACTGACTGCAAAAAATTATAAATGCCCAAAACCAGGTTGATGATCCTATGTACGGTACCAAAAGCACATTCGCCTTTTATTTAAAATCTGTTTACGCCATAGGAACTTCATTACCAAAACAAGTATAGATATATGTTTGGACAATTTATGAGGATAGTACAAGTGTTAGTTATTAACGCAGTGAGAGGGATAGCCTCCTTCTCCTTCAATTTATTAGCATCCACTGATGGGGATAGTCTCAGCTGTAGGTGCTTTTATATAACTACTAGCTGTCCCGACAGATGTTGTCCTGTCAAATTCATTTTTTTCCATAAGAACCTTCTCCTGATAATAACGAATACAACAAAAAAAGAATTAGCGAGATCGGTTCAGCTGCTCTCGAGATTTGCGCTCAGCAACAAATAAATAAATAAATTATATAATAACTATTATTGACTATTATTGGCTATAAATATAATCGAGCTAATAAATGTAAGTACTTACTACATTGTATGTAAAAAGATGTATTCTGAATGCTTTTGTTTTTATTTAGATCTTTTGTTTTTATTTATTTAGATTTTTATTTATCGTTCAAAACTAGTTAACCCGACAGACAAAGGTCAGTAGATTTAAAAAAAAATGTTTCATACAAACCTGTTTGTTTAAAACACAACAATAAAAACCAATCAATTCGCAAATACATGCGGCATTGTTTATTTAAATTGATTTCTTGAATCTAGAAATATGGAGTTATAAAGTGGAGTATTTCAAAATCTAGTTTGTTTATTTTATAATCGATTTTTTTTTATATATTTTTAAAATCAAGCGTTTATACATTCTAGGGCTCTAGTACTCGTCAAGACAAATCCAACGAGCCCAAACACGACGTGGTTATGTTGTGTAGTTAGGTAGTTCCTATGGCTACATTCGAGCTTCATCAGACCAGCTCGCTAGTACCATCATTTTATATTGTCATTGGAGATTGATAGGTATGCAAAGTTCTATCTCAATCAGACTATTTACTGAGGAGTTCCGTTGAACAGCTCCTGACTTCACCATCAGATCTACTCGCTGTCACCATATTATTGCATTATCACCAAAGTTACATAAGTATACCAAATTTCAGCTCAATCGGTTGAAGATAACTGCTTCAAAAGTAAGTTGCAAGATTCCAACTTATCAAACATAATAAAAAAAAAATACATAGAAAAAATACATACATACATAGTTCTACATACATACGTAGTTACATACATACATTGCAAGTCAAAATGTGATCTGTTTCTTCTCAATTTGGTTGAAAAATAGCCTATTCTACTGTACTGTATTTTAGTTGAAATATATGCTGTGACAAGAGTATATGAAAGCGTAGAGGCCGGGTTGCACACGTCCCGCCGAATCACAAATGTGCTCGTTTGAATACTGATAAGCCGATTTACGTAAAAATTAATCCTCTTCGCAAAATAAACGGCTTGACAAAAGCTGGCGTAGTCTCGACGTAGAGTGATTGTAACATAATGCCAATGTATCAGAGGATTTTTTATAATGTTAGAGAAAACAGAGGCGTTTCTGACTATGCAGGTAGCTAGTATTTAAGCGTTTAAGGTCGTGTATTTTGCAATAAGATACAGTTGTTCTATCTAACGAATTCGGGTTGATTTTATTGCGTGTAAATGCACGTGGCACATTGTTTATGTGTGTGTAAGCTCGGGAGCCAAATATTTCACTAACCTTAGCTATAACAATGGGATATTTGCAATTGATTGAACAATGATAAGGTAATATTATTACTCCATATTTTATTCAAGTTAATAATAGTTATCTAAAATAGGATATTGGCTGAAATTCGCATACTTAGTTGTCCGTAACCGTACTTGAATTTCCTCACAATGTCGTCAGCAAAAACGATAATAGAGCCCTTTCTTCTGTAAGATCTATTAAGGTAATTTGACAAAATAAGAACTGTTGGGTGTGGAGAGGACGAATGCGCTGCTTTATCGAGCATTATGTTTTCGATGGTTCCACCATTCAACTATTAAGAAGACCTGACATGGAAAAAACCCAGTAGCGCATATTGCGGCAAACATTTTATTTAACTTGCAATTTATGTATGTATGTAACCTACGAATAAAAATTTGTAGTATGTAACTATGTTTGTTCGGGTGGAAACTTGCAACTCAATTTTAATGTAGTTAGTAGTTATTCCCAACCGATTGAGCTAAAATTTTGCATACGCCTTTAGTTATGGTATCAATACAGGATGGAGTCACTCATAACGGAACTTCTTAGTAAATATGAGTAAAAACTTTGCATTCTTGACAAGTTCCGATGACAATGTTAATATGATGTGACAGGCGCGCTGGTGCTGGATGATTTAGATGATTTCACAAAAGCTTATTCAAATATTTTTCAACAGAAAACTTATATATCTATATTTTAATTGTATGTCTTTTATCATTTGATATTACTTTGTAACAATAGAGCACACAAAAAATGTTCAATATTAATCCAGAAAAAATATTTCCAGAATGTTTACGGCCGAAATATCGGGATATAACAATACTTAGAAATCATTGTAAATATCTCGTGTATTGCGAATATAATATAGCATTTTATTTTATTTTTTGTGTTCAATCAGATGATTTCTAAATACAAATGTGTATTTATTGGTGCACAAATTTAATTATCTACACAATGACAACAATTCGCTAGACAAGAATTGCCACCAAATCTATAGTAAAATGCGTTTACTTTTCCAAAGCGTGAATTGTATAGCTTTTTAACACCCTGTGTGTTACAAAACTACCCGTAAAGCCGAAAGGAGGTCAAATGGGGCCTAATAACGAGTCCATTCTCAATATTTAAAAAAACCGGCCAAGTGCGAGTCAGACTCTCGCACGAAGGGTTCCGTACCATTATATATAAAACGGCAAAAAAATTACGTTTGTTGTATGGGAGCCCCCCTTAAATATATATTTTATTCTGTTTTTAGTATTTGTGTTAGAGCAGCAACAGAAATACATAATGTGAAAATTTCAACTGTCTAGCTATCACGGTTCATGAGATACAGCCCTGTGACAGACAGACGGACAGCGAAGTCTTAGTAATAGGGTCCCGTTTTTACCCTTTGGGTACGGAACCCTAAAAAACGTAGTAACGCAAAAAAAAAACCTTATTATGAATATTATGAATAAATAAATAAATAAATAATGTCTGTTGCCTGACATGACAGTTTAGGGTTGACCAAATTATAATTCATTATATTTTTACGGGGTATTTTGTAACACGTTGTATATATCAAAACAAACTATACCTACATAATCACTTGATTATAATGATGATGATCACTATACTATGTTCCTAACTCACTGAGTTTGAAGTTCCTTTGAGACTATCAATTGCAATTGAAAATGTTTACAGAATTGATGAGTTAGCGCGACCAACTGATTGATTACGGAGACAATTAGCGTTGAAGCTGCTACACCCTTTTTAACTTTTGTGGTTTCATCGTACACTTTGTAAAGTACACCCATGTATTTGTTCTGAATAAATGTTTTTTTTTAATTATAACGGTTGTCAATATCTCAATATAATCACTTATGATGATTCACTGCACCATGTTTCTATCTTATTAAGTCTTAAGTTCCCTCAAGTCAATCTGCAATTGTCAATGTCGATTGATGCACATTAACCCATCAATTTAAAAATCTGAAGTGTCATCTATCGTATTTCAGTATACATCAATCACGTTAAACTTGTCAATTATTATTGATAGTCTCGGAGACTCATAGCAGGCAATATTTCAGTGAACCGGTCGCTGCTGGCCGACCGATGGGTGGAGGGGGGTTGTCTTCGAACATTACTCAGCTCTATCTGATGTCGCCTGCTAATTGACTAGAAATACAGATAAACGCTATTTTTATTCGTTCATAAATCATCAAATCGATCAATACTGTTTGATGTAACTCAGATCATACCTTATTTGCTTGCCGTGGATTTTTCTGTTCGAAAAATTTATATGCGTATCAAAAACATATGTACTCACGGTGCGGTACTAACGGTGAAGGAAAACATCGCGAGGAAACCAGTTTGTATTTATTTTAAGTGGCGATGGACTTGCAACTTGTCACGTATGGAATGCTACCTACTGCTGCTTTTTGAATTTTTGCGGAGGCCCTTTAGTTATTGTTATTATTATTATTTTTTATTGTTTACGTACTTGAGTAGTACTTTTAATAATTATTCTTGTTTGAGCCTTCACCTTGTTCGATTGGCATCACACTGGAGCTCTACATAGCTTTAAGAAAAGGATCATTAAAAAAAAGGTAGACCCCAAGCCGTGTTTGTTGCCTGATTCTTCTAGGCTTGGTTGCGTGGAATCGGCGTAGCTTCACCTAGTTCCTAAGACGTTTCAAAGTGATCCTTGTGATTTTATTGAAATAAATGATTTTTGAATTTGAATTTGAATTTGACTGCAAAATGTGGGCATGTACCAAATATAATACTTGAACGTGCCTCTGACTACTCCCATTAAACATCTTCAAAGGATCTAAGCGTCTGGAGATCTGAGCGAATGTCTACCGTACTGGGGATCACAGTCGTGTTCCTATTTTAAGAATTAGAGATTGTTAATTTTGTATTTATGTGGATCAATGTGTAACCATGACCCCTATTTGAAAAATCTTTCACTATTTGAAAGGTAGATTATTCCAGTTGAACATAGGTCGTGAAAGGGTTTTCTAACATAAATGCTACATGTTACCATTTTGCAGCGCTGTTATTCTACTGAGACCAGTTTTAACCTCACGCACATCAAGACTAAAGCAGTAGTCATTTACTACATCATAGAACTTTGTTGCCTTAAGGCCCTGTATGTCTGTATGTAAGTATTTCTTTTTTCGTTTCGAAAAAGAGCAATCGTCGACATACATGGCCTTAAGTTAAGACCATTAATATTTAAAAAAAAAACTATTTTTTTATACTAACAGGAAACAAAACGGCCCGTAAGAGAATAATCTTACCACACTCTTATCTACATTAGGTACTATTACAAGGTAAAATTAAATAAAACACGACTAAATCATATAAAAAAAAAAAAACAATAAAATAAAATAAACTGTATTAAAAAAAATAGAGTTCCCCGCTTGCAATAACAGTGCGATAGCGAGGCGAACTGCTGAAGTACTAAGTTAATAAAGTTGCCATAGTTTCTACACCAAAAGGCAGAAATATGTATTTATATCGACGGATGGGGCTGTCGCTGCCACCGCACCCACCGCTTTAGAGATTGACGAAACGTGGAACTAAAGGTACGCGTCCACAGGTCGGTATCGTACGCATTGGACGCATCGCATTTACTGATCCTCATTGTACGCATCGAACGCATCGTATTTAAAAGAATACTACGATCCGTTAAATGCGTACGATGCGTACGATACCGACCTGTGGACGCGTAGCTTTATTGTGTCGTAATGTGAACATGGACATTTCTATTTCTGAAGACCAAGTGAGGGTAGTTTCTTCAACTGCCTCCGCTCGACGATAGTTCCAAGTAGGTACTCCAGTCTGCCCGCGACCATGGCTATTGTAACATAGCCGAAACGTCGTTAAAATAAATTAAAGGTAAACGTGATAAAGACCCGAGTCAAAATCTATAGTTATTAAACGTGGGAAGTCGTGAGAGTACCGTACATACGAGTATTACGAATTCTGATAGACCCAAATCAATGCTAATAATAACTAATTATTGTATATAAAGTAATTGCGAAAGTTTGGATGTTTGTTTGTTAATAAACCACTTCGTAATAGTTGTCATGTTGTAATAGTTAAAAATGTAATAGTTGTTCGTAATATCGATGAAAATTTAATGAAATAAAGAAATATAAAATAATAAAAAATCTAGCACCTTGTCTAGTTAGGGCTTCTTATTGCCTAGCTTTTGGACATACTTTACTATCTACATTATAACACCTAGACGCAAAACAAACATCTATGTTCATCACATAAACGGACGTTGTTAGAATCGAACCCACAACTCAAAGCACAGAATACTAACTGAACTGTGAGGTCAGTCTATACTCGTAGATATATAGATAGATTATAGACTATGACTTGGATTGAAACACAAAAAAAAAATTATCCCGAAAAACATCCCCTATGGAATTGAAATACGTCAATGTGTGTTGAAATACCTCGAA